>ML681966.1:92299744-92393315 GCA_007922195.1 Podocnemis expansa
CGGGTTGCTTCAGGAGGGGGTGCCCGCAGTCCCCCTCTGCTGGCCAGGGGTTACCCCTCAGCACCCAGGCCAGGGTGCTGAGGGTTCCCTGGCCAGGGTGCTGAGGGAGGGTGGCCCTTCCTCCCAGGGTGCTAAGCACCCTGGGACGAAGGGTCAAATGCTGTTTCAAAACAACTGTTGTTTCAAAACAGCATGTCCCGCTGGCATTGTTTCGAAAGGAGTTGTTTCGAAACAACTCCCTTTCAAAACAAAAGCAGGTTTAAGATGTTTCGATAGAATGGCTGCATTTCAAAACAAGCAGTTTGTTTGTTTCGAATGGCCGTACGTCGTGTGGCCACGGCAGTTCTTATTTCGAAACAACCCCTGTTGTTTCGAAATAAGAACTGTGTGTGAACATACACTTAATGACAACATTGTGGAATTAAACTGAATTTATACAGTATGCACTGCAATGTTTCCAAAGTGACAGGATAGAATTTTTGTTTTAAAGTTATTTAAAAACACATTTTTGAGAGACAAGGGGAAATATCAACAATACTACAGTTTGATGGCAGTTATTTTAATCTTTTACATTCTTAGAATCAGACAGCTTTCTACAGAGGCATCTGTGAACGGTGTAATTGATGTGCAATAATTGTTACTTAAGGTTCACAGTTTTATTTTTATTTCACAGTGCTACTTTTTCCATCTATTTGTTTTCAGCTTATTTTTCCTGTAGAAAAGTTATATTATTTAGGACCTTAGAAATGTACACACCGAGTCACAGAAATAAGATGTTCAATGACATGTTTTTGTATCTTATAGTACACCAGTAATTACATAATTCAGTAATGCCTCACTGATACAGAAAATATTATCATGACATTTCAGCAGAGGTTCAACATTTATGTGTAATCAGCTGTTGGGCACTAGAAGAAACAAGGGGTATTTCTACACACACAGTTTAATTCGACCAAATAAACATTAGGTTGAATTTAAAAAATGCATGTCTACACAGCATTTTGCGGATTCGACCTAAGGCTTCCTTTAGGTCAAATCGAGGAGATGACGCTTCGAAGTTACAAAACCTCATGTAACTTCAAAGCCACTGTTGATTTGAACCCTCTAGTTTGAATTGACACTGTTTAAAGGAGGTTTAAGTTATTTTGAAATGACAGCTCTTATTTCGAAATGATGGAGCCTGTCATTTCGGAATAAGAATACACTGTGTGGACCTAATCTCTTTTATTTTGAAATAATCAGTGTTATTTTGAAATAAAAGAGAAGTGTGTACATACCCTGGGGCTCCAGCTGTATGTGGGGTTCCCTTCCCCATGCACAGTGAACAGGGCTCCAGCCCAGCATGGGGATCCTTTCTCCACCTCCACTGCTGCGCTGTCAGAAGGGATTCCCCTGGCCGGGCAGTGACAGTGCAGAGGGGGTTGGGGAGAGGGGATTCCCCTGGCCCCATGCTGATGGAGGGGGGAGGATTCCCATGGTCCGCACTGACTGCACAGGACGGGGAATCCTTTCTCCCCCATCCCCACTGTGCTGTGTGTGTGGGGGATGCCCTCGCCCCAAGGAGCCCTGCCAGGGGAAAACATCCCCAGCCAGGCTCCTGCTTTCTGAGCCCCGTGTGGGGAAAAGCATCCCCTACCAAGCTCTAGCAGCACCACACCTGGAGCTGGGTAGGGTGTGCTTTTTTCTGTGCTTGGCTGGGGGTGGGGGCTGGAGGCCAGAAGGGGATTGGGTGGTGGCATGGCCCTTCTTGGGGCGCCATGTTTCCACACCTCCCATGGTGCCCCTCTTCCAATTGGAGCTAGCAAGTCCTGTCCATGGACATGCTAGTTTGAACTGATTTTCCTGGTGTGGCCATGTTAGTTTGACTTGACTGAATTCAAACTAACCGTTATTAGTTCAACTTGATTAGCTCAAATACAGTCAATTTGAACTAACATTCAAAGTATAGATATAGCCAAGGAGTCCTGCGACATTTAAATACTAAACATTAACAAAGGCTATGTCCACACACAATCAGTTAAATTGATTCAAGTTCAGTCCATTTAAGTTAAATTGATATAACAATCATTAAATCAATATAACTTAAATCAGTTTAACAAGTCCACACCAAAATACCCAAATTGAACTAGCAAGTCCAGGGACAGGACTTGCTAGTTCAGTTTAGGAGAGGGGCACCCTGGGAGGTATGCCAACATGGCCCCCTGAGGGCACTGGCCAGCCAGTGCCAGCAGGGGGGTGGGCCCCCCTACACTGCTCCTCCCTCCCTGGCCAGGGTCCTGATCCCCTCCTTGGCCAGGGTGCTGACGGGAGCTTCCTTCCAGGGCGCCATGCAGCCTGGGAGGAAGAAGGTCAGACTCTTTATATCAAGATATTTTTATATCGATATAACAGGTCCACACAGAGTTATATCAAAATGACAATTTCGATACAACACTCATTTTGATATAATACTAGGTTTTATTATATCAAAATAATTTTCCTTATTTTGAAATAAGGGAGCTTTTTTATTTCAAAATAAGAAAATGGCATGCGGACCTAATTTTTTTTTTTTTTTTTTTTTTAGAATTGAAATAACCAGCGTTATTTTGATTTAAAACCTGTGTGCGGACATACCCAAAAAGAGTTAGGTGCCTAACTACCACTTCAGGCACCTACACATAAATCTCAGAATCAGGGCTCACTGGCATTAAATAATAATAATAATAATAATAATAATAATAATAATAAATACCAGCTCAGCCCCCATAAATGCTGCAGGTGCCTAGACTTATTTGGTGGGCTGTGGTTTTTAGCATAAGCATTGCAGTTCCCAGACAAGTCCGGAGGCCTCAGTCTAGGGGAATGCAGGAACCAGGGGAAGGGTGAGAGAGCAGAGCCCAGCCTCTGGGCTGGCCCGCTCTCCCCGGGCCAGCTGTTCCCTGCCTTGGGGGCAGGGCAAGCCAGCCCAGAGCAGAGGCCACTTTCCATGCTCCACCGCCCCAAGGGAACCAAACCAAAAGCTGGCTGTGGGGCGCCACAGTCTCTTGAGCCAGCCCTGCCCCCAACATTCTTCTAGTGCATCTCTGCTAAGCACAGCTCACTTCTGCCAGTGGGGAGAATGAAGGCCATGTGTCTATGGGTCAGGTGACCCAAGCAGACGTCTGACAGGGAAAAGGCACAAGGCTGAGTGGGAGCTTGTCGTATTGCAGTTAAACTGGGCTGAGGTGCTAGGCAGGGCAGAACCTGAGGCACTGCCACTGACCTGAGGAAGCAGGTGCCAGGGAGTGCAGTACAGATTAAAAGTAGCTCCTGAGGGAGCAAAAGGCCAGTTTGGGTAGAACTCAGTTCTAGTAAAGAAGGCTGTAGCCTTGAAATTCAAAGAGAGTGGACTATTTGAATGGATGGTTAAAGGGGATCAGGTATGTGATGCTGTTGGGATATACTGATATCTGAGAATTTGATCCTCCCCCAGACAAAGGAGCTTATAAAGTGATATGGACTGAATAGTGATTTTAAGGTAGGGGTCTCAAACATGTGGCCTGTGGGCTGCATGTGGCCCACAGAGTCACCTCCTGCAGCCTCCAAAAGCCAGAATTCAGAGGGTCCCAACCCCTCTCTGGCCTTTCAAGAAGTCTGCGCCCCAACAGCTGGGAGCCGGCAACCAGGCTACAGCCGCTTGCCTTCCATCTGGGGTCCTGCAGCATCAGCAGCACTTCCGGGTCAAGCCATGCCTCCCCCTCGGCCCATGACTGAACTTTGCCTTCCTGGGGGCGGGAAGGGAGTGTTTCTCCACGGCCTATGGGCCAGATCTCTCTGCCTCCACTGCGGAGCAACCAGGCCTCTTGGGGCCAGCGCCGGCATGCCCCAGACAAATTGGCCCATAATTGGGATAGTGCAACCTTGGCCGACCAGGAGGGTGGTGACGGCACAGAGTCAGCTGCCAGAGGTGGCTCGGGGTCACCACCCATGGCCGGAGTGCCAGCAGGGTTGGCTGCAGCCTGCTCCCAGCCTGGGCGGGATCCCTGCATGCAGGTGGTAGTTGGGCTTTGACTGCTTGCCTCCCCTGAGGGGCTGATGTTGCAAGAAACCCTTTTCTTTTCTTTCTTTCTTTCTTTCTTTCTTTCTTTCTTTCTTTCTTTCTTTCTTAAAAAAACTTATTTTTTCTTTTAATTAAAAAGCTTCCTAAAATTAAATTTCAATTTAAAATTCATATAAATTTAATTAATTAAGCCCAATTAATTATTTTCATTTCTAATCACTTTGGATTCAATTAATTATTTTTAATTTGATTTTATTTAAATAAACTGGTGGTCTTTCTGTATGAAAAGGTTTCAGTAATGCAGCCCTAAGGCCAAAATCCTACTCTACATGATTTTGAGTTTGAGACCCCTTTTTTAAGGAGTCCTGAGGAGCAGAACACTGAGGTAGGATGCTGGAAAGCCACTGCAGATCACAAAGGGTTTCTTGGAAGGTAGCAGCCTGCTACCGTTCCCTTCCCCCATGCCACCTACTGAAGACAGAATTTAAAGGAAAAACACTCACAACAACAAAAAGTGAAAATTAAAAATGTTACCCCCTTGTTCCATTTCATGACTTGAAACTTAATGTGTTCCAGGTCAAACTTTTTCATCAGCATTTCTATGAAAACGTTCAGAATTTGAAAAGTCTTTTTTTTTTTTTTTTTTTTTACTGTAAAGCCAAAACTAATTATAGCTATGTTTGCCCCACCTCATGTGGGTTTGCTGGACACTCAGTGGTACTTAACTCATCTCATTAAAGAGGCTATTGACAGGCATTTCTGGAATGGGTTAAACTAAGATTGTCTTGGTAAATCAGAACATAGGGATTGACTATACTGAGTCAGACCAACCGTCCATCTAGCCCCATATCATTTTACTAAGAGTGGCCAGTGCCAGGTGCTTCATAGAGAGCAAACAGAAAAGGGCCATTTCACATGATACATCCCTTCACCAGTCTAAGAGAATTTAAAGGAGGAAATCTGGCAATCTAGGGGCACTCAGAGGCTGCATTCTGGCTAAATAACTATTGATGATTGCTCCCTGAACTTATCTCATTCTTTTTTTGAACCCAGTTCTGCTTTTGGCCTTTGAGAGATCCCATGGTGGTGAAATCCACATGTTGATTGTGTGTTGTGTGTTAGTTTTTGTTTTTGTTTTTTGTTTGTTTGTTTGTTTTTATTTTTTGTTTGAAACCTGCTGCCTATTAATTTTGATCTCTTGCCTTTTAATGTGGCTTTTGAACCAGGTTTAAAATCTCAACCTTAATGTTGAATTAATATGCCTCTTATTCTTTCTCTGGAGTGACAGATGTGACTTTCTACATATTTCATGGAATTTGTGTCCAGAATGGCGGGTCATGAGATCAGTATTTTTACTCCTGAGAGAGGTAAAGTCATTATATGAGTAGGGTAGGGCCTTAAGTGCCAGATGTCTTGTTGTTCTTCCTTCTGCTCAAAGGGGGACATTTCCTTCTTGACTTTGAAGAGGAAATTGGGATAGGTGTCCTTTTTGCAGTCCATCAGTAGTGCTTCCGGACAGGCAGGACAGATCACAACAAACTACAGGGAGTGCTTTCTTCACCAACCAAGTATGTCCTTTGCCTCCTCATCACTTCCTGTACTGGTGATGCTTTGGTGTTTCACCCAGTTCAGTCACCACCTGCCATGTAACCTTAGGTATGTCTTTGCTTTGCAATTTTGAGCCTGCTTCCAGCACAATTACTTTGTTCTGGCTGCTTCAGCACAAATACTCCTGGCAGGAAGACAGCACCAGCCCCTCTCACAAAAGTGCTATAAAACCTTACCAAGTTGGCTGTTCCATTAGAAGCATCTGATGAAGTGAGATTTTCTCCCACGAAAGCTCATGCGAAAAATAAATCTGTTAGTCTTAAAGTGCCACACGACTCCTTGGGTTTTTTTGCTGTTCCATTAGAAACAACAGATGGCATCAGTCTCTTAGTTAGGCCAATGATTTAACTTCTCAGTTGGAAACACTGCACTGCCATCATTGTGTACAGAAGCAGGATTAAGTTTAGCCCGAAAGAACAGATGGTTAAATGATACCATGTGAAAGCAATTGGGATAGAATAGGTTATAAACAAAAATTAAAAAAAAAAAATGCTGATAAGACAAAACCTGACTTCAGGAATGAACTACTCAGTTTGCAATCTTCCCACCACAGTCCTCCCTCCAGCATGGCTGGCTAGCCTTTGGTCAGGATCCAACACAGAGTTCAATTTGCTTGGTTTCTTTATCTCCTGAGATGAATGATGCCAGAATGGTGCATTCTATTTATATCTTCAAAGTGTCTTCCTTTTCAAAGACAGGTAGCCCTCCTGGCACTCCACTTGTTGTGCCCACCAGTGACTTACCAGTGTATTCATTTTTGCAGTGTCCTCTACCCAGCATGTTAGCTGAGGCTTGCTCCTCTACTTGCTAGTTCAATGGCTATGTGATTTCCTTATGTCTCCTTGCTCAGTTTCTGTTGTCAATACGTTCAAACAGGAAAGACTTCATTTCCTGTTTATGGTAGGGTTATAGACCATGCTGTGACATGCTGCATCCCATGTACACCCTTATAGTCTGATCTGTGTATCATTCATGTTCACCACTACAGTGTAAATGTTTATAATCTAATGTAAGGCATGCCATGTAAGGTGTTTCAGGACTGGTGATGGCATACTGAACATTACTGTTATGGTAGCATGTATTCTGTAATCTCAAACGTGTGTACAGATATGAAACTCTGCCAGATCATGTCCCCAAACGTGTCTCAAGTGGCCTGAATAGATACAGACACATAGGCTATGTCCACACACAGACAGTAAAATCAATTCAAGTTTAATCGATTTAATAAAAATGACGTAAATGTGATTAAATTGATCTAAGCTAAATCGATTTAACAGGTCCACACCAAAAAAACTGAAATCAAACTAGCATGTCCAGGGGCAGGAATTACTAGTGCGATTCAGGAGAGGGGCACCATGGGAGGTGTGGAAACATGGCCCCCTGGCAGGGCCATGGCCCCAGCCCATCTCATAAAAACAGGAATGGACCTCAGCTCCATGTCCATTTTGGCTGGCAGGAGACTGTGAGAGAGACAAGTATAGATGCCCCCTGGCTCCCATACCATTGGAGAGCAGCACCTCAGTGGCCATGCCACAGGCAGGCTTAGCCCTGCCTGCAAGGGGTGGGGGAGGAACTCTCACTGACAGGTGCTCCAGATGTTCGCCTGAATGTCCCCTCCTCGGGATCTGGCTCCATGGTGGGTGCTGCTTCTGTCTCCTCCTCTTCCTACTCTTCCTCGGGAGTAGTGGCCCCCTCCTACCAAACGGAACAGCTCAGGACTGGCTGGTGGGGCTTCCAGTGGTGGTGTGCCTTGGGGCTGGCTGGTATCACCCATGTCAAGGCACACCTCTGCATCCAAGTGGCCTCCTTTGGGGGAGGGGGGTGGTCCTGGGGGTGGGCTCAGTGGAGTCCATGGCCCTGGCTGGGAGGCTACTGAGCTTCCCCCCAAGGCAGGTGTGGAGCTCCTCATAAAAGGGCAGCTGTGGTGCTTTTGGCCCCCTGCAACTGCCTCGCCTCCCTTGCCTGGGCATAGTCCTGGCACAGGACTTTTACTTTTGAATGCACCTGTTCTGTAGCGCAGTTGTGCCCCTGGGCAGGCAGTCCCTGCACTATGTCCACATAGACATCCCAGTTCCTATGCCTAGCATGGAACCGGGGAGGATGTCCTCTCTTCCCCAAATCCGGTGGAGGCAGAGGATCTCCATGTGCGACCACACAGGGGCCCGGCGTCGCCTCTGGGGAGCATCCAGTGCATGTGCTGCCATGCTGCCTGATGCCTGGGAGCATACAGCCTGGCCAAGACAAGACACTTCCTTCTTCCTGGTGCCATGCAACCAGGGAGGAAGACAGGCAATTTGTGCCTGAATTGAACTAATGGTTGTTTTGATATAATGCGTCTGAATGGCGTTATTCCGAAATGACCATTTTGATCTAAGTGCTAATTCGATTCTAAGCCAGGCTTTGTTGATTTGCTCTAAGCTCCCTTGTTTTGAAATGATAGAGCTTGTCATTTTGAAACAAGGGAACGTTGTGTGAACCTGCCTATTTTTAAATTGAAATAGCTAGAATTATTTTGATTTAAAAGTCGTGCTTGGACCTACCCACAGAGCTGCATTTCCACACCTCACAAAGGTATGCATAGAAGGACAATGCAGCTTAAGCATATTGGCTGAAGATTGAAGGATCAAGCCAGACATGAAGGATCCGCTGACCATAAGAGGAGGGTAAAGGAAAACTTGCTAAAAGAAAGAGACTTCTTTGTCTGGGGTTCTTTCCTGGATTCCATCTTCCATGCAACACTAAAGACTGGAAACTTACTTAAAGGAGATGGGGAGAATCTGGCTGCAAAACCATCAGCTGCCAGGCCTGTGGATAAACTGGAGGGAGATTAAAAACAGTGATGTTAGTTTAGAAAGTGACTTGTCCTTTTATTTGATTGTGATTATCTTCTTGATGGAATGTTATTTGATTTTATAATATCTTGAAATATTCACTTAAAATCTTACTGTAGTTAATAAACTTATGTTTGTTTTAGCTAAAGCACTGCAGTCTTGGAATGAGCCTATGTATAAAAACCTCACTGAGAGCAAAGCTCATGCATATCAATGTCTTTGTTAACCTGACAGACAAGTATAAATGAGCTTGCAAGGTGCAGTGAGGGATACACTTGAATGTTGTGGGACAGTAATTCCAGGGTTCCATCTGGTATTGGTGTGTGTGCAGTGGGGGACCATCCCAGGAGTGGCTAGTGAGAGCCCTCTTTTCTACATGACAGACCAATATCACATAGGTGCTGGGCATGACCTGACCCAGGAGTGGGGGTTCACACAGCAAGGTGGAGTAAGTCAGGGCCCTGGAATGGCAGATTGGAGTGGCACAGCTGCACACCGGTTCAGGTTGCAGAAGGGAATCATAGAACCATAGGGTTGGAAGGGACCCCATGAGGTCATCTAGTCCAACCCCCTGCCAGAGGCAGGACCACTCCCACTAAACCATCCCAGTCATGGTTTTGTCCAGCCGGGCCTTAAACACCTCCAAAGATGGAGATTCCACCACCTCCCTTGGCAGCTCATTCCAAGGCTTCACCACTCACCTAGCAAAAAAGTTTTTTCTAATATCCAGCCTCGACCTCCCTAACTGCAACTTGAGACCATTGCTCCTCGTTCTGTCCTCCGTTACTATATCCCTTGAAGTAGCTGAAGGTTGCTATCAAATCCCCCCTCAATCTTCTCTTCTGCAGACTAAATAAGCCTAGTGCTTCCAGTCTTTCCTCATAGGGCTTGTGCTCTAGCCCTTTAATCATTTTGGTTGCCCTCCTCTGGACTCTCTCTAATTTGTCCATGTCCTTTTTGTAGTGGGGAGCCCAAAACTGAACACAGTATTCTAGATGTGGCCTCACCAGTGCAGAATAGAGGGGAAGGATCACATCCCTTGATCTGCTGGTAATACTTCTTTTGATGCAGCCCAGTATGCCGTTGGCCATTTTGGCAGCAAGAGCACACTGCTGACTCATATCCAGCTTCCCATCCACCATGACCCCCAGGTCCTTTTCTATACTGCTGCTACTTAGCTGAATGTTTCCCAGCCTGTAGCAGTGCATAGGGTTTTTTTTTTCCCAAATGCAGGATTTTACACTTATCCTTATTGAATCTCATAAGATTTCTATTGGCCCACTGTTCCAATTTATCTAGATCTCCCTGAATCCTGTCCTTGCCCTCCAACGTGTCTACTGTTCCCCCCAGCTTGGTGTCATCCGCAAACTTACTGAGAATACAGTCTATTCCATCATCCAGATCATTGATAAAAATGTTGAACAGAACTGGCCCCAGGACCAACCCCTGGGGCACACCACTCGTGACCGGTTGCCAGACATGGAACCATTGATTCCTACACGCTGAAACCGTTGATCTAGCCAGTTCTCTATTCACCTTATAGTCCACCTATCCAACCCATACGTCCTTAATTTGCCAATGAGAATGCTGTGGGAAACTGTATCAAAAGCCTTGCTAAAATCAAGGTATAGCACATCAACGGTGCTTCCCGCATCCAGAAAACCAGTCATCTGCTCATAGAAGGAAATGAGATTGGTCAGGCATGATTTACCCTTGGTAAATCCATCCTGACTGTTCCTGATCACTTTATTTTCCTCTAAGTGTGTGAGGATGGATTCTTTAAGAATCTGCTCCATAATTTTTCCAGGGATTGACGTGAGGCTGACTGGTCTGTAATTCCCTGGATCCTCCTTTTTCCCTTTCTTGAAAATAGGCACTACATTTGCTTTTTTCCAGTCCTCTGGCACCTCCCCCGTTCTCCATGAGTTTTGAAAGATAACGGCCAGTGGTGTGGCTATTTTGTCGGCCAATTCCCTTAGCACCCTTGGATGCAGTTCGTCCGGCCCCATGGACTTGTGCACTTGCAGCTTCTTTAAGCAGTCCCTAACCTGACCTTCCATCACCAACGGCCTGTCTTCTTCTCTCCCATTTGCCACACCCATGGTAGTGGGCTGGGAGCCGACCCTGCCTGTGAAAACTGAAGAAAAAAAGGCATTGAGCACTTCAGCTTTTTCCTCATCCTCTGTCACAAGGATGCCTGCCCTATTCAGCAAGGGGCCTACACTATCCCTGATCCTCTTTTTGTTACTAATATACTTGTAGAACCCCTTCTTGTTATCTTTTACATCCCTTGCTAGCCACAACTCCATTTGTCCTTTGGCCTTTCTAATTTTATCTCTGCAGTCCCTAGCAATATCTTTATATGCCTTTTTGGACATCTGACCAAGCTTCCACTTCCTATAAGCTTCCTTTTTATTTTTAAGGTCAGAGCAGAGTTCTCTGCTAAGCCATTCTGGCTGCCTCACATGTTTGTTCTTTCTCCTAATTGGAATGGCAACTTCCTGTGCCCTTAGCAGAGTTTTTTTAAAATATAGCCAACTCTCTTGGACCCCTTTGCCCTTCAGATTAGCTTCCCAAGGGATCCTGCCCATCAGTTCCCTGAGGGAGCCAAAATCTGCTTTTTTGAAGTCCAGGGTTTTTGTTTTGCTTCTTTCCTTCCTTCCTTTAATCAGCATCCTGAACTCAACCATGTCATGGTCACTACTGCCTAGCTTGCCATTTACCTCTACCTTCCTGATCAATTCTTCCCTGTTTGTGAGCAGCAGGTCGAGCAGTGCAAGGCCCCTAGTTGGTTCCTCTAGCATTTGTACTAGAAAGTTGTCCCCAACACTCTCTAAAAATCTCCTGGATTGCCCATGCACTGCTGTATTGGCCTCCCAGCAGATGTCAGGGAAATTGAAGTCCCCCATGAGCACCAGGGCCTGTGATCTAGAAGCTTCCGCTAGTTGTCCATAGAACACCTCATCCACCTCCTGCTTCTGGTTTGGTGGTCTATAGCAGACACCCACCACAACATCCCCCTTGTTGTTTTCCCCTCTCAGTGTAACCCACAGGCTTTCTACTGGCACGCTTCCATTTCCATAATGGAGCTCTGAGCAGTCATAGTGCTCTTTTACATATAGTGCTACTCCTCCCCCTCTTCATCATTCCTTCCTGCCAAATACCTTTAAAGAACATATTCCCAGCACATGGTTATATTTTTTCATAAATCATCCATATACACACCACATCACAATATCATTTACCAGAACGTTATCAGTTAGCATAGGACACCTTACATTATTTCTTTTAGATACAGATTAATAACAGTGAGTTGGGGGGGGGGGTGCATTCAGATGGTCAGGCTACCTGAGACACACCACTATATATTGGGGAGCCATTTGACTTCTGGTGTTGGGGTAGTCTTCAGCCCATGTCCTGAACACCTTCCTCTGCGTATTATTTCTCCTCATCTCCCTTGCTTTCTTTGTCACTATCTCCTGTGACATTTTCTCTCTGTTGTATTCATATTTCCTGTCTTTTGTATGTACATACCCATACCCTAAGCTCTCCATACCGAGGGCCATGAAACAACTGAGTTCCTCTTGAGTTAATCTGAATAAGTTTAAAGTGAATCTGAATATATGTAACTCACAAAGATTTCTCTCTGTATTATTTATAGGCTGATATAAATAATATTAGTTAGAGTGATGGTTCTGTAAAAAAGACGTTCTCTATCCCCTTGAATTAATTAGCTAATGCAGAGCTGAAGGTTGTCCAGCAGACACACAAGATACAATATCTTTACCAGAATTAAAGAGCCTGGGATATGTCCATTTAAATTTATTTTCAATAAGTAATCACTCTTGTTTTAATACTTCAGCTGTAAAATTGTCAGTTTCTTCGGAAAATATCTTGGGTCAATCCAAGTTTAGTAATTATTTTCTTTCAGATTAATTAATGCATAGTTGTCCAGAGTTATTAACTGGATGATGTTTTTATTTCCTCTTTTTATGATTAAGTCATTTGTTCTCTTATTCATTCTTCCATGCAGTCACTCACTCAAATTTGCTTAAATTCCTTCATGTCCATCATCAAGGTCCTTGGTGGTATGTTTTGACTCTTTACCAAAACAAAGTAAGCAGTGCCCTTGAATACACAAAGACACCCAGTACATTCAAAATCTAGACCTACAATTATATTAAACATTGCTAAACAAACAAGGAGTCCTGTGGCCATTTTAAAGACTAACAAATTTATTTATTACATGAGTTTTTGTGGCAGAAAATCCCACTTCATTTGATGATACATAATTATGACAATTTACATGATAAATATGTTAGTCTTTAAAAGGGCTACAGGACTCCTTGTTTTCTTTGCTGTACTAGACTAACACAGCTACCCTTTGGAACTTATTAAACAATGCTGTATATCCATAGAGTTTCCCAGGCCTTAACATCTACCCTTCTACCTAATCATCCACTCACTTCATTCCCAAACTCCAAAGGGCCAGATTTTTCCCATTCACTCTAAGGTTCATTTCCTGGCAGTATAAAGAAAATTCAAACTGACCTTAAAATATGTTTACATTCAACTTAAGGCCACTTCACACTGCCAGAGCAATGTAAACAGGGAAAAAGGTTAAAAATCATGGTCATTTTAATTAGTGTGATTTTCACAATAAACGTGGGGCCAGATAGAAAGTGCTTTGATCCCACAATGATTTTAATAAGACATCTAGCAGAGCCAGGTACAACTCCATGTCAGCTGTGGATTCTAAGTCTTGCCTGTGGAAAACATGTTGCATGTTTTACCTGGGTCTTCTTTTACATCTAACTATGCCATAAAGCAGAGGTCAGAAACTCTTAGCACATGTGCCAAAGATAGAACACCCACCCACTCGGAGTGGCAAGCAGGACTCCCAGACCCACAGTGCCACTCAGCGCATGTGCAAGCATGCTGCAGCTCCCCATCCCTGCTGGCCCCACTGCTAGAACTTGCTGGCCCCACCCCTGGCACCTGCTGAGGGTTGACAGTGCTGGGCTGGCACAGGGAGGGAGGCCAGGAAAAGTTCCTGACCCCTGCCATAAAAGGCAGTCCCTGATGCCAGCTCCATACATGGATCCTGACCACCACCATCAATAAGAGTTCTGCTAATAATGCTGACCCAAAGGACAAGTGAAGTCATTGGAAATTCCATTCTATACCAGATGTCATATCACACTCCTTACCATAATCTGAGCACCTTGTACTCAGCATGACAACACATCTGTCAGATGTGGCAGTTTCCTGCAACATCCTCAGGAGACTTAAACTTAGTTCAATAAAGTATCTTTGGGCTCTGTTGTACTAAATGTAAAGTATAGGTGTTATTGTGTGCCAGAATGGTATGTAACCTCTCCAGGAGGCAGATGTGATATAAGGCCTGCATGCTCAAAGGATATTATTGAACAATGTGCCAGACAAGGATGGACTCTGGACTATATGTGTGAATTACCTGTTCTGTTCATTCTCTATGAAATACTTGGCATTGGCTATTGTCAGAAGACAGGATACTGGATGACATGGACCATTGGTCTGACACATTATGGTTGTTCTTATTTTCTTATGATTGAGGTTTCCTATGAATTGCTTAGGAGTAAGTGAATGCAAATCTCTCTCTCCCCCATTTATTCAAAAGCCCCAGACTTTTGGAACCAAAGTCTCAGTCATCCTGGCGCCTTTGTCTGTTAATTACCTATTGCATATGGTCAAGTTCAAAGTTCCCAAGCTGTATAAAGGAATCCTTGTTTGTTTTATTGGACTATCGGGGTTCTTCTTCTGAATTTGGGTCTATTATGAACTTTTAACCATGGGAAAAAATTGGTGTGTACCTACTAGAACCTGATGTTGTAGTTGGGATGACCTCTGGTAATTTTTTAGCATGTGTCTGTTCTTTTTATTGTTTTTAATATTATTTATGTAATATTTCCATCTTAAGAGTAAATGTACGTACTTGGAAAGAGCTATGTTGTAACTTGTATCTACAGGCAATTACACTAGTTCTAACCTCTGGTAAGCTACAACCAATGAATACAGAATTCCTGAGCTGTGACACATTTTTCTCTCATGCAGTGAAGTATGCAGTGAAGTGTTTTGTTCTGGTAGGATTTTTTTTTTTTTTTTTTTTTTAATAAATACCTGTTGCTCTCATTGTTGGAAAAGTCACAGTGAAAAAAAATGTGCTTTGCATTTGTAGGGGAAAGTGGTAAGGTTAATGAAGGTTCTTACCATGAGTGAGTTCATTCCATAGTTCAGGGTCAGACTCAAGGGAAAATTCTGTCTCCCACAGAGATGAACTTTACTTTTATTAAAGGTTCCACTGTGCCAGAGAAGTTGAGCTGTCAACCAGTCTTTGTTTCAAAGCTGTAGATGGTCTTTTAGGGTATGTCCACATGTATTTTTTATTTCAAAATAAAAAAAGATTTGGTCCACACAACGTTTTATTTAGAAACGACGGAGCTGTCATTTTGAAATAAGAGCTGTCATTTCGAAATGGGTTAAACCCCATTCATTCTGAAACTGCGGTGATTTCAAAATGGGTGGTTTCAAAATAACACCGTTTGGACGCATTATTTCAAAATAAACATTATTTCGAAATAACGTTTGAACTTCCTCCTAGGGTGCATGGCACCCTGGGAGGAAGGTCCCACTGCCCCCACCCCTCTGGCCAGGGATCAGCACCCTGGCCAGGGTGCTGAGTGGAAGTGCAGGGGGGCAGCGGGAGAAGCTGCCAGGGGAGGTGGATGTGCTGGGTGGCGGCCCAGCAAAGGGAAGCAGCAGATGAAGCTGGTTGGGGTGCCTGCCCCCCCCCCCAGCAAGGGAAAGCTGTGGGGGAAACCCACCGCTCCCCCTTGCTGGGCGCGGGGGAATGGCAGGCACCGCAGCCAGCTTGGCCGGCTGCCCCGCTCCCTAGCAGGGCAGTCCTGGCACCCCGTCCCTGGCTGCCTGGAAGCAGCTTGGAAATGTGCGGGCTGGGGCTCCCCTGGCTGCTTATGAGAGGCTGGGGGTGCAGCCGGTTCCCCAGCCCCTTGAGCCTGCAAGGGGCTGGGAAACTGGCAGCCCCAATCCCGCCGCTCACAAGCGGCCAGCAGAGGTTAGGCTTAGGGTTAGGGTTAGGGTTAGGGTTAGGGTTAGGGTTAGGCTCAGCTGGCGTGGAGCTGGCAGCTCCCACGAGCCCAGGCGGGGGGCAAAGCCGGCACCTGCAGCTCCCCCCCCGCCCGTGGAGCCCGGGTGGAGGGGCAGAGTTGGCTGCGGGAGCCCCTTCCCCTGCCCCAGCCCCGCAGGCTGCGGCAACCCCTGCCCATGCCCCTTCCCCTGCCCCGGCTGGGGGCAGCCACCCAGCATGGGCAGGGGCAGAGCAGGTTCCCTGCTGCAGGGGCATGGGTTGCCTAGCCCCCTGCTACCCCCTTTCACCACCCCAGCCTCCAGGCAGGGGCAGGGGGGTAGGAGCCCTATGGGGCTGGAAGCTTCTTGCTGTCTGCTGCAAGCAGCTCCCAGGCCCATCGGGCTCCTAGCCCCCTGCCCCTGCCTGGAGGCTGGGGTGGGGAAAGGATGTAGCAGGGGGCTAAGTAATCCATGCCCCCGCATAGGGAGGTGAGTCAGAGGTCGGGGTAAGCCAGGGGGAGGAGGGGCCTCCCCATCTGCCCTCCCCCATTTTTTCCTCTGCCACTGGCTCTGGAGAACCAGTGGCAGGGGGTTGGTTGGCAACATGGCTGTGCTCGGGGGCCATTATAGCACACCACCCATCATGCCCCTCTCCTAAATCAAAATAGCAAGTCCTGTGTTTGGACATGCTATTTCGATTGGGCCTCTTCCCTTATTTCAAATTTACATTTTCTTATTTCGATTTAACTTGTTTCAGAATAAGGTGTTTATTCTGAAACGTATTTCAAAAGAACGAGCTTCATGTTGACATAGCCTTAGAGATCCTGTGTTTGGGCCATGAAATGCTCTGTAGATAAGGACTGAGACCTTGAACTTGATTTGAAATTCTATGGGGAATTTGTTGGAGAACTTGGATTTGGGTTCTTCCTGCTCCTTTCTCTGAAGTTGGGAATTGCTATAGTTTGCAGCACAAATAAAGCTGTCTGAACAGTGGGGAGGTTTGCTTGAAACCTTGGACAGCCCTGAATGGACCTGGCACACAGTAAGCAGAAGAGTACCGTCCATAGAAGGTCTCTTATCAACATTTACTTGGCTGGCTAGCAGTGCGTAAGAGGGCCAGAAGGAAGCATTCAATAGTTGAAATCTAATTTATTATTTTCCAAAAAATAAGGCTTTTAGTGCAATTGCTCATGAAAATTCTAAGTCAAAAAGGGAGAAGCGGAGAATAGATTATAGTTCAGAGTCCTGTCCCTGACTTAGTGCTTTCTTTTCTGAAAGGGGAAGCTGGGGAGGAAGGCAGCCTATACCCTGTTGTTCAGAGCTGTTCATAAAGCCATGATCTAGCCCTCACTCGCTATTAAGAGAATCCATGAGTAGTAATGAACTAGACTCTGATAGTTCATGTAGAACTTTACTTCAGAAGTTGTCCCACTGAAGTGAATAGAGCTATTGCTAATGGAATAATGGTATCAGAACCTGGTCCTGTGCATTGGATGCCAACTTGTTCTCAGTGCTATAACAGAAGAGAAAGTTTTTGAGGCCCCTAAACTTCCAGCAATCAGTGTTTAATTAGCAGAGTAGCTTACCTTGCAAGTGTTGCCTAAATATTTCGGGGTACAGTTTTGCAGCCCTTCCTCATTTAGAGTGCAGCCTTCCTAGGACAGAAAGGGAGAACACAGAGAAGACCAAATCTGACTAGGGTTGATGACAATGGGGATCCTTCCACTCACTTCAATGAAGCTAGACTGAGCCAAGAGTAAAATGGATTGACTCTCAACACTAACACCCTCATCTACCAACTAAAGTAGAGCAACTGCAAGCACAGTTCTGACACTGTAAAGAGAGAAGGAACAGAACCTCCAGAAGTTTTCTGAAGTTTTGTTTGTTTGTTTGTTTGTTTGTTTGTTTGTTTGTTTGTTTGCTTGTTTTTTTGTTTGTTTGTTTGTTTGTTTTACTGCTCTTGATGTTTACATGGAAGGCACCCCAGCTGTCCAATGAATGGCAGAAATATAAAATGCAAAAAGGGGCAATATGATTAAGAATGGCAGCAAACTCATTTAATCAAAGGTTTTTTTATCATCTTTTTTCTCACCACCGTCCAGCTTGCCTGAAGTACTTCTCATTCAACTCTGAATAAACATAGATGTTTGTCAAAATGTCAGTGATGAATTCATGTAGTTAATTGGACTGGGTAACTTGTAAAACTTCTGCTGTTTCCATTTCAACATGTTCCTAATAACAAGAGTGCCACAGTCATTTGCTGCTTTAAGAAAAACAGAACAAAGATGGCTTTCTTTGGACTAACTCTTAGACCGCAAAGAGTAAATAACTACTGAACCTTAATTTATATGCAAATACAACTGACAAGAAGTAATTAACTGTTTGTAGTCTAGTTACTGGGGGGGTTATTCAGGAAAAACAGAGCTCTTTGGGTGTCTGTTTCCTATGTTTTATAGTAGACTTTTGCACTTGCTTTATTTTTTGGATTTAAACTGGACTAACGCATGTTCATTTCACAGATCTAAGATGCTGAAATGAGAAATCAATAACACATAACACAAACTGATCAATAAAAAATGTTTAAATAGAATATGCTGCAACAAAGAGCAAGTAGAGATCTTTGTTTTTTTGCTTACTAGACTAACTTAATAGAATGTAACTATTGAAATATGAATAGAGTATGTTTTAAGGTGGATAGTGCCTTGTGTTCTCATTGATCAAATTCCTGGATATATCCAGAAACCTCTTTTTTTTTTTTTTTTTTTTAGTGTGCTTATAAATAGTATTGCAAAAATACTCCTAAGATTTCCTGTGAGGGAGAATACAGAATATGCACTGCCTTTTGCCATACACCAGAATGTCCAAAGACCAAATTGAATTGTACCGTATAAAGGACTCCGGTTAGTGAGATCCCTGGATTAATGGTGATGTCACTTCCAAATCTGATGCAGATCACTGATGTGACTCATTGTAGGTCATAGCATTTCACAGGGCACTTTGGGGTGGGTTTTCATTAGAACTTATCACTTGTTTAAATAGGTGACTTTTTTGTTTGTTTGTAATTTGAAAAAAGCTCAGCTCTCACTGAGAAAAATGGAAAATAAACTTTCCTCATATCATTGAGAGTAGTGGAGTGCTGAGCCATTTGGAACAACAACAACAACAACAACATCAACAAAAACCCACAACCTTACCTCCTTACTTTGTGAAAAACTGGAGATATTTAAAGCTAATCAACAAAAAGAGAGGAAAGAAATAGGACTCCCAAGCATGCAGCTATTTTTCTGTGTTGAAATTTACTTTAGAAATGAGGAGAGGATAGGGGTATTTTTTACATCTAATATCAGTATTTAAACCATTGCCATCAAAGTGACACTCATACTTAAATTCACACATAAATCTGTGTTATTCGTCATTACAGAGCACGTGTGAAGCAGCAAGACATTACACTTCCAGGCAAAATAAATGCACTCCGGCAATCTGGATATGTTGTGTTGAGTGTGGGATGTAAAAGACTGGTCATGGTGATTGCCATCTCTGAAAATCCACCTCCAGGGAGGGTTAGAGACTTCATTTTCCCGGGTAAATGTTCCCCTCAGCTGAAATGCCACTTCAGCATCGCAAAGCAGACACACATTCCAATAAGCAGATTTTCCAAATGACATCTTTCCTATATACCTATCCCCTTAACAGAGCTCCCTTGTCACTCATACGCCTCTAATGATCACTTTTCAAACATTTACACCCTGTATTTGGTGGCTGGTTGTGAGAATATTGATTGCCGGCACTTATTGAGAAAGTATGAGGCAATAAACCATGAGAGCTGTTGATAATTCAAGAGGAGATGCTGGCAATTATATAGGGATCAGGTAGATTATTATGTACAGGGCCCTGATAAATATGACTGATTGCAATGGTGCGGCTGTGATGACTGCTTGAATTAAAATGTATTATTATTGATTTTGTTTGTTTTTATTGCATTTAAATTTACAGCTTACTCTACCCTGAAGCCAGAATCTGCTACTGTAACTTGATGATTTATGAATGTATCCCTATGTTACAGTATTTCCATCCCTCAGTACAGTTTCTTTCCTCCTTAGCTACTGCTTTTGGAATGAGACACAAATCAAACATCAGAATCTCTGCTCCTACTTTATATGACATTTTTGCTTGCCTTTAAGAAGGATTCCTTAAATAATAGGAAGGTATAAAATGTCTGAAGCAATTGACGTTGAAAAACAAAATTTTCTTCCTTTCTTCCATTTGGCTTCTAGCTTTCCTATGATTTCATCCTTCTTTTCAGAAAAGAAAACCACAAAACCATAACATCAAAAAAAGGTGCACCATTGAAGAAAGATGCAAGTCAGTGGTCTGAATTCAGTAGGCCGTACCGGTTCATTTTATGTTATCTGTACTCTTTTAGATGAGCTATTCAATGTCCTAAGAATTTTTGTTTTCCTGCTTCTTAAATGGATAGATTTGTAGCTTAGGATAAAATAAGCCCCAGTTCAGCAAAACATTTACATTCAACTTTAAGCAGATGATTAAGTCCTAAATTCAAGATTAAGTTATTCTCCATGCTTCTTTGCTTTGCTAAATTGGATCCTTGGTTATCAATCACTGAGGCTATGTCTACACTTAGAGTTTAGTTTGAATGAATGAGGATTAATTCAAACTAAGTAAATGCATAGCTACACTGGCTTTCCTTACTTTGAACTAAGGAGCTCCTCAGTTTGAAGCAATGAACGTTTAATTTGAAGTTATAAAACCTCACTTAACTTCAAAGTAATGGTTAATTCAAATTTATTGGTTGAAATTAACCCAATGGAGCCATGTTAATTCGAACTAACCATTAGTCCAAATTAACATGGTTTGACCTTCGCCTGTCCCAGGGTGCCTTCCTCTTTCTGTGTATTGGGATGGGGCATGGCCCTTCTTGGGTGCCATGTTTCCACACTTCCCATGGTGCCCCCTTCCGAAGTCGAATCAGTAAGTCCTCTCAATGGACATGCTAGTTCGAATTAGTTTTCCAAGTGGGGCCATGTTAGTTTGAAGTAACTTAATTTGAACTAATCAGTATTAGTTCAAATTAATTAGTTCAAAGTAAGTTAAATCGAACTAACTTCTTAAGAGTAGATATAGCCTGAGAGAAGGAAGAACTGAGGACATCCACCTGATGATGGGATCTCTCCTCTGTAGAGTTCCAAAGGGGTAACTGTAGTCTAGTTCAGCAAAACAGAGGAGTCTGGTGGTACTTTTAGGCTATGTCTACACTAGGAAAACTTAGTTCAAATTTGTTAATTTGAACTAATAAGTCTGAGTTTAGTTTGAACTGAACTCAAACTTATTAGTTTGACTTAACAAGATGGACTAATTCAACTTAACATTAAGTCAAATTAGTCCACTTTATTAATTCAAATTTACTGCCCTTAATTCAACTTAATTAGATTCAAACTAAGAGTTAATCCTAGTCTACACCATCCTTAGTTCGAAATAAGGATTGAACTGAGGGCTTAGTTCAAACTAACTGGCAGGTTTTATTAATTCAAACTAAGCTTTAATTAGTTTGAATTAAGGAATTCCTTAATCTGAACTAATGAAAGCCTAGTGCAGACAGGGACTAAATTAGTTCAGATTAAGCCTCCTTACTTTGAACTAATTTACAAGTGTAGGCAAACTCTTAGGCTGTATTCAGACGACAGTTTTATTTTGAAACAATACGCGTTGTTTTGAAATAAAAATGCTTATGTCCACACGACGTACTGTTATTTCTAAACAATGGGTCCCGTTGTTTTGAAATAACGTCTGTTATTCCGAAACAGTAAGGCTATGTCTACACAAACATCGTTATTTCAAAATAAGTATTTTGAAATGAGTTATTTTGAAATAAAGTCCTTATTTCGAAATAAGTTAATTCCAATTAAGAAAATGTTAATTCGAATTAAGGAAAAGCCTGCTATCGAAATGGCTGTTATTTCAAAATGGTTATTTCAAAATAAACCATTTGAATATGTTGTTTTGAAACAGTTGTTTTGAAACAATGGTGTTGTTTCGAAACAACATTTCCAAACGGCCTTATTTCGAAAGAACCATTTCAAAATAACAGCCGTTTCGAAATGAGTGGGGTTTAAGCTGTTTTGAAATGACAGTTCTTATTTTGAAATGACGGATACTGTCATTTCGAAATAAGAAAACGTCGAGTGGACCTAATCTCTTTTATTTCGAAATAATCAGTGTTATTTTGAAATAAAAGAGATGTGTAGACATACCCTAAAACCGAGCACGAAATAGCCATTGTTTCCTTCAATGAACATTCTAGGAATTTCCCTACATCTCAAGCTGGTTTGAGGTACAGAACAGAGAACATTATTAAACCCCCTGCCCCACTTGGCAGGTCTAAGCAATCAAGCTTTCTATTACAGAGACTGGGAATTGCCACTGGGATGGATCACTTGATGATTACCTATTCTATTCATTCCCTTTGAAGCACCTGGCACTAGCCACTGTCCAAAGACAGGATACCAGGCTAGATGGATCATTGGTCTGACCCAGTATGGCCATTATTATGTTCTTGTGCTAAGCTTTCCCAGGAAGTAGACAGAAATTTGTAGTCTGGGAAGTTCCCTATAGACCTTGTACTTTAAACCTGCAGTATTTTTTCTGAATAGAAGGGGTGTTTTAGATAGCATCTACAGGGTTTATTATTTACTGTTTTATTTTTTTCTACTATCTGCACAGTTGGATTCCAGATAATAACACAAACTGGTTTACAGATGGGTGGGGATTGGAGGTGGGATTTAAAAATTCCAACTACACTCCAGACGCCTCTCTGAAATCTTCCTAAAGGACACGTAGCACCAAAAGACTGTTGCAATGTGTTTGGGATGGCCTAGTGTTATTGCTCCTGTTTATTGCTGTGTTGCCTATGGGCCAGTGAAGAAGGAGATCCATTTGTTAGGTGCCTCGGTATTAGTCAGTCTCTGCCCTGAAGGCACAGAATAGGAGAAGGGATGAGTTAGAAACTACTGAATATGTGATGTGACAGGGTACATCTATACAATTTTAAAAATAACAGAAGACGCCACAGTGAATTTACAGCCTTGGGCACACATCGTGGTACTAAAAATAAAAATATAGATGACCACACTTTAGCTTCATCTCAGGTTATGACCTGACCTCCCAGGAGAATAGCCAGTACCCATTTTCTGTCTGGGGTCCTGAGTCTCCAGGTTGGGTCTGGCCAGTCCTGCTTCCTGTTATGTGACCAAAACCTTTCGACAATGCATCAGTTGCCTAGCGACTGGAGCATGGGGAAGAGATGGAAGGAGGAGAAGCAGCCAGGCCCCTGTCACACAAAGACTGCAGCAACTGCCTGAGGCTGGAGCTGTGGATGGAGGGCAGCCCACTCCCACCCATCTGCACATAGTGCCGCTGCTCACTGCCACAGCCACCCACTTCTATCCTGGTCAGCGTCACGACAACAAAGTTTGAGCTGCTGCCAGATGCTGCGGTGGGGGGGAGTAGAGAAAGCTGCTGGCCAAGTGGGTGGCCCAGGCCCGCCAAGACTGTAGTCCCAGAAACTTGCGTCAGTGGCCAGTGTAGACATAACCTGTGTGGTCCATACACGTACAGTGGTGACCAAAAAGTAACTAAAAAATTCAGTATTTGCAATATTCCATATAAGCCCAGAAATTCTCTCTTAAATACAGGGGTTATTATTAAGTTCCAAAGGGACCAGCCATGTTAGTCTAGTAAAGCAAAAAAAGCAAGGAGTCTTGTGGCACTTAAAGACTAAGGGTGTGTCCACACGAGAGTTTTATTTCGAAACAACAGCCGTTGTTTCAAAATAAAATTTCTTATGTCCACACGACGTATCGTTATTTCAAAACAACGGGACCCATTGCTTTGAAATAATGGCCATTGTTTCGAAACTGTTAAACCTAGCAGGCAATTGAAATAGCTGTTGTTTCAAAATGGTTGTTTCAAAACAACGGCATTCGGACACATTGTTTTGAAACAACACCATTGTTTTGAAACAACTGTTTCAAAACAACATGTCCAAACGGCCTTATTTTGAAATAGCCATTTCGAAATAACAGCTGTTTCAAAAGCAGGCTTTCCCTTATTTTGAATTAACAAACTGTTAATTCAAATTAACTTATTTCGAAATAATGATGTATGTGTGGACATAGCCTAACAGATTTATTTATCGCATGAGCTTTCGTGGGAGAATATCCCACTTCGTCATACGCTTTGAAGAGGGAGAACTTACAGAATTGGATGAAAATAAATGCAGGATATTGTGAAATTCAGTAATCTTTACTATTTATGGAAATACACCTGGGAACTCATTACGTTTGACAGCTGCCTTATTGTTTCTTTATTCTGACTGTCTGCATCACCTATTATCTCTTGTTTTAGACTGTCAGTTCTCTGGGATGGGGACATTTTTCTTTTTTCTTTTTGGTTCTGTTTGTGCTGTGCCTGGCACAGTGAGGATCTGACCTGGCCTATGTATATAAATGGTCTACACACATGACAGAGATCCTGCAATGATCTTTAGGAAGAGATCACACCATTACAGTGAGGCTGTAAACTCCTGTGAGGGCAACAGTGTGTTCTGTGAAGGTTTATAGGCACAGAATATGTGGACATGTTATTACTGCAGAAATCACAGACAAGCCATGCTACAAGCAGGAAGGAAATTGCATCATAAAGCACACATGCTGGTTTGGGAAGCTTCCCTCTGAATCTGAATCATGCAAGAGACAGTCAGTCAGAAAAAGCAGCATGGAATCTACCCTTGAAAAAAGTGCTTTGGCATTTCCCCTTTATCACCACCCCTAGCATGTGATAAGCTGTTTCCTGAAGGGTGACAGCTATGGTTGCTTAAATAACAAACTGTTTAAATGACAGTAATGTTGAGATTATTAATTCATAAGAATTTCATTCATAATCACACAGACTATAACCATACATCCCTGACTGCCTCATTACCTCTAGGCAACCCCAATTAAGTTTAAAGAATCTGACTTATTTACTTGATGATGTGCATCTTGGGCATCATAAATTCAAGAGGTCTTGATAATCTGCAAAACTCTGGAAAGCTGAGCATCCGCAGAGGCAAGTGAGTTAAAAGCTAATGGATTTACCTAGTTAATGCACCTGCATCATCACTGCAAATGATTTAAAAAGCCATTTTAATGTAATGACAATCTCACAATAGACAAAAGCATGTTGCATGTAGACTCCTGATACCTTTACTCACATGTGTTTGGACATCAATCCACAATTAACTCCCTTGAATTCAGCAGGATCCCTTGTAGAAACTGTATGGATTCGAGGGGGAAAAAATTCTTCATTGTCTTGGTTTTCTGACTTTGAAAATAAGCTTTCAGTTTTGGCTTGCTGGCTTGGTGGCAAGGAAATTGTGATGAAATGCAGGTGCTCATATCTGATCCTGAAATTGTAAAACAACTTTTTCACATTCATGGTACCATGTTATGCAAGCCAGAACAGGAAGGCATAGAAAGAGAGGCAGCTTGGGCTAGCGTGAAACTGACCCCCCCCCCAAGTTGTCACTTGCATATCTCATTGAAGGGAGTAAGGGTAAAATGTTACTACAGAGGAGAGATAAATGAAGTAAGAACTAGCCACTGATGTGGCTTGCAGTCCTGAAAGTCTGAACAGGGCCGGAACAATTCAGGGGCTATTAGGTCCACAGCGCCAGGGCTTGGCCGTAAGGGGAAGCTGAGCTGCAGCCTCTAAAGTCCCTGCTGATCTGGCCTTACTGAAACAGTACTAGTGGGGCTGGGCAGCTGGTGCTAAGGGGAGGTCGGGCCATGGGGCCAGAGCCTGTGATAGTGTGTGGCTCTCTTGTCCCATCCCTGGCCAGCTGGCCTGCTCCCAGGCATGAGGCTGGCTGGTACAAGGGCCAGGACTCCAGGGCCAGGACTGAGACTAGCTGGCATGCAGGACAGCTTCCGCAGTGGTACTCGAGAGCCCGGAGTGCTGTTAAGCCACTGTATCAGGGCCCCCAGGAATCTGGCCACACCATCTGGAGCCTCTGAGACGCCAGCACCACTGTTCCCTCCGAGCTGTGTGTGTGCATGCACACATAGAGATTGTGAAACCCACGCACACAATAAAATAAAACACACACACACAAATTCAACAGTCATAATACTAGCACACACAAAGAAATTTTTTGCATACACAAAGAAATTTTTTTGCTCACACAGCCTATGAAAAATTAGAGGGAACATTGCCCAGCACAGTGGCCAACAATGCTCTGGACCCTGGAGCAGTGTTCCCTCTAAGGTTTGGCGGCTTGTGTGCAAAATTTTCAACCCGTGTGCAGAACTTTTTCTGAATCAAATTTTTGTGCAAATTCATGTGATGGAAATTATTGAAAAGTATAGAACAATGAAAAATTAATACGTTATTTAAAATTGTTTTCATTAATAATTTGAATGTATTCTATGCTTATGTGACATGTCTCATCAATTCTTCAGTGCTGTTCGTCTGCCTTTGTTGGTTTTCCAGAATGAATAAGCATATAAAAAAATGAAAGCAACTAACTTGCCTCTTGTTTTTTATTTTTGCACAGCAGCCCATTTTACAATTTAAAAAAAAATGTCCAAAATTGTTTCTAGTCAGTTCAAATGTGTCCCTTTATTTGTTTAACTTAATTGGTCACTATTAGTAATTTTAATCATGGTGCACTTTATTTTCCTTCATTTTATTAGTGTTTGCTATATATTTTTTCCCCAATTTAGTTCTTGTCTAAGAAGCAAGAGGCCAAAAGTTAAAAAACCTAACACAGGGCTTGAACCCATGACTTTGCCATTATATGTCTGCTGATCAAACAACTGAGCTCTGGAGAAACCAGCCCCTTCTTTAAAAAAAAAAAAAAAAAGCTTTTAGGAATAAAAAATAACTGTACTCCACTGCCCCTTGATACTTTTTTCCCTTCCCTATAAACTGCTCTTTGTTTTTTCAACATTCTACTTATCAGAAATAAAAACCTGGACAATCACCTATTTTTAGAATGCCTGGGGGAGGAAGGACATGAGGGTAAAAAGGAGCCCTTGGATAGCTCAGCAATAGCAACTGCAACCCCCCCCAGCTGAGCTTCAGGCCTGCCCCCTGCCCAACTCCAGCTGCTCTCCCAGGCTGCCCCTCCTCCAGCCGATCCTTGGCCATGGTTCAGGCCAGCCCCCCTTCCAATCATAGAATCATAGAACCATAGGGTTGGAAGGGACCTCATAGGTCATCTAGTCCAACCCTCGGCCACTTTGCCAGCCTGACTCCCCTGAGCCCCAGGCCGATCCTGAGCTGCTCTGCTGGCATGGCCCTGCCTGGCCCTGGCCCCACTGTCCCCCCACCAACCCTCTGCTGCTTTGCCAGCCTGGCCCTAGCCCCCCCAACTGTTCTGCTGGCTTGGCCCAGCCCCAGTCACTTTGCCGGCCTCGCCCTGCCCGGTCCCAGCACCCCTGCCCCCGCTGATCCTCAGCCGCTTTTCCAGCCTGGCCCTGCCCAGACCTTCCCCACTCCCCCACCCCCATCCCGGCCTATCCATGGCCACTTTGCCAGCCTCGCTCTGCCCGGCCCCAGCACCCCTCCCCGCTGCTCAGCTGGCCTGGCCCTGGCGTGGCCCTGGCCCCAGCCCCGGCCCCGCCCCCCCCGTCCCAGCCTATCCTTGGCCGCTTTTCCAGCCCAGCCCTGCCCAGCCCCACCCCGCCCCTGGCCCTGGTCCCCCCACCAACACCTGGCTGATCCTTAGCTGCTTAGCCGGCCCTGCCCTGCCTGGCCTCGCACCCCCCCCCCCCGCTGCTCAGCTGGCCTGGCCCAGCCCCGCTCCCCCCCAACCCCAGCTTATCCTCCACTGCTTTGTCTGCCTTGCCCTGCCTGGCCCTGGCCTTGCTCCCTCCCCCCAGCCGATCGTCAGCTGCTCTGCGGGCCTGCCCAGCCAATCATGGGCTGTGCTTCTGGCTTGGCCCTCCCTGTGCGCGGGAACAGGACAGCCCTGCGCAGGGAGGGTTTTTTAGGTGCGCGGCCGTGTAGCCGCGCACCTTAGAGGGAACGTAGCCCTGGAGGGCTGTGCCAGAGACTGCCCTGCATGTCAGAGTGTCCTGCACTCACCCCTAGAGCACAGTGGACATGAGCTGAGCAGCCCGGACCTCTTCTGAGGCAGTCCAGATGGCCCAGGCAGTAGCACTGCAGCCACATGTGGCCTCTGGCTCCAGGGCCTTGGCCTGCTGGGCCCACAGGCCACCATGGTGGCAGTCCGGGTCCCACTGTTGGGGGTTGTGGTTCCCAGAAAGGGGACCTGTCACAGGATGTGCATCTCTTCCTCCTGGGTTATGATCTATGTGCTTTTTCTGTTCACTTGCGCACTGTGATTGTATGATTTGAGGCCAATTTGAGGGGTTGGGAAACAAGATAGAAATCTCTCCCAATAGCATGTAAACAAGCAAAGCAAGCAAGCACCTGGAGAAGGCAACAAAGATATGATAATTGAGTTCCCTGGCTCAGACCTAATAAAGAAATCACCTGCACAATAAATCTGTTAGTCTTAAAGTGCCACACAACTGCTTATTGTTTTTGAAACAAAGAGACGCTTGGAAGGATCTGGGTGTTTTTGCCTGGGAATCTCCATCTTGAAACAACTTCAGGCAAGATCTGGGCCCTGCCTCACCTCAGGCAGAAACTGGCTGTAGACACATCTGACAGCCACACACCTTGAACATAAACTTGTACTATTAGGTCAGTTTGGGTAGAGGTATTAGGTTTGTATCTATGTTTTACTTTCTATTTCCTTGTGGTCAATTCTGACTCATTTATATTGTGATTCTACCATGGCTGGCCACATTCTTACTTAGAATTACAATCTGATCAATAAACTAGTAGTTGTTTTATCTAAAGCTGTGTGATCTTTAGAGGGTGTGAGTGAAGAAGGCTGGGCTTGAACCCATGACTTTGCCAGTATGACATTGGCTTTTTTGGCAGCAAGAACACACTATTGACTCATATCCAACTTACCATCCACCATGACTCTCAGGTGGTTTTCTACAGAGCTGCTACTTAGCTGATCACTCCCCAGCCTGTAGCAATGCATGGGGTTTTTCCGTCCCAAGTGCAGGACTTTGCACTTGTCGTCGTTGAACCTCATGAGATTTCTACTGGCCCACTGCTCTAACATGTCTAGGTCTCCCTGAATCCTGTCCCCGCCCACCAGCGTGTCTACTGTTCCCCCCAGCTTGGTGTCATCCACAAATTTACTGAGTATGCAATCTATCCCATCATCCAGATCATTAATGAAAATGTTGAACAGAACTGGCCCCAGGGCCAACCCCTGGGGCACACCACTTGTTCCTGGTTGCCAGCT
Organism: Podocnemis expansa; assembly: GCA_007922195.1. Classification (NCBI taxonomy): domain Eukaryota; kingdom Metazoa; phylum Chordata; order Testudines; family Podocnemididae; genus Podocnemis; species Podocnemis expansa. Next base: position 92,328,717 of record ML681966.1, read on the forward strand.
AGACATGGAGCCATTGATTCCTACTCACTGAAACCATTGATCTAGCCAGTTTTCTATCCACCTTACAGTCCACGCATCCAAACCGTACTTCCTTAATTTGCCAATGAGAATGCTGTGGGCAACTGTATCAAAAGCCTTGCTAAAGTCGGGGTATATCACATCAACGGCTGTTCCCACATCCACAAATCCAGTCATCTCATCATAGAAGGCGATGAGGTTGGTCAAGCACGATTTGCCCTTGGTGAATCCATGCTGACTGTTCCTGATCACTCTATTTTCCTCCAAGTGCTTCTGGATGGATTCTTTGAGAACCTGCTCCATGATTTTTCCAGGGATTGAGGGGAGGTTGACAGGTCTGTAATCCCCTGGTTCCTTCTCTTCCCCTTTCTTGAAAATAGACAGTATATTTGCCTTTTTCCAGTCCTCCAGCACCATTCCCAAAGATAATAGCCAGAGGTACTGCTGTCTCATTGGCCAACTCCCTCCAATGCAGTTCATCCAGCCCCATAGACTTGTGCACATCCACCTTCTTTAAGTAGTCCCTAACCTGACCTTCCGTCACCAAGGCCCTCTCTTCTTCCCTCCAATCTGTATGCCTCCCTACTCATCTGTCGAAGCTTCCACTTCCTGCAAGCTTCCTTTTTATGCTTTAGCTCAGTGCAGAGTTCTCTGTTAAGCCATGAGGGGTGCCTTCCACATTTGCTGTTCCTTCTGCTCATCAGAATGGTATCTTCCTGTGCCTTTAGCAGGGTTTCTTTAAAATACAGTGAGCTCTCTTGGATGCCTTTCACCTTCAGATCAGCCTCCCAAGGGATCCTGCCCATCAGCTCACAAGGGGAGCCAAAATCTGCTTTTCTGAAGTCCAGGGTCTGTGTTTTGCTTCTTTCCTTTCTTTCATTAATCAGCATCTTAAACTCTACCATCTCATGATCACTGCTGCCCACATTGCCATTCACCGCTATATCCCCAATCAATTCTTCTCTGTTTGTGAGCAGCAGGTCAAGAGGTGCAAGGCCCCTAGTTGGTTCCTCCAGCATTTGTACCAGGAAGTTGTCCTCAACAGTCTCCAAAAACTTCCTGGGTTGCCTGTGCACTGCTGCATTGCCCTCCTAGGAGATGTCAGGAAGTTCCCCATGAGAACCAGGGCCTGTGAGCCAGGAACTTCGGCTAGTTGTCCATAGCATGCCTCATCCACCTCCTACTTCTGGTCTGGTGGTCTATAGCAGACACCCACCATGACATCCCCATTGTTGCCCTCTCCTCTTGGCCATGTATAAGCCACACAATCAACAAAAGCTATGACATGACTGATTGAAGGCACAGTAAAACCAACAAGAGTTAATATAAGAAGGTGAATCATTTACTGTGAGCTCTTTTGTAGTATACTGTGAAATTTGTTGATGAAAAGTCCTGGACAAGAGGTAGTTCTACTTCTTCAGGTAATGAAGATACATAAAAATATCTAGTGATTTTGGTTTTGTGTGCTTCTATTTTCAGGTATCTAGTTTGAAACATTTCAGAGAAACTTATTTTTTAGGAAGTACTGAACTATGATTTATTAATATTTTTGAAAAATCTTGGTTTGTGTTTCTCGAGGAGTCCTTCCCATAATATGAAGAGCAGTCAGTTGTCCTTAAATAAAACTTGAGCAGCACACCATTTCAAAGACTTAGAACATGCACAGAGAAAATAGTTATGATGACAAAGGGCAAGGCCCTTTGGGAGTATAATTATTTTTTTTTAATCTACAAAAACTCTGATACAAAGATAAAATGACAAAGTGCAAAACTAAAAGCATTGAATTTATGACTATCTAGCATTGTACTGTAATTGACCTACCTTAACCTGGGTGGCATGCAACAACCTGAAGTTTCTGTGGCAAAGTCTGAGAGGAATAGGACAATACAGAGCACTCTAAGATAGCATCATTTATAAATTCAAGCAGTCCCAAACCCAGGGATTGATCAACACTGGGGCTGTAGAGACTGAAGCCCCAGGCCCTAGTCTAAAAGGGGCCCCCTAGTCTCCAGCCTTTAAAGGCCCTGCATTAGCCGCTCCTCCTGCACTGCCTCATTCAGTCCAGCATAACACTAAGGATCTGGGGGGGCCCTGTTGACAACCCCTTGGGCCTGCGTTTGTGCAACGGATTTATCTTTCCTAAATCAACTTGTCTTAATTGAATTTCATTCTTTTTACCTCAGACCATTTAACCAGTTTATCCAAATCATTTTGAATTGTGATACTATCCTCCAAAGCACTTGCAAACTCTCCCAGCTTGGTATCATCAACATACTTTATAAGTGCACTCTCTATGCCTCATCTAAATCATTGATGATTTATTAGTTATATGATCATTCGTACAAAACCCAGTCAGATATCTGACTAGTTCATATTTTCCTCATTGCATGCTTTACTTGCCATTTGTCAGCCTTTAACATAATTTGCCAACGTATTTACCATCCAAATACCATAAGTGGGTCCATCAGAAACAATTTATGCTCTTAGCTGGAATCAACTAACCTAAATACCATTATATCCCTTAAAAATCTCTCTGCACACCCTCTTCTCAGATCCTTAATGATTACATTAAATCTCTGTCCTAATAAAGAATCCAGAAGCTATTTGCTGTTGACTTTTGCTATGAAGGAAATTGACCACTTATTCTTACTCCTTATTAGCTGCCCCTTCACCAGTTCCTGCCCTAAGCCTATTGTTCTATGATACTCATGCGAAATATTCTCTCTGTTCCTAAAGTTTGTCAGTCCAAAACCAACAAGGAAACCAAAGTCAGAGGGGTACAGTTGATTTTGTAACAGCCAAAAGAAAATAGCTACAGATTTGTTGAAATCAAAATAACCTCCTCACATTTCCTCTGTATCTGGGAAAATATTGCTAGTCACGTCAATCAATGCTATCATTCTGTCAAGGTGGTTATGAACTCTCTCTGCATGTTGTCTCCTTTACCATTTTCATATAAACAATATTTTCACTTTCGGTGTGGTTCATTCTAATTCCCTTCCTCAGATTTTTCTTGCAAAGATACTCTGCTTAAAAATGGAGTCCTGGGTGACTATCACATGCACACATAAAACCTAAAGTATTGCTTAGTAGCACAACACCCTGCAGTGCATTTTTTTTTCCATGAAGACCCTGCTTCTGTCAACACAGGGGAAAAAAAAGCTATTCAATTATTATTGGCCTAAGCTTGACTTTTGCTCCTTTTTTTTTCAGGATCCAGACTCATCCCTGGAAGCCTAAGGGCTAATCAATACTGTGCTAACTGCTCCATTAATCCTCTCTCTCTGCTGCTCTCTCTCATCTTTCCAGGCGGCTGCTGAGTGTTCTTACCTCAGAGCAGATAATTGATTTTTCTAGGTAATAACTGTAGAAGCTTATCAGTGATATTTTCCTCCCTCCCCCCTTTCCTACAAGTCCCTATCGGGGGCTAACAGATCAGAGCTCCTTTCTGATTATCCCAAACTGATGACTGTATAGACTTCAGCCTAATGAAGAAACTGGCGGCCTGCACAACCTCCAGATAGGGCTAATTGGCTTACACCTCAACCTTTCCACCTCAGACACTGCAAGAAGGCAAGATAGTTTGAGTGTTGCAACCTGGAGGGGAAGAAACTTTAATGGATGTCTCAAACATTAAGAGACTCAGTAAGAAAGACTGGGGTAAATTAAATGTGTGCAGTGAGAGTTTTCAGAATTCTACTTCTTAATTCAGGTTCTCATTTTATTCAATTCACTTTGTGAACCTATGGTGTGGTGAACATTGGTACAAGAGGCGTTGCTCTGCAGATCTGGAGCTGCATTCTACTCTTGGATGTGTTTGCAGTACCTTGTCCAGATGATGCACACATCTGAGAACTTAACTATTCCTCCCCAGTGGGAAATAGGTTAATCATTTTCTAGGTAAGAATGCCATTGAGCCAGCAACATGATTTGTTGTATTTTCTCTTTCCAAATACTTTAGCAAAAATGGTTATCACTTTGGCCTAAATTCTCAATGTTGTGGGGGCACATTATTTCTGTGGCCAAGATCCAAAGGAGCAACCATGTTAGTTTAGTTCAGTAAAACAAACAAACAAGGAGTCCAGTGGCGCTTAAAGACTAATAGTATATTTATAGCATAAGCTTTCATAGGAGAAAATCCCACTTCATCAGAGGCTTTCAAGGTGGGGAATATATAGGAGCACCATTGGCCTAGAAAAAGACTCAGGGCTCGGGTGCTGAGCCTCGGGTCTCATGCACTGTCGCTGCAGGCAGCTCGGCAGCAGATCCAGGGCTTGGGCGCTGGGACTCAGGGCTCAAGCCCCATAAGCTCGGGGGCAGCAACACCCCTGAGAACAGACAGAATGGGAAGAAGTATATGCAAGGAAGAGTAAGTCATGGGAACAGGTCACACTGCAACAGCAAATCAAAGCAGTTGTTAAGGTTCAAACACTGGGGAACAGCACAGAGAGGTAGATAAGGTCAAATCACTTGTTGTAATGAGAGGAAAATCCAATGTCCCTATTAAGTTCCAAAGCAATGCAACTGAATTTGCAAATAAATTCAATTTCAGTAGCTTCTCTTTGAAGCTTTGATTTAATATTCATTTGTCTGAGCACAGCAATTAGCAAATCATTAATGGGGTGATCACCAAGATTGACCAGTGGGTCAGAATTTCAATCGTCTTCATCACTCCATTAATGATTTACTAATTGCTGTGCTCACACAGATGAACACTAAATCAAGGCTTCAAAGAGAAGTTACTGAAACTGAATTTATTTGCAAATTCATTTGAATTGCTTCAGGACTTAATAGGGACATTGGATTTTTCTCTCACTACAACAGGTGATTTAACATCATCTTCCTCTAAATGCTGTTCCCCAGTGTTTGAATCCTTACAACTGTTTTTATTTGCTGTTACAGTGTGACCTGTTCACATGACTTATACTTCACTGCATTTATTTTCTCCCATTCTGTAAATTCCCCCATCTTCAAAGTGTCTGGTTAAGTAGGATTTTCTCTCCCATGAAAGCTGTTGCTGTAAATATATCTGGTAGTCTTTAAGTGCCACAGGACTCCTAGTTTGTTTATTTCTGTGGGTTTTAGAGAGGGTGAGGCTGCTAAACTTTTTGTTTGGTTTTGTTTTGTTTTGCTTTGCTTTGTTTTAAGGAACTGGGGCCCTTGGCTTTAAACATGAGTCTGAACCAAAATCCAGAGAAGTCAGTGGGCTTGGATCATGCCCTACATTACACTGAAACATTAAGTCTTAAAATAAACCAACCCCAAAATGCATTCAAGCTTTCAAGAAGCCACCAAATAAATGTGACATTTTCCTGAGTGAAATTAATTTGCATTTATTGGTCTCTTCCTAATAGCTGAAGACTATACAGGTAACACTAAGAAAGAACTTCAGTCCATATGCTCCTTTCCATTTCTTACTTTACTAAATTTAAGATTTGGCTTTAAATAGTGTTTAAATATGTACCAATACAGGAAAGGATATATTTACAAATCAATAGGGCTGCATAAACACACTGGTAAGAGAATTCCCAGTCTCTTTCTCATCACTTCACCTATGATATCCTTGTTCATAAGAGAACAATATTTTCCTGGTTGTTCTATGATTGAAGGCCAGATTGTCCCCTATTTTCTGGCAATTGTAACAACACTAGCTGCCTACAAGCTGCACCACAAATGCACCTTGGTAAGGCAAGGTGTCAGATAATGTCATGTTAACTCCAAGGCTTAGAAATGTTGAATTATTTTCAAGTGGAAAGCAGGTCTTACTGGGGTCTCTACTTCCAATAGCCATAGGAAGGCTGCTTGTGTGTATCAGGGGGCCAATAGAAAAAATATGGCCAATGTGTGCAGCCCTTTGTCTTGTTGCTTTTCCATCTAAAAAGGAAATATGGAAGCATAAAATGAAGGGGAAAATGAAGCATCATCATATATGTGTTTATTTAAAGTATGTCTTACGTCAAGCTATACAATATAGTGATCTGCTTGCCTGATGAGACACTTGTGTGATTGTTTGTGAGAGGAGCCACTTGGGATTTCAAGGCTCTCAGAATACTCTTGTTAAATCTCAGTTTGTAAATACAATTCCTTTCTACTTGCATTTCAAGATGTGAGCATAGTTTGAAGGGTAGCAGATATTTCACATCCAATTGACAGTAACAAAAGGGCAGTTTCACTGGAGCTGGCAGTCCTGTAATACTTCTTTACCTCACAGAGGTGTTGAAAAGTTAGGTACAATAAAGACTGTGAGGCACTCAGTACTGTGGTGGTGAGGGTCATTTAGATATCAGGGTAAATTTCCATATTGATCTTTGCTAGGAGCTTTGAGATCCCCTGATGAAAAGCACTATATATGAGCTAAGTGAAGTAGTGGTTCGTGAATTGATCTGTGGATACTGTCCAGATCCATTAGATCAGCATGTGGCTTGTGTGAAAAAGGATGAAATCACTTAGACATGTTGAGTACAGCAGAGGGCATGCTATTTACCTCTCTTTACATTCATTATTCTGTCCTTTTAATCACACTGTGTGTCCTCTTGCTGAAAGAGGAGGCTTGTTTCAAGTACAGGATATTATGGGAACCATTAAAATTCTTCAGGTTTCTTTCTTTCTTTCTTCACGTGTGGATTCAGTCGCAAATGCTAACTCTTCAGGTTTTCCTCATAGGTTGCAGGTTTTTTGGACTCTTTTGTAGGGGAACAGCTCCTCAACACACCTGGTGTGACTGCTGTCCAGGTTCCCTGTCCTTTCCTACCCCCTGATGTGAAGACTCCAAATCCTTCCTCCTCCCTGTGCCCCGATCATCCCACCTCTCTGATATGTTGGTACATTTCCTGAGTCTGACCAGGGGAATTCACACCATATGACCATACGAACCCTAGCACTCACATTTCAATGGGGTGGCTTGCCCTGGGTTGGCAAAGATGGCGCTGGCATTGCTCACAGCACTGAAGATGCTGACACCTTCTTTGGATTTTGTGTATGTGTGACAGAGGAAGGGGAAGGGCTATCTATTAAGCTTGGGGAGTCCCTTGGAAGACTCCAGTGGTAGTGGGGAATTCAGGACCCAGAAATCAGGCCAGAGTGCTGGATGCTGGTTGCATCTCAATGATGGTTAGCAGAGTAGCCTGGAACTCCAGAAATGTGGGTTTGGTTCTCTAAAACCCTTTTCAGGTGTTTGGGTAAGTCATTTAAGGCTAGATTTTAAAATGTACTTAAAATCAATGGACATTAGACACCTAAATATTTTAAAAAATGTGAGACTTAATCACTCTGTGCTTCAGTTTCCCCATCTCTGCAGTGGGAATAACAACTTTTCCCTATCTAACAGAAATGCTATGAAAAGAAATACATCAAAGACTGTGTGTTGCTCAGATACTATGGAGATGTGGGATAGATAATGTTATAGATAGACACGCTATCTACCAACTTAATATAGTAGAGGAGTCCTCAGTGTACTCTAACTTGAGGTGTGGCTTATCTAGCCACACCAGCCCTTGTGATTTTGGGCTGGAAAGTAGTGCATGGCCATTTGTGGTTCCCTCATCTTCTTCTGGTACTCTTTATGTTCAATGGCTTATGAGGCACAATGCATGCATTATAGTGTGCACTCTTCTGGTGACTGCATAGGACATTAACAGCAGAGTTAGTTAAAAAAGGCGAGCCTCCCTGATCAGTGAAAATGAAACTAGCTGCAGAAATGAGAGCAAAATCCTAAGTATAAGGTGATGCACTAAGGGATCCTAGAAGTGAAAAGAACTCTCAGGGTATTATTCATAGAATCATAGGGATGGAAGGGACCCCACAAGGTCATCTGCTCCAACCCCCTCCCAAAAAAAGCAGGACCACTCCCACTAGATTATCCCAGCCAGATTTTCTTCAGCCAGGCCTTGAACATCTCTAAAGATGGAGATTCCACCACCTCCCTAGGTAGCTTATTCCAATGCTTCACCACTTGCCTAGTAAGAAAGCTTTTCCTAATATCCAGCCTGGACCTCCCCAGCTGTAACTTGAAACCATTGCTCCTCGTTCTGCCCTCTGTTACTACTGCGAACAGTCAAGCTCCATCCTCCTTGGAGCACCTCTTCAAGTAGTTGAAGGTTGCTATCAAATCCCCCCTCAGTCTTCTCTTCTGCAGGCTAAATAAGCCTAGTTCCTTCAGTCTTTCTTCATAGGGCTTGTGCTCCAGCCCTTTGATCATTTTTGTTCCCCTCTGCTGGACTCTATCTAATTTGTCCATGTCCTTTTTGTAGTGGGAAGCCCAAAACTGGACACAGTATTCCAGATGTGGCCTCACCAGTGCAGAATAGAGGGGAATGATCACATCCCTCGATCTGCTGGCAACAATTCTTCTGATGCAGCCCAGTATGCCATTGGCCTTTTTGGCAGCAAGCGCACACTGCTGACACCTATCCAGCTTCCCATCCACCATGACGCACAAGTCTATGTGACATGTGCACAAGTCCATGGGGCCGGATGAACTGCATCCGAGGGTGCTGAGGGAGCTGGCTGATGAGATAGCAGTACCGTTGGCCATTATCTTTGAAAACTCATGGCGAACAGGGGAGGTGCCAGAGGACTGGACAAAAAGCAAACATAGTACCTATCTTCAAGAAAGGCAAAAAGGAGAATCCAGGGAATTACAGACCTGTCAGCCTCATCTCAATACCTGGAAAAATCATGGAGCAGGTTCTCAAAGAATCCATCCTGAAACACTTGGAGGAAAATAGAGTGATCAGGAACAGTCAGCATGGATTCACCAAGGGTAAATCATGCCTGACCAACCTCATTGCCTTCTATGATGAGATGACTGGATTTGTGGATGCGGGAAGAGCCGTTGATGTGATATACCTTGACTTTAGCAAGGCTTTTGATACAGTTTCCCACAGCATTCTCATTGGCAAATTAAGGAAGTATGGGTTAGATGCGTGGACTGTAAGGTGGATAGAAAACTGGCTAGATCAACGGTTTCAGTGGGTAGGAATCAATGGCTCCATGTCAAGTTGGCAAGCAGTAACGAGTGGCGTGCCCCAGGGGTCGGTCCTGGGGCCAGTTCTGTTCAATGTTTTCATTAATGATCTGGATGATGGGATAGATTGCACACTTAGTAAGTTTGCAGATGATACCAAACTGGGGGGAACGGTAGACATCCTGGAGGGCAGGAACAGGATTCAGGGAGACCTAGACAAATTGGAGCAGTGGGCCAAGAGGAATCTCATGAGGTTCAACAAGGACAAGTGTAAAATCCTGCACTTGGGACGAAAAAACCCCATGTACTGCTACAGGCTGGGGAGTGATCAGCTAAATAGCAGCACTGGAGAAAAGGACCTGGGAGTCATGGTGGATGGGAAGCTGGATATGAGTCAGCAGTGTGCACTTGCTGCCAGAAAGGCCAATGGCATACTGGGCTGCATCAGAAGAAGTGTTGCCAGCAGATCGAGGGATGTGATCATTCCCCTCTATTCTGCACTAGTGAGGCCACATCTGGAATACTGTGTCCAGTTTTGGGCTCCCCACTACAAAAAGGACATGGACAAATTAGAGAGAGTCCAGAGGAGGGCGACAAAAATGATCAAAGGGCTGGAGAACAAGCCCTATGAGGAAAGACTGAAGGAACTAGGCTTATTTAGCCTGCAGAAGAGAAGATTGAGGCGGGATTTGATAGCAACCTTCAACTACTTGAAGGGTTGTTCCAAGGAGGATGGAGCTCGACTGTTCTCGGTAGTAACAGAGGGCAGAACGAGAAGCAATGGTTTCAAGTTACAGCTGGGGCGGTCCAGGCTGGATATTAGGAGAAACTTCCTTACTAGGTGCGTGGTGAAGCATTGGAATAAGCTGCCTAGGGAGGTGGTGGAACCTCCATCTCTGGAGGTGGTCAAGGCCCAGCTGGACAAAACACTGACTGGGATGGTCTAATGGGAGTGGTCCTGCTTTTTTTGGCAGGGGGTTGGACTAGATGACCTCATGGGGTCCCTTCCAACCCTATGATTCTATGATTCTATGACTGCCAGGTTCTTCTCTCCACTGCTGCTACATAGCTGATCACTCCCCAGCCTGTAGCGTACATGGGTTTTTTTCATCCCAAGTGCAGGATTTTCCACTTGTCCTTGTTGAACCTCATGAGATTTCTATTGGCCCATTGCTCCAATTTATCTAGGTCTCCCTGAATCCTGTCCCTGCCCTCCAGGGTGTCTACTGTTCCCCGCAGTTTGGTATCATCCACAAACTTACTAAGTGTGCAATCTATCCCATCATCCAGATCATTAATGAAGATGTTAAACAGAACTGGCCCCAGGACTGACCCCTGGGGCACACCACTTGTTACTGGTTGCCATCTTGACATGGAGCCATTGATTCCTACCCGCTGAAACTGTTGATCTAGCCAGTTTTCTATCCACCTTATAGTCCACCTATCCAACCCCTACTTCCTAAATTTGCCAGTGAGAATGCTGTGGGCAACTGTATCAAAAGCCTTGCTAAAGTCGAGGTATATCACATCAACGACTCCTCCCGCATCCACAAATCCAGTCATCTCATCATAGAAGGCAATGAGGTTGGTAAGGCATGATTTACCCTTGGTGAATCCATGCTGACTGTTCCTGATCACTCTATTTTCCTCCAAGTGTTTCAGGATGGATTCTTTGAGAGCTTGCTCCATGATTTTTCCAGGGATTGAGGTGAGGCTGACAGGTCTGTAACTCCGTGGATCCTCCTTTTTCCCTTTCTTGAAGATCGGCACCATACTTGCTTTTTGCCAGTCCTCTGGCACCTCCCCCATTTGCCATGAGTTTTCAACGATAATGGCCAATGGTACTGCTATTTCATCAGCCAGCTCCCTCAACACCCTCGGATGCGGTTCATTCGGCCCCATGGACTTGCTGCATATCTAGCTTCTTTAAGTAATCTCTAACTTGACATTCTGTCACCAAGGGCTTCTCTTCTTCTCTCCAATCTACCGTACCTAGTGTCGTGGGCTGGGAGCTGGCCCTGCCTGTGAAAACGGAAGTAAAAAAAGCATTGAGCACTTCAGCTTTTTCCTCATCCTCTGTCATGAGGTTACCTGCCCCATTCAGTAAGGGACCTACACCATCCCTGATCCTCTTCTTGGTATTGATATACTTGTAGAACCCCTTCCTGTTATCCTTCACATCCCTTGCTAGCCGCAACTCCATTTGTCCTTTGGCCTTTCTGATTTTATCCCTGCAGTCCCGAGTAATGTCTTTATATGCCTCCTTAGTCATATGCCCTAGCTTCCACTTCCTGTAAGCTTCCTTTTTATGCTTCATCTCAGTGCAAAGTTCTCTGTTAAGCCACTCGGGGTGCCTTCCACATTTGCTGTATTTTCTCTTTACCATAATGGTATCTTCCTGTGCCCTTAGTAGGGTTTCATTAAAATGCAGCCAACTCTCTTGGACACATTTCCCCTTCAGATCAGCCTCCCAAGGGATCCTGCCCATCAGTTTCCTGAGGGAGCCAAAATCTGCTTTTCTGAACTCCAGGGTCTGTGTTTTCCTTCTTTCTTTCTTTCCTTTAATCAGCATCTTGAACTCAGTCATCTCATGGTCACTGCTGTCCAGGTTACCATTCACTTCTACTTCCCTGATCAACTCTTCTCTGTTTGTGAGCAGCAGGTCAAGAGGTGCAAGGCCTCTAGTTGGTTCCTCCAGCATTTGTACCAGGAAGTTGTCCCCAACACTCTCCAAAATCTCCCTGGATTGCCTGTGTACTGCTGTATTAGCCTCCCAGCAGATGTCAGGGTAACTGAAGTCCCCCATGAGAACCAGGACCTGTGAGCCAGAAACTTCTGCCAGCTGTCCATAGAATGCCTCATCCACCTCCTCCTTCTGATCTGGAGGTCTATAGCAGACACCCACCACAACATCCCCCTTGTTGCTCTCCCCTCTAAACGTAATCCACAGACTTTCAACTGGCTTGTTCCCACTTTCATAATGAAGCTCTAAGCAGTCATAGAGCTCTTTTACATATAGTGCTACTCCTCCCCCTCTCCTTCCCTCCCTGTCCTTCCTGAACAGTTTATACCCATCCATTGCAGAACTCCAGTGATGTAAATTATCCCATCATGACTCTGTTATCCCAATTATATCATAGTTCTTTGTCTGTGACAGTACTACCAATTCTTCTTGCTTGTTTCCCAGACTCCTTGCATTCGTGTATAGGCATCTAAGATACCAGGCCCATTGCCCTACTTTCCCATTTTGATTTTCAATTCCATTGTATCTACCTCCCTGTATTTTCTCTCGGTGTTGACCTCCCCCACTTGCCTGAGGTATTAGGGCTTCATTTGAGCACCTAAGATGATTATTTGTTTCCCCCTGCATGTTCCAGCTACCCTCTCTTCTATCCCTGGAGTTACAGCCCCGGCACCCTCCAAGTTCCATCCCTTCCCTCTGGTCTCCCACATTGTCACTTACCTGTGGGCTTTGGTCTCCTTGCCCCATCAGACCTAGTTTAAAGCCCTCCTCACTAGGTCAGCCAGTCTGCGTCCAAATATGCTCTTCCTGTTCCTCGAAAGATGGAGTCCATCTCTGCCTTGCAGTCCTTCTTCCTGAAACAGCAACCCATGGTCAAGGAAGCCAAAGCTCTCCTGACGACACCATCTTCGCATCTGTCTCTGCTCAGGCCCCTATCCTTGACCGGAAGAATCGAGGAGAACACCACCTATGCTCCAAACTCCTTCACCCGTGATCCCAGAGCCCTGAAGTCACCTTTGATCTGCTGAGGATCACCTCTTGCAGTATCATTGGTTCCCACATGAATGGGAAGCATGGGGTAGTAGTCAGAGGGGTGGATGATTCTTAACAGTCCCTCCATAATGTGTCGGATGTGGGCACCTGGCAGGCAGCATACCTCTCGAGAGACTTTGTCAGGGCGACAGATGGGTGCCTTGGTCCCCCTCAGAAGTGAGTCCCCAGCCACTACAACTCTACGTCTCCTCCTAGCTATGGTGGTTGTGATCCTCCCAGCCTCGGGGGTGCATGCCCTCTCCTGCTACCTCCTTCAATGTCTCTAGCACCACATAACGATTGTTTGCCAGAACGGAAGGTGGGTTGTGAGCAGGGGTGGAGCACTGTCTGCTGCCAGAGGTAACCAGCTGCCAGTGCCCTCCCCCTGCCACAGGCTCCCCATCCATCTCCAGTGTTGTGGCAGTAGTTTCTGGCACCTGGATAGTGCCCTTCTTCTTGCACATCTCCTTGTGGATGCTGTCGAGGAACTTCTCCAGGGTGTGGATACTCCTGAGCCAAGACACCTCCTCCTGTAACTCTCCCACCTGCCTCCTGAGAGATTCCACCGGCAGGCACCTGTCACATTGATTCATCTCCCCAGGCTGATCGTCAGTGACAGGGAACTGCAGGCCGCAGTCCCTGCAAGTCCACACCAGGATCTGGGTAGAGATATCTATGGTCAGGATGTCGTCTGGCTACAGGAACAGGTAGAGGAGACAGAAGGGGTGCTGGCCGCAGTGCGGCTCCTCTTCACCATCGTGGCCTCCCCAAACTCCCCCTCAAACTCCCCTGTTTGTTGTCTCCTGGTTGCAAGCTCCCCTGGTCACTCAGCCACTGGCTTTTAAGGGCTTCTCTGCCTAGGTCAGCCCTTGCCCCTCGTTAAACACACAGGGGAAGGGTGATCACAAGGCTGATTGAGGCTGGTACTCAAAGGTGATCAGGGAACAATGTTGCAAACAGACCCCAGCCGCAGTAAGACACAACTAACAGAAATCAGCTGTAGGGAAAAAGTCACAAACACACAGTTAGCAAACCCTCACCCAAGTTTCACTCTGTCCCTTGCTGCTTCAGGTAGGGGATCGCCTTCGCCTCCTTCTCAGGGCTTCACAAACTCCATCCCTCTCAAACTCCCCTGTTTGCTGTCCTCTGGTCTCTCAGCCACTCCACTTAATCAGTACTTTCCTCTAGCCCATCTCCCAATGACACCTGCAGCTGGAGTTAAATGTAGTCTGTATGAAGATCACATTTTGAACCTTCCTCAATCTTTTGTTGCACCTTAAGCCAAGAACACAATGGACCAGAAGCGGTGCTGGGGCAGGGAGGGACCTGGGGCCTTGGCCCAGCCCCTGCGCCCAGCAGGCAGGCCCCACTCACAGCTGGAAGGCCCCACTCCCAGGCCAGGGATAGGGCTGGGGGGGGCTGTGTCGCCACGGGCAGCTAGGCTGCCGTGTGGCCCAGCCAAAAGCAGCTTCTGGAGGCCGGGCCTGCACCCGCAGGCGGCCGTGGGCACGGGCCCAGCCTCCAGCAGCCACTTCTCGCCTTGCTCTGCTGCGGCCTAGCCACCCACGGCTGCATGGCCTCCCCCTGGCCCTATCCTTGGCCAGGGGAGGGGCCTGCCGGGTGGTCAGCTGGGCCCTGGATCCCTGGCCAGGGATGGGGCCACCGTGTCCGCAGCAACGGCCACAGCTGGCCAGGGATCAGGCCCCAGATCCCCAGCCCGATTGGGCCAGAGATCCTGGGCACTGGCATTGGGACCCGTGGCACGTGCCCAGGCTTGCCCAATGCCAGCGACACCCCTGCAATGGACTGTATTCTTTAAGGTGTGAACTCTGACTTGCATTTCGTTTCCAGTGTTGTCAGGATCTTTGGAGCCTCTTTCAAGACTGAGATTGAATACTGGATTCTTTTTAAAAGACAATGCATAGCACTTTAAAGTGTATGGTAACCATGCTAGACTGAAAAACAAAATGGATCATTTCTAAGCAATTAATACAACATGAAAAGTTTGCACAGGGTAAGCTCAAAGCTGTCTTAATATCTGCACCTTATGATGCTCAGTATGTTCCTTTAAAATGTTTGAAGGGTTTGGTGTTAATGAATACTAGAGCCTAGCAATCTGTAGTATACTTGGGCTTTGTGCAGAATTTAGGTACACAGGAATTGCTAAAGTGAAGCAGCCCCAAGGTCCTTCTAGGTCAGTGTTTTGTCTCTGGCAGCTGCCAGCAGCTGATGTGTCCAAGAAAGGCGTAAAACACCTTCAGTGGCAGGTGTGGGATAACTGATCCCTTCCTCCTTGTTAGATCTCATCCTACTCTGTAACAGTCATAGTGGCTTTATCCAAAGAATGAGGTTTAATGTCCCTACCCAAAATATTTGCATTCATTCTGATAAATGTGCATACTTTTGATACCCATATAGACATGCCCAGTCTTGTGAAACTGTGGGCCTCTATGGCTGTGTTCACACACAAGCATTGTTTCAATACAAGTTGTGTTGAAACAACTTGTATCAAAATAATGCCTTATTTCAAAATAACTTAATTCGAATTAACAGTTTGTTAATTCGAATTAAGGAAAAAAGCTCAAAGCGAAATAGCAGTTTCAAGCAACAGTTATTTCAAAACAAGTCACTGTTGTTTTGAAACCACATGTTCGAACGGCATTGTTTTGAAAAAATCATTTCGAAATAACATTGTTTTGTCCCCACATGGGGTTTAGGTTGTTTTGAAACAACGCCGTTGTTTCGAAACAACTGGTTTTGTTGTTTCGAAACAACCATGCGTCATGCGAACAGGGTATTTCTTATTTCGAAACAACCTCTGTTGCTTCGAAGTAAGAGTGCTGTGTGAACACAGCCTATGACTACCAGCGATAGTGAGTGTCACTGTCTAATTGTATTCTGTCTGAAACCATTTACTTCTATTAATTTAGAATTAGCTAATTTTCAATTTCATTGAATGATCAATTTTTATGTTGTGACACATGGTGAGCAGAAATGCCTAACATTGCCTGCTTTAAACCATTCACTATTGTATTATCTTCTCTTACTCATCTCCCTTGTAAGTTAAACTGCTCTTTCCAGACTCTCTTGATAGATTTTGTCATGCCTTAATTATTCTCCTCACACAAGAATATCTCTTTGGCAATGCATATCAGCTACAAATCATAATACATTTGATAATTCAGCCTTCAGCTATCTCAAGACAAGACAGTGCATATCATACAATAACTGTGGGATTTAGTTTTTTAAACATTAACCGAGATTGGAATAGAATCTTCATACTGAAGTGGCTCCAGTGGATTGTTTGGGTGGCTGGCCATGAGGTATGAAAACTTTTGTGTGTGAGCCACTAGTATGATTTTTTGATAACAGCGGCCAAAATGTAACATTCTATGCTCTGTGTTTTACATCACACTATGAAAATGAATGTGTGTGCTTGGGAGAGACTCGTTAAAAGTGCACAGGACTCCTTGTTTGTATTGTTACTTTGGCACTGAATCAGGGATAGGGTTCCAGAGGCCAGAGGTTAGACTACAAAACCCTCTGGAACTTAATTTTTCCTTTCTGTTTCTACTTCTCCCTTAGATAAGTTGAGTGAGCTAGTAATTTCCAGTACTTTGGTCAAGAAAGAACTAGCTAAGCCAAGAGGCAGTGAAAACGGTTGTAGCACAAGTGCTGCAACTTAAACTACTGTAAGAAATCAAGGCTTGGCATGTTGGTAGTGCAACTGTAGTATGTAGCTGGCTACTCTATGCAGTACAGAAGAAACTGAAGCAATGTGAGGTGTCATAGTCCCATTGAGAAGGGTAGATGCTGCTGGCTGGTGAGGACTTCAGAAAGTTTGGGTTCATAAATACAGGCGGATCTCTTCACAGACTCCCCCATCCTCCTTCCTGTTTCAAAATGGAACACTAGACAATGAATCAAATGGCAGTGAGATGCTGTCCATTGTGTTTTGGGGCACTCTCGCTGAGCTGCAGGGCACATAACCACTCAATCAGTAAACAAACTATATTTCCAATCAACTACTAATTTGAGATCAGTGTCCTAGGCTCAGGGGAAGAATCTGCCAAAGGGCTGTCTTTTTTTTTTTTCCCCCTTAATAAAAAAGAAAGAAAACAGTTCTCACATGGCTTTTCAGATTTTCAAACGTGTCTCCCCAGAGCTATGAAACAAAACATTTAAAACTATACTAAAATATGACAGCAAGAAAGAGATGAGTCAGAGAGAACAGCTTTAAACATATGATTTCAAAATGAAATGGTGAAAACAAGTTGAGACAACATGAAAAGACTGAGTGGAAAATAAAGCCTTTTAGCTTTGACAGAAGTGTTTGAACAGGTCTGTCGGACCAAATGTTTAAGCAAACTCTGCTAAAGATTCATTGCTTAGCATCTCAGTGTGTCTGCTGTGGTATTTTAAAATTGGAGCAAGTAAATATGCATGAGACAAAAGTGTTAGAAGGAACAGGCATTGTTTTGGCTCTAGGCACTACAGTTTAAAGGTACTCTTGTCTTTAAAATATGCATTTCACAAGGCTATGTCTACACTGATAGTGGCAAAATTCACCACTGTCAGATGGATTTCTTCTGTATCAATTGAGTGGTCAGTACAGATATGTTCAATTGATCCTGATGTTGATCTAATAAAACCACCTCCTCGGGTAGTGTAGCAGCGCATCGATGGGAATGTGTTTCCTGTCAGCACAGTGCAATGAAAACAGCACTTAGAAGGGAAGCTACAAGAAGTTATGCAAGCTACTCTGAGTACTTATGTAACTCCTGTTGACTGCTGCTGAATTTTGTTGGCAATGTGGACTGGGGCCCAAAAGTGACTGTGTTCTTTTCCACAGATAATGGCACTTTGCACTGGAGAATACATGCCAGTTGAATATCACCTTGCAAATTGAGTATTGTCTTTAGCTGACAGAAGGGAAGATAAATACCTTCCGCAAGGTCACACTGAGGTCAGGACAGGTGATCTGCCAGCTCTGAGTTTTGACTCTTCTTTGTGTCTACAGGAAAAAGCCCTTATCTGTGGGGAAATCTTCCTGTGGCTCTGTCATTTCTTATTCCCCTTCCAGATGGAGAGATGCTGCCAACCATTGCTCGAGCACATCCTTGTCCCTCAGGCTCTGTAACAGGCAGAACTTGCTCCCATGCCTTTTAGGTAGGCAATCAAAGGGCTGTGAATGCTGGTGCTCCCTCACTGACTGAGAAATCATCTCCCCCCAGCACAGCTGAAATGGATTCCCTATAGGCTGCAACATCTCTATCAATCCTCCATGCTCACACTTCCCCCCAAGTGAATTCACCGTATCTTTCTCCCTCCATCTGCCCTAGCATTCTCATCCACTTTGATGTAATATGAAACATCATGTAATTGAAGATTGTCATAGCTTATAGAGACCTGCAAATCCGCAGGTATCTGCTTTATATCAGTGGACCAGTTTTTTTTGTTTGCAGCTGGGATGCAGATTCCCAAAGTGCGGAAGGAGCTGTTTGCACCTCTCAGCCTTTACAGCTTCTTCCCATTTTTGAGATGTATGGGTGAGGGCTGGTAATGATCAACTGATGGGGACCAACAGCTTTGGGTGCATGCAAGTATGGATGCCATAGAAGAGCTACTGCAGATGGTTGGTCAGATATAACTAGATTCTTGAAGATGCAGATCAGATGTGGATCCACACTTTTGTATCCCCTCAGGACTCTAAAAATGCACGTGTACCAGGGAGCAGATTAAGTTTGCAAAAAGCCCCCTTAATTCTGGCATTTCCTGATACTGGAGTGTACCCTATTATTGTGTTCTATCATTTTACCTGACATCATTGCCTAACAGATAGAACATTTGGCTGGTGCTCAACAGACTTGGGACCTATTCCTAAATTGGTCATTGGTCTGCTGGCTAACCTTGAATAAGGCACTTTCTTTTCTGTGTCTCAGTTTTCCCCTCTATGAAACAAGGCCGAGAAGACTGATTTCCATTTTGAAACATCTGAGATCTTCTGGTTAAAAATTGTTACATAAGAAGCTACAGGGCTTCATTTTAACATAAGTTTTTGAGGTAGTAATTTATTACTTGTATTGTGGTTGCCACTAAGACCCCTGACAGGGATCAAGGCCCCATTTCACTAACATTCTTCATCCAGAGGTAAAACAAAAGATGTTCATTTGTTTTTCCCTTCAGTTGATGTTTACAGGATTCTAATTTAAAAAAAAAAAAAAAAAAAAAAAAACAGCCCTCAAAAAAATTTTTTTTTTTTAAAAAAAAAAAAAACATTTTGGGGTTTTGCTTTAATACATAACAAAAAAAAAAAAAAAAAAAAAAAAAAAAATTTGGAAAATATTTTTGTTCCTTCATATTTTTCTGTTAAGAAAACACACTGAACGAACACATTTGACCAGCCCTGAAAGTCATGATCCCCTGTTGAACTGAAGATGGGTGTCTTCGGCCGTTCACACTAGCAAATTTGTACTGATTAAGGGGGCTTAATCCAGACTAATTTGAGCCCTGTCTCCACTAAGCTTTGCCTAGTTTGAACAAAAACATTTTTTAGTTTGAAGGCCAAGTTTGAATTAACTCTTAGTTTGAACTTATTTCGAACTTTAGTTCAAACTAGCATGATGCAGTCATGCTAGTTTGAACTAAATCAGTTTGAACCAGTGGTTAGTGCGAACTCACCATGTTTTTGTAGTTCGAACTAGCCATGATTTTTTAATTCAAACTAAAAAGTCAGTTTGAATTAAAAAAAGCATGGCTAGTTCAAACTAAAAAGACATGGTTAGTTTGAACTAATTTAGAACTGCTTCATTCGGACTAAGCAAGGCAGAACTAAACTTTTAGATGTAGACATAGCCTTCTCGTCCACCTTCATCCATTTATACTTGCTGGCTATGTTCCCTCTAAGCTGTGTGTGTGTGCGCACGCACACAGGTTGTGAAACCTGCGCACACAACAAAATAAAGCATGAACAAAAGAAAATTAACAGTGCAAATATTTTTATGCTATTTTAAGAAAGCTGTTTCAATTAGCATGTTTCAAATAAGGTTTTGTAAATTATGAAATCATTTCCATCACCATATCAAAATAAAGTTAATATATTATTTGCATCATACACACTTGATTTGTTGTGCTTGCAAGTTTGACCACACTCACTGGCATGCGCACAAATTTGGACACCAGTTCTGAAAATTTGCATGAAAGAAATCTTTTGCGCACACAGCCTACAAAAAATTAGAGGGAACATTGCTGGCTGGACTACATTGTATCCTTTGTTCACAGATTCTCTTATACTGTTTCTATAGGCCTAATCCAGTACCTGTTGAAGCCAGTGGTCAGATTTCCATTGACCTCTCTTCGCTGGTTGCTGCATAATCCTGTCACTGCTTCTGAGACTACAGATCGGCATGTGCTGAATTGAAGACCTGCAGGGGTGATCCCAGTGAACTGCAGCCTAACTCCCTCTCTAGTCTAAAGGTAAAGAGTAGTGAAACTGACCCAAGTGAGGTGGCAACTCGGGCCTGAGATCCAAGTTGGATGTCTTATGGACTCTGGATTTGAGGGGGAGGGTACTAGAAGAAACCATTTTTCAATGAGCCACACCAAAGTTTTGGGGGGCGGGACAGAACAGAGCAATACCACCCTCCTTCTCCATAGTCTGTGGAAGTTTCTTTGAATAGCAAATAGTTGGGTTTCTGGGAGATGAGTGAGCACATCAGTCAGGAGGGGGTGGTCTGACCGTGTGCATTTAGACAGTCATATAATCTAAATGGTCTCAGGTTCTGTGTTAATTGATGCCATTTGTATTAATTAATTATTTATACAACACCCAGCAATGAATAGTGCTAATGATCATTGCTGTTATTAATGGCATTGCATTAGCATTTGAAATGTAGTAGGCACTTTGCATTCAAGGTGGGAGAGAGTGTGCCTGCCACATGGAGTGTAGGATCAGAGAGAAACCTGGTTATGCAATCTGCCAGCATGCCTGCCCTACAGGGCTTACACTGCTGGCCACAGACTGAATGAGATGAACACACAGAGAAGTGCTTTGGAAAGGGTGGGTGATCTTCTCAAATGAGCCCAGACCACTGGACTAGCTATACAAGTTAAGCACTCCTAACTCAGATATGGCCAAACCTTAGGGCCCAGCAGAATAGTGTGTGATTGACTTACATGTTAAATCAGCACTGATAGTGAAGGCCTATATAGCCAGCAAGCCCCTGTCAGCAGATCCTCTGTTATCATGGTCTACTCCTTAGCTCTCCCCGATATAGAGGATATTTTGGTCCCAATTCACCATGCCTTCCCCTGCACCAATGACATTCAGCCATGCTGAGGCTCAAGGGACAAGTCAGTGTACAAAGCTAGCATTCCCATTTGGTAGTGCAGTATGCTTACATTACAACTATATAGGCTTCAGGGTAGTGATGAATTCATAGCCCTTCCTCTTTAATCAGGAAGAAAACAGTGGTGGTAATAACAGTGAAAAAAGGGATTGTAAATTAATTCCAGAGCATGGATACAGCATGTCATCTGAGAGAAAATAATTCTTAATGTTTTTGATCAGCCTGGATGTTGTAATCTAATAAACAGGCATGCCATAATACAATTGTAAATGGAAGTGCTAAAAGCTAGCTTCGCAAATTGCCCCTAATCCTATACATTGTAGTGCTCTCAGTGCCCCATTAACACATTAAGTCAATGGGTTGTTAATTCGTGGCATAATGAGTTGCTGGATAGTTTCTGATCTTTAAAAAGTTTCTGATGAGCTGGGTTGCTATCAAAAAGAAAATTAGAATTAATGAATAATCCAATGACTAAATGTAAAGTACTGGGTTTGAAATGCATTCACAAGTGCTTTCATCAAAGGTGAGTAATTGGTGCTCATTTATGGTACAAGCTTGCTTTAGTAGCAGCACGTAGCCAGAAGCAAGGCACTGTGCCTCAGAACTGCTGGTGATGCACTCATTCACCCCTTGAGAAGGTGTATCAGAGGCTGCTTGTGGTCACTGACTCTGCTTTGCTGGTCAGTAAAGAAAGTGGGAAATTTCACAGCCCTGCCTGTCAATCCTGCCCATTTGGGGGGCAGCTAGCACCCTAGCAGACAGTGGTCTGTCTCTATGAAGAGAAAAGTTGTGTGCATAGATGTGGAACAATGTTCCCTGGTACCTCAATAGTGGTGCAGAGGTAGAGATCGGAGTGAGCTAGAAACAGCTAATTTTGTCTTCTGAACAAATTTGAGGTTTTAGAAGAATTCATTCTGCATCCACATGAAACTAATCTTTTATAATATGAGCATTCTACTCTAAACAGCTCATAGACCACTTAAGGCACTTGTTTGGGGTATGAGTAAGAGCCTAATTCCTGTCCCTGCTCTGCTAGATTTGGAAAATGTGGCTCTTACATATCCTGACTGACTGCTTTAGCTGCTAGAAGAGGGTGTCTCTGGTTTTGACCCGAAATTATATTCTGGACCTGAGAATGTTCACAGTGAATGTCCTATTGAGACTGATGTGTTTCTATGGACAATGTTGCATCTAAAAATGCCTGACCAGTTCCAGCACAGAAGGATCTTTGTTTCCTCCCTGAAGTGAGAATGAGTTTCAGGTTCACACTAACTGAACTCTAATAGTTTGCAAAGCACCACGAGGCCACTTAGCTCTGTGCAGGAAGTGAACCACAGACATCTCCTGTCCAGAAAGGTTCACTGTCTGAGGTCCCAGCACTGGAGCTTGTTCCAGAAAAGCAGAAGCAATTGACCTCAACAGACTCTAAAGTGAATGCAAGGGTTTTTGCCTTAACAGAAAGGCTTATTCTCAACATTCCCTTAGTTTTTAATATATTTTACTTAATAATTAGATGTTTGATAATATTTAACAAATATATTATTCAATGAATTTTGCAGTAGTCGAAGTCAATGGACTTTTCTTCTGTATTCATCCAAGTTTGGTAACAAACAACAAAACAACCTCCTAGAAAAGCAAATTGGTTTGGGGATTTTTTTGGGAGGCAGGAAATACACAGAGCTCTGTTACCACAGTAGAAATTATAGGAATGCCTTTATTTGAGATAGAAATACAATTTTTCAATTATAAATAATTTGTTTGAAAAATGCAATTTGCAGTTTTTTTCCCCTGGAAAACTCTGACATTTCAAAATTCACTTTTGTTCCAAATTGGAACAGAAAGTCAACCTTAAAAAAAAGGTGTTTAAAATCAAAATGCCAAAACAAAAGGATTCTGGATTTTCTTTTATAATTAAGCAAAGTGCCAAAACACTTTTTGATTTTGAAACTTTTCAAAATGAAATTTTCATTTAAAAATTACACATTTTCTCATTTCAGTAGTTTCAAATTGACAAGAACATAAGCGGTTTCATTCAAAAACAACAATTTCATTTTTTTTAATTTTCCCTATTAAAATGTGAAAAATTTAGCTCAAATTTGTAACTAAACTACAATTTCCAGTAAGAAAACATTTTTATGCAAAATATTTTGACTAAGTCTTGTCATATATATATGAGGCCTGGGAGTTTGAGGGTTCTGCGCAGTATCTTAGCTGTTCCTACCACTGCACTCTTCTGGACAGAGAGCTCTGATGTTGTCCCTGGGATCTGTTGGAGCCACTCTCCCAGCGTAGGAGTCACAGCCCCGAGTGCTCCTGTCACCACTGGGACCACTTTGGCCTTCACTTTCCCCATCCGCTCTAGTTCCTCTTTCAGGCCCTGGTACTTCTCCAGCTTCTCATACTCCTTCTTCCTGATGTTGCTGTCATTTGGCACTGCTACATCTATCACCACCGCTGTCTTCTGGTCCTTGTCTATTACCACGATGTCTGGTTGATTGGCCAGTACCTGCCTGTCCGTCTGGATCTGGCAGTCCAACAGAATCTTAGCCCTGTTATTCTCTATGTGGGTGATCTGGGGGAAGGGATGGAACTGGGGGGGGGGGGCTGGGACTGTATCAACAGCAATAAAAGAGAAGGTAGTTGGAACATGAGGGGGAATCAAATAAATGTCTTAAGTGTTCTACTGAAGCCCAAATATGTGATGAGAGTGGGGGAGGAGAACTCCAAGAAAAAATGCAAGGAGGTTTATGTAATAGAATTGGAAATCAACATGACAAAGTAGGGCAATCGGCCGGGTATCTTAGGTGCCTATACACTAATGCGAGGAGCCTGGGAAATAAGCAAGAAGAATTGGTAATACTAGCGCAGACAAGGAACTATGATATTATAGGAATAACGGAGATGTGGTGGGATAGTCTGCACGACTGGAGCTCTGCCATGGACTGGTATAAACTGTTCAGGAAAGACAGGCAGGGAAGAAGAGGGGGAGGAGTAGTGTTATATGTAAAAGAGCTCTATGACTGCTCAGAGCTCCATTATGGAAGTGGAAGCGTGCCAGTAGAAAGTCTGTGGGTTACATTGAGAGGGGAAAGCAACACGGGGGATGTTGTGGTGGGTGTCTGCTATAGACCACCGGACCAGAAGCAGGAGGTGGATGAGGTGTTCTATGGACAACTAGTGAAAGCTTCTAGATCATAGGCCCTGGTGCTCATGGGGGACTTCAATTACCCTGACATTTGCTGGGAGACCAATACAGCAGTGCATGGGCAATCCAGGAAGTTTTTAGAGAATGTTGGGGACAACTTTCTAGTACAAATGCTACAGGAACCAACTAGGGACCTTGCACCGCTCAACCTGCTGCTCGCAAACAGGGAAGAATTGATCAGGGAGGTAGAGGTAAATGGCAAGCTAGGCAGTAGTGACCATGACATGGTTGAGTTCAGGATGCTGATTAAAGGAAGGAAGGAAAGAAGCAAAACAAAAACCCTAGACTTCAAAAAAGCAAATTTTGGCTCCCTCAGGGAACTGATGGGCAGGATCCCTTGGGAAGCTAATCTGAAGGAGAAAGGAGTCCAAGAGAGTTGGTTATATTTTAAGAAACCCTGCTAAGGGCGCAGGAAGTTGCCATTCCAATTAGGAGAAACAACAAACATGTGAGGCAGCCAGAATGGCTTAGCAGAGAACTCTACTCTGAGCTTAAACATAAAAAGGAAGCTTACAGGAAGTGGAAGCTTGGTCAGATGACCAAGGAGGCATATCAAGATATTGCTAGGGCCTGCAGGGATAAAATCAGAAATGCCAAAGGACAAATGGAGTTGCGGCTAGCGAGGGATGTAAAGGATAACAGGAAGGGGTTCTACAAGTATGTTAATAACAAGAAAAGGATCAAGGATGGTGTAGGCCCCTTGCTGAATAGGGCAGGCATCCTTGTGACAGAGGATGAGGAGAAAGCTGAAGTGCTTGATGCATTTTTTGCTTCAGTTTTCACAGGCAGGGTCAGCTCCCAGCCCACTACCATGGGTGTGGCAGATGGGAGAGAAGAAGAGAGGCCCTTGGTGATGGAATGTCAGGTTAGGGACTGCTTAAAGAAGCTGGATGTGCACAAGTCCATGGGGCCAGACGAACTACATCCAAGGGTGCTAAGGGAATTGGCCGATGAGATAGCAGCACCGATGGCCATTATCTTTCAAAACTCATGGAGAATGGGGGAGGTGCCAGAGGACTGGAAAAAAGCAAATGTAGTGCCTATTTTCAAGAAAGGGAAAAAGGAGGATCCGGGGAATTACAGACCAAATCAGCCTCACCTCAATCCCTGGAAAAATTATGGAGCAGGTTCTCAAAGAATCCATCTTCAAATACTTAGAGGAAAATAGAGTGATCAGGAACAGTCAGCATGGATTTACCAAGGGTAAATCATGCCTGACCAATCTCATCTCCTTCTATGATCAGATGACTGGTTTTCTGGATGCAGGAAGAACCGTTAATGTGATATAACTTGATTTTAGCAAGGCTTTTGATACAGTTTCCCACAGCATTCTCATTGGCAAATTAAGGAAATATGGGTTGGATAGGTGGACTATAAGGTGGATAGAGAACTGGCTAGATCAACGGTTTCAGCGTGTAGGAATCAATGGTTCCATGTCTAGCTGGCAATCGGTCACGAGTGGTGTGCCCCAGGGGTCGGTCCTGGGGCCGGTTCTGTTCAACATTTTCATCAATGAGCTGGATGATGGAATAGACTGCATTCTCAGTAAGTTTGCGGATGACACCAAGCTGGGGGGACCAGTAGACACATTGGAGGGCAAGGACAGGATTCAGGGATACCTAGATAAATTGGAACAGTGAGCCAATAGAAATATTATGAGCTTCAATAAGGACAAGTGTAAAATCCTGCACGTGGGACGAAAAAAACTCATGCACCGCTACATGCTGGGAAACATTCAGCTAAGTAGCAGCAGTGTAGAAAAGGACCTGGGGGTCATGGTGGATGGGAAGGTAGATATGAGTCAGCAGTGTGCTCTTGCGGCCAAAAAGGCTAATAGCATACTGAGCTGCATCAAAAGAAGTATTACCAGCAGATCAAGGGATGTGATCATTCCCCTCTATTCTGCACTGGTGAGGCCACATATAGAATACTGTGTCCAGTTTTGGGCTCCCCGCTACAAAAAAGACAAGGACGTGCTAGAGAGAGTTCAGAGGAGGGCAACCGAAATGATTAAAGGGCTGGAGCACAAGCCCTATGAGGAAAGACTGAGAGCATTAGGCTTATTTAGTCTGCAGAAGAGAAGATTGAGGGGGGATTTGATAGCTACCTTCAACTACTTGAAGGGATGCTCTAAGGAAGATGGAGCTCGACTGTTCTCGGTAATAACAGAGGACAGAACGAGGAGCAATGGTCTCAAGCTGTGGTTAGGGAAGTCGAGGCTGGATATTAGAAAACACTTTTTTACTAGGAGAGTGGTGAAGCCTTGGAAGGAGCTGCTGAGGGAGGTGGTGAAATCTCCATCTTTGGAGGTGTTTAAGGCCCAGCTGGACAAAACCATGACTGGGATGGTTTAGTGGGAGTGGTCCTGCCTCTGGCAGAGGGTTGGACTAGATGACCTGTGAGGTCCCTTCCAAACCTATGATTCTATGATTCTATGACCTTCTGTGGAATCTCCCATCTGGTCTTGGGCGGGTCTAGCCCATACACTGTGCAGATGTTCCTGTACACAATGCCAGCTACTCGGTTGTGCCGTTCAGTGTATGCTGTTCCTGCCTGCATCTTACATCCTGCCACTATGTGTTGGACTGTCTCTGAGGCCTCTCTGCACAGTCTGCACCTTGGGTCCTGTCTAGTGTGGTAGACCCCTGCTTCAGTGGATCTGGTGCTCAGTGCCTGTTCTTGTGCTGCTATGATCAGTGCCTCAGTGCTGTCTTTTAGTCGAGCCCTTTCCAGCCACTGGTAGGATTTCCCAATGTCAGCCACCTCAGCTATCTGTCGATGGTACATCCCATGCAGGGTCTTGTCTTGCCATGGTGCTTCTTCTGCTTGATCTCCCTCCCATGTCTGCTGCTGCCTCAGGCATTCTCTCAGCCGCTCATCTTTGGGTGCCATCTTCCTGATGCACTCCTGGATGCTCTGGGTTTCATCCAGGACAGTGGCTTTGACACTCACCAAACCCCGCCCGCCTTCTTTCCAGCTGGTGTACAGTCTCTGGGTGTTGGATTTGGGGTGGAAACCTCCGTACATTGTGAGGAGCTTCTGGGTCTTCACATCGGCAGCCTCCATGTCCTCCTTTGGCTAGCTCACTATGCCGGCAGGGTATCTGATGACTGGCAGGGCGTACCTGTTGATGGCGTGGATTCTTGTTCTTCCCATTGAGCTGGCTCTTCAGGACCTGTTTTATCCTTTGGTGGTACTTTGATGTTGCTGTCTTCCTTGCCTCCTCATTGTGGTTCCCAGGTGACTGTGGGATGCCAAGGTACTTGTAGCCGGTCTGTATGTCTGCTATGTGGCCTGCTGGTAGTTCCACCCCATCAGTCTTGACTACCTTCCCTCTCTTTATTACCATCCGGCCACACTTCTCCAGTCCGAATAACATCCCAATATCCTCACTGTAGATCCGTGTCAGGTGGACTAGCGAGTCTATGTCTCGTTCATTCTTAGCATACAGCTTGATGTCATCCATGTAGAGGAGGTGGCTGATGGTAGCTCCACTCTTGAACTTGTATCCATATCCAGTCCTTGCGATTATCTGGCTGAGGGGGTTCAAGCCAATGCAGAACAGCAGCGGGGACAGTGCATTACCTTGGTATATGCCGCACTTGATGGTCACTTGTGCAAGCTGTCTTGAGTTGACTTTCAGTGTTGTCTTCCCCAGTCCCATTGAGTTCTTGAGGAAGGTCCTTAGTGTCCTGTTGACTTTGTATAGTGCCAGACATTCCCACCTCCACATGTGCAGCATTGAGTCATAAGCTTTCCTGTAGTCAATCCAGGCCGTGCTCAGATTGGTCTGTCTAGACCTTGGGTCTTGGGCAACTGCTCTATCTATGAGCAACTGGTGTTTTGAGCCTCTGGTATTCTTCCCAATGCCCTTCTGGGCTGTGCTTATATACTGGCCCATGTGGTCCTGTAGCTTGGCAGCTATGATGCCTGATAGGACTTTCCATGTTGTGGGGTGGCAGGTTATTGGCCGGTAGTTGGATGGTGCTGTTCCCTTGTGGGGTCTTTCATGATCAGCACTGCCCTTCCTTGTGTTAGCCAGTCTGGGTGGGAGCCTGCTGCTAGCAGCTGGTTCATCTGTGCTGCTAGGCGTTCATGCACTGCTGTTAGTTTCTTTAGCCAGTAGGTGTGGATCATGTCCGGTCCAGGTGCTGTCCAGCTCTTCGTGTTCTTGACCCGCTGTTGGATGTCTTCTACTGTGATGGTGACTGGTTCCTGTTCTGGGAGATTGCTGCGGTCTCTTCTCAGGTCCTGCAGCCACTTTGCACTGGTGTTATGAGTCTTCTCTTTCTCCCATATGTTCTTCCAGTACTGTTCAGTTTCTGCTGTTGGTGGCTCTGCTGTTATTGTGTTGTTGCACTGCAGTTGGGAGTACACCTTGGATGGTTCTTTGGAGAACAGGGCATTTATCTTTTTGGCCTCTGCTTCCCTAGTGTATCTCCTTAGCCTGGTAGCCAGTGCTGTGAGCCTTTGTTTAGCAGTCTCTAGGGCTTCAGATGGAGTCAGGCCCTTCTATTTTTTCAGTAGCTGAGTCTTATCCTTAATCTCTACACCCTTCTGTAGTTCCACCAGCTGACTAACTTCTCTCTGAGTTGCCTTGATCTTATCCTCCAACCTCATTTTCCAGGGGGGGTATGTACTGCTGTTCTTCTTGATTGTGCAGCCAAGCATCTCCAGGATTACAGAGGCTGTAGCATATACCAGTTTTTTGGTTTGAGTAATGGTGGTAGTAGGAATTGTCGATAGGGCTCTATTGGCATCTTCTAGCATACTAGCTGATGGTACTTCTCCAACAAGCCTAGGTAATCAGTCTTGAGGGTTGACTGTAGCTAGTTTATCCATGATCTTATATGCCTCATATCTGCTGCTGTGCTCTGTAATGGAGGAGGTGGCAGTGAAGTTCCAGCTTCAGGTGTTGGCTGCACAGCTAGTTGTACTTCCAGGTCTTCTTCTTGAGTCCAGATTGTAAGGTGGAGTTGGGTCTATCTCAAGTTGTGAGAGCAGCTTCCTCTTTACTATGTTGAAGCGTTGGGTAACTAGCTGTTTCTCAGTTAGCATCGATGTAGGTCTTTTGTCCATCCATAGTTCCCTCATACATTTCATGTATCCCCTCTCATTAGGTCTACTGTTGTAGTAGCATTCCGTTAATTCCACATTCTCTTTTCTCGTCCGTGTATGGTTTGTTCCAGTAGCCCACTTATTGTCAGATTGTTCTGGTTCCCCAACATCTGGGACAGATCTTGTTAATCCAGGCAACGTCCGAGCCAGCATGACTCTCCAAGTTCGTGTCACTCTCATATTCGAGGTAGGCAAGTGAGGTGTTAGGGGGTCTTTTTGCCCAAGGACCCCTAATGGGAAGGTAGGCAAGTACCTACCAGGATTTGAACCCCAGTCTCCTGTATTAAAGGGCATCATTCTTAACCATCTTGGCACACTTAACCACTACACTAGCCAGTCACCTCATGACACATATAGTTAGGTGACTGGATAGCATAGTGATTAGGTGCGCTGCCCTTGATACGGAAGAGTGGGGTTCAAATCCCGGTTAGGTACAGGACCACATGGGCCAGTACCTTAGCACAACTCAGAAGGGTATTGGAAACAACACCAGAGGCTCAAAACACCAGTTGCTCATAGATAGAGCAGTTGCCCAAGACCCAAGGTCTAGACAGACCAATCTGAGCACGGCCTGGATTGACTACAGGAAAGCTTATGACTCAATGCTGCACATGTGGAGGTGGGAATGTCTGGCACTATACAAAGTCAACAGGACACTAAGGACCTTCCTCAAGAACTCAATGGGACTGGGGAAGACAACACTGAAAGTCAACTCAAGACAGCTTGCACAAGTGACCATCAAGTGCGGCATATACCAAGGTAATGCACTGTCCCCGCTGCTGTTCTGCATTGGCTTGAACCCCCTCAGCCAGATAATCGCAAGGACTGGATATGGATACAAGTTCAAGAGTGGAGCTACCATCAGCCACCTCCTCTACATGGATGACATCAAGCTGTATGCTAAGAATGAACGAGACATAGACTCGCTAGTCCACCTGACACGGATCTACAGTGAGGATATTGGGATGTTATTCGGACTGGAGAAGTGTGGCCGGATGGTAATAAAGAGAGGGAAGGTAGTCAAGACTGATGGGGTGGAACTACCAGCAGGCCACATAGCAGACATACAGACCGGCTACAAGTACCTTGGCATCCCACAGTCACCTGGGAACCACAATGAGGAGGCAAGGAAGACAGCAACATCAAAGTACCACCAAAGGATAAAACAGGTCCTGAAGAGCCAGCTCAATGGGAAGAACAAGATCCACGCCATCAACAGGTACGCCCTGCCGGCATAGTGAGCTAGCCAAAGGAGGACATGGAGGCTGCCGATGTGAAGACCCGGAAGCTCCTCACAATGTACGGAGGTTTCCACCCCAAATCCAACACCCAGAGACTGTACACCAGCTGGAAAGAAGGCGGGCGGTGTTTGGTGAGTGTCAAAGCCACTGTCCTGGATGAAACCCAGAGCATCCAGGAGTACATCAGGAAGATGGCACCCAAAGATGAGCGGCTGAGAGAATGCCTGAGGCAGGAGCAGACATGGGAGGAAGATCAAGCAGAAGAAGTGCCATGGCAAGACAAGACCCTGCATGGGATGTACCATCGACAGATAGCTGAGGTGGCTGACATTGGGAAATCCTACTAGTGGCTGGAAAGGGCTGGACAAAAAGACAGCACTGAGGCACTGATCATAGCAGCACAAGAACAGGCACTGAGCACCAGATCCATTGAAGCAGGGGTCTGCCACACTAGACAGGACCCAAGGTGCAGACTGTGCAGAGAGGCCTCAGAGACAGTCCAACACATAGTGGCAGGATGTAAGATGCAGGCAGGAACAGCATACACTGAACGGCACAACCGAGTAGCTGGCATTGTGTACAGGAACATCTGCACAGTGTATGGGCTAGACCCGCCCAAGACCAGATGGGAGATCCCACAGAAGTTCGTGGAGAATAACAGGGCTAAGATTCTGTGGGACTTCCAGATCCAGACGGACAGGCAGGTACCTGCCAACCAACCAGACATCGTAGTAATAGACAAGGACCAGAAGACAGCGGTGGTGATAGATGTAGCAGTGCCAAGTGACAGCAACATCAGGAAGAAGGAGTATGAGAAGCTGGAGATGTACCAGGGCCTGAAAGAGGAACTAGAGAGGATGTGGAAAGTGAAGGCCAAAGTGGTCCCAGTGGTGGTAGGAGCACTCGGGGCTGTGACTCCTAAGCTGGGAGAGTGGCTCCAACAGATCCCAGGAACAACATCAGAGCTCTCTGTCCAAAAGAGTGCAGTGCTAGGAACAGCTAAGGTACTGTGCAGAGAGGCCTGGGAGTTTGAGGGTTCTGCGCAGTATCTTAGCTGTTCCTAGCACTGCACTCTTCTGGACAGAGAGCTCTGATGTTGTTCCTGGGATCTGTTGGAGCCACTCTCCCAGCTTAGGAGTCACAGCCCTGAGTGCTCCTACCACCACTGGGACCACTTTGGCCTTTACTTTCCACATCCGCTCTAGTTCCATAGATAGATAGATAGATAGATATTTATTTCTGGGTATTGCTTGTGTAAAAAAATATTTTGCATATTTTTTTAATCAGAAAATATGCAGTAATTCAGCAATAGTCGAATATTCATTAATGATCTGTAAGATGAAATTGTTTGTACCCTCAGCATGATTGGAGATGACACTGAAATGAAGGAAAGTGTCAGCGTAATGGAGGGTAGGCATAGAATAGAGAGTGACCTCATGAAGGTTGAGAACTGGGCCAAAGGAAATCTGAGATTCAACGAGGAGAAGTGCAAAGTCCTGCACTTAGGATGGAGGACTCCCCTGTACCACTACAGCCAGGTAACTGACTCTTTAGGCAGCAGTTCTTTAGAAAAGAACCTTGGGGTGAATTGAGAAAAAAAGATGGATATGAATACACAGTATGCTCTTATTGCCAAGAAAGCTAATGGCATACTAGGCTACATTAGTAGGACCATTGCCAGTGGATGGAGGGAAGTGATTATTGCCCTCTGGTTGGCACTGTTGAGGCCAGATCTGGAGTACTGTGTCCAGTTTTGGGCAGCTCGCTACAAAGGATATGGACAAATTGGAGAGATTCCAGTGGAAGGCAACAAAAATGATAAGAGGGCTGGAGCACATGACTTTTGAGGAGAGACTGAGGGAATTAGCTTGTTTCTTCTGCAGAAGAGAAGAGCAAGGATGGATTTGATAGCAGCCGTTAACTCCCATTCAATGGTACAGATCTCAGTGACATCAATGGGAGCAAAGTTAAATCAACGATGAGCATTTTTTAACATCCCACCCTCTGATGCACCCCACTACAAATCAGTTAGGCACTTAAATACCTTTGTAGTGGGAGTTAGGTGACTAAATACCTTTGAAGATCTGGGCCTTAGTAACTGTTGGGACATGAGTCTGTTATGACTGCAATTTTCACATTTCCTTTGCTTTCTTGTACGTTTCATTCAGTACCAATATATGCTAATGCTGAGAAAATACAGTGTTATGATACTGCAAAATACTATAGGACTTTATTAGAATTACAGTTTGATTCCTATTTTGATTTAGTGCCTCACACCTGTAAAATTAGCTGTCATGAGGAAAAGATGTACTTTAAGTATAAATTAAAAAGTGAAGCTCAGTGAGGAGAACTTTTGAGCACAGATTATAGTTTCATAGTATATATTTTTAATGTCCATAGATGAAAAACTTGGAAAATATTTTTTTAGAGTGTTGACGGAAGACTTCTTCTAAGCCAATTTTAGTTTTGCTTCATGAAGCAGACTTTGGCAATTAAATGTTTCTAGTACCTGCACAAGATAGGTGGGGTCCTTGAACATATACACCTTACATTTTGGAAGTCATCCTGAGATTTTTTTTTTTTCATCCTGCAGTTTTTTTTACTACACATACACAATAGAGAACAAAGTAAAAGTGTCATACAGAACTGGATTTAGGTTTAACAGGTCCCCCCAAAAGAAAAAGCCTTATGGATTGCTTGGTATTATGTTTGATTTTTAGCCAACAGAAAACTTTCAGCCAGAGCAGAAGTCTGAGATTTAACCACAAAAGATGAGAAAAACCTCTATTAATTTTGTCTCCAAGAAATCAATGATTGGAGTTTCAATCTCTTTCAGGGGCATTTGTATTCTTTATCTCCCTATCTGGTCTGAGAAATAAACTCCCCACATACTCTGCCATATGATTTATAGGTTGTTGGTTTGAGATATAAGGACAGTAAGTCAATAGTCTCTTTTTGAAAATCCTGCTGAAAGTTCGGATTGTCTAATATGAGACATGCAATCAGAATCAATCTGTTGTTGAGGAGCTGTATTCTCCTACTTTGTATAGAAACACCAGCTGGGATAATTTCCCCAGAGTCTTCTGAAAGCCTGTTTCTCAGAAACAAGAGTTTCAGATGAAAGGCCACCAAGGGTATGAGCATGTGTGATCTGTTGAGCCCTTTCTTTTAGTTCCACTGTAGGAATTAGATGACTGTGAAAAGAAGATGGGCACTTACTTGATATGCTAAAAGAATCAAGAACTATAAAAATACCTTTTGTCCCCTATATATGGCTTTTTTCCCATTCTGATACTGCACAACATTTGAAAACGGAACAATAGAGATTTCAGCCTACGTTCACTAGAGTGCCTGAGTCTCAGTTTTGCGATAACTGGGATTCGAGAAAAGTCTTTTGAACTCCATGGACACCTAAATTTATTCGCTATATGTGTTCTTATAGGAAAAAGTTTCCAAGTCACCTATGTTTTCTTCCTCAATTTGTGCATTGTGGCTTCCCTATAGGTGTCTGGATTCCTATGTCCTGTCTAATCCCAGCATGATTCACAGACTAAGGGAAAATAAACATTTGATTGGCAACATAGTATGCAGGGCCTGATCCAGTAAACATGCTCAGGAGTCACCTTGTAGACTGATCCTGCTAGTGAGGTGACACAAAATAGTTGGAAAATGAGGAAGACTTCTATCATAACTGGATAGGCACTCATCTGGGGTGTGGCAGACTATCTTGGCTAAACACTCCCACTCCTCATGTAGGGAAAAGACATCTGAAAAAGGTTCTGCCACCTCTCAAATTGGTGCCCTAGTCATTCGGCTCCTCCTCTGCTCTCCAACATTATTGTAAAAATGACATAGGTGCCTAATTCCAAGCAAGGGTTCTGGCTGGGAATCACCAGCAGAGACAGGTGCCAGTCTCACTGAGAGGGATAGTGTTTAACACACACCCATCTTGTTGGCATTGCTTAGGTTAATCTAGCGGGCTTTCTGATTACCTTTCTGGCTTTTGTGGATCAATCTACCGATTCACTGTATAGAGGGTCTAGGAGTCTAATTGAAACTTTTTGCATTGCAGTGAATTCCCATGCCTTTCTTGGCAGCTAAACATAAGCTGTGGTAACCCTGAGCATTGCAAAGCATAACTTCTTTTGTGCTGAATATTAAAGGGCTCCTTTAGTTCTTCATAATCCAAGCCTCTCACAGATCCCAGAGCCAGAAGGGAACATTGTGATCTAGTCTGATTTGCCTAACACAAGCCTGAAAACTTATTAAAATCAATTCCAAGAGCAGATTGCCTAGAAAAAAATATCCAATGTGGATTTTAAATTCATCAGTGAGGGAGAATCTACCATGACCCTTGGTAAGTAGTTCCAATGGTTAATTATTGTCATTGTTAAACATTTACACTTGATTTCCAGCCTGTATCTAGTTTCACCATCCAGTCACTGGGCTGTGTTACCCCCTTCTTTGCTAGGTTGAAGAGCGATTATTACATATTTTTACCCCATTTAGTCCTTCTAAAATGTAAACAAGTTGCCACTTTAACCTTCTTTTTGTTGGACTAAGCCATTTGATTCTCCCACTGTAAGGCATGTTTTCTAATCCTTTAATGTTTCTTTTTGTTATTCTGTGGACCTTCTCCATTTTATCAATATCAGTCGTGAATTATGGACATTAGAACTGGAGACAATATTCCGGCAGTAGTCATATCAGTGTGAAATAGAGAGAGAAAATAATGTCTCTACTTCTACTTTAAAGTCCATTATTTAAATTAATAAATGTGCAGAGGCATTCCTAACTAATTTTGTTTGACAATGGAAGCACCTTCTAAAGATCATTATTTTGTGAGTAAAGTTTTGGTGAATTTTTAAACAAGACTGCTCTCTTAAAGATAAGTTTTCAGTATAACAATAGCACAATCCTCTCTGACTTGCTGAAGAAGGAATGTGGTCAATATCTAGATTAACATGTTAACACATTAAAAAAAAAAGAAAGGGAATAGTGGTTTTGAGTGTCTCCAATTTTGGGTGCCCAACCTGAGATATATTTAAAGGTTAAGAAAGCATTGAGAACCCACTATCTGAGAAGGAGATCTGCTTAAGGTTTTTCAAGCTGGGCACCTGAAAATTGTGTCACTACAAATTGTATTAGTCTTTTTTTTAAAATCAAAGGCCTTTGGCAATCTTTTTCCCCCATTTTGAATATTTCAGAATTCTGAAAGCTCCTCAGCATAAGGCATTTAACCTTTTCCTTTTCATACAAAAGACACACATCCAGGAATTCAAAAGAGAAAGAGGTAATAGTGGAATTTTAGAGGCTTTTTTAATTTAAAAAGTCACTTAGATTTAGCAAATGAATACAAGTAGGACAAAAGTAGGAATACAGCACACTTCAACTTCCTCCTACATTAAAAATATAAAACCCAATTAAGGAAGAGAAAATATTTGACTTCTTAATTTTTGTTTTTGTTTGGTTTTGTTTTTCTGAATGGCCCTGCTACTGTCTGAGAGGGCATGTGGGAAGAAATGACAGACTGCTAACAAGCTCATGCCACTTACCAGCTCCAGCTAAGTTGTAAGTTTGATTTCTTATCAAGAAGAATGAATGCAGTTTGAGACTGGAATTTGTAATGCTTGTAGAGAGGGTTCCATAACAAATGTTACCGTTACAAAGTGCTGACATAAAAGAAGGCCTGATTTTGTTAGATAAAACAATGGCTCCTGAACATTGAAAGAGATAACCACAATGTTATATGGCAGTTCCTGGAAAAGGGAAACTAATCATTGGCCAACAAGACAGTTTCATTTACATACATGAATAACTTCACATGAAGGCCCCTTCAAAAGGAAATCATGGGGCTCAAATGCAGTAGTAGAGAAAATCCTTAAAAGTTAAGTATTTCCTTCATTGATCAGCTAGTTTATTCACAATTTTATCTGGCTGTAATTTTCTTGTCTGAGGCAGGGATCCAAACTCCCATAGTCTTTTTTGATACCCTTAGGCTGAGCCTTCCAAAACCAAATGCTACAACAAAATCATTTGGAAAAAGTTCTTCATGATCAAATAACTCACAGGTCTGACTTTCCTCTCTGCTATATTGGTTTTCTTTCATTGTAACCCCATTGACTAGAACAGCATCCCCCCAAGTGTCAGGCTTGCTGTAACAGAATGAAAAATCAGAAAACCAAGTCTAACATGCTTTAAAGGTGCTGTGAAATGATAAATCACCTTCTCATTTCTGTTTTGTTTGACGACTCAGAATATTATGTGGTTTTAAAATCATTGCAGCCTAGCACCTCATCTGTCATTGTGTTTTATCCTATAGCAAATGTATTAGTTGATTGACTGCCTTCATATTATTTATCTGGGACAGATAAAGATGAAAAAGTGCCTGGTGTTCTCAAACAGGCTTTCAAAATTTTACAGGGTGGATAAGATTCTTTGTGAAATTTAATAAAAGAAAAGTGGATGTGTTCATTTGAGGCCAAGACCTTCCCCTAAGCTCATCACTGTAAATTGCTCCAAAGAGTGTATTCCTAATAAAATGTCACAAGACCAATTACTTTTGCTAATCTTCCCTAGGTTGCAGCCCTTGATTAATCATCCTCCATTGATATTAGTTGAGCTAGCAAAGAGTTTGATCCCTCATAATCAATGGTCCTTGGCAGTTGCAAAGATGAGTAGTCTATCCTTCACTGCTTGAGTAAAATAGGTGTTCATGCTGCTGTTTGTTTGCTGTCTGCCCACAGGAACATTTTAACCAATGATCACACAACATCACTGATCTTCTATTGATTCAAAAGAAGCATTCTGGTAGTTTCTACAGATGTCCAGGTCTAGGTCTCTTTTCACTGTTTTGTACACTGGATGATGATGATGAGAGTCTTTCAGATTTGTTATTAATTCAGTGTGAAAATTAGGGCTAATTAAAAATGGACTCATTTCACATCTGCAATTTGTATGGAGGATAGAATATGCTTATCTAAGCTTTTGGTCTGGTTTAGTACGAAGAAAGGGCCAGTTACAGAATTTTGCAGAGTTCAGATTGAAGTTTCCATTTGTCCCAAAGATCTGCCTCTGAGCCTATTCCTTCCTGGGGTTTTGGTTGTGCCCAGTCTCTCTAGATTTGAAACAAACTCTAAAAACAGTGACTTCCATCTACCGTGGTTGCTCTAATAAATGAGTGTCAGACGGGAGTGCTGTTAAAAGTGAATGTAAATCAACTGCCATAGATCAGGGTGATAGAAGGCTAGTAACTAAGTAGCATGGCAAAGATAATTAACATCCAGTCATCCTAGTGTCTGGCACTACAGCTGAAGACTCTGCTAGTCACTCTCTGGCTCCTCAGTCCAATCTTGCCATGTCTTTGGTGACCTGGAGAAATCCTGGGATCTCTTCATTGCCTCTCCAGAGAACAAGGAAGGGAGAATGTTCTCCACAGGTTATTTTATTCTTACTCTACCTCTCTTGGCCAGGGGAACAGGAGATGACTGGAAACTTCTGCCCCTTGCTCCCTTCACCACCCCCAGTTAACCATGTACCTCTAAGTTTTTCCATGGTGCTCATTATCATGTTGTTTGAGTACCTCACGACCGTTAACAAAGTAGCTCCACAGCTGTTTTGTGGGGCACAGCAATGCTATTATCTCCATTTTTTTACATTAGGCGAACTAAGGCTAAGAAAGGTTCTGTGGCAAGTGAAAGCATACACACAATTTGCAATGCAGTTAGCAGCAGAGACATAACTTCTGATTCCTGACCTTGCTCTCTTACCATCTTTGATCTCAAAGGCAAAACATGTGACTTCACCTCCGCTCTGGCACCGGGGTGGTGATCATTGCAAGGGAGATGGTTAACCAGGCAACCCAGTGATCTTCAGAGAATTTTTTTTCCTGAACAATCCTAAAATGAATTTTTGAATCTACAGAGCAGGTGGCCTCAGGCATTCTGATGTCAACTCTGTTAAAAAAAAATGGACAATTGCGGGAGGGAAAAAAAGGTGCATTGTGCCCATCAATCAGCTGGTCTAAACAGACAAAGAGTAATGATTTGCTCCAAGCTCACAGAACTGAGACTATACCTCCAGTCTTCCCACTCCAGTGCCTACTAGGCTATATAGCCATCAATCAGCATAACTTCTAGCCCCATCATTCAGCCCCAGCATTTCTTTCCTGGCCAAAGATTGTACCACATGATTATCAAGTGCATGTCTCCAGGGATGCTTCTGCATTGCAAAAACAGGGATCATGCTGCAGCCAAAATTAATATTTCTCCTTTCTGGAAAAGCGGACTCCAATTTGTTAATTTTCCTCTCAGCCTATGGAGTAAATAGTTAATTGACAACTTCCTCGACCTTGCTCATCTCAAAAATATGAAATCTTAATAAGTTGCCATATATATGTCTTGGTTTATTCAGCCTGAATTGGGATTCTAACCTGAAGAAATGTCAGAGTGATAGTCTGGGGAAAATAAGAAACTTCCTACTTTATGAACATGAAATTATATTGCAGGGATTGTCTCTGTCACAGATTACAATATTGGTACATGTGTCTCATGTTAATCTGCTCATTTGGTTTGTGAACCCTAGCTGCCTCTCCTTTCCCCAGGGAGTGTCATTAATGCATATGTTCTTCCTGTGTGTTACATTTTGCATTCTAATCTCTGATTCCTCTGACAGATGTGTAAAATCCCAGAAGCCAGATGATTCCCTAGGGACTGCTGGGTTAGTAATACTGAGAAACCCAAGTTAATCAAGCAAACACTGGCATTTATTTATGCTCACAGTTTTCCCTCCAGATCTATTTTTTTAAATGGTATGATATAGTTCAAGGTTGGGTTTGTGCTGACTCTCCTCACATTCCTTGAAATCATGTCCTTTTGGGAGGGGTCTCTTCCAGCCCATACATAAATGATGTTAGCTGTACTGTTTTCCAGTTAATTGAGATCTCAATTATATATGTCATAAGCACCAGCCTTTGTGATCTCTTATAGAGGGAGCTAGAAGCCCTGTGATCTATGCCAGGTTCTATTGTGAATTGAAATTGGAACTAGAATTGAAAAAGGTTCGGAGACGGGCTACAAAAATTATTGGGGTATTAAACAGCATACTTATGAGTAGAGATTAAAAAGACTGCAAATTTTCAACTGGGAAAAAGTGATGAATAAAGGGGAATTTACTAGAAGGTTGTAACATCATGAATATGTGTGGAGAAAGTGAATGGGAAAGTGTTATTTACCCCTGCACATAAGGCATGAGCCAGGGATCACCTCAGGAAATTAATAGGCAGCAGGTTAAAACATACCTAAGGAACTACTTCTTCACACAACACAAAATCAGTTGGTGAAATTCACTATGAGGGATTACTGTGAAGGCCAAAAGTATAACTGGATTAAAAAAAAATGGAATTAGATAAATTCTTGGGTAATAGGTCCATCAATGTCGATTAGCCAAGACCACCAGAGAAGAAATCCAGTGTCCTGGTGTGTTAAGCCTCGATCTGGCAGAAGCCAGGGATAGACAATACAGAATACAGCATTCACTGATTGCTTATTCTGTTCATTCCCTCTGTTCATTGCCCCTGGCATTTGACCACTATTAGAAGACAAAACACTGGGTTAAATGGACTATTGGTCTGATTCAGTATGGCCATTCTTGTGTGATTGACAAAACCATTTTGCCCCTTTTTTCCCTCCTACCTTTTGGCCATTTTGCCAGTTTAGATTGCAAGCTACTTGGAACAGGAGCTCTTGCTTATGTGCTTGAGTATCTGTTCTCTGAATGGGGCTCCCATCTCAGTTGTATTGTTATACAAATAATAATGATAAGCCATAATGTCCCAAAGGGACAGACATTTTAGTCTAGTTCAGCAAAACAAACAAGCCACCAGACTCCCTGTTTGTTAAGCCATAATGTGTAACTGACGGAAATAAAATGACTGATTCTTTAAATACCAGGAACAAGTTACTTAAAATTTTAATAAGCAAATACACTTCCAAAGTTAGACTGACCACACTGCTTTGCTTTTTTGGAGGGCTGATTTGTTCTTCCAAAGCAATATCATCTGGCTATTATACAATTTACTGTTGTGTCCCTTTATCCTTGCTAGTTCTGTTTCACGTCACAGGTGAACATGAAAGGAAATTTAAGTCAGAAGAAAAGTCCATCATATCACAACTGGAATCAAAACTGAGTTGAAACTGATAAGCCATTTTTAGATCTCTAAAAATATCAATGAATTGAATCAACTGCAACTAGAGAAAAAATAAAGGCTGAAGTACTTCTACAGTGTTCACTTAAGGTCATGTCTCCTCTACAAACTTTTGTTGATGCAAGTCATGTCAGCATAAAGCCACCTCAGTTAGTAATCATGCGTGTATGTGTATATGTGGCTCACTGTATTGGTACACTGTGTACTCACCAAGGGTATGTCTACATTGACAGCTTAAGCCAACTTAACCAGGCTTACGTCAACTTAAGCAACTCCAGGGCCACATCTGGAGTTCATTAAGTCAACTTAAGTGCTTGCTTAAGTTGACTTAATAAGTCTCACAATTCAAGTTGACTTGAAGAGTTAAGATGACTTTATTAAGTGTTCACTGACCAACTGGAGATGGTGGAGAAATGCTGCTGAGCCTGAAAATAAGCATGAAATGATAGGGTCACATCAAAGAGCAAGCTTGAGATAAGTGGAAGCAGAACTTTTATTTGCACAAGGCTATGCTCCTAGATCTATGTGCCAGGCTGACCCAAGCTCTTCAGTGTAGGGACAACAGAACTAGAGCTGCACAGACAACAGAGAAGTGAGCAACAATCACACTGTGGAGGTTAGCAACATTGGCCATTGGAAAACCTGTTGTGGGGGTCACTGTTGTAAAAGTGGCAAGTTATGCATCTTTTCCTGCTACACAGTACTATGACTCTGGGCAATGTGCAGGATATAGTGGATGGATATTCACCAATGGCATTCTTGAACTGTGCTGTAGCAATAGATTGCACACATACCCCTATTTTGGCACTAGAATACTTCCCCTCAGAGTGCATCAGTGGAGAGGGCTACTGTGCTATGATTATGCAAATGTTAGTGGATCCCCTGAGCCACTTTACCACTATCAATGTTGGCTGGTCAGGAGAGATGCAAATAGCGATCCTGACGGACTGAGTATACTCCTTGCTCCCCTGGCTCATGAAACTGTACACCAACCACCTCAACAGTACCAAGGACATATTCAGCTAGCAGCTCAACAGGTGCAGAATGACAGTTGAATGAACTTTTGATTGACTGAAGAGACACTGGTGGTGTTTTACTCACAAGACTGGATCTCGGGGGGGGGGGGGGGGAGAAGCACCCCAGTGGTTCTAGCTGTGTTTTGCAAAAAATCTGCAAAGCAAGGGAAGGAAAGTTACTACTGGAGTGGAAGGGTGGAGGCTGATGTTCCATCTACTGCATTTAGCCAGCCAGACATAAGGGCCAATAGATCTCAACCTGGAGCTATATGGCTGAATGAAAATGTGAAAAAACACCTTTTTAGTGCAGCATGTGGGTGATTTTGTGTGCTTGCTACACGTTTTTGATTCTCACACAGTTTCTAACTGAGCCTATAAGTTGTCACACTGGACAGAAAAAAACAGTGGGTTTTTTCCATATGGGTTGATACTCTGTAGGATATCTTGGAAAGGAATAAAGATTAAGTATTTTCCAAACACTGACAGTTTACTGAGTAATGAAAACACTGCAAGAATATCCTGTGTGAAGTAAAAGTAAATATATTAAAAACTTAAATGTCTAGAACAGAACTCAAAGGGAAAAAAAAAATTCCTGTCCTTTTGAGCTACACATACACTGACCTGGAAGAGTGAGGGTTGGGGAATTTGAAGTCCTGGTTTTCCTTATCCCCTGGTGTGGAGTGACAGTGGATTCAGAGCCTCCTGGTTCTACAAAAACGTGGAGGGATGGGTATATGAAAGTGTTACAATGGGTTCTCCAGGTGTTGCAAAGGGACACGAGCCTGGGACTGTTGAACCTGTAGGTCCACGTGAGTCTAGATCATCTGTGTTTGCTGCTGGAGAAACCACATTATGTCCTGGCTCCTCTCTCTTGTTAACCTGTTTCTGCTTTTCTTTTCTACACAGTCTGAAACATTCATCCTCTCAGGTACTCTGCTCATGCTCTGTAACACTGGTGTTCAGGTTCTTCCTGAACATGACATTTTGAGTCCTTTCTTTTTCCCATTTACATGGGTCAGGAGTTCCCAGGGTATAGAGAGGGTACCCGCAAGACTCCAATGGCAGCAGCTACAAATAAAACACGGAGCTACCATTGTCCGCATGGTCACAATGGAAATTAAAACATGCTCCTAAAGCTTTAAACAAGGTGTGCTAATACACACTGCTGCTTTGTAGTGCTTGTGCACCATGTCAGTCAGTACTTGACCCACGGAGAATGTGGCCAGCCGGGGTGAGGGAAATAAGGAGAGAATTTCTCAGTTGTCTGCCTCTAAAGGTAGGACAATGGCAGTGTTGACATTAGCTGATACCTCACTTCTGAGCATGAGAATGACACAGAGGTCACAGCTACCTCCCCAAACCCCCCAAGTCTGTATGCTAGTAGTTTGACTGCAATAGTGCCTGCTGAAGTTATTGCCAACTGCTGTGGGAAAGTGCCATACCACAAAGAAAGAAATAAGGCTGTCATCCATAGAAGGCTTCTGGAGAGGTTCAGTGTGCCTCCAGGAAAGTTTAACTGAGACAGAACATACACATAAGAATGGTCAGAATCAGTCAGACCAATGGTTCATCTAGCCCCGTATCCTGTCTTTCAGCAGTGGCCAATGACAGATAATCAGCATGTGATCCATCCCATCAGCGACTCCCAGCCCATGACAAACAGCAATCCCTATGTAAGCCAGCTACCCACCCTTCTGGGGAGGGGTGGCTGATTCAGGTCCCCAGCCCCTCATGGGGCGGGACTGCCAAGTCTTTAGCCCCTTGGCAGGGCAACAGTTTCAAGGTCACAGGGCCCCTATGGGGCCAGACACCCAGTCTCTAGCCCCTTAGTAGGGTAAAAAGTTTCACAGTTTCAATCTCAGTCTCTCTGGTGAGCGGAAAGTACAGTGCTGCCTCTCAGGGTTACTACCCAAGAGGGGGATGGATAGGAATCAACGAAGGTGTTGGGTCGCACAGCTCCAATGTCTCCCAGCCGAGGTCCCAAATAGGGGCTGAGGCCTCCGGACCAGGTTCCTGGCCCGCAACACGCCACCCCTGGGGTGTACCCTCTTGGGCCTGGAACCTTGATGCAGGGGTCAGCGGGGTCCGGTCTGCAACACGCCAACCCCGAGGTGGGCCCTGTGGGACCTGAGGCCTTGGTACAGGGGTCAGTGGGGTCCATGCTGCAACAAGCTACCCCAGAGGTGTGGGTCCCCATCAAGGGTTGAGACCCGCACTCCCCTGAGCCACCCCTGGCCTCATGCTCCCACCGTACTTTGTCCGTTGGCTCTTCGGGGTAATCACCCAGGGGAAGATTATAAAACCCCTCCATCTCATCAGGCGGCAGCAGGTCACAGAGTCCATCAAGTTCCTCCACAGAAGGTAATTCCTCTAAGTCACATGAGCTGGGTAGCGGCTCAGGGTCCTCAGCAGCCAAGGGCAGCTCCTCCAAGTTGCAGGGGGGGTGCAGCACTTCAGGGTCCCTGGCGAGGAATGGCTCAGGGGCGCCCGAATACCTCTCTGCCAATGACTCCCTCTGTGGGCCTGGGGTGGCCAAGGGCCCCAGTGTTAGCTCCCAGTCCCTGGCCACGGGCAGCCCCCACCAAATGTCTGGGCCTGGGTCTGACGGCCAGAGCCCAACTTCCCCACAGGGTAGCCCAGAGTC
The DNA here is from genome assembly GCA_007922195.1 of Podocnemis expansa. Taxonomy (NCBI): domain Eukaryota; kingdom Metazoa; phylum Chordata; order Testudines; family Podocnemididae; genus Podocnemis; species Podocnemis expansa. Next base: position 92,373,251 of record ML681966.1, read on the forward strand.
AGGAGAGAGCAGAGGCACATCCTTCCCCTTTGGCAGCTGGTACTGGACTGAACTGGTTGCCTTCCTTTTTATACTTCTTGCCCCACCCCTCTGCTTCCAGCCTGATTGACAGGCCAGCTCTGGCTCCCCTGCAGACAGGCAGAACTGTCTGGCCTATCTCCAAGGGGGGCTGTGCCTTCCTGCTAACAGCCAGTGGTGGACCTACTCCCCCATGAACTTACCTAGTTCTTTTTGGAACCCAGTTATAGTCATGACCTTCACAAAGTCCTCCGACAAAGTGTTCCACAAGTTGACTGTGCATTGTGTGAAGACATATTACTTTTTTTTTCATTTTAAACTTTCTGCCTATTGAAATTATTTGGTGTCCCCTATTATTTTGTGTTATGATAAGCAATAAATAACACTTACTTATTTATTTCTCCACACCTACCATGGTTGTGTAGATTTTTATCATATTCTCCCCTTAGTCATTTTTTTTCCAAGTTGAGAAGTCTCAGGCTCATTAGTATCTCCTCAAATGGAAGCTTGTCAATACTCCTAATTATTTTATTGCCTTTTTCTATACCTTTTCCAAGTCTAATATATATTTTTTGAGATGGGGCAACTATATCTGCAGGCAGGATTCAACATGTGGGTGTATTATGGATTTATAAAGAGGCAATATACTGTTTTCTGTCTTATCTATCCCTTTCCCAATGAGTCCACACATCCTGTTTGCTTACTACTGCACACACAGTGAATGATTTAAAGAACTATCCCCTGTGATCCCAAGGTCTTGTTCTTGAATGCTAAAACCTAACTTAGGACTCAATTTTATAAGTACAGTTGGTACTATGTTTTCCAATCTACATCTGTGAGGAGGGTTCAAGGGACATCCATAGAGACAAAATTTTCAGCTGGTCTTCCTCCACCACCTAACTTTACAGTGAAATGTAAAGGAAATACCACTACCTCTCTTTCTACTTTTACTTTGTCTAATACAACTGAATTGAGAGTACATGACTAGTGAGTTTTTGGTAAGTTGGGGGCACCATCGGTACATTATCAATGAGAAATCCATTTGTATGATCACCTGAAGTTTCATTTCTTGCATTAGTTTTACGTATGCTTGAATATGGGACTGACTAGAATGTAGGGTGGCATCTCAAATGGGCCATGACTCATTGCCTAGCTGGACTCCTTGGGCCACACATTACCCATTGTCCTCTTTGTCTTGATTACTTAGATTCCTCAACTGTATCCACAGTGGCCTGTGGTCAGGAAAATCAGTGTCTAGGCATTGCGGGTCAGCTGCTGGAGGAATATTAGGGTTAACATAAATAATACAGCACGTACACTGACGCTGAGTTCACCTCAATACATTAAACCTGATCCGATGCCATCAGGGGAGATGGTGTCATTTTGTCACCATATCGTGTGCTTACATTAGTGGGAAACCAGTCGAAATGTAGACCAATGCACAGCTTGGTCAGTTGAATGTGATTTGTATTAACATAACTTTGTAGTGTAGACCAGGCCTTCAAGAATTTAATTCCATATTTGCTGCAAAATAGAATACCTACATTTCTGTTTCAATATGCTTAAGGACTATGTGCCAGCACATATCCTTTATAATCCCTATTGGGGGCCACGAAGGGGCATGAGCGGAGGGGATAATGTGGCTCCATGAGATCAGGCATGAGCGGAGGGGATAATGTGGCTCTATGAGATCAGGCCCCTCTTACGTTAAGGTAGCTCAGTCAATGGCTACAGAGTCAATAGCACAGTTTAGGCAGTCCTCGGGTTAGGGCAGCATGGCCTAGTTGTCACAAAGCCTGGGTAGAGGGTCTCAGGTCCTCCCACTCCACTGAGCCCCAGCCCAGGGTTCTTTCAGTGATGGAGTCGGGGCCCCTGGTCACTGGGGATCCAAACTGCAATGCATTGACTTGGCTCCAGTGTCACCCTCAGTCCTTCCTTCCACATACCCTGGGCTACTTCCTACTCATCACGCTGTGGCTATCCTCTCCCAGGTCCCCAGCATCCATGGGATCCCGAGTGGTGGCCTCCGGGCAGTTCCCTGGCCTTGTCTGCTGCTCCGCAGGACTGCAGGGGTCACTCTGGCTTCCAGTCCAGGGCTGAGGCAGCTCCTGCTCAGGAGCCTCCAGCAGCTGTCCTTCCTCCCTCCTTGTCAGCCTGGAATGAGCTCAGCTGCTCCCTTTTGTACTAGGGAAGCAGCTGGAGCATGCCCAGCAGGGCTTACAGGGCAGGGCCTCCTCCTCCCTTAGACTATATAAGGCTTTCCCAGTGCAGGCTGTGGCCACCTCATCACCTACACCCTCACAAATGGTCTGGGGGGTGGGGGTGGGGGCAGTCCACCTCTCCGTCCTCTTCCCCCAACCTAGAGAAGATTATCAGCATTAGTATGATGTCTCTTACCAGGTCATATGGCTGTAGGGCCAGCTGCTACCTCATGATCCACAGATTAGTGTCCTTCATGGCATGCATCCACCTCAAGGGGGCATGGTCTGTCACCAGTTTGAAATTTGAACCTGGGAGGTAATAGCACAAGGCATCTATTGCCCATTTCTCAGCTAAGGCCTCCTTTTCTATTGCTGAATACCGGGTTTCTCTGGGGAACAATTTCCGAGTTAGATATAATATATGGTGTTCCCCTCTGTTATCATACTAGGATAATACCGCCCCCAAGTCCTGCTTCTGAGGCATCCATTTGTAGCACAAAAGTCTTTGCTAAAATCTGGGTGTATCAGTACTGTTTTCTGCATCAGTCATTCTTTCAACATCCAGAATGCTTTCTCACATTGGCCTGTCCAGTGCACCTGTTTAGGCTCTGAGTCCTTGGTCAGATCCAACAGAAGCACTGCGATCATCACAGAGTCCAGTACAAAGCAGCAATAGTAGCCTTCCAGGCGCACCTGTCTTTTAGTTCTCGGGGTTGGTGCATCCACCAGGGCCTGCATCTTATCAACCAGTGATGGGCATGTACCTCCTCCCACCACGTAGCCAAGGTATATTTCTTCTTTGTGGCCCAGGTGACATTTAGCTGGATTGACAGTGAGTTTGGCATTCTGGAGAGCCCGAACACTTCTGCAAGATGTCAAAGGTAGCTCTCCCAGCTGTTACTGTAAATGACTATATCATTGATGTAGACCGCTGCATGCTGGTTGTGCGCTGTAACACTTTATCCATCAGTCACTGGAAGGTGGCACCAACACCATGGAGCCCAAAGGGCATGGTGATGAACTGGAAGAGTCTGTATGGTGTGGAAAAGGCAGTTTTCACACAAATTGGGTGTCAGAGGTATCTGCCAATATCCCTTAGTCAGATCTAATGCAGATAAGTATTTTGCCCCACCTAGCCGCTCCAACAACTCATCAGTGTGGGGCATCTACTACATATCAAAGCAGGATATGGAGTTCACCTTTCAAAAATCAATGCAAAACCGCACAGTCCCATCCACCTTAGGTACAAGCAATGTGGGGCTTTGCCACTCGCTTCTGGACGCTTCCAAAACTCCCATCTTGAGCATGGCTGTTAGATCCCTTTCTACCTCAGCCCATAACTTGTGAGGCAGGGCTCGGTGGACATCTCTCACCTTCTGTCCCGGTGCCATCACAATATGATGACTCACAAGATTAGTCTGCCCTGGCAGTGCCACAAGGATATTCTGGAAGCTGTGCAGGAGGTGCTGCAGTTGTCTCAGTTCTTTGGGGTCAAGGTTCTTTCCTAACACCGCTCACCCAGGGTCTTGGGGGGCCCTCGCAAGTGGGCCCAGTTCTAGCTCCAGGGTCGGTAGGGCCATCCACATGGCTTCTCTCACTTTTCATGCCTTTAACAAGTTCACATGGTATATATGCCTTTCCTTGCATCGCCCAGGTAACCTGATCTTGTAGTCCACTGGGCATATTCACTGTGATACTTCAGAAGGGCCCTGCCACTTTGCCAGCAGCTTTGAATCATTTGAGGGTAATAAGAAGAAGACCCGGTCTCTCAGTTCAAAACACTCAGACTTTGGATCTCTGCTAGTACTGGAGCTCCTTCACCTGCTGGGCCTGCCTTCGGCTCCCCAGGCTGAATGCATCTAAGGTCCGCAGGCACTCACAGAGCTATAAAATATAATGTACCATGCCCCGCACTCGTCTCTCTTGTGCCTCCCGCATCTCCCTTAGTAGGTCTAGAATCCCCTTCAGTTGTTGCCCATACAGGAGGTTGAATGGTGAGAACTCAGAGGCCTGAGAAGCCTCCCAGATGGCAAATAGGAGTGCAAGTACCATAGTGTCCCAATGTCAAGAATCTCCCTCCACAGACTTACAAAGCACAGACTTCAAAGTGTCATTGAACTATTCCACGAGCCCATCTTTTTATGGGTGGTATACTGAGGTTCTGATATTCATAAGGTGGCATAGCTCTCTTATTAGTGTTGATGAGAAGTTAGTGCCTTGATCGCCCAGGATCTCCTTCGGTATCCCCACTTTCGCAAAGATCTTTATCAACTCTGTGGCCACACTGCGGGTTGTTAGAGCTCATAAGGGCACAGCTTCACGGTATCATGTGGCATAATCCACAACCTCTAAGATGAAGTGGTTTCCCTTCTGGCTGAATTCTAGAGGCTTCACCAGATCCATGCTGATAAACTAGAAGGGAGTACTCACCACAGGAAGGGACATGAGGGGGCCCACCCCCTGGCACTGCAGACAGAAGGCACAATAGTTTTTTACTTCCTGATCTGTACCACACCAGAAAAAGCATTGGGCTACCCATTGGAGGGTCTTCTCCTGCCCCAGATGCCCGACCCGTGGCACCTCAAGAGCTAGGTGCAGGAGGCTCTGCCATAGGTGCTGTGGCACTAATAGTTGTCTGATAACTTTGTGGGTTTGGGGTTCTTGCAATATCCAGTACAGGAAGTCCCCCAGTGTCTCAAAGTGGGATCCCTGTGGAGTCATGGGGGTTTCTCCTGATGTGGGGGCAGGGGCACTAGTGTTTTTGCAAGCTCTCCTTAGGGTCAGGTCCTACCATTGTTCCTGGATGAAATCCCTATTCCCCTCTAGCTCCTTTAAGTTATCCTCCACAGGACAATCTGGGCTGCCTGCGGAGACTGTGGCTCCTGTGGAAGATGCCAAAGTTCCCTCCCTAGAGTCAGCTCTCAGGGTGCACGCAAACAGGCCTCCTCGCATCAGTCTGCAGCCCAGCTTCAGCATCGGAGGTAGGTTACATCTGCATAACATCTCTGGCAATTCAGGCCAGTATGTGCCCAACACAATTGGGTACACTGCCTTTGGAACCACACCAACATCAATGGCCTCCCCACCCTAGGACCTGTGAAGGTTGAAGAAGATGGAACAATTCTTCTCTTCAGCCATAGTAGAGTCATTCCAAAGGGCTACTCAAGCCCTATGGCCTTTCTATGGAGATGGAAGATACATGTAGACTGTTGGAGTATTTAAGAATTGCAGTTCTCTCACTCCTAATATACTTTTTTGTGCTTGTTCCAATGCCTTCACCTCTTGAAGGTAAGGGACAGTATTTACTCTGGGTAGTAGATTTACAACCAAAATAACTAGAAGTGCATATATTGGAGGAATCATCACAGGTTTGTTGATGGCTACAAAGACAGTGATGATTTTGGAAGAAACAGGAGGGAGAAGTAGGAGATCCCACCCTGGAAATCAAAGACATAATTTTCAAAAGAAGATGCCTAAAAATTCTGAATATTCAACAACTGTAACTGACTTTGGTGCTCCATGCTTCTGAAAATTAAGTCATTTACTCAAATGCCTCAATGTGGACTTCAGAGTAGAGTTTGTTTGTTTGTTTGTTTGTTTGTTTGTTTGTTTGTTTGTTCTTTAAAAAAAATTCAGAAGAACAATGTTTTCTCAAAATATTTCTTCAAAAAATGTTCAGGTTTTCATTCAGAAATAAAACACTGTCATTTGCCATAGCCCAGTCAAACTTAAAAAGGGGGGGGTGACAATCCCATCAACTATTGTCAAAAACGTGTGTTTCCTATTAACATTTGCTTTTTTGATGCTTTTCTTTGCTATATTTGCTTTTTTTTTGTTTTTTTGTTTGTTTGTTTGCTATTTTTCATTTTCCATGCTGAGTTGTATTTGATACTTCAGCCTCTAGGTAGTTGAAGAACCACCTATATATGATTATAATGAGGAAAAATCAGTTTACTTACTTGGATGACTCCTAAGAAAAATACAATATTTTTATTTGCCTAAAACTTTCATGAGGCAGGTAGTCAGTTTTTGTGAAGATGCAGATCACCTGGCTGTTTGTCTGTCCCATGAATGGCTACAAAGGTGTTTACATCCTGCGACTCATTACTCTCTCTCTCTCTCACTCTCTCTCTCTCTCTCTCTCTCTCTCACTCTCTCTGACTTTTAACGGCCCAGACTGGGAGTTGTGGAGGCATTGTCATGAGATTGATGTAGTGATAGCCAACTGGTATTTTTTAAGTGTGAATATGCTTTGGAGCCTTCTAGTTCTGTTTATTTGATATATAAAGGTCAGCTAAGGACTGCATAGATCAAAATTTGACTTATTTCAATAAGGGTCTTAGCTTAGTCAATCAATAGACTAGCAAATTTCAGATTATAGTCCCAAAAGTCCTTGGAAAAGCTCTCCTCCTTTAAGATAGACTCTCACACCTTCACATCCACACAATGAAGCAATGTTACAAATATTTTCTTCCTTTGTAAGTTAATAAAGTAAATATATTTATTGCCTGAATTTCAAGTAGACTATAGAAAAATCTTCCAGTGTGAAGGACATAGCAATTGCAAGCTTTGTCAAGTTTGCTTAGTGCTTTCTGAAACCCGCTGCTGAATATATTGATGCAAAGCACAAGTCATGATCTTGAGCCATTAGCAAAGTATCTCACAATTTCTTTTCAAATCCGCTTGAAAGGTATATTCACCCCTCTTTTGCCTGAAACTTATTGTCCTTGCCATCTGCTTGTGGCTTCATGACTGAATGAAGGCATCTCTTTCCTGTAAAACGCCTGTTTTCTGTCAAGTTTTAAAAACAAAGTTATATGGTACTAACAAATTAGTTAATTGTATGACATTCAAGCTGTTTTCCATGAGACTTCAATGCATAAGAATGAATTTGATTCTTCTGAATTAAAAAAAGGAAAGCTCTATGCAAATTAAATATATATAATGTAGACATTTTTTTCCTCTCTCTCCTTTTGTGACTGACTGCAAAAGAAGCTCAACCAACAAGCCACTGCAACAGCTAAACAGATTACAAAATGAGAACAAAATGATTTGGTAGTTACTGTTATACTGTGAACCAACTGCACTATTTACCTTTGTCTTGCGTATTATATAGAATGTCCTTGCAAGCCTCAATGTATTTGTTTCATTATCGGTGATCAACTATCTATACTAAATATAGAAAGAAAAAGGCACTTTTATTATTGCTATCTTACAGTCAGACCCATTCTTCAGCATCATTGTCATCGTAAATAACAACAGTAACACCCAGGAAGTCCAAGGTCAGTACCCCATTATGCTAGGCAATACATAATAAAGACAAAACAAGCAGCTTGATCCAGACTAATTTCAACCCTGTCTAGACTAGCTTGTGGCTAGTTTGAACTTAAAAAAAAAAAAAAATAGTTCAAACTAATCAAAGGTTAGTTCAAACTAGTTAGTTCCGCTTCATACAAACTGCTAACTGCTTAATTCAAATTCATCTGCATTTTTAGTTTGAAGCAGCCCAGTGGAGACATGCTAGTTTGAACTAAAGGAGTTTGAAATAGCGGTAAATTCGAACTAAATGCAGTCTTTAGCTGTGCTTTTTTGGTTTGATCTAAAAAGTTAGTTCAACCTAAAAGAAGTGTGACTATTTGAACTAAAAGTTAATTCAAACTAAAAAAAAAAAATGTGCTTAGTTTGAATTGACTTTCAAACTACTTAATTCAGACTAGCCAAGTCCAAACTAAGATTTTTGGTATAGACATAGCCTCAAAGTTCTATTGTTTACTTCAAAGGACACAACGTCTGTGATCAAATACATATAACAGATCTTTTCTTAACAGCAGTAATCCTTCTCCGAGGTCAGAATTGTCAGATTATTAAATGCTTAATTCTGGAAACCATGTCCTTATGAAACTAGCCTTGAATCCCAGAAAATTCCTTCTTTCCTCTTTGACTATATGAGAAATTGCAGCCTTCCCTCTCAGGTGTGGCTTTCCCCATGTTTCCCTAATGTCTGCAGTTCAGGGCTAGAGAACTAGATCACACTCTGTATGGGCTTGTAAATGAAGAGTACTTGGAAGCTTTGACTGTTGCAAAACAGAGCCGCCTAGCTAGTGAGCAGAGCAGAGCAGGGGAAACATTTAACATTGCACCTCTGACCAGATATTTCTGCTACCTGCAAATTCACTGCTGAGTGAAAAGTAAGGTTCTGGTCACTCATTTGTCTGAGTGGATAATAATACCAAGGCTTTTGGTGTAAATTGAGGCAACCTGCTGCTACCCTGCTAGAGGCACCTTCTGACACCACTGTACAGCTACAAATTTGCTTTGTTCAAGTCAAAAATCTTGGCAGGATTCTCCAATGAGGCATTTCCCTCCCAAACTCGCCTGTGGAGTCAAAGTGGTAAGTGTGTTCTTGTGCATGTCTACCAGAAGCGCCACTGGCCTGAGAAAAGACCCAGACCTCGAGCCACGTAAGCACGCCACTGCCATGAGCAGCATGGCGACAGACTGGGGCTCTGGCACTGGGACTGAGGGCTCAAGCTTCATGATCCCAGCACCAGTGACACCCCTGATGTCTGCAGACTTGAGCTCCACAGAAGAAGCCAGAATACCTATGAGCCGCCTGCTACACCAGTCAGCTGGGATGCTGGAGATCCAGCTCTGAATGCCCTTCTGCTTGACTTAGAGCAGGACTGGGACCCCAGTCTCCACGTCAGTTAGCTATGCCACTAGGCTAGACAGTCAATCTTTGTCTTTCTTTCTGGCCCACTAAAAATTCAGATCCATGGGAGTGATGTGCCAAAGCAGCTCTGACACCTGCGTCAAAGCACTGCTCTCTTTCTCTGCATTTTACTAGCTCGCATGATTCTCTGTTCATCTGGCTGCTGAAGATCCTATCCTTGGGCACCTGTTATATTGCATAGGGGCTGGGCAGCTAACTAATGGCAAAGAGGTTCAAGAAGTAGCAATGTGCCCAGGAGTTAGGTGTTGCATGTTCAAATACTTTTCTGACTAACCCAGAATCAATCTAACTCCGTGCTTAATCTTTGGTTTGGTATCTCCTGTATTTGGTCATTGAGTCTAAGGCCAGAAAGGCCCGCGAGAGCCTCTAGCCTCTTGAACACCACAGGATGTTAAACATGACCAAGAGAATTCCACAGCAAGCCCAATAACCAGAATTAGACCAAAATATGGCCCTCAAGGAACTAAACTGTTGTGTACCATAGTCAGAGATCAAGAGGAACTGAAGTGCACCCATGCAGGTTGAATGGCAGGGAACTAATTGAGAGATACTCAAATTATTCCAGCAGGAAACACATGCCCCCCATTGTAGGAAAAAGTTGACCCAGCCCCTCACCCCCACCCTCAAGTCACTGCCAGTTAGACCTGGAGGAAAATTTCAGCTCAACACCCAAATAGGGTGCTTAGCTAGCCCCTAAGCATATGAGCAAGACACACTCCCCCACCCACGCCCAGCCAAGGAAGTTTCAAGGATATTAATTCAGTGCGATGGGAGAATGTTTTAACAACAAAAGCCAGGCATTCATTCAGATCCATTTTCTGCTTGGACTGTTCAGGCTAGCAGTTGCTTTTGAGAGTGGGTTTTATTTATTTTCTTTTTCTGAATGCTGTTCTAAAAGGGCTTGTAAAACAACATGTGACCCATGCCAAATAATGTTTTAGAAATCCATTCTGCTGATGTTATTTTACATGCCGTGGATTTGTTTTAAAGCAACATATAAGTCATAGAATCTTCTTACTTTGAATAGAATGAATATAAGTGAACATAGTATTTAATTTGACATCACGTAATGTATTTTTCTTATGAGAAGTATTTCAATCAGATTCTTCAAAATTCATGTTCAATGTCACCTCAACTTTCTTCATATTTTGTTCTGGGCCCAGTAATGTTAAACAGATATCTCATATTCTGGTCATTATATTCAATATCAATCCTATTTAAACCTTCTGTTCCAAAAATATTAAGATAGCCAACATATGTTTGATAACCATACCATTTAAGTGCCTATTTTTAGTGCCTCTTTCACTGAAACATTGCTAGCCTGACTCTGAGGGACCAGGCTTATGAACTCAGTATTTTCAAGCCTGTACTTCAGCATCCACACTGGATTGGTAAATGTGGGTTTACAATTTCTGCATTTGGGTCTTACAGGCCTCCTATTGTATCCCTACTGCACTACATGGGCCTTTGGACTCAGGTCTGTGCCTTGAGCTGCATCCACATTTCAAAATGACAGGACTTGGGCCTAAGTCACAGCAGGAGTTGACCCACCCACCCAGCAAGAGCTCAGGACCTAGTCCTGAGTGTTTGCTGACCCTACTCAGAGTGATTTGTGTGTAAACAGAAAGGCAGTAAGACTCAGGCCTGAGTCTGAGCGTGGTTTTATTGTGCATGAGCCATACTATGTTCATCTTGATAGGCTTTGGCTTAGACCCCATATCAGTAGTGCAGATAGAGAACATGTCGGCTCATATTTACATATTAAATCTACTGTGACAGAGAGTAACAGAATTTGGGGAGCCTGGAATTTTGAAATGATGCTCATGAAATCAGGTGCTCAATTCCCATTGACTTGCAGTTAGAGGTGATGCCTAACTTTCTTATGCCATGTCAAAATCCGAGCTGTAAATATCATCTTTGTCCCTTCTCCAGAGACGATTGCAAGGCTGTTTTTAACCTTATGATTTCTGCTTTGACATAGAATATTAGGGCTGGCAAGGACCTCATGAGGTCATCTAGTCTAACTCCCTTCTAAAAGCAGGACTACTTCCACTAAATCATCCCAGCCAGGGATTTAGCCAATCGAGTCTTAAAAGTTTCCAAAGAGGGAGATTCTACCACCTCTCTACATAACCCATTCTAGTGCTTCACCACCCTCCTTGGGAGAAAGTTTTTCCTAATATTTTCTAAGCTTACTCCATAGGTAACTGAGTTAACTCAACTGGACTAGACTGTGGAGCTGGTTAAGATAAGGGTCCGATAATTGTCTGCCTGTACCAACCCCTGTTGGTTAGTAAGAATAACGCCTTCTCAAACAGTCTGATAATTTCCCTTCTGGTTGTAGCTGAAAACAGAATGTTCATACATGAAAATCAATACAGAAATGTTAATGAATCTAAGTGCAGAAGTATAAGAGGACAAAGGTAAAGCTGCTTCTCAGGAGAAGCAAGAGAGACAAAAAAGATATTTAAATTCAACAATAGTGGATAATAAAAGAGGAAAGAAAAGACAAAACAGAGCACAGATGATACAACTGTACTTGACTTCAGTGGATTGACATTCTAATTGAATTATTAACAGCTATAAAAATCTTGCATTTTGATGCTGATGTCCTTACTCCTGAGATTTGAAGAGATTTTACTGGTGACAGGATGCTGAAAGCCAAAAAACCGGTTCTGGACTACATTAGATGGATCAATAGTCTTTCTGCAATCCTATTACAAATCATTCAGAATGCAGGACTCACTCATGCTACTTTATAATCCTGTAGGTTCTGTGGTGAGTGCAGCATAAAAATATGTGGGGTCATATTCTGACCAAGTTGACTCAATGGGCATGTAACAAATGAGGCACCCCAAATCACTCCTCCATTTTGAAAATCATGGTCTAAGGTATTACTGAAATTCTGCAAGTTCCTTACTATTTCATTGCACAGCTGAATAAGGCCTGGCCAGAATCTAACATACCAACAAATAAAACAACATCATAATCAAAATTGTTAGTTGCAGAGGTGGCTTTGTGGGTATCCAGGAAAGGGGGCCATATGAAGTACTGGTGTGAAAAGAGAAATCCCAGGAACAAGGAGGTTGTGGATTTATTTGCCTTCCACAAGGAAAGTCACTACCCTTGTGTCTTCTTACATTTGAAGCAGCTTCTGTCCAAAGGTTCTTCTGAAATACCTATGCTCTTAACTATACACAGGTCATGTCCTGGCTTTCTATGCACACACATGAATGACACAGAAGTCTTTGCCTATGAATGTGCTCTGTTAGCAGCTTTCCTCTGAAGTGTAGCAAGACTCAATGCCTTTTGCTTTGCCACAGAATCCTTGCTTAAAACCTGTCTTGTTTTGGACTCCCTACAGGCTAAATTCTGCTCTGGGTTATAGTGGTGTACATCTGGAGTAACGCCATGGAATCCAATTACCATGCTCCAGATTGACCCAGGTGTAGCTAAGAGTAAAGTTAGCCTGCAAAAATTCACCTGTCCTGAAGCCTCAGAATTCTTTGGCCCTTCGGTAGTGTATTTCCGATAGTTATGAGGGCATACATACCCCACGCCATAAAAGAAAGAATTAACTGGCACCAGTGAGCAAATAGAGCATCTGTTTGCACCAGGCTCAATTTAGGATTCAGACCAGAGGGGGAAAAGCCAGCTAGTTAACAGAGGATTAACCACAGCTAAGAAAAGTGGGGTGACTAATAAAGGAAAGACTTCAGAGCAGTTTGTGGCTCAAGGCTCCTGTCCTGAAAAGAGAACTTTGGTAAAGATGGAGCAAGTTCTTGTAACGGAAGGGCAAATCCCCCAGGGAAGCAGTTTGGGTGTTGAGTTTTTGAAGGAAAGTGGTCTGGATGCAAACATAGCCTGAGGCAAGGCAGATGGTAACTTAACCTGAATGGAGAAAGCCTTGGATTGCAATGGTCTGTAAAAGAGCTGGAAAAAACTCCACAGAGGTTGGTGTGCATGTGCGTGTCTGTGGAAGAGCGTGCCCAAGAAGGGTGAAGGAGGCAGAATTTAGCTGCTCACTCCAGGGTCTCTGGGCAGGACCTGAGAAAAGAGGAAGGGACTGGAATCCCCTACTGGCAATGCGAAAATTGGCCTCTCCTGAGACAAATAAGGAGTACAGACAGAGTTGGGATGGAGGGAGAATGTTTATGGACTGCTGTTTTGCAAGTTTCTCTACTACCCTAGAAGTGTGTGCATAGGCGAAGTATTAGGGATTTGACCAAAGGACTGAGGCCTGAGAAGGAGCAAGTCACTGCCATGATGGAGCATGTGCCAGAGGAGAGTCTGTTATTGCTCACTCAGCCATAGGGGGTGTGCCGAACAGTGAGTCAGAATCTGGATCTAGGATGGAACAAGATTTACATTCAGTTATAGTGAAACTACCAAGCTGGTCTTGCAAGCAGCTTTTAAAGACTCATTGTTCTGATGAGATTTCTAACCTCTTGGCCTGGACCTAAGCTGGACACAGGGAACAGGTCGGTGCTGTAATTCCAGCTTCCCATGAGGTTTGCCTGAGATTGGAGCCCAAGAATGGATCCTGAGGTGGTGTTAGCCTGCTTGGCTACACTGAAGTAAGCAGTGCAGGGTGGACTTACATAGACTGAAGAGCTAGTCCCTGTTGGACGTATCGAAATTTCATCAGCAGGAAAATAAGAATAACTTTTACCTGGGACTAGTGGACATTGGCAGGTAACAGCTTAAATCTGCAGAATGGTTCTCATCAGTCTGTGACCTTTTTGAAAAACAGTGTTTAGTTTTTGAAAGCAAATGCATAGTATGCAGGTGTATGTGTGCGTGCCCACACACAGAGACACATATAATGGTTTCTCTGTGTGTAAGCACACAAAGAAACACTAATGACCAGTTTTTAATCTTTCTGCCCTATTAAGTAGTAACTTAAACTGACGTAAAACAAGCAAGAAGTCCTGTGGCACTTAAAGACTAAGAAATATATTTATAGCATGATCTTTTGTGGGAGAAAATCCCACTTTGGCAGACAGGAAGCTCATGTTGTAAATAAATTTGTTAGTTTTTAAATCGTCACAGGATTCCTTGTTTGTTTTGCAGAACTAAACCAACATGGCTGTCGCTTTGAAACTTTTAAACTTCAGTGAGTCCTGTTAATTATTTCCTCAGTGCTTATGGTCACATTTTGCAAGGCAGTACCTTTCACAGGGGGATGAGGAGCCAGCAGTCCATATCCTCCTCAGAGTGAGTTCTGGGACATATCTGATTGTATTCCCGTTTTCCCCCTGAACAATTATAAAGATGCCTGGCAATCTAACGCTAGTGAGTTGTTTGAAATAAAACTGAATTTTTATTTCACCCCATCATGCCTTTTAAAACAAGCAAACAAATCCTCCTGTACTGCCTGAGATCTCATAACTGCTTGAGATTTTTACAGTCCTCCTAGCATTTCCCTCATCTTCTCCCCAGGCACTGCTCTAAAGGTGATGCAAGAAGTGAACATTTGATAGGGCATTCAGTAATGTTTGGCACCAAACTTGCAAGTTTATTGTAGAGGAATATGCTTGTAAATGAGTTCAACCCCACACTACACAAAGCAGATGGCGCTTCTGCTTTTTATTGCAGGTGGCGCTGGAATTTCCAATAATAAGAATTCTAAGGCTGCCTGACATTTTTCATTTTAAGACTCTGGTTTGGGGTGCTTATGACTTCGGCAAGCTGTAACTATTTACCAGTCTGGGTATCTGGTCCGGTTGAAACTTTTCTGGAAAGTTTCAGCTGAAGTGGAAGTGATCTGACCATTTCCAAGGGAAAAAATGTTGTTTTGCTAATGTTTACAATTTTTTCAAACAACTATTTAATTAAGAAGCTCTGGAACCTCCAGGTTTTGGAGCAGGGACTTGAAATAGTGAATAATCATGCAACTGTGCATATGTCATTCTTTCATGTTGTTTTTGCTGAGTAAAGCACAAAGTCACAACAGTGGTTATGTAATTAAAGACAGTACCCTAATACCTATGCACAAGGGGGGGGGGGCTGAATTTAGGCTTCCCAGGCAACCCCATTGCTAGTATTTTCTTTGATTGCTTGATTTTTCAACTTTCATATATATATATATATATATATACCACATGCTATTTCATAAATAATGTTCGAAGTTGATGCAATGGTCCCTGATTGATGGCTAGCTTAGTGTTTGTGCTATGAAAATCAACAGTTGAATCATTAACTGTGTAAACAGCTGAATTATCATGATTAGATTCTTGGATCAACACCCCATAAAGTTCAGTAGATCTGTTACCCCTTTCCCAGTGTAACCCTTCTGCCAGGGCAGGCTGGCAAGACAAGGGCCAGGTTCTATATTTAGGGGTTTCCCAATAGTGTACCACCACCAGCCGGCTCAAGCCCCCACCTAGATTTCTGGGGAATCCTGCACTGTTCCCTGAGCACCCCAAAGCAGTAAGGCTTCCCCACTTGCAAGCACGAGTCTGAGTGTAGTAAATGGAACTTTTAATAGTAGTAAAACAAAATGCAAGAGGCCAAATAACAGAGATCAGCACTAATCTAAAAAAATTAGTATAGAGTGAAGTTCCTAACAACCCCCACTGCATAACAGAATATACAAACTTAATGGCAAAACTGGCACTGATCTGGAGAATCAGTGCTAACTAGGTTCCCAACCAACCCTAGGGTACGTAGGGAACGTCTTTAATGCCAGCTGTCTGCCAACACCATCTACTGGTCACTCACTCCATCCTCTAGAACTGTTTCTTGGCTCCGCCTGCTGTCTGCCACTCCACCTTCTGGTCACTCATGCTGCCCAGCTCACAGCTGGCTGCTCTTGCTGTCCACTTGCTCTGCCCGCTGTCCACTGGCTCTGCCCTCTGGTCACACATGTCAGCCAGCTTGCCGCTGGCCACTCTCACTGTCCACCAGTTCCAGTCACTCATGTCACACAGCTCACCATTAGCTGCTGTCACCATCCACTTGTTCCACCCATCTCAGCTCAGAGAGAAAGATTTCTCTCTAGTCAGAGACAGAGTTTGCTCTTCTTCGGGGTGATTCTAGTTCTTAAAGTAGGTGTAAACAACTCTCTATCTAGATAACAAAAGACTCACAGAAGGCTTAGCCATAGCTATCAAAGGACAGGGGAAGCAATAAAAGGAGAGGCTAAAATAGCTTCAAACTCCCACCCCTGTCTCTTTCAAATTATTTCAGGCTGAAACATGCAGTTGCCCTTCCTACGAGCCCCTTCTTGACTAAGGGTAGTTTTTACCCTTTAACTAATTCAGACAGATTTGCAACAAACAGAGTGACAATTCACAAAAGACAGTGTTTCATATTTCCCCTTAGTAGAAGTACAGATATTGATAGATTTGTGACCAGATTAACCCCATATACCATTACCCACAATACTAATCAGCTAATTGTGCTCTTTGTATCCATGCTAATACAGGACCCATGCAGATTAGTTGCCCCCCCCCCCAGAAGCTGTAAGCACAGCTTCTAAGCCTGCCTTACACCAGAATTATGTTTCGTTCTCTCTTTCTGCAGACTACATAAGACGGGATTGGGTTGTGCTGAAAAAGCTGCCTTTCTTACCAGAAGAACTGGAAGATCAGGGCTACATTGTGTGTTTGCATGCTGCACTTAACTCAAGGATCAGTGCCTAGGTGCATTGCAAGAGGGAGAACACCAGGAGCTATTTTGACTGGGGCCAGAAAAAGGAGTTATTCAGTAAATCACTCTCTGATGCACAAATGGACACATCCACTTATTTTCACTTAGGGCACTACAGGGTAGAGGAAAAGTGCACAGTGGCCCAGGAAAATGTTTTGTTACTCTGAAGGTAATAAATGCTTGGGGTTGTTTACCTGGCAAGATTTCTGAGGGTAAAATACCAGGGTCATTCTAGAAACAAGCTGATAGTATCCTAGACAGAATGAGATATTTGGAGAGGTTAGCTATTGAGCACAAAATAGCTTTCCTCAGTCCTAAATTTCTTATGCTTGTTATCATGTTCAACAAAACCATTGTTCAACAGCATCTTGTCTGACAGTTAAGGTACATAAAATAGCCATTTCATTTAAATGAATGGCAGTAACCTTTATACTGCATGAACAGCTAGGCCACCAGGGCAAAGAGTGTTTACTCTGCATCTCTACAGTAATCCTATGCTTGATGTGGTTGAATAAAAATCATATATTTTTCTCTCTTCAAGTTTGGTATATTATGGATGCAGAGGAGTCAGTGGAACAACACTGATGGAACAACACTGATGGACACTAATTAACTACCTGGAATATATTTTGAAAATCATATGTTTCCTTTGCAAAAGTGCATGCAGGAATTAGGTGACCAAACCCACTAACAGTCAGTGTGAACTGAGCCCTCACTCAGGAATTATTGGACATGCATATCGGTTTAGGGCATCATCCATAGTTCACTGGATCAATGGAAAGATTCCTATTGACTTGGATCAGACTCTTGGCTCTCATACTGGCAGCCATAAATATGTTACTTATTTGTAGATGAAGAACATTCTTGTGGAACAGCTTGAGTTACAGCAACCAGCCTTACAATGGGACTCTCAGGCAAACTATCCATGAGAAACAGCTTTTTCTCTATGCCACAGCAGTCTTTGTTAATTTTGCCACATCAGTTTTGTGGTGATTTCCTGTCAGGATTGTGCTTTTTCCCCACCCTCTTCCATGACATGCAATTAATCCTACAATGCTCAGACTGTTAGTCCCATCTGCCAGCTATCTCACCGAACTACGCAATATGGAATCCCTCACCTTTTTTTGACTTGTGTTGCATGAATATACTGGATTATATTATTTACAATATAGAAGTAAAGCCTAAAGTATTTTTCTGAAGATGGAACATGATGTGTGTGAGATCTTCATAATGTGGTGATACATTCTGGTGATAAATCCCAGAAAGTCATGCAAATATTACTTGGAGCAAGGATTTGAATCAGAATCTCTTACATTTCATGTGAATATTCTAATCACCAGACAGGACCAGCCTCACCATACAGGTGAACAAGGCAGTAGTCTACATTGCCAAGCTTTAACAGGGGCCAAATTAGACAGAAGTGATTTTTTTCTCTATTTAAAAAAAAAGTATATTAATATTAGCTGTAACTGATCATAAATGGGGGAAAAGCAAAAGGGAATTATGAAATACTTATTTTAATCAATTAATAGCTCTTTAACTGCAATTTTTTTGTAAAAGTTCTATAGTCAGCTAAAAGTTTTCCTTGGTAGTTTGTATCCTTCATGTAAAAGCTTTCAAATTTCCATGGTTTCTTCCCCAAGTGAGCACCACACACAATTGTCTGAAGAATCAGTGTGAAATATCAGAAACAGCTGAAGCGAAAGCTTTAAAATTTTAACAAGTTCCACAGGAGCAGCCGTATAACCAGAATAAACCATCCCTGGGTTTCACTGGCTGTTACTGTCCAGTTTTTAAATCCTCAGCCATTTTGCCTTTATGAATTACAATGAGGTATGCAGCTACAATAAGGTATGTGCCTGTGCCATGCCAAGACTCTTAGGCCATTGTGATATCAGAGGTGACTCCCACGGAACACTTGGTTGAGTCACCTCTGACATCACATTGGCCTGTCATATGGTACACTTCACACCACACACGCACATAAAAAGTAGGAGAGTTGATATTATCTCTTAACATTGGGAATGGAGCAGCAAAGTCATAGTTCAACTACGGTGCCAAAAACCTTTGGCTTGGCCCTGCCACCAGACTAAAGAATCATTCTCATGTGCTCTTCTCAACCAATAGATATTGAATTGCTTTTCCAAGTGGGAGAACTTTACATGGAGAGATTGAGACACTTGCTCTAGAATACCCTATTGGCTTGGGTTTGCTCCTCAAATGTAGGACAATTGGTTTTGAGCCTGTTCCAAGTCAAGTAGAATGGAAATTCAGACCCAGATCCTCCCCATCACAGGTGAATGATCCAACTACTGAAATGTTAGCAATAATGGATGGATAACACTCAAGGGGTGTGTTGAGTAGAAGAGGTGTTTGCACATGCAAATGCTACACTGTAGTCTGATCTATAGATTATATACATTGATTTCTTAAGAATATTCAGCTATCACTTTGAGGGTTGACAGGTTCTTGTCCTAAGATCAGTCTGAGTATTATATAGTTAGGGACCTTTAGGTGTGCTGCTGCCATACTTTCAGTATAGAAACTCTTCTATGGTATATTTATATGTTTAACACAGAAAAAAACCAGTTCAATAACATAGATAGAGACAACAGAACATACATCTGAACATCCACATGCTCACAGCACCGTTGTCAGAACAACCTGAAATATTCTCCATTATCTTCCTCATCTCCATCGCCTTCTTGCTCATCACCCATGGCCATCATTCTGACACTTCTCAAGGACTGCAACGTTCTCCTACTGCCCCTGGACTTTAAAAATAAGATATGCTGACATCACTACGTTTGCTACATATTCAGTAGGGGTTTTTTTTCCCCTTTCCCTTATTTATATTTCTTCACCTTACCAATGTTGGAATGTCCCTTTTCTGTAGGTTAGTATATCAGTGATCTCAGCCTATTATACAATGTCAGTTCAGTACCCTAGTCCTCTCGTGGGTAGATATCTGCAGATGTAGCTCATGTATTTGTTAAATACATGAATTCATTGCCATGACACTTTTGTGGTTGGATCATGTACCAATAGTTAGAAATTCTCCTTAAACATTTTATTTTCACCTCCCTGATATTGGGGTTTTATGTTATGCCATTTATTTGTTCAAAGTTTCTGTTCAAAATTCATAGATCTCAAGCCTATGCTAATGTGTCAAAACCAATATACAGTATACAGACCTGTAGATTCCTTGCATTACTGCTGGAAAGCACTGAATATAATAAAAGCAAGCTAGCCTTTCTGTCTTGTATTCCATAAGAACTGACCACTTTCTCAGAATTAGACACCCGAGGATCTATTCCAAAGTCTTCATTGCAAAGATAGGTGCCTCCCTCCAGTTTGTCAGTTAGTTGTTTAAAGCCCAGATCAGCTCAGAACTGCAGTGCTTAAGTTCCCTTTGGCTGTGTTCTCACACAGCCAGTTATTTTGATATGGTTGTTGCGAA
>ML681966.1:92403315-92416121 GCA_007922195.1 Podocnemis expansa
TGGTGTCTCAGGACCCAAAATGGAGTCTGCTGACTCATGCCCCTTCACTTAGATGTAGCACAGACTATATAGGGAGTCCTACAGTTGGGAAAATATATGTAAGGAGAACTTTTCATTTTGGATCTAATGCAGGAGTTCAGGATTGCATTGTAGCCCACCTCCATGCATGATTGAGGCGGATTCGGAACTTCAACAATGTCGATCTGAAATTGCTTTACTTACGAAAAAGAGTCTTCCATTTATATAAACCTACGGTGCCCTTTTCTATTAAAGGATCTGCGCTATTTTCTATGCACACAATTGGTGTGTCTACATTGCAAAGTTTTTTTTTGAAATAAGCCCTTCTTATTGCTAAAAACCTTTATGCCTGTCCATAAAGGCATTTTAATATTTTGAAAAAAATGCTTTGTTATTTCAAAATAATGAAGCACTGTTTTGAAATATTAAAACCAGGATATATTTCAAAATATTGATTCTTTCAAAGTAGCTGTTTTGCAATATTTGTGGCAGTGTAGACATAACCAATATCTTTCTCTAAGGCTGCTAGATATAGAGAAAGAGAGCAAGGGCCACATTCACAGTATTAGAGGCCTGTGCAGATATATGATAGAAAGGGGCACCATGCTTCTGTGCAATCTAACACCAGGGTTTTTACTATTATTATTTTGTTTTCCCCAGCAACACAGAGAAATAGTTGCCTTTACTGAACTGGCAGGAAGATTGGCACTTAGTAGGAAAGGTATAGGCTTGGAGCTGAGCTGTCATTATAGCAACAGATTGCCAGGCCATGGGTTTAGATCTTCTGTACTGGTATGTCTGAGATGCTGGCCACTGTTACTGCTTCTGCCATCTGTTGCGCTCCCTATGTATCTGGCCCTATCTGTATGCAGGATCACCTTACTGCAAACGAGGTTGCTTGCAGCTCGACATTGTATCTCACTGTAAGGCAAACAAAACGTGTGGCACTGGGTGTGACTTCAGTGATATCAAACAGGGAGATCTGGGTGACCTTGTGAACTAGAGTAATAGGAATAGAAATAAATTTAATAGGTGGATGTGCAACATCATGCGTTTAGGGACTAATAACAAGAATTCTTGCTGTAAACTGGGAACTCATGCCTTAGAAGTGAGAGGAAAATAAGGGCCCGAGTGTACTGGTTGATCAAAGGATAACTATGAGCTGCCAATACGATGCGTCTGTTAAAAAAGCTAGCGCAGTCCTTGGATGCATCAGACAAGGTATTTCCAGTAGAGATAGGGAGGTGTTAATACCATTATACAAGGTGCTGGTGAGACTTCATCTGTAATACTGTGTGCAGTTCTGGTTCCCCATGCTTAAGACAGATGAATTCAAACAGGAGGGTAGATATGACTGATCTCTATAAATACAGAGGAATAAATACCAGGGAGGGGGAGGAATAATTTTAAGTTCAGTGCCAATGTGGACACAAGAATAAATAAATATAAACTGGCCATGAGGAGTTTTAGTCTTGAAATTAGACACAATTTTTTAACCATTAGAGGACTAAAGTTCTGGAATAACCTTCAAGGGGAACCGGGAGGGCAAAATTGATAGCGGGCTTCAAAACTGAGGCTGACGTATTTATGGAGAGTAAAGTATGATGGGACAGCCTACTTTGGCAGTTGACTGATTTTTTGCTTACTTGAGGTAGATATGCCAATGGCCTGAGATGGACCATTTCATGAGGTGGGTTCTGGGTTATTATAGAGAATTTCAGGGTTTAACTGACCACCATAACTGGGGTCAGGAAGGAATTTCCCCACCAGGGCAGAGTGGCAAAGTCTGTGTGGGTTTTCCACCTTCCTCTGTTGCATGGGGCATGGCTCACTTGTTGATGTAGTCTCTGCCCCTTAGTCTTTAAACCATGTTTTAAAAACTTTAATAATTCAGTCATAGGTTAGAAGTTTAGAGAAGTGGGAGGGTGAAGTTGTGTGGGGGAAAAAGAAAAAAAAAACACAAGGAGTCTGGCACTTAGAGCATGTCCACACGCATGTTTTAAATCAAAATAACACTTGTTATTTCAATTAAAAATGTTTACATCCAGAAGATGTTTCCTTATTTTGAAATAATGAGCTCCCTTATTTTGATATAAGGAAAATCATTTTGATACAATAAAACCTGGTTTGATACCAAAAAGAGGGTTATTTCGAAACTGTGGTTTCGAAATAACCCCATCTGGCTCTGTTATATTGATATGATGCAAATATTGATATAACAGTTGTCCTTCCTCCCAGGATACATGGCACCTAGGAAAGAAGTCCCCCCCCCCCCAGCACCCTTGCCAGGGAGCCGATCAGCACCCTGGCTAGGGAGGGAGGAGAGGTGCAGGGGGGCAGCGAGTTGGGGAGCCAGCTCTCCCTGCTTGCTGGGTTTGCCAGCTGCCACCAAGGTGGTGGGTTGGGGAGCTGGCTGTTGCCACTTGACGGGCTTGCCAAATGCCACCCGGGTGGTAGGTGGGGGTGCCAGCTGTCCCCGCTTGCTGTCAGCCACCCAGGCAGCAGCCGGCAAGCCCGGCAAGCCAGTTCCCCCACCCGCCACCAGGACAACTGTGAGGAAGTGGGGGGGGAGCCTGGCACCCTGGTTTCCCTGCCCCCACTGCTCTGCAAGCAGCGAGGCATGCGGGGTGCCCCACAGTACCTCTCCCGCTACCCTATCAGCAGCAGGGGATGCAGAGCGCAGGGGTATCCGTCCCCTGGGGCTTTTTTCCGCTGCCTGGCTCTGTAGGTGAGAGCCAGGAAGGGGATTGCGTGGCAACATGGCCGTGGACGGGGGCCAAGTTGCAACACTTCCCAGGAAGCCCCTCTCCCAAATCAAACTAGCAAGTCCAGTGTCTGGACATGCTAGTTCAAATTGGGTTTTATTCATCTGGAACTGTAAATCGATTCAACAAGTTTTATTTTTCTTCGGTTAAAAAAATTGACTGAAGTAGAATCGATTTAACCAGCTATGTGTGGACATAGCCTTAAAGGCTAACAGATTTATTTTTCACATAAGCTTTCATGGGAGAAAATCCCACTTCATCAGATTCTTTGAAGATGGAGGAATTTACAGAGGTTCTGTGGCCAGCTTTGTGCAAGCGGTTAGATTAGACGATCATATTGGTCCCTCCTGCCTTAGCATCTGAGACTTCACCACCATAATTCATGCACCCTTCCAAAGTGGGGCATTCACTGAGCCCAATAGCAATGTGTGTTAGTAGTATTCATCATTTCTGCATAACAAACTATTGAATACAGGAAATGGCATCTCTCATATTTGGCAGTAGTTCACCCAGCACCAACACTGGGATTTTCAAAACCATGTAAGAGAGTGAGGCACCCAATTCCCATTGATCTTCAATGCATTTGGGACCTCTAACCCTACTGAGCATCTTTTGAAAATCTCAGTCTGGAAGACTTGTGAATGTCATGTCCCTCAGAGACCAAAGCCCCATCGCACAATGGATATATGTCAAATTAAAAACATGCTTCACAGGTTTGCTGGATCAGGGCCCAGATGTGTTATCTGGCCACTGCAAAGTTTTATGGTCACAATGACAATCAGCTAATCTAGAAACATCTAGAACTATAAACGTAAATCATACTTGCAGGATGGGGGAATCCATCCTGGAAAGCAGTGGCTCAGAAAAAGATTTTGTGTTGGATGACCAGTTGAAATGAACTTGGCCACAGCATCACACTAGAAAAGAGCCAGTGAGACGCTGGGATACGTAAAAAACGGCAATATCAGCCTAACAGTATAGAGGTGATTTGACCTCTAAATTTTGCAACAGTATAACATCTGCTGGAATTCTGGGTGCAGTTCTGATGCCCACAACTCAAGAAGTATGTTGATAAATTGGAGAGGATTCAGAAGGGAGCCACAGTGATGATTAAGAGGATTAAAAGCATGTCTTAGAGTCATAGACTTGAAGACTGCAAACTGTAGTGTAACAAAATGAAAAATAAAAGGAGATTTGATTATAAAACTATAAGGACTACATGTAAAAAAACAAACAAACAAACAAGGAGTCCTGTGGCACTTCAAAGTCTAACAAATTTGTTTATTAAATGAGCTTTCGTGGGAGAAAATCCCACTTTAACAGGTGCTTTGAGGGTTGGGGAACATACAGAATGGGAGGAAAGAAATGCAGGGAAGTGTAAGTCATGGGAACACATCATGCTGAAACAGAAAAATCAAAGAAATTGTGAAGATTCAAACACTGAGGAGCAGCATGTAGAGGAAGATGAGGTCTAATCATCTGTTGTAATGAGAGAAAAATCTGAAGTCCCTGTTAAGAGGGACCTGAAGCAATGCAGTCAAATTTGCAAATAATTCCAATCTCAGCAGATTCTCTTTGAAGCCTTGATCTGGTATTCATCTGTCTGAGCACTGCAATTAGCAAAACATCAATAGAATGATCAGGAAGTTGGAAATGCTTATGTACTGGTGTTAGAATGGGACTCAAGTCGCATCCCAAAGCATCTTTCCTCTACCTGTGCTACAGCATCTGGACCGACAGTACAGATGCCCTTAAAGATTTCTGAGGAGATTTCAACAATTTCCAGTCCACTATTAAGCTTAAGTTTGAATAATCTGCACAGGAGATCCACTTTCTGTACTCTACAGTGCCAATTAGGGAGGAACACATAGGCATCACCCGATGCTGAAAACCTACTGATCAGTATAGTTACATACATCCCTCGAGCTTTCATCCAAAACACACCACACAATCCACTGTCTACAGCCAAGCCCTAAAATATAACTGTATTTCCTCTGATCCCTCAGATAGAGATCCTGAAGGTGTCTATCAAGAATGCTTAAAACTACAGTGCCCACCTATGGAAGTGAAGAAACAGAATGACAGAGCCAGGTAGGTACCCCGAAGTCAAGCACTACAGGAGAAGCTCAAAAAAAAAAAAAAAAAAAACGCCACAACACCTCTAATTATTACATACAACCCCCAAGTCAGACCTCTACAACACATCATCAGGGATCCACAGCCTATTCTACAAGATGATGCCTCAGTCTCTCAAGTCTTGGGAGACAGACCTCTCCTCACTTATAGAAAGCCACAGAACCTTAAACAGATACTTACCAGCAACTACAGACCTAACAACAAAATCGTTAAAGCAGGCACATATCCCTGCAACAAACCATGCTGCCAACTTTGCCCACATATCTGCACAAGACACTATTACACGACCTGATTAAACCAGTTACTCCATCAATAGCTATTCACTAATTTAATTTATGCCATTATGTGCCAGAAATGTTCCTCTGCCTTATATGTTGGAGAAACAGGAAATCTCAGTGCAAAAGAATAAATGGGTACAAATCTGACATCAGAAATCACAATATCCTAAAACCAATGAGTTAGTATTTCAATATTCCTGATTACTCCATTGATGATTTACTAATTGCTGTGCTCAAGCTGTTGAACGCCAGATCAAAACTTCAAAGAGAAGCTGGTGAGACTGAATTTGTTTGCAAAATTGATTCCATTGCTTCAGGGCTTAATAGGGACTTTGGATTTTTCTCTCATTATAACAAGTGATTTGACCTCATCTTCCTCTATCTACTGTTCCCCATTGTTTGAATCTTTACAGCTGCTTTGATTTGCTGTTACCATGCGACCTGATCCCATGTCTTACATTTCCCTGAATTTATTTCCTCCCATTCTGTAAGTTCCCCCATCCTGAAAGTGTCTGACAAAGTGGGATTTTCTCCCATGAAAGCTCATGTAATAAATAAATTTGTTGGTCTTTAAGTGCCACAGGACTCCTGTTTGTTTTACTAAATTAACATGGTTGCCAGAACCACTGCTACATATGAAGATTAGCTGGGACCCAGGCCCCCACCAGGCCCAAGTTCTGCCTTCTGGCCTCAGCCATGCCCCCATCCCCGCCCCTGGCCTCAGCCAGGCCCCCTCCTCCCTAGCCACACCCATCCGGCCCAGGCTTAGTGTCATGGGATACACATCTGTGCACCTAGGGTTATGGTCTATGTCATTTTTCTGTTCACTCACACTAGGATTGTATGTTTTTATGCCATTTATGCTATACAAAGTTTCGTTATAGATGCCTGTAACCTATTCTACAAGATTACCATGATGGTATGTTTCCTGCAGCTACATGTGAAAACAAAGAAACAAACTTGGAAGAGTTTATTTTCATTCCTTACCTCTCCCCTTCTGTCAGAGGTGATTTCTTTGTCTCCTCTGACCTACCTCAATCAGAATATCTTTGTAAAAACAAAGAAGGAGTTCTATCCAAGTAAAGACTAACAAATTTATTGCATGAGCTTCTCCCATTTCATCAGATGCTTGGAAGGTGAGGGAAATTACAAAATTCTGTAATTTCCCTCATCTTCAAAGCATCTGACCAGGTGGGATTTTCTCCCACAAGCTTTTGCTCACGCAATAATAAATGTTAGTCTTTAAGTGCCACAGAACTCCTTGTTTGTTTTACTGAACCAGACTAACTCCCTGAGCCATGCTATACATCTGCACACACGCATGTGGCTGCAGGAAACGTATCATCATTATCAATAGTGCATAAGTTAATACCATTGTACTTCACTCAAGGAAATCCTTTCACTAAGGCTGTGTTCAGATGAGAGTTTTATTTTGAAACAACAGCCGTTGTTTCAAAATAAAATTTCATATGTCCACACAACGTTCTGTTATTTTGAAACAGTAAAACCTGGCTTGAAAATCCAAATAGCCGTTGTTTCAAAACACCATTGTTTCAAAACAACTGTTTCAAAACAACATGTCTGAATGGCCTTATTTTGAAATAACCATTTCGAAATAACAGCCCTTTTGATAGCAGGCTTTCCATTAATTTGAATTAACTTATTTTGAAATAAGGACTTTATTTCGAAATAGCAGTTTACATGTGAACATAGGCTAACTGTATTCATCCTGCTAGTATTGGCTGAAGGCTTCTGTACCTACAGTGTAGGACACAGACAGATAAAATGAATAGATTTTACCTTTAAAGCACGTGTTAGGAAACACTGTAAGTGTTCTTTACTATCATAACTAAAATAACTAACTCAGTTTAATAGACATTACAAACAATGTCCAACAAAGATCCATACTGTGAATGTGGAACTCCATTTTGTATTCTTGAAACCTGTTTTAGGTGTATGCTGTGTAATTTCATTTAAATGTGTGATGGTGTAAGCTGATCTATGGTACTGAACTCTATAAGCTGAAAGCTGACATATAGTGCTGAACCCTGTAAGCTGTAGCATGAAATCATTTCCTTTAGATAAAAACATCATGTTGTTTACCAGACAGGCACTAACGAAACCCCCCTTACTTCCCTTTTTCTGTAAACTCCCATAACTTCCCGTCTCCCTAAAAATCCGTTACCTCCCCACTCCCCTTAATTTCTTTTAGCCAATTATGTATCATTTCTTTGTCTGTAACCTTATATGGCTTATTACATATAACTGGATATAAAAGGCTAAACTCTTGCTGTAATTGGGGTCTCTCTGTCTTTATTCAGGGGACCCATTTGTGATCACAAATGCAATAAAGCAAATACCTTTTCACCCTTGGTGTGGTTATTGGCTCTGACGGCACCAAGACAATCCTGGTACCTGAATTCTGGTAACAATGGGATCAGTCAACAGCAGGCTTTCCTAATGAAACACAAGTACCACCTTAATGGCTAAATAAATCGCTAAACAAATCCCTCAAAAGAAAGAAGGATCCACCCCAGAAAGTAAAGAAAAAAATACAAGATGAAAGACATGTCTGCAAACGGCTGGTGATCAATGATCACAGGAGCAGTGAGCCAGCAAGACACAGCAGGTCCCATAGACTTACATGAGAGAAAGCAAGTATTAAAAAATGATGGGTAAAAAGATGAAAAACCTTGGGTTTCATTCTGCAACTGTGATTTTGGAGCATCAGATATATGAATGATAGAGGCCTGGCTCTTTTCTGTAGACTGACTCACCAAAACATAAAAGCTGGAAATAATATCACACCAACTTCAAGAACATTGTTGTTATGAACAAAACAATGAAGGAGTCCTTGGCACTTTTAAAGACTAACAAATTTATTTACTCCATGAGCTTCCCTGAAAGAAAATCCCATCTTCAAGCACCCGATGAAGTGGGATTTTCTCCCACAAAAATTCATGTGATAAATTTGTTAGGCTATGTCCACACGTACAGGGTTAATTCGGTTTAAGTTAAATTGAAATAAGTTAATTTGAAATAAAACCATTAAATCAATTTAACTTAAAATCAAATTAAGCAAAAACACCAAATTAAAATAGGTAGTTCAGACATAGGACTTGCTATTCCAATTCAGAAGAGAGGCACCATGGGAGGTGTGGCAAGATGGCCCCCTAGAAGGGCCATGCCCCCATCCAATATATAGAAAAAGGAAAGTACCCTGGAACGAGAAAGGCAAAAGTGTTAAATTAAAATGGTTGTTTCAAAATAACACCATTTGGACATGTTATTTTGAACTAAAGATTATTTTGATTTAACGGCTATTTCTATTTCTTTCTAGATTTTACTGTTTTGAAATAACAAAATGTTGTTCAGACATGACTTTTTTAAAATTGAAACAACAGTCATTGTTTTGATTTAAAAGCAACGTGTGGACACAGCCTTAGTCTTTAAAAATATGCCACAAGACTCCTGGTTTGTTTTATTGAACTAAACTAACCTAGCTATTATGTAGTTGTGTGCGTCTGGTTTCTTTTTTTGTTATTTTTACATTTACAAATAAATGTGGCATATTGTCTTATCCGCCAGAAGTGATCCTGCTGCTAGTATTGTGGGAGAGAGGTAGAGCCCCCCCCCCCCACGGTCCCCCGCAATGCTTCCTGGGCTTGGGGTGGGGGAGGGAGAGGAGAGGGACTCAGGCCACATTGTCTGGAGGAGACTCCTTCAGCCCCCTTTTGCAAAGTGCTTTGAGACAAAGAATGCAAAAGGGCTAAATCTAACAGAAGCGAGCGATTATTTCTGTATCTCTTTAGCAGTTTTCATTTGTAAATCTCAAAGCACTTTACAATTTTTATTCTGCCAGTGTGAAACTGAGTCACAAGAAGGGAAAGACAATTCCCATGCAGATCGGGGCAGAGCCAGAGAGAGAACTTTGGTCTCCCAAGTGCCAAGCCCAGTGCTCTAGGAAAAGCTGTCCCTCTGTGCGTAATTTTATTATTATTATTAATAAATCTAGAGACAACACCATTGGTTTTAAACTAGATCATGTTACCTTAAGCAACCACTAGTATTCTTCCTCACCCCCCAACCCAAACAGCCACCAAGGGGAACCAGATGACACAGGAAGGGAAAAGAGACGCTTCCATGTCTGATGTTACCAGCCCAAAAGTCTGTGTCCTCACTCGTCATTACACTGACTAGATAACTGTGCACAGATCCAACCATATCTATAGAGAAGTAACTACCAGCAGCTGGGAGCAGCAACTCCTGCAGAGCCAGTGCCCCTTGCTTTCCCTGTTCTTGTTTCCCTGCTGACCTGGCCCTTAAACAATAGCCCCAAGAGCCCCACTGAACTCACTGTTGTGGGGCCACTTCAGGAAACACTGCTCTGACCCGGCTCCTCCTGGTCCCCCAAGGTACAAAGCTGCTTGGGCTCAGTGAAGGGGAGGGTTGGTGAGGGGAGAGACCCCAACCATGCTGTATGAGTTTGAGGGGCAGAGCTACCTGCAACTCCATGACCACCCTACCTGGGCTTGGAGGGTGGGGGGAAGTCCCCACTCACACCACCTGCGCTGGGGGAGGAGAACTGCTTGCAGCCCCCACGACCTGGCTACTGAGAGGGGTTGATTCCCCAACCAGTCCCACTGCCTGGAGCTGACACCCTGCCTGGCCCCCACAACCCATTCCCCAGCATATTGCCTTACCTATTGTTGTCCCTCCTGGACCGTGAGGTGGGTGAGTCATTGAAAAGCCATGCATAAAGGTAGCCTCTGCCTGCAGAGGGATTTAAAGTTCCCTCTGCCTAGTGACTCCAGCTGCAGGCTAACTGCACCTGTGCTGCTGGCAAAGCCCTAAAGCAGGGGTACTAAAACTTTTTGCAAGCCGGTCCACATTCAGCCTTCCACCATTCATCGGGGTCCACAAGCAACTAGGGTAGGTGAGTGGGAGTGGGGGGGAGTGGGAGTGGGGGGGGGCTGCTGCGGGGAGGGTGGCTGCGCAGCAGGCTTTGTGGCGGGGGGCACAGCGAGCAACAGGAGTTGCTCAGCTGCCGCAGGGGTACTCAAAAGGCCTTAGAGGGAACATTGCTTCAGGTTCAGATTTTTCATGCAAATAGGCGGCCCGCGGTCCACCAGAAACGTCTTTGCGGTCCGGATTGTGGACCACGGGCTGCCGTTTGAGTACCCCTGCCCTAAAGGGAGCCAGCAGATTCTCAGCAGGGGCTGAAGCTCCCACAGCCCCACATAGTGACACCTCTGATAGCTGCCCCTTTGGAAGAAAGACTACATGGAGAACAAATATTAAGTAACTGACTCTTGGACCCAGCAGAGAAAGATGAAACATGATCCAGGATTTGGATGTTGAAGATAAACAAACTCAGATGGAAAATAAGGTGCAAATGAAAGTAATTAACCATTTTATAATTTACTGAGTGTTGTGATGGATTCTCAAATTTGCTTTTTTAAAGTTGAGTTGATGTGCCTGTAAAAGTTCTGCTCTAAGAATTATTTGAGGGACATTTAGTGGTCTGTGTCATAGTGGAAGACAGGCTATACAATCACAGTGGTTCCTTCTGGCCTTAGGCTATATATTTCTTTTAAAACATATTTTCTAGCGTATTTGGTCCTTTTTTTCTCCTCCCCCCACTATATTAAATAAATAAATAAATAAATAAAGTAACCTCCGTCTGCTATCTTCATCATTTTCACACTACACTGTGGCAGGATTGGACACAAAGGGAAAGCTGGGATGTTTTAAGTATGCTATGCAGGAATTCAGAAGATGTCACCTGCCTTCCTAATAAATCATTTCATTTTTGAACATTTCATCAGTACTGTAAATATAATGCACTCCTTTCCATCTTATCCCGCCATCTGGGACTAAATTCCAGTAACAACCCACCATGAGGAAAAATAATGAATAAATCTGAGTCATCTTTGTAAAAAAAAATATAGCTTTGCAATTTCCCTGTATAAATTCAGACTGTTTTCCCCTTCTCTTCTATATTGAGACCTACCAAATTACCAAGAAACAATTAGGGTAATCCACAGACAGAGCTGTTCTCTGTATGGCACAATAAAAACTCTAATAACTGGTGACACATCTCCCTACAGAAACTTTGTCTGGTTGTTTGTTTTATTAACATGGGAGTGAAGAGATAAGAGTGCAAGCTGTCACCAGAGCTATGCAGATATTAAAATGGACTCTAACTTTGCTAAAGCAAGTATACTATAGCAACATAACAAGAATAAAAATAATGCATCTCTTATACAGAGCTCTTTTCATCTTCAGATTATATTTTAAGAACATTAACCACTTGGTAGCACATCCAGAACTGGCAATCAGCCAGTCAGAAATTTGAAAATTGGCATAGTTCCACTGACCTTAAATTGGGTAATTTGAATTACTTACATGAATCTGTGTTTGCAGAGATGTGGCACAACTGGGGTTTAATGCATTAAAAAAATGCATAGGAAGTTGCTACATCTCATGCTACTGAAGCCAAATTTGCAAACCAAGGTGTAACAAACTACAGGAGGTGTGGTATTGGAAACCCATTTCTGACAGCTAAATTCAACTGATACTTTGTGGCATGATGCATACTATGAAGATCTGACAGTTATGCTTTGGCATTTGGCAGGTGAAAGGCATAAGTGTGCAGAAAGCATTCCAAGTACCATGCAGTCAGAGCAGTACCTCACAACCTACACCCTACAAACTACAACCAACATTTCCAGATGGCTTCTGCACACTTGGAATATTACCAACATGTTCCATACAACTGAAGGGAAGGAGTCTACCGTAAGTTACTGCTGACCAACCAACACACATTCGTAGCAAGCTCCATTGTGTTTGCAGCGTTTTCTATGGCTATGTTCACACAGGGCAGGCTTGTTTCGAAACAAGACGTTTCAAAATGAGCTGTTTCGAAACAACATGTTATTTCGAAACACCTTCTTTCGAAGGACAAAAACTTTGTCCTCGAAATAAGGGAGCAAAATAGCAGGTCCACAGTGTGGACCTGCTATTTCGCTTGGGAGGGGACTGCAGGCACTCACAGGGTGCAGCGCAGAGGGGCGCTGCACCCCATGGGTGCCTGCAGAGGGCTGCAGGCACCAGTGGAGTCGGCACGGGGCTGCGCCTCATTCCGCCGGTGCCTGCAAGGGACTGCAGGCACCACGCCTCACCTGGAGGGTGCTTGCAGTCCCCTGCAGGCACCCGCCAGGAGAGGCGCAGTGGGGCACCTCATCCCAGGGGCTTTAAAGCCCCGGCTGCTGCCCAACCTGGCGGCATGAGCCCCGGCGCACGGCTGGAGCCCGCTGCTGCCGGGGCCAGAGTGTGCGCCGGCCTGGAAACCCTGGTGCCCCCGCTCCTGCCACAGGGATTCTGGGGGCGTGGCCGGGGCATCCCCCAGCCATGTCCCCGGCAGAAGCGGCTGCGCCGGGGATTCCGGGCGGGCACTCACTCCGGCCCCGGCAGCAGCAGGCTCCAGCTGCGCGCTGGGGCCCGCGCCGCCAGGTTTGGGGGCATCCAGGGCTTTAAAGCCCCTGGGGTGAGGTGCCCCACTGCAGCCCTCTGCAGGCACCCATGGGGTGCAGCACCCCTCTGCACT
>ML681966.1:92416521-92455544 GCA_007922195.1 Podocnemis expansa
TGTTTCGAAAGGAGTTGTTTCGAAACAACTCCCTTTCGAAACAAAAGCAGGTTTAAGCTGTTTCAACAGAACGGCTGCATTTCGAAACAAGCAGTTTGCTTGTTTCAAAATGGCCGTACGTCGTGTGGCCATGGCAGTTCTTATTTCAAAACAACCCCTGTTGTTTCGAAATAAGAACTGTGTGTGAACATACCCTATAAGTTATTGTCTATCTGTTCTCATGTCCATGAACAATGACATTTTCTGCTAATGTAACCTTCTCCCTTTCCTCCCTAGATTACTTGGGAGCAGGCAACACTCACGTGTGCACAGGTGCCTAAGTTTGATGACAAAGAGATCCTGAGTTTCCCAGTGGTGATGTTGGGATTGTGAGACTCCTCTATCTATTCTTCTGCTGCAGTCCCTTTGCTTTACAGGAAATTAAACTTGGTTCTGCCTTCACCTGGCTGGCTCTGGTACATGCTTGGTGGCATGCCTTGGGAGCCTCCAGGACTAAATCCATGTGGCAAATATTACTATTAATTTAAATACACAGAGGCAAGTAAATAAATCAGTGAGCAGATGCAGAATATAATTTAAAGGAAACTTATCTAACTAGCATGTTCACAGCCCTTTTCCCAACTCAGAGGGCACACTTCACAGAGTTCAGAGCCCCAACTCCCTGCTTGTGTGGGCACGCTTGGAGGGTCAGTGAAGGAGACAAGGCAGCCCGCTGATGGTCCAGTGTATTCGCTCAGAACCACGCTGCAGATCCGCAGTGAGCCCAACCAATGGTCTGTTGTCCTGGCCTGAGTTCAAAGGGACTGACACACTGCCTCCCCTCAGGCCCAGTCAGTCTCTCAACAGAGTCTCTTGCTTTACAAGCCCTGCTCCAAATTGGAGGGGGGAGACTGACACTCACACACTTACTGCAGATCCAGCTCAGTTCACTTTAGGCTCAGACCCTGTTTGGGCTGAGTAAGCCACCAACCTCTGAAGCTCCCTGCTTGAGCAAGCCTCCAGCAGACTCAGGAACCCCAGGAGCACTCCCAGCAGCTTCCAGATTCAGACATGTCTCTCTCCCTCTCTGTGGAGACTCCTTTCCCCCCCTCTGCTTCCTGAAGGGGCAGGCAGGGTTCCTCTCTTCCTCCCAAGTGATCATGGGTGTCGTAGTACCTCAGGAGAAAACTTACAGCACATAGGAACTGTTTAAATGTTAACCTCCTACTTGATTTCCGAGGCCCCTAAAGTACACTGTGCCTACACTAGTATTTCATGCTTTACTAATTTTCAGAAATAAATAATAGCGTCACGCATCACCAGGGGAATGTTGAAGTGTGCCCCCCCACCCCGTGATTTTTACTCATCTGCTCCTGACAGATAAATATTCGCAATGTCCTAAACTCAAAACGTAACACTATGAAAAAGGCACAATGTAAGCCAAAACAATGCACATTCCTAACTCCAGTCACTAAATAACATATGTCATCTCACCAAATGTGAGTGTAGTTCTTTCTCACCAGAGTGCTGATGTTGCTAAATATGATTATTATTATTATTATTTGGAGTGGGTTTGTGTTGTAGTCACTTGTTCAGTGGAAACTTGACTAAGACTACCATCTTCATTCCATGAAGCTACCCAACTTTCATTAGTGGTAAAAATTATTGGTAGCTAACAATCCTGGCTGAATTCAAACCAATAGCTTGGAAACAGGAATTAAGGTTTCCTGGGACCATTATCAACTGTTTCAGCCATTCAGAATGGCAAAATGTAGACCATTGTGTTGTATACAAAAAGTTCAGGTTGCTTTTTGAGTGTATTTATATTCATTTTTATTTGTAGCATAGGAGACATGTTACTTGTATGTAATAATGTGCATATGTACCCTATTTTGTCTGACCAATTTTTCTACTTATTAGTTTCCGTTTAAAATATCCTCTTTATTTCTTCATAGAGGGTCTGAGACTGTCTAGAGCCAGTGTGGGATTTGCTCCTTTATTTAATTTTTTTTCCCCCATGTAATACTGCATGGTATTGCACAAATTCATGCAAGACAGGGCAGTAATTCCCCCAGTTTATTCCCAAGAGGACTGGTTTTCATAAATGTGAAGTCTCTATCTCTTGATCTTTCACTTCGTTCTGGCAAAGTTTGTAAATGAGTTTCAATTTTTTTTTTTTTTTTTTTTCATTTGAAGACTTTTGCCTGGAGGCAGATGCACTGTTCAAGCTCTGGGCATTTGTGTTTGATATTTGTTTCATTAGTGTTTATTTCAAATGAGTGGCTACAGTGGCTTGCATAAGTTATTTCCTACATAATTAACAAACAGCCCAACATACTCCCTTTGTGGAACTCATGCATTAAAGCATGATGAGAATGTCTGTAGAAGTTACTATTGAATGTGAGTGTGGGCAGAACAGTCTTTTTTCCCTTATTCAAAGATGTATTTTTCTCCCTTTAGTACAGTAGCTGCTGTTAATGCTGCTACTTTATACATGCTCATGACATCATAATGAAAGAGGAGACAGCTGCTTTATTTTTGTCAATTTTAAAGCATCTTCGAAGCATCTGAGGAAGTGGGACCTTCTCCCACGAAAGCTCATGCAAAAAATAAATCTGTTAGTCCTGAAGTGCCACACAACTCCTTGTTGCTTTATTTTTGCCTAATTGATGGGGTTAGCAAATAAATGCAACTTGCCTTACCCTGCCTTCAACTCATTGTGCAGAAAGAAGTCATGCCATACATCTTTAAGTATAGTTTTCCATTGTTTTAAGCAATGGGAGCAGTTTTAGAAGAACAGGCCACTTGATTTTGGTGTAGGTAAATAACACAAGAGATACCACTAGTAATAATTAGCACAAGAAGGAAAAGAGAAGCAGAAGGTAAAGATGAAGAAAAAGGAAAGTGAAGAGTGAAGAAAGAAATATTAATAATTTACAAATATGTGTTCAAGTACTACATGTAATTATTCCAGAGTTTCTCTGATTCTGGATCAGTGTATTCTGTTCCTGCTTGTACAAATCTTGGTAGTATGTCTGTTGTTGTCTATCTCATTATGAAAACTGGAAGAGTGACACAGCTTTTTCCTCAAGGACTTATGCTCACAATACTCTTCTCTTCTTATTTGTCCAAATGTATCTATAATATTTCATGGGGTTCTTGTTAGCGTATGTCACAACATTTCAATATAATGAGGGCAGTTTTATTCTTGGTCTTGAATTTATTGTGTAAATTGACCATTTTAGTTCTGGTCCCAGTTTCAGAATTGGGACACTAACGATAAGTGTGTCATATCTTTGAAAGACTCATTTTTGTACTCTTATTTTGATGTCTAAATGTAGCAGTAAGTGCAATCACTTCAGAACCTTAATTAGGATATTTCACAAGTACAATTAATTAATCTCTCTTTTTCACAGTGACGTTTTTTATGAGAGTTGATGGAACTTTCTTCAAACAAATAGTTCTAAAAGCCTTACGTAGTCTTCACAATAAATGGCCGTATTTTCAAAATTATGGTGTCCCTAACAGATTCCAGTGAAGTCCATGGGAGATGGTAGGTGTTCAACAATTTTGAAAATTGGGTTATTGGTTCTATATCCCTCATTGGATGCTGACCCTAACTTTGGTTTCTTGTCTTTGAGAACCTCTGTGCATGCCAACCAGTGGGCACCGGGGCAATGTGGAAACCATGCATGCAAACAGATGATCATAAAATATGCATGTGTGGCCTCTTAAAAGTCTACTTAAAATTGTGCTTCAGGCATGACATTTCCCTAAGAAAAGGGTTTTCAGGCTGCTGTGTCCTTTACCAAGTGATGTGATTATGAACATATGGACGGCAATGTGGAAGTAGAAACACTTGCTGGGAATAATCAAAAACCCAGTTATATCAGGAAAAAAAAAAACATGAGTGAAATGTGAAGTCAGTTAGCCATGAGGTGATCTGTGATAACATCCAGGATGTGCTCTGCACTTCCAAAAGAGCCTGCAACTGACATGGAGAACAAAAAGACAACAACAACAACAACAACAACAACAACTGTTCATCGGATTCAACAAGTCTTCTGCCACTTGTGTTCTCCTGCTCAAGGCACAAAAATATATTGACAGAAAATGAGGAACGGAAGGCAAAATGTTTACACAGGTCTTTATAGTCAGGCTTGAGTTTGATTTGGGAAGCTGGTGAGCAATTGAATGGAGCTGAGAGCTTTCTCTGGCCCTTCTCTGGGGCTTTTCCATTCCCATTAGCCCTTTCCTTGATTCTATTAAGGCGGACATAACTGTCTAGTTTTCTACAGCCATATATAAGGCATAGAAGCCTTAGAAACCCACAGAAGGTGATAAGACCTGTGAATAAAGATGTGATCTGTAATTTATTTGATAAATGAATACCATGTTATTGTTCAGAACAAAGGGCGTCCATGTGACTGATATCTATGAAGCTGCACATGTGGGGTTTGAAAAGGCAGGAAGGGAGTAAGGAAGAAATATTGCACAAATGGTGATGTGGGGTGGGGGGAATAAATGACGGATGGACTCAGAAGGAATACAGCCCAAAGTGAAGGGGATAGGGTAGTTGCACAAAAATAGAAAATGTGACTCTTGGAAAACAACAAAAAATTGGATTCTATCTCAGATGCCATGTCTAACACACATGTAAAGTAATATATCCTCTCTTAGGCTATGCCTACAGTTACAAAATTAATTCAGAATAGTTATTTCAAAATAACTACTTTGATTTTAATTCAAAGCAATTATTTTGAATTAGCACTACTTTGAATTTATTCTTTTGAATTTGCGGTCCAGAGAAGACTTTCTAATTCAAAATAAGGTAGGAGTTATTATTTCGAAGTAGAGAGTCTTCACTAGCCTCTCTAATTTGAAATACGGGAATACAGGTAAAAGAATAGGGCCATTATTTTGAATAAGCCTATTCTACAGCTTAGTATGTCTAATTTCAAAATAATAATTTTGATTTAAGTGGTTTTTTTGAAATAAAAGCAGGTTTTATTATTTAAAAATAGCGCTTTGCTATTTCAAAATAAAAATGACTTATTTCAAAGTAACAAAATGCATACATGGACAGTGGAAAATTTATTTCACAATAAGCCTCCTTATTTCAAAATAACTTCTAAATGTAGGCATAACCATACTGGAGAAGCAGGTATAGCAAACTTCAAAAGAAACATTGTGTTCCAGGCAGTGCTAAATTGAGAAGACAGTTAATATAGGGTCCATTGCTGCCACCCCATCAACTTCAACCCCCTTGAAAGTTTTCCCTGCAGGGCTGGTACCTAAAACAGCCAACTGGGTTGCAATATTTTGATAACAGAATATAGTCCAAAAGTCACCTTTAGTGGATGAATCTATATTAGTACAAGGAGGAAAGTTGAGGTTTCTAAAGAGGTTGATGGGATGACATACCCAGTTCATTTGAAAATCCCAGCAGAGATGTTTTGATTAAGATCCTGACTTTGCAGTGCTTTGTCTGACCCCATTCAAAGAGTTTGTATTGGAAGCACCCTGGATAAAAGAGAGAAGCTGAGGACTCGGTTCCCAAAGAGACACCCACCCAGCAATTCCACAAGGAACAACAGAGACTTCTCCAGTTGGATCCACTTCAAAATGTTTGTTTTGGTCCTATAACCATCATCAAAATGGTCCTTTTCCATCCATACACTATCTATATTTTAAAATCAATTTATTGAAACATCAGTTTTCCAATGAGGAGGATATATGACATAATATATTACCTGCTTGACGGGCTCTGAGGACTTCAGGGCTCTGCCACACAACACATGGGAGATATCGGGCAAGTCATTATTCCCCTCTCTGTGCTTCACTTTTCCCATCAGTAAAACATGGATACTGGTATTGACGCTCTTTTGGTAATTGCTTTGAGCTCTACTGATGCATGATACTATTAATGTTTAGAGTTTTCTACCATTTTTTTTAAGTGAGGCCAGTTTTATATGAGGACAGGCAGGTACCAGCCAATCAACCAGACATCGTGGTAATAGACAAGGACCAGAAGACAGCGGTGGTGATAGATGTAGCAGTGCCAAGTGACAGCAACATCAGGAAGAAGGAGTATGAGAAGCTGGAGAAGTACCAGGGCCTGAAAGAGGAACTAGAGCGGATGGGGAAAGTGAAGGCCAAAGTGGTCCCAGTGGTGGGAGGAGCACTCGGGCTGTGACTCCTAAGCTGGGAGAGTGGCTCCAACAGATCCCAGGAACAACATCAGAGCTCTCCGTCCAGAAGAGTGCACTGCTAGGAACAGCTAAGATACTGCGCAGAACCCTCAAACTCCCAGGCCTCTGGTAGAGGACCCGAGGTTGAGGAAGAGAGATACCACCCATGGGGGTGAGAGGGGAAAGCTCATGCGAAAAATAAATTTGTTAGTCTTTAAGTGCCACACAACTCCTTGTTTTTGTTTGTTTTTTGTTTGTTTGTTTGTTTGTTTTGTTTGTTTTTTCCTTGCAGTAGACTAACATGGCTATCCCTTTGGAAATTGCTGCTGTAGTCACTCTGGGAACAATTTTTCTACTGTACTGAGAACCAGGAAATAGTGAGGATGGAGGGGAGGGGTGTGGGTGCTGCCCATGAGATTGTCAGTGAGTGGAGATCAGGGCTGGAGGCTCCCAATTTTCTGGACAGAAATGGAAGTTAGTTTCAGTAAAAGCAGCAGGGAAACAGTTAAGGTGTGTTAAAAGAAATATGTCTGCTCCTTGTGTCTTATTGTACATGTGGGATAGGCTGTGTACTACAAGAAAAGCCCCTTTGCACCAAGCCAGCAGGGCCATAGTGCTTTTTTGAACACCTATCCAGAGAATCCCCCAGTCACATAAAAATGCAGGAGCCAACTCTAAGCCATCCCATCCTGACCTTTCCTGGGTGGAAAGGAATGGGGGAGGGAGAAGACTGGAGATTATGGCACCATTGGACACTCCTGTGAGTAGGTTGGTGCAGAATGGAGGCACAAGTAATTCTATGATATTTTTTACCTAAGGTGATTGAAATCATGAACTTCAGTAAAATCTACAAAATCTTGGAAATGGCTGTAATCATAACAGTGCATGAGCACAAATGCCCAAACAGAGTGGCACTGTAACCTGGCATGTCAGTTTTGCAGCACCACTCAGGTCGTAAGCATGAATTTCTCCATCTACAGAAGAGAAGATGGGCCGAGCCTGAATGGCACTGCAACCCTTGTGTGCCAGGTTGCAACACACAGAACAGAAAACCAGGCCCAGCACCACAGCACAGGATTTGCCATTGTAGGGTGAACAATGTATCTCCAACCCTTTCCTCCTGACTCCATTTCCATAACTTACCTTTATTTTTTCCCCTTGCATCTCTGCTCTGTATATATAGTACAATTTCTTCCCAGAGCTCATCAAAGACTTTCAGCCAGAACATTTTCCCTCCAAAATGTCATTGTATCAATCTAAACATTTGGAGGGGCCTATCAATTTTGAAAATTTTCAATGAGGGAAGTAAAAAGGAATCACTTTCACTTTCTCATTTTTTTTCAGTACTACCAAAATAGCTCCTTTTGGTAAGGTTAAAAACACATCACTTCAATGTGACATTTAGTTTCAGCCCCACCTTTTGAATTTATTTGGTTTTGACTTTTAAATGATTAAAATGTGCATTTTACTATTATCTTTAATATCATAATATAAAAGTCAAAAGCAAGGGTGTGTCTACACTTAGAATTGAATTTGGATTGATGACAATCAATTCAAATTCAATTAAGTGCATGGCCACACTTGTTTTCCTTTATTCAAACTGAGGAACTCCTCAGTTTGAATTGATGAAAGCTGACTTCAAATTTGTCAAACCTCATTTGACTTCAAAGTCCATGTCAATTCAAACCCAGTAGTGCGAATTGACCCAATGTGGCCATGTCAATTCTAACTCACTGTGACTTTGAATTGACATGGGTTTACCTTCCTTCCAGGGTGCATGGCACCCTGGAAAGAAGACCAGCCCTTTAGCACCTTGGGCCAGTAGGCCCACAGGGGCCTCCACCCCACACCCCAGCCAGATCGGGGGGACAATGGGGTTGCTGTCCCTGGCCGGAGACAGGGACCCATATGGGTGGCTAGAGTCCTACTTGCCTGTGTGGGAAAGAATCCTCACCAGCCAGAGCTGCACTCCCCAGGCCGGGAAAGGGACCCCTGCATGCAGCAGGAGCTCCTCTCGCTGTGCACAAGGCAGGGACTCCCCCATGTATGACAGCAGCCCTGCTGGCCTTGCATGGGGAAGGGAACCCTGAGTGCAAGGAAGGGAACCATGAGCGCAGCTGGAGCTCCCCTGCCTGCGTCCGGGGAAAGGAACCCTGTGCACAGCTCCCAGCCATATGCAGGCTTCTATTCCCCACTCGCTGCCAGGGCAGCTCCTGCCACGTGAA
The DNA here is from genome assembly GCA_007922195.1 of Podocnemis expansa. Taxonomy (NCBI): domain Eukaryota; kingdom Metazoa; phylum Chordata; order Testudines; family Podocnemididae; genus Podocnemis; species Podocnemis expansa. The sequence goes on from ML681966.1 coordinate 92,424,917, forward strand.
AGGTTCCCTTCCCTGCATGCAGCCAGGGGATCTGCTGCCATACGCAGGGTTCCTTTCTCCCCTTGCGACCAGGGGAGCTCTTGCTTCATGCGAGAGTTGCTGCCCCATGCATAGACAATGGGGCTCCTTCTATGCACAGGGGTCACTGCCCTGCACACTGCCAGGGGAGCTGCTGCTGTGGCAGGGGGACCCTGCCCTCTGTACAGCCAGGGGAGCTCCTGCCGCGTGCAGGGGTCACTGCTCAGCACACAGACAACACGGCTCCTGCCGCATTTGGGGTCACTGCCTTGCATGCGGCCAACAGGGCTGCTGCTGCAAGTGGGGGTCCCTGCCCCAAGTGCAGCCAGGGGAGCTCCTGCCACACGTGGGGATCCCTTCTCTCCTGCCACACTGTGCTGTCAGTGCCAGGGTGAAGGGATTCCCCTGGCCTCCACTGACAGAGTGGTGGTGGGGAATCCCTTCTCCCCTTCCCCTACTGTGCTGTGTGTGGGTGCCCTAGCCCCAGGGAGCCCTGCCAGGAGAAAACCTCCCTTGCTGGGCTCCTGCCTTCTTAGCCCTGCCTGGGGGAAATCATCCCCTACCCAGCTCTAACATCCCAAGCTTAGAGCTGGGCAGGGGATGCTTTTCCCTGTGCTGAACTACAGGTGCTGGAGCCTGGCAGGGGATTTCATGGTAACATGGCCCTGCCAGGGGGCCATGTTGCCACACTTCCCATGACTCCTCTCTTCCAATTTGAACTGGCAAGTCCAGTCCATGGACATGCCAGTTTGAATTGGATTTTCCAGTGTGGTCATATCAATTTGAATTGACTGAGTTCAAATTAATCATTATTTGGTTGAACTGATTAACTCGAATTCAGTAATTCAAATTTACATTCTAAGTGTAGACATAGCCCAAGTGAATCACAATGATATTCAAAATGAAACATTATCTTACTAGAATGAAACGATTCAGCATTATCAAAATAAATGTTCTGATGGTACCAAAATGATTTTTGTTTGTTTGTTTATGAATTGGAATGGGGGAAAAGTGTCAAATTTCCTATGGAACAGAAGTTCTAGATTCCAGCCTGTTTTATAACGCCATTTCTCTCATCAGCATACCTGAGGTTGCAGTCTATTGAATTATTTCAGTTGCAGTGATGACAGTGTAACAGACAAGCTGAACTGAGTGTGAAGACTGGTGCTGGTAGATAGAAAGAGATGGCAAAAGCTGGTCATCCTTGCAGAGCGTGGAAAGCTTCATATTCTTACTTCCTTTGCACATACTCATCTATGGGTAAAAATAGGACCTGGACAACTGCCTTCCTGGTCCCTTGGGGGTTTGTAAAGTGATAAGACAACCATCATTATGCCCTCCTCCAATCTTGTGGGGGCTATTGCTGCCCTTTAAAGGAAGCAGTGAGAGGTTATGCAAGGAGAGTGGCTGTGTGGACAATGCACCAAGTATGGAAAAGCAGGAGAGAAATGAAGTATAAAGAAGCCAGAAAAATATGATCTAAGCAGATAGAGGCAAAAAACCCCTGATTAGATGACTGAATGCAAGACACAGTCCCCTATTGGAGAATGTGTCAGATATTAAACTGTTCCTACTTGAACTCAGTCAACAGGCAGATTCTCTGATAAATAGGAGCACAAGAGCTGGTTGTTATTAGGTTTATTTCAGTAGAGAGAGTTATGAACTGAAACTAGAATCCTAGGCTGGAGTCATGAACACAAATCCATTCGTTGCAGGGCAAAATAACTGACAAGGGCCACATGAACTTTGATAACCACTAGTTTGGGAACCTTCCAATATTAACCCTATGTCAGCAGAGGATAAAAGTCCTTCTCTCCCCATACCTTCATAACGGTCAGTGTGGTCAATGTCACTCCCCCCCACCTCCAACCCTGTGTGTTAATCTTAACCAGGAGCAATACAATTATATTTAGTTCATTTTTAAAACCAGTAAATTCATATGTTTGACTCCAACTTTTCTTTTCTTTTCTTTTCTTTTCTTTTCTTTTCTTTTCTTTTCTTTTCTTTTCAAAGAATGTTTCCAGTAAGTTTTTAGCATTATCTTTACATCTTTATTGGCTGTTAAGTGCATGCATTGGCTAATAACTTTGCTCTGCTTTCCTTCATTTTTTTAATCCTTTATACAAGTCCTATCAGGCACTGCAGCAGCCTGTGAACTATATCCTTTCCTTTTCCTGAAAGTTACAGGGCAGAATTCTATCCTCTCAGAAAAGAGAGAAAGTTTAAAATGGAAGAGATGATGATGATGATGATGATGATGATGATGATGATGATGATGATGATGATGATGAAAACAGAAGATAAAAAAGACCCTACAAAACAAGACGGGGACTGGTCAAATATCTGGGAAATGAAGACATCCGTCCCTTACGCCCCCAAAAAAACACCCTGAAAATTTTGAATGACTTCACTGTTACAGAGAAGTTGTTTAGAACTTCATACTTAATAAGAACATTTCCATTGACTATCTAAGGGTATGTCTACACTTAGGACTGAATTTGAAGTGATGACAATCAGTACAAATTCAATTAAGTGTATAGCCACACATGCTTTCCTCAATTCAAACTGAGGAACTCCTCAGTTCAAACTGATGAACACTAACTTCGAATTGGTCAAACCTCATTTGACTTCAAAGTCCGGGTCAATTCAAACCCAGTAGTTCAAATTGATCCAGTGTGGCCATGTCAATTCGAACTCAATGAATGCATGGCACCCTGGAAGGAAGACCAGCCCTCCAGCACCTGGGGCCAGCACCCCAAAGGTGCCTCCACCCCACCCCCAAGCCACACTGGGCTGAGGGGGCAATAGGATTCCTGTCCCTGAGTTGGAGACAGGGATCCCAGCCCCTGCTCCAGCCCCGCTTGTGGACTGCAAAAGTGACCCCCCCCCCGTGCACAGATTCTGCCCAGATGGCCACGTGCAGGGAAGGCACCCACGTGCACGTGTTCTCTCCTGTTGGCCACGTGCAGCAAAGGCACCCCCACACATGGTGGCATCCCTGCTGACCACGCACAGGGAAGGTACCCTGTCACACAGCTCCTGCCCTGCTGGCCACATGTGGGAAAGGCACCCCTTTGCGCAGCAGCCATGTATGGGGAAGGCATCCATTTGTGAGACTTCTCCCCCGCTGGCCACGGGTGAGAAAGTCACCCCCGGCAGCAGCATCATCCCTGCTGACCGCATGTGGGGAAGGGCACCTCGGCGCAAGGCTCCTTCCCTGATGGCAATGCATGGGCGAGGCACCCCCACATGCAGTGGGGATGCCACCATGCATGGGGGTGCCTTCCTTGCATGCAGCCAGTGGAGCAGGAGCCAGGCACGAGGTGTGCCCTCCCCGTGCACAGCCAACTGGGTAGAAGCCGTGCATGGGGGTGCCTTCCCTGTGCGCAGCTAGAGGGACAGGAGTCGGGTGCAGGGGTGACTTCCTTGAGCACAGCTACAGAGATGCCATGGTGCAGGGGGGCGCCTTCCATGGGCGCAGCCAGAGGGGCAGGAGCCATGCATGGGGGGGGGGATCCCTGTCTCTGGCCAGGGGACAGGAACCCTATTGCCCCCCCAGCCCGATCTACTGGGGAGGCACCTTTGGGGCTGCTAGCCCCAGGTGCTGGAGGGCTGGTCTTCCTTCCAGGGTGCCATGCACCCTGGGAGGTAGGTCAATTCATTTCAATTTGAACTCAGTGAGTTTGAATTGAAATGGCCACACTGCTCAATTCAAACTTCTGGGTTTGAATTGACCCTGACTTCGAAGTCAAACGAGGTTCGACCAATTCAAAGTTAGCTTTCATCAGTTTGAACTGAGGAGTTCCTCAGTTCAAACTGAGGAAAGCAAGTGTGGCTATACACTTAATTGAATTTGTATTGATTGTCATCAATTTGAATTCAATTCTAAGTGTAGGCATACCCTATAATTCTGTTTCATTTGTATAGAACCCTACCACTTTCACCCCCAATATATGTTATAGGACCGTTCCATATTAAATTATTCGGAAGCATGATTAAATGGCAGCAATTAGGAAAATTAGATTAATACTCATCAGATTAGAGATTAAGATGACAATTAAAATGTATGTGTCGTTGTGTACGAAAAAAATGCTTGATAAGACTATCTGAGAGGTAACTGATTACAGAACAGCAGGTCAGCAAATTCACAGGTACATGACTGACTACAATGAATGTGAATAAGTCCATTGAACTCAATGGATGGAATTTTGGAAAGGACTCACTACTAGGTCAGCACTGAGTTCAAGGGTGCAGAGTTAGGGCAAAAACAAACACTCATGAATGTAGAGGTAGGCATTTAGGCTGACTGGTTAATTCACATCCCCATATTATCATGCTGCTGTGATTTGAAATAAAACAATTAAAATAATCAAAGAAGTAATGATAAAAAGAATAATGAACATAATACATAGTGTACATTAAATCATACTGCTCATTCACTGCAGTTCACAGTGAGAGAGGAGAAGTAACCACTTCCTCAGTGTTCTCGCAGCCTAGATAAGACAAGGGAACAAACACAAAAGAAGGTGTGGAACAGTAGCCCAGAGAGGTAGAGTGTGGTGATTGCCAGGATGACTTGAAGTGGTCAGGTGTAGGAAGAATGAGGCTTGGTGTATGTGCACAGGCAGAGAGTATGTGAAGAGTGCCCAGACCAAGAAAAGGTGTAGAAAGGAGGAGTCCAAGAAAAAGAATTAGTTGCTTGGGGAACAGGAACAGGAAATGAGAATTGAGATGTTGATGGGGACATGTCGGGGTCTTTGAGGTGAAGATGAGATGCTAAGTGCAAGAAGAGACAAGGAAACAATGGAAGAGCTCAGGCAGTGAGCCAACGTACATTGAAGTCAACAGGAGTCTTTGACTGAATTGGGTATTGGATCAAGGCATGAAAGAGGATGTGATGTGGTGGGGAGAGCTGGAGATGTAGATGATTTGGCAGCAACATTTTGGACAGATAGGAGTTATGAGAAGATAAGAGGTAGAGAAGCCAGAAAGGAGGAAATTGCTTTTGTAATTCCAGCCTTCTCAGTGTTGTTTGCTGTCCCCTTCTAGTGGTGGCTCACCATACAAAGAGGCCGATTAGCCTGCTGCAGTCTTGGCTTGCAGAAGAAGGTCTAGGCAGTTCAGACTAGCATTTAAAGCTCAAAGTGTCCTAGGCCTGATTCTTGCTATTGATGACATGACCAGGAGTGTGATACAACACAATAAGATTCGAGGTAACTCAGAAGTGAACAAAGGGTTCTGGCAGTGGAAATATTTTAATAATGGAAAAAATTCAACTCTTTCTTAGTTTTGAATCAAATCAAATCAAATTATAGGGTTGGAAGGGACCTCGTGAGATCATCGAGTCCAACCCCCTGGTGTTTGGACCCAGGACCTTCTACATGTTAAACAGAGGTGCTAGTCACTAGTTAAACTGGCATGGGCACACCTGCCCCAGCCTCTCTCCGCATTGGGCTGTGCATACTTACCAACCCAAACCCCAACATCTCATGCAGTCTGCATCTGGTTAGGAGAAGGGGTATGATGTATCTTTTTCTCTCTGCCTCCTGTTCTCTGTATTCAGCTGTGGATGTTACGGAGGGGCATTATATATAATAATTAGTGATGTACCAGACATAAGCATTCATCATCTTCAGGAATACAAGCCTAGAATTCAGTAGTGATCAAGCCATCTCTACCTTTATGAGACAGGCATATAAGTTATCCCCAAACTAATCCTGATATATTGCTAGTAATTTTTTTTTTCTAAGCAGAGGGAAGGAGGCTGACACTGAACATTTGGCTGACAGAATATGGGTGGGTGAGAAGACACAGCTGAGTGGAGGGGACAGGAAAATACTGTGTATTTCTTATGTTGAAATCATGGTTACAAAACTAAAACCCAGTTGACTGGTGCAGATGTGCATTTTCTGTCTATAGTGAGAAACTAGAATGTTATTGTTTTGCTTTGATTTCCTTCTGTTTAAATATATTCCAGTAGTTATATTAATGTCTTATAGTATCCTTTCGTAACGGGGAATAGCTATGGAGTACACTGTTAGAAAAAGTAAGTCAGATTTTACCATAATTTTGTCATGAAATGAAAATCAGTCACAGACAGTGCAACATGTACTTTTATATTAAAATGTATAAACTGAACAAATTCAGTCAGAGCCATAATTTCCTCCCTACAGCCCATAAGGTGCTTAAGTACAAAGGAATTACAGCTAGTCCTCACTTAGTGACCTACTCGTTTAGTGACCCCTCAGAGTTATGACCGGCTCTCTGATGAGTTGGTATTACGGCGATGTACAAGAACTCGCATCAACTCTCTCAGATTACCTATATTTACAGTACACTATGCAAACTAAGTTCAGTACATTAGACCTTAAAACATTTAAAATATATATGAAAAATGTTATAAATGATGCAAAGGTGACATTAAAACTATCTACCGATGGTTGAAAAACCCACTACCAGTAAAGTACATTATGCCTGAAATACCAGTAAGGGCTGCTCCTCGTTTAGTGACCAATTCATTTATCAACCGGGTTTCAGGAACGGAACCCGGTCACTAAGTGAGGACTACCTGTACTTGTGATTCAGCTAATATAGCATTCTCACTTGGAAAATGCCCTAGAATTGTTGGAACATTTGGGGGTTTCTCTACTACATGTTGAAACATAAAACAAAACAAAAAAATTAAATGTCTCTTAACTCGTATATCTCCCCAGTGGGGGGGGGGGTGACTGAGAAGTACAAGGTCCAAAGGGGGAACTGTGATAGTCTAGTAGTTCTGCAAAACAAACAAGAAGTCTTGCAGCACTTTTAAAGAATAACAGATTTGTTTTTTGCATGAGCCTTCATAGAAGAAAATCCCACTTCATCAGATGCTGTAAATTCCCCATCTTCAAGTGATTTTCTTCCATGAAAGCTCATGTGATAAATATTTTTTTTTCAGTCTTTAAAAGTGCCACAGGACTCCTTGTTTGTTTAATTAGGATCTATCATCAAAATCTCTAATCAGATCTCTACACAGCAAATAAGAATGACACCAGTGTATCACTTCCTACCATCAGATAATGTGTAGTGGCTTTTGATGCTTCCTTTTCTTCCATTAAGATACTGTTATGGTAAGAGTCAGTAGGTGACACTATTACACATAATTTTACGATTCTGGATTCTTTCTTTGAAGAATGCTATGTTGTTGTTAATCTGGTGATCTGCTTTCTTTTTGGGGAGCTACCGCAAACAGCAAAGGTAGCTGCTCATCTGCCTTCATCTCTCTCGAGTCTTGTTATTTGCACAGCATTGCGCCCTAGGAACTGAGCTGTGGTATTAGCAGGGCCATCCCAAGGGCTTTTGGTACCCTAGGTGAACTATGACTTTGGCACAGACACCCCCTTCCCCAACAACTCTGTGTGTGTGTGTGCGTGCGTGCGTGCGCGCGCGCCCTATGCAAATGACTGGTTCACCTATGTGGTGGGTCAAACCTGGGTGTTAGGTTGTTCTTTCTGAAAGAGGGCATTGCTTGTGTGCTTTCTGTGACCATTTCTGTTCCTGAGCTGATGTATACAGTGTCAATAAACAGGTGACCCCAGCAGGATACCCAGACTTCCTGTCACTATTTTCCAGTCCAACAGAAAACCAAGGCCTTAACATGTATTGTGCTCATCAGAGAGCAGGAATGGAATGAGCACAGAGGTAATAGTTTAGGTTAGTGCAGCAAATATAGTAGTGGCCTGGACCTCTGGAGATCTGGATGCTCCTCCCAGCTCTCCTGACATGTGACTCTGAACAAATCCTTCCCACCATTTGACTGTCTTGTCAATTCTGAGTTATAAGGTCTTAACAACAGAACCTGTCTCTTGCTGTGTTTGCACAATACATAGAAGTCTGGATCTCAGCTGGTACCACCAGGTGCTACTGAAATTAAAATAATAATGATACATGTAGGAGCTTTAAAAAAAAAAAGTCAAATCCTCTGTATACAGTATGGAACAGACCCCACACTTCTCACATCTAAAATAAACATACAATGAGATGCAACTCTAATGACGGTGTGAAATCTCCCCCCATCAGAGCATGGGATTGATCATTTTGCCAGATCTGTAAAGCAAAAAGAATTTAGCTAAAAAAATAACAGGATGCTTAAGGGAGGATGTCTTGTCTCCAGCATGGATGAACAGATAACATCTTTGTGGGCATGCAGATAACAATAGCTTAAGATCCAAGGATGTACCTAAAGGCAACAGAAGGGTGATTAACTATACTTGATCAGGACCCAATGGGTATTTAAAAATAGAATTTGTGATTTCTCATAAGCTGTGATTAAAAAAAAACAAACCAAAACAAACAAACAAACAAACAAACAAACAAAAAAAAAACCCAACAATAAAAACACCAGTAAACAGGAGCAGTATATGTAGTGCATTGGATGTAAGATGTGCATATTTTTTCATAGCATTTTATCTATACCAGTCACAGCTTCTGTAGATATGAAAATATATGGGCTGTTGGTATCATTCTGAATTGCTCATGTAAAACTGATAATGCCTTCTGCGACACTAGCATTTTATCTGCAAAAATTGTTCCACCTGTTTTCTTTTGGCATCAATTGGCTTTATGGAGGTTTAGCAGCATCTATGATCAGAATGAATGAGTGGGGAAAGCTGTAGTTTTTTTTTCTTTTTAATGTGGAAAGCATAAAACTCCACATATCCCCACTCCTGTTATGTTTTGTCTAGTGAAAGGATTAGCAAGTGAAGCCTTCCCGTATTGTTTGAAATTTTTCTTGAAAAGGTCAGATCACTGTAGAATTGATACAAGTAATTTGTGCAAAAGCAGAGCAGGCCCTTCAAAACATCTTTCTTCCAGCAGTGTATGTTCTTGGAGAAAATTAGTCTGAAATAAAAGTGGTTGAGCTGATCTCTGTTTTTGAGAGACACTCATGCCGAGCGCTAGCAAGGACACCTGTGCCAGTTTAGATGGCCCCAGCATTTGGGGGGTGTTTTGCAGTTGGAAGCACTTCTCAGTCCTGTGTGAACCATGAATCTGATTAGTCCACTAAAGTTAAAATGAGCACGTTTAAAGAGGTCGCTCCTTGCTCCCATTTGGCAGCTGCCATCATGAGTGGAATGGAACTATGTCTCTATCTGACTCAACCCTCTGAGCACACAGGTGTATGTTTTGCTGTAGCACTTATTTAACAATTAAAGGGTACCAAATCAGTACAAAACCTCAGCCAGTGTTCTGTGGCTAGGAGAAGATTGCAAGAGGAGAGACAGGTGTACCACATACCTTGTTTTCTCAACAGCCATTACCTGAGCACCACAGTGATGCAGGCTATGATCAAGTCTGCCCCAGCAGAACTGGGTGGAGACTCTTGCTGTGTCAGGGGGGTGAGACATGGGTCACACAAGGTCACAGGTCACACATGAGTCTTTCACTACTTCCAGGACCGGATTAAGGCTCCTGCGGGTTTGGGGCTGTGCACTTTTGTGGGCTTCACTTATGGTGGTGGCACTCAGCCTGCAGCAGCGTGGGCCAGCACTTCGTGCTGTGATGTGCCTGTGCTGGGGCCCGGGAGAGCAGTCAGCTGCAGGGAGGGGGAGGGAAACCAACTAGCACTAGAGAGGGGCCAGTGCTGAGGCCCAGTAGACTGATCAGCTGCAAGGGTGGGGCAGGGCAGGGTTGAACGGGTCTGTAGCCCATGATGTGCTACAGAAGGGCAATGCTTGGGCCTGCTGGGACCGAATTTATTTTGGCGGGGTGGGGTGCATCAGGGTCCCCCTTAGCCCAGGGCATGGGGAAGCAGCCCCTGAAGCCCCTTTGTTAATCCAGCCCTGACACCCTCATACAAGTACATTTGTCTTTCTAAGATATCTACTATAACTGTTGCAGAGCAGTTCTGGGCTTGAAGCTTTGGGTGAGGAATTCTCTGATCTGTGCTGTGCAGGAAGTCAGGTTAGGTGATCTGTATGGTCCCTGCTGGCCTCAACATTTCTGAACTTCAGCAAGCGCAGAGCACAAGAGCAGTCTCTGGCAGCAGTGGCTGCTAGCTGTTTGTATAAGCCATTATTCACTGTGTTTTATACACACACATGTGCACGTGCACAGATTCACGTTAGCTTCTGAGGCCAGAAGATGCCCCTGACTCAAACTATAGCGACCAGTGTGTTCAGCTCCACAGGTGCTTCTGTCAGTCTTGGTCTATCAGTTGTGGCAAATTGTTCACAGTGCTGTGGTGAATCCTTTGCTTTGCTCTTGTGTGAGGATTGGGGCACCAGCTGTCATCCCTGTCTATAAGTAGTTGATGCCTTTGTAGGGCACAGTGAGGGAGAAGGGACCCGGATCCACTCTCTACTCTGGGCCCCAGACCACAGGTCCTACAAGTGGTAGCTATGCATTGCTGGCATCACTTCCAGCCGGACTTCTTTTCCCCTGGACTATTTTCTCCTCTCTGTTCTCTGGTACCTTCCTTGTGCTCTGGTCTGGATCATCTGGCTGACTGAAACACTCCTTCCGCACTTCTGCCTACTCTCCTTCCTGTCTCCCCCTCTGGCTGGAGCAAGGGTTTTCATTAGAATATTAGCTAGGACTTAACTGGGCTCAGGTGCATCTAATGAACCTGTAGTAATCCCTGTTCAGCCTGCAGGAAACAAGGCCCAGACCATTCTGAGGGTTATATATTTCCCTTTTAAGACTCTCCTGCTCTCCTGCTGGTGATGGTCAAAGTGGCAATCTATAAGGACAGGGAGACGAGGCTGGCTAAGGAGGTGCTCTGTGATTGTGGGGACAATTTCCATTCTTCCATCCATTCATGCACTCGAGCAAAGTTCCTCTGGGAAGCATCCACTGGCTCCCTAGTCCATCAGTACCCAACCACTGTGTTGAAACATATCACTGTGATGCTACACAGCAGTAACTGTGTCACAGAGAGCCAGGGCAGAGGCTGGACTTGGCCTGAGGGGGTGGGATGGGGTGGTGTGTCCTGTAGGGTCATGCAGACTGCCAGCCATGTCACGACTCACAAAAGAATGAGAACCACTGACCTAGCCATCTTCAGGGAGCAGCGGGTGCTGTCCAGGGTTCTCTCTTGGTATCCCCTTCCAGTTCCCTCCATGTTACCCTTTGATCCCTCCCACAACCAGGCCTGATTTTTCATGAGGTGTTCCAAAAAATCAGTTGAGTTCTGGGTCCAGTAGCTCCTCTCCTTAGATTGCGGGAGGGGCCTTTAGCAGTGGGCAGGTGTGAGCCCACTCAATTCCTGGAACACAAATAGGAATACCCTGCTATCTCATACAATGGAGACAGTAGGTAGTTTGCTTGACAACCAGAGAAATTTGAGCAGGAGGTGGAGGCCATTGCATAGAACAGGCACCAAAGGAGAAACAGCAATGCCCTGCTAATAGCAGGAACAGTACAAATGCCCCTAGGTTGTGTTCAACAACCTGCCTGCAACTTCCATCTACGATGCGTCTTTTCATTAGAAAATGTCAGGGTCTGTTGGCTGTCTGGGAAATAGTGGAACTTGGGCTATCCAGACTTCACAGTGTCACTACAAATGGTTAATCTCACCATGTAGAAATATAGGAGGGGGAAGTGAGATGAAACTGAGAGACTTGTTTGCAGATAGCCACTGACTAAAAACCCTGCAGGAAGTATTGACTGACCCAACCACCATGGTGTAAACAGTGATGAGAAGTCAGTGTACAACTGCTAAGGTCCTCAAGAGAGACATTGTGAGACAGAACAATAACATGAATTGCTTCACAAGAAGGCTAAGAAGAAAGGTACACATCTGTCATTTGAGTTGGCATGTCTGTACCAAAGGGTTTAGGTATTAACTCCTTTGAATCATAGTTTTCTGATTCTGTTGGTCACTGCAAAGAGGCAACTGTGTCTACAATCCTCAGGAGTGAACAGACTCTTTCAGCTGCAAACAGAAATCAATTCAGGACTTCTCAGAGCTCTTCTGAACAGTGCCATGTACCTGGAAAAAGTACCACTTGCCTTCTCCTCCTTTCATCCCTTTGGCCACCTGCTAAAATAAGGCCTCAAGGTGTTCATTGTAAGGTAGGACTCAGATCACTGCAAAGCATTGTTGGCATCAGAATTTGCATCACTCAAGTGAACTGAGAACATCTGGGAGCAGCTCTGAGGGGTGGGGAAAAAGAATGGGACTGCCCATGTTGCCAAACCCAAAAGTTAAACAGTCCCCCTAAATGTGTGAGATTAGCCCAACATACTCCAGGGCTTTCATATTTTATTTTTTCAGTTTGTCTTTTGTTTAGCTCTTGGTTCCCACATCACCCATATCTACCCCCATTTCTGCCTAGTTCTTTCCTCTGCATCTCCTCCTTTAGAAGTTCTTCACACACCTCTACCAGGCCTGAGGGGGGGGTGGCTGCAGTGGGGCCATCTTATGCCCCTGGCAGGGCCTGGTGCTGCAGGAATGAGGTGAAGGATATCGTGGTAGGGGGAGTGGAGATCCCCTGAGCAGCTGTCTTGTTTTGGATTCTTCTCCCCTGAGGGCAGTGGGGAGAGTTCAAACCTGATGGACTGCTTTCCCCCTGAAGGAAGGACGAGGAGGAAAGCAACCCATCAGAGAGAGGTTTACCATGGGTAGGATTGTAAAGGTGCCTGGGGGTTGGAGCTTCTTGCTTCACCATGGACAAGCTCCAGTGTAAAGGGGCTGAAGTCCTGTCACAAATGATGGTAACAGGAGGATCAGCAGCACCAGGATCCCCTCTTGGTACCTCACATGGGGCAGGACTCCCCATCTCCTGCTGATGGAGGGAGAAAAAAGAGAGAGAGAGAAAGACTGTCCCATCCTCCCCCAGCACCTAAACCCAGAAATCCATTCCTACCTCTATCCCTTGCAATTTTGGGGCATCACCTGAGGCAAGGGCTCTTCTGATGAAGGAAGTGAGAGCGAGGCCAGACCATCCACACTCCATCCCCAGATCCCTGCCTATTCAGCACATAACATAGAAGGTGCAAGTTGGGAGAGCTAAGATTGCAAAACTGCAAAACTGGTATATCCTAGTGCTTGAAGATGCAACCTGAATTATGTCCTTCTAAAATAGGCTTTGGTATGTGCTGTTCATATCATTTGGTACATGCTTCTATGATATTTTTCAGTGCCTCTGTTTTCAGAAAGTTCTAAGCTTAACATTCTTAGCAGTTAATCTGATCTCCTTGTAGATGGGATCTAATAAGGAACATACCACAAACTCCTGCAGTTCTAGGGCCTTGGTGCAACAAAGAATTTAAACACAAGTGCTGCAGTAAATCATGACCCTCACCTGTATGCAACGTGCCCCTTGACTTCCATGGTAGTTATGCACATGGACACATGGAACAAGTGAAGGAGGTATCATAGGTACCTGCATCTGTGGTATAGGTCTCCAACCTTGTAAGTTTGAAGTACCTTCAACTCTTGTTGACTCCAGTGAGATTTGTTGGTGCTCAGAGCTTCTCAAAAGGTCATTAATAGATGCAAGTTCAGGCGTTTAGGGCCAAAGGTTCAACTGAGAACAATGAGCAATTGTGTAAAGCTCCACACACCACCTAGACTTCGGTCTGAATCTTCAGCCACCTAAATATTATTGCTAATTTGTTTCTCGACACTTTTGAAATACCAGCCAACCTTATTGAAGTGGCTAGATGGAATTTGCACTCTTTTGAAAATATGTCTTAGTGCATAATTCTTTTGGTTTAAGGATAGCTATAGTTAATACAATTTCTATGAACTTAACATTTTTACATATTTAACACTTAATCTATTTATATTGATTGTACAAGGATTTAATCAGGATGGAGAAAAACAGATGGTCTAAAAATGGCTCCACTAATAATTAATTATCAAACTGTCCAAATGCAAGAATAAATGATTTTACAATTTTAGAAAATACTTTCACAGCTGGTGGAAAATTCTGACAGAGGAGGGCATTTTTTAGCTACATCGTATAGACAAAAAGTGTTGCTTCTAGGCTGAATTATTTATTGCAAGGAACATCAAGGGTGAATTTACCCCTCATTTTTCTCCAGAGCTTGGTCATAAATTGACATGATTTCATTTAAAACACCTGATATTTGTATACCAAATAACTGGTATGAATTTACCTGTAGGCTATCCTATTCAGCTCTTTGATGTTATAGAATCATAGAGTGTGTTCACACAGCCTCCTTATTCCAAAACAACGGAGGTTGTTTTGAAATCAGGTTTTGGCTGTTCACATGACGCACAGTTGTTTTGGAACAACGGTTCCCGTTGTTCCGAAACAACCGTGTTGTTTCAAAACAAGTTAGACCTAGTCTGTGGGCAAAACAACGTTGTTTCACAATGGTTGTTTCGAAACAACGCTGTGCGAACGTGTTGTTTTGGAACAAGATGTTCTGAAACAACAGTTCAAGGGATGCCCCCTCAACACCCTGGCCAGGGAAACCTCAGCACCCTGACGAGGGTGCTGAGGGGTGTCCCCTGGCCAGCACCTGCACAGCTGGGCTGCAGGCACCAGCAGCGTTCAGCGCTGCCCAGCGCTGCTCCCCGCCGGCTTAAAGCCCGGTCTGCACCCAAACCCGCTGCGACCAGCGGTGGGTTTGGGTGCAGACCGGGCTTTAAGCCGGCGGGGAGCAGCGCTGGGCAGCACTGAACACCGCCCGTGCCTGCAGCCTGGCTCTGCAGGCACTGGTGGGGTTCAGTGTGGGGCAGCGCTGAAGCCCGCCGGTGCCTGCAGCCCCCCTTTGCAGGCACCGGCGGGGAGCAGCGTGGGGCAGCCCTGAAGCCAGCCAGTGCCTGCAGCCCCCTGCGGAAGCGAAAAAGCAAGTTCACAGTGTGAACTTACTATTTCGTTTCCTGCCTTTTTCCTTATTTCGAATTAACATTTTGTTAATTCGAAATAAGCTGTTTTAAAATAAGCGTTATTTCGATATACGGTTGTTTCGAAACAACCGTATCAAAATAACCCGCTGTGTGAGAACACAGCCATAGAATCATAGGGTTGCAAGGGACCTCATAGGTCATCTAGTCCAACCCCCTGCCAGAGGCAGGACCACTCCCACTAAACCATCCCAATCATGGTTTTGTCAAGCTGGGCCTTAGACACTTCCAAAGATGGAGATTCCACCACCTCCCTTGGCAGCTCATTTCAATGCTTCACCACTCGCCTAGTAAAAAAGTTTTTTCTAATATCCAGCCTCGACCTCCCTAATCACAACTCGAGATCATTGCTCCTCGTTCTGTCCTCTGTTACTACCGAGAACAGTCGAGCTCCATCCTCCTTGGAGCATCCCTTCAAGTAGTTGAAGGTTGCTATCAAATCCCCCCTCAATCTTCTCTTCTGCAGACTAAATAAGCCTAATGCTTTCAGTCTTTCCTCATAGGGCTTGTGCTCCAGCCCTTTAATCATTTTGGTTGCCCTCCGCTGAACTCTGTCTAGCATGTCCCTGTCCTTTTTGTAGTGGGGAGCCCAAAACTGAACACAGTATTCTAGATGTGGCCTTACCAGTGCAGAATAGAGGGGAAGGATCACATCCCTTGATCTGCTGGTAATACTTCTTTTGATGCAGCCCAGTATGCCATTGGCCTTTTTGGCAGCAAGAGCACACTGCTGACTCATATCTAGCTTCCCATCCACCATGACCCCCAGGTCCTTTTCTACACTGCTGCTACTTAGCTGAATGTTTCCCAGCCTGTAGCAGTGCATGGGGTTTTTCCATCCCAAGTGCAGGATTTTACACTTGTCCTTATTGAACCTCATAAGATTTCTATTGGTCCACTGTTCCAATTTATCTAGGTCTCCCGGAATCCTGTCTGTGCTCTCCAACATATCTACTGTTCCCCTCAGCTTGGTGTCATCTGCAAACTTACTGAGAATGCAGTCTATTCCATCATCTAGATCATTGATGAAAATGTTGAACAGAACCAGCCCCAGGACCGACCCCCTGGGGCATACCACTCGATGTTCATGGAGCATGAATTGTCTTAAAAAACACATGGTTTCCTTTATTCTCTCTCACTGGATAAATAAAGTATTAAATCACAAATGTTGTTGATGAATAGCCATATTTTCAAACAGCCATGGACATTTGTATGAAGAACAGCCATTCCCCACCTTTAAGTGTAAACAAATCATGGAAATAATCACAAATTCTTCCAATAAATATGAAAAATCCATTTATGTTGATCCAAGTCTTGCAGTCCTTAGTCATCTGCATGCAGTCTTCATGGCAATCACTCACTTGAATAAGGACTGTAGATTCAAGACAATGGGCTGATTTTTCAAATGTGCCCTAGTTATGTAGAAGCCTGTCTCACAGAATATCATTAGGAATTGGACTTGTGATTAAGCATTTTTTACAAATGGAACTTAGGTTCCTAAATCACTTATCTGTTTTTTAAATTTTTGCCCAACATAAGGAAAAGGTGAAAAATATTTTGTTGAAGGAATCCCCCCCCCCCAAAGTTTCCTTGTAAGAAAAAATAGCTGATGATGACTCCAGTGTGAAATGATGTCTGGTAGCTGTGATTTCGGAAGATCAGCATGTGTCACTTGCATAAAATAGAGCAGCTTTTCTTTAGAAAATTCCTTTAAGAATTATTAGTGGTTGTCTTGGCTTGTCTAAGAAGATGCTTATTTTCATTCATGCTAAAAGCAGATCCAATTGCCTCCAACCTGCATTGAGAAGATTGTGTTTTTTTTAAATCTCATTGATAAGCAATTCTAAGAAAAAATATAAATATTCCATTTTGATTTGCACAATACTCTGTGCTCCCAAGTTTTAGCAAAATCTCAGCAGACATTTTGTCTTACATCAGCTATCAAGCTAATACTTTCTTGCTGGTAATTAAGTCTACTTCTATGTCATAACATGGGTCCCAGAAGTTGCATTTGCCTGCATGAAGTTATTCAACTTAGTAAACTGCTAATAAACCCATAATGCATGGTGAATATCAGTGCTCTGCAATTAGCATTGCAGTTTAAACCTTAATTAGACTTCTCCTTTGAAGGCAGAGGATTTCAATGCATTTTAATGGTTTGTTTGTTCAACGGTGCTCTACTTCCATTGGGCTTCTGTATATTTTAATGGTGTTGCTTTATAAAATCATTTCCAGTGATGAAACAGAAAAAAAAAAAAAAAAGGTTGGAATGGGTTGCAAGCTTGTTCAGCAGTGAAAAAGACAGATGGGGAGATCATTATTTCTGGTATCCAGCATGCCTGACTTAAGCTATATTGATTATGCACAATTCTGCAGCATAACCATAGTACCACAGCAATGATGCTTGCTTTTGACAGTTACGGAGATTGATTAGAAAGTGTTGGCTTTTGGAGTCCTTTAAACTCTTGTCAACAAAGTAATCTCACTTCTTCTTCCAATATGTGTCATTGTGGTGAGTATGAGCTTCTCACATGTATAACTGGAGTTTCTTTGAATAGCAGGGTCAGTAGGGGCCATGCATGTATCCTTTGCTTCCTTGTGCTCTTGTGCATAAAAGACTGAGATATCATGATGTCTCCTTGGTTCTCTCTTGTCATCCATGGTCAGTGAGAAAGAACCTGCAAGTACCTGCCCCACTCCCTTTCTCCCAGCTTCAAACTTGTCCCTTAGGAGCAAGTTGAAGAAATATCTCTTCACCCTGCTTGTCTCAAATTCATTCCCTAATCTGGGCATTTGAAAAACAAACTACTATAACAAAAAACCTAAGAAAAGATGCTCTTGGGCAGCTTGGTGAGTTGGACCACATCAACTGCCCTGATGGATTCTAAACCTTTAGGACTTACGCTCTGCCCAAACCTTGATTGACTTGTATCCTAGTTGATGGGCCTAGCCAATGCCTCTTCTGTCTGAGAGAGAACCACACCCCTGGTAAGTACACAGTGGGGAAATCATTTTTGCTGAAGACTCAATAAATCAAGGGATTTGTGGCTATAACTCCAGCTGCTCAAACAATCGGTGCACACAAAAGGTTTTTATCTCACAGGATCCCAAAAGGTTCTTCGGTGAATGCTTCTTCAACCAGATATCATTCCTTCAGGTCTAGCACCAAAAGAAAGGCAAAGAAGAAAACCTGTGTCAGATGGATCACTGGTCACATGTGGGCAGATTGCCCTAGCATGTTGGTACAGAGTAGGAAAATACCTACTGGATGGACATAATCATCTAAATGGAAGTTCTCAAGATTGGCAGCCCAGTATGGTCTGAACCTAACCAGGCCTAGATACTGAATAACATTAACTCACTGTTGCACTTAAAGCAGGCCTTTGTTGAGCCATATTAAAATCCTTATTATACTGTTAGCTTTTCATCCACCTCTATTCCTACCATTTGCTTCCTGCCTTGTAGCCAGCTACTAATCCATGAGACAACCATCCCTTTCATCCCATGACTGCTTGGGTATGTTCACACACACTTATTTTGAAACAACAGAGGAGCAGCTGCGCCGGGGAATCCTGGGGCCAAGCTCACCCCGGCCCCTGCAGCGGCAGGCTGAGCCGGGCGCCCCCGACCCTGTGGTGGGGTTTGGGGGCAGCCCGGGAGGGGGGGTGAGCCAGGTGCTGCAGCCCCCTGAAGCAGGTAACGAAATAGCAAGCCCACAGTATGGACATGCTATTTTGTTTCCCACTTTTGTGTTATTTCGAGGACGGTGTTTTTTTATTTTGAAATAACTTGTTTTGAAATAACACGTTATTTTGCTAAAGAACCTTGGTGAGGAGCCTTGGCAAAGCTTTCTGAAAGTCCAAGTATATTATATCCACTTGATCACCCTCCTCCACATGTGTGTTGACCTCCTCAAAGCATTTTAGTAGCTTGGTGAAGCATGGTTTCCCTTTACAAAAGCCAGCACTGACTCTTTCTCTAACATATTGTGTTAATCCGTGTGAAGATAATTCTGCTCTTCACTAGCATTTCAAACAATCTTCCCAATAGTTAATTTAGCCTTAATGGCCTGTAGTTGCCCAGATTGCCCCGAAAGCTCTTTGAATCAGTTGTTTTAAAAGCTAAATCAGCCTCTGCCCCAGACATCTGGCAGATAAGTAATAGATTATATACACAGTTAATAGTTCTGCAATTTCATGTTTGCGTTCCCTCAGATTGGGGCATTTCCTCAGCTTTTTCATCTCAAAAGAATGGCCCCGGTGTGCGAGTCTTGCTCAGATACTTTATAGTGAAGACCAACAAAATTAATTTATTTAGCTTCTTCACAATGACTTTGACCTCTCTGAATTTTTCTGTAGCACCTCAGTCACCCAGGGGCTCCACTGTTTTTCCTCCTTCCAGTCTTTTGCTTCTAATGTACTTAAAATTGCAGTTTAGCTTTTTGTCTCTTGCTAGTTGCTTATTAAACTCTTCTTTTGACCTATCTAATTACACATTTACCCTTGACTTGCCAGAGTTTATGCTCCTTTCTATTTTCCTCAGTAGCATATAAGTTAAAATTTTTAAAAAGGATTCTTTTTGTCTCTGAATGCCTTCTTTTCTGTTTGTTTGTTTGTTTTTGTTTACTTGTTTTTTTTTAATTCTGGGTGTACCTTTAGTTCAAGCCTCTATTATTGCATTTTCAAACAGTGTTCATTCAGTTTACAGTTGTTTTCCCCTTGAGACTGTTCCTTTTAATTTTCTTTTAACTAGCTTTTTCACTTTTGTGTAGTTCCCTTTTCGATGTTAAATGCTACTGTGGTGGGTTTCTTTGGCACTTTTCCCACACTAGGATGTTAAATTTAATTACATTATGTTTGTTATTGCCAAGCAGTTCAGCTGTAGTTAGCTATTGAACCAAATCCTGTACTCCACTTAGGACTAAATCAAGAATTGCCGCTCTCCTTGTGGGTTCCAAGATGAGTTTCTCCAAGAAGCAGTCATTATTGGTGTCTAGAACTTTTATTTTTGCATCCGGTCCTGAGATGACACATAACCATTTAAGAAGGGAAAAGTTGAAATCTCCCATTATTATTGAATTTTCTGGTTTTGTAACTTCTCTTATCTCCCTGAGTATTTTAGAATCACCATCACCATCCTAGACGGGTGATTAGTAGTATATTCTTACTGGTACACATTTTTTTCCAGGTGTGGAATTTCTATCCATAAAAATCCTGTGATACTCTTTTATTAATTTTTAAGATTTTTAGTATATTTGACACTACATTATCTTTCACATATAATGCCACTCCCTCACCAGTGCAGTCTACTATGTCATTCTTTTATATTTTTGTTCACTGATGTTACCATATGCCATCAAATTTCTGCCTAACAATATTCTCATTTAATACCAGGTGCTCAAGTTCACCCATCTTAGTATTTAAACGTCTTGCATTTATGTAGAAGCATTTTTAAAATATATCAGTATTTAATTATCTGCCTTCACATGAATGGGTAACTTTTTCAGTTTTTTGTTCAATTGACTGTTTCTATTAATTTTCTACTTATACTTTATCAACAGCTATACTTTCCTTTTTACTAGGATTATAGAGTATCTTCTTTAATAAATTCTTCCTTATGGGATGTCTCCATCTGTGCCATGTGCTCCTTCATACCAGTTGACTTTCCCTAGCTGCTAATTTAAAAAACTCCTCTATAGCCTTTTAAATTTTACATTCCAACAATTTGGTTTAGATGGAGCATAGCCTTTTTTAACATGCCCCTCCTTTCCCAAAAGGTTCTTTAGCTCCTAGCAAACCTAAATCCCTCCTTCCAACATGTCCACACATTGAGACTCTGCAGTTCTGCCCATTTAACTGTCCCCATGTGTGGAACTTGAAGCATTTCAGAGAATGCTGCCATGGAGGTCCTGGATGTCTGTCTCATACCTAGCAGCCTAAGTGGGACTCCAGGGCTGTTCTCCTGGCTTTCCCTGTATCACTGAGACTTACCTGTAAGAGCAGTCAAAAGAATGACTGAACTTCAAGTGGTCTTGGACAGGCCACCCTATACAACCTTCCCCAGGGACACAGTAGTGTTCACCTAGATTTCTTTCAAAACAACTTATATCGAAATAACCCCCTGTGTGTGAACACATCCATAGAGAAGAACTCACTGTAAATAGCCAAAGATGGTACCACATGATCATTTCTTTGGTGTAAATTCCCATAGGAGTCTTCCCCAATAGCTCCTGTGAGGGAAGCCCTTGATCTGTGTTGCAATTTGTCCAAAATAGCAAGGAGGAAGAGAGAGACCAGGTGGGTGAGATAATAAGTTGTACTGGACCATCATCTGTCAGTGAGAGAGAGAGAGAAGCTTCCCAACTTACACAAAGCCCTTCTTCAGTACTATTGAGGGGTGACTGAGGGAGAGAATCCCTCACACCCCTTTGCAACAGCAGCTTATTTCTGAGAGGACTGGGAATGACTTACCCATTCTGGTCTTTGAGATCTGGTGCACAGGGTCAAAGCAACACTTGGGTTTGGGAGTCCTCTTAAACAAGGAGCCTGGGGCTCCTCTATAGCTCCCCCCCCTCCAGTCTAAAAGAAAAGAATACAGACCTGGAACAAATGACAGGAGGTCCACAGTCATGTCCAGTATGTCAGAGTTTGTTCCTTCTTTCCATGCCCATCTTCTTGAAAATGGGTAGAATATCTTAGATCAGTTTACAATTGAAGCAATTGAAGTCCTTGAGAGAAGCTGAGAAATAAAATGAGGAAGCTAGCTAAGTCAATTTCAACATTGGTCTCAAACAACTTCTGTTGTCTTCCAGTGCCAGAGAGAAACCATAAGACTGGAGAGATCTTTTCTAGGGACCTTCAGCCTGTTAAAGTTAACCAGAGTCTTTGTTATTTTCAGTGCTCTTTGAATCTGGCCCTTAATGGAGTCATCATGTCCCAATATAAATGGGGAATGTAACTATCTTGCTTTTGGCATTGCCCTTGGTAATGCTGCAGAACAATTTCTGACCCCTTTAATGGATACCAGTGTCCTCCCTTGATATATATAGTGGAGCCAGAAGAGGATGATAAGAAGAAAAGAGAGAGGAGACAGACAGCAACCAGAAGTAATGAACTGTAGGATAGACTTCTCATCAGAATGAGTATATTTAATCAGTTTCTGAAAGGACTGGCTCTGAAATAGCCCATTCAGAGGGTTAGCAGCTGCAGGGATTGTTCAAAAGCCCTCTCCTTTACAAATAACTTTGCACTCCAGAGACTCCCCTGCCCTTCTGCAATGCTACTTACAAATAAATGAACAAGCGTTCTAGTCACTGTGCAACAGATGCTAACAGATGCTAAAATGACACATTATTAAAAAGCTGGTGTGTAGTACATCCTTTCTTTAGTACATCTTCAGGCAGCTCTCCAACAATTCCAGCGACTGCTCCTTGTATGGAGTGAGAAAGGGAGGCAGATTGGTTGGAAAACTGTTAATGTGGTGACGGATCAGTGTGAAACACAGAGACAGGGCCACACATACCTGAAAAAATAATGAGAAAAGTTCTTGTCAATCCAGGACTTGGAAAAGGTCACAGAATTCAAATGTGGTCACAAGTTATTCATGTAGTTAAAAGTAAGAGTGGAAGCATATTTGGAAAATATCAAAGGGCTGGACTGGTTGGCTCAGGAAGATAACTGCAGGTCTATTGTGTTCTTCTTTCTTTAGATCATTTGGGTTATCTGTATCTACAGCACTTTACTGCCATTACCACAGTATGGCTATCTCTACACTGGAGGGCCCCTTGGAAGTTGATTTAAGAAGGTCAACTTTAAGTCAACCTTGTAAGCTGACTTCACGGTAAGTCTGTGTGAACAGGGACCAGGCATACCCAGGGCGCCCCTCCTCCTACCCCACCCCCTATCCGGAATGGATATCCTGAGCCCAATCGGTTCCAGGGGCCGATCTGGACCCGGGCCAATCCGGCTCCTGCCATCTAGGGAGGAGCTGGGAACTGGGTCCCACTCCCAGCCCCTCTTTGCTGGTGGTGCGGCCAGCAAAGAGGGGCTAGGAACCTGACCTGGCTCCCACCCCCTCTTTACTGGCAGTGGGGGCTGACAGCTGGCTCCTGCCAGCTGTGACAACTGACCTGGGGCCAAATCCCCCCCCCCCCATCCCTGGCACATATCAGGGCAGGTGGCTCCGCAGCCTGGTCAATTTCACAGAAGTAAAATTGACCAGGCTGCGGAGCTGCCTGCCCTGATAATTGATGGGGGGCCAGCTCTAAGACCCTGCTGCCAGTAAAGAGGGAGTGGGAGCCAGGTCAGGGTGCAAGCAGCCAGGTATTAGGGGAGCCAGCAACTCCCCCAGGGATCGGGGAAACTGTCATCTCCCCTGGCCACTTGCAAGCGGCCCAGGGACATGCTGGTTCCCCCGATCCCGGGTGGAGATGCTGGCTTCCAAAATCCATGTGGGAGATGCCAGTTTCCCCAAGCCCTGGGAAAGATGCCAGCTCTCCTGACCCCTGGCCACTTGCAAGCCAGCCCCCGCCAATGGCAGAGAAGGGCTACGAGCTGGATGGGGCTCTCAGCCCTCTCTGTAGGCTGCGGGGGGTAGGATCCCATAGGGAGGCCATCTGGCTCCCAGAGGCTTACTGCAGACACCCAAGCAGCTCTGAGCCTGGTCAATTTCACAGATTCCTTGCCTGTGAAATTGACCAGGAGCTGGTAAGTGTCACAGGCACCAAGTCTGTGAAATTGACCAAACTCAGAGCTGCTGGCTGGGCAGCGCAAGGCTCTGGGAGCCAGATGGGCTCCCAGTGGGCTCCTTGCTCCTGCAGCCTACAGAGAGGGGCTGAGAGCTGCATGGGGCTCTCAGCCCCTCTCTGCGGCTGCAGGAACTGGCTGCCAGCCCCTGCCCCAGGCACTGAGGGCCTGGAAGTCAATCTGGCTCCAGATCCTCACCACGGGGCTGGAGCCAGATCAGGCTCCCTAGCAGGATCAGGCCCAAGCCCAATCACTCCTAAGACCAGGGAAGGGGGTGGGGCCTTCCCCATAAACTCAGCTTAAAATCTTAAACCAACTTACAGAGCAGGAGTTAAGTCAATTTAAGCACTCGCTTAAGTCAACTTAATGATTTCTAAATATAGACACTGCTTTCTTTAAGTTGACTTAAGGGCTCTTAAGTCGACTTAAAGCCATAGCATAGACAGAACCTATCCAAGCACCTCACAGTCTTTATCAGTGATCCCCAACTGATGGCCTGGGGGCCATAAGTGGCCCCTAGAGGCTTTAAAAGTGTCTTGTGGCTCCCCTCCTGGTGAGTGCAGAGGGGAGCTGCTGCTTATGGGAACCGGGCAGAGCATGTTTCTGTGGGGCTGCAAGACCAATGCAGGCTCCTTGCTGCAGCCCTTGCTGTAGGAGGGGAAATAGCAAAGCACTCTGCCTAGGCCCAAAGGTTCTGGGGTTCTGGCTGGAGCTAGAGGAAAGGAAGCAGTTATCTTCCATTCCCTTGGCTGCAGAAGGGAGCCACTGCCTACAAACCCCGGTGGAGTGCAAAGGGCTACAGGATGTGTATGGTTTCTGCGAGGGACACCAGAGATCAACAATGAGGCAGTCTCCTTGCTGAGCTTTCGTCTGACTGCAGTAGAGGGGTGGGCAAAGGTGGAGGGAAGCCAGCTGGCAGAGAGTGGTGACCCTTCACAGTTGTAAAAATAGTGTCTTTCAAGCCAAAAAGGTTGGGCACCTCTAGTTTAAATGACGTCACATAGGGTGTGTTCACACAGGCTTCATATTTCAAAACAACAGAGGTTGTTTTGAAATAAGAAACAGCATGTCCACACGACGTACTCCCATTTCGAAACAAGGGGTTCCCTTGTTTTAAAATGGGAGCCGTGTTTCGAAACGGCTTAAACCTCCTTCCGTTTCAAAACAAGGTTGTTTCGAAACCAGTGGTTTCGAAACAACCCTGTGGGGACACATTGTTTCAGAACAAACTGTTCCGAAACATCATTTGACCTTCCTCCCAGGGTGCTTAGCACCCTGGGAGAAAGGGCCACCCCCTCAGCACCCTGGCCAGGGAACCCTCAGCACCCTTACCAGGGTGCTGAGGGGTGTCCCCTGGCTGGCAGAGCGGGACTGCAGACCCACGCGGGGTGAAGAGGAGCCGGGCGCCTCACTCTGCCAGCTTTTTGCCGGCGGGATGAGGCACCCGGCTCCGCTTCACCCCGCGGGGGTCTGCAGTCCCCTGCAGATCCCTGTGGGGTGAGCCACCGGCTCCTCTCACTCCACGGGGGTCTGCAGCCCCCCCAAAGCAAAATAGCATGTCCACACTGTGGACATGCTATTTCATTTACCTTATTTCGAAGACACTTTTTTGTCTTTCGAAATAAGGTGTTTCGAAATAACGCATTATTTCAAAATGGCTTGTTTCGAAATGTCTTGTTCCATCATGGTCCACATAGCTAAAGTTCTTCATTAAAAGATGTATCACTAGGATTACACAATGGATGTCTCTGCTCCACAGTTTCATTCATTTATGTTGGTTATTTCACATCATAGTCAAAAACACCCTTTATGTTCTCCTGAATTCTGCAAATGTAACATGTTTGAAAACACAGCTCTGGGACTGAACTGAAAGGAAGACTAGGTATGTCAAAGAATGTGTGGCAGATAAGAGTAGACTTCAGTAGGAAGGAAGGTTAATGAATCACCAAAATGCACATTTGCTATAGGAATGGGAGGTAACAGCTTTCACTGAATTAAGTATATACGAATTCTTGACTGGAGTACACCTTGGTAAATAAATCGTGATCTCTATTTCAGGTGGTTTGCTTCATTACCATTCTTCTTGTTGTGGCACTGAAAACATAATGAACTCATAATTTATTCACTGCACTTCTGTAAATGTTCCTGCACGATTTGTAATCATTAATGGGCAATCACAATAACATGATTTCTGTATTTGTTTTCCAATTATATAAATTACAATTGCCTTGCCTTGGTATTGCTGCCTTTATATTAGCATGGGATACAGATGAGGCCCTCTGTAGGGTGGTAACATACTTTGTGCCTTTCCTCAGGTAATCAGATGGATGTGTATTATCCATCTTGGCATCTTTAACTTCTTTTGTTTGTAAAACTGGATTTCCTCTAGTCCCCAGGCAGTTCGTCTGAAGAGGATCACCTAGTGCAACTTCTTATGCTGTGAAACTCCTTAGAGATATCTGCATTCATGTCTAAAAAGTTTTCACTGATTTTCCTTATAGCAAAAGTGGAGAGCTCCAGTGAATTTCCCCTCCCCTTGTCTTGCTGCCTCATTTGGAAACCAGCTATTAACTTCTTCAAGTAGTATTGTTAACCTAAATGACATTTAGGCTATGTCTACACAGCACTTTTATTTCGAAATAACACTGGTTATTTCAAAATAAAAGAAATTTAGTCTACATGATGTTTTCTTATTTCAAAAGGATGGATCCCGTCCTTTCACAATAAGAACCATTGTTTTGAAACAGGTTAAACCCCGATTATTTTGAAACGGCTGTTATTTCAAAATGGTTATTTTGAAATAAGGCTGTTTGGACATGTTGTTTCAAAACAACACCAATGTTTCAAAACAACTGTTCCGAAACAACATGTCCAAACGGTCTTATTTCAAAATAACCATTTCAAAATAACAGCTGTTTTGATAGCAGGCTTTCCCTTATTTTGAAATAAGTCATTTCAAAATAAGGGTTTTATTTTGAAATAAGTCATTTCAAAATGACTTATTTCAAAATAAAACTTTGTGTGTAGACATAGCCTTAGAGACGAATCCATCTTTCCATAGTTATGTCCACAGGGGCTAACTCTGCCATTGTTTCTTAAACATGAAACAGTTTCTGTAATCTAAACCCCCCTTTTTTTAACCCCTTGTTTCTGAAATATAGTCAGCTTATAAAGCAACTGACCAATAGGCATTTTTTCCTGCCTATGATTTTCAGAAAATCTCTTTTATTCTTCAATCTATTATAATAATCTCTTTTCACAAACAGCATGCCTACTGATGACACATCTGGAATACATTTTTAGGTAGACACCAAAATGCAGGCCATGATACACTTTTGATAGTCATGAGAGACAAGTGATTGCTAGCAAAGCCTGCAGACAAAGACATTTGAAGGGTTGGTGCTCCTGCTAGGAAGAGTTTAATGGACCCAGATTTCCTCACTGGACTGCATGCCCTTGCCATTTCCATCGCTTGTATTCCCTTAAGTGATGTTGGACAAAAACTTTAAAAGACCTCAGTTTCCATTTATAGATTTGGAGGAATTCACCAACCTTAAAAAACAAACAAACAAACCCAACTCAGCATCCAGTTGCTCCTGCTCAGAGCAATGTGGATTGAGGCTGGAGATTCTCCACTGTTCTCAGTGGAAGCTGCTGGTGCTGAGCCCTTTTGTAAATTGGCCTGTTCTTTTTCTCTTGCTAGCCACACAAACGCACAACCACTATCGAACTCACCACATTTATTACACTGTTTGTTACAGGCAATAATATTTGGCAATACCCATGCTTGATTTGCATGACTGTTACATCTTCTGGCTTTAACATTGTCATGAACTGTTTTTCAGCTCTGGCCTAGGCTACAGTTAGGTTGACATGAAGGTAGCTTATCTTTATAGCCCTGTGAAGATACAAATATGTGGATCCTTACCTGATCTGCATCCGCAGGAATAAACTTTCAGCTGGCTGCAATTCATCCTCCCTCTTTTAAACTAACCTGCAAGCTCCTCTGTTCATCAGCTGTTCTGGAACCAGCAGACCTCCACTGAGTTGTTGAGCCCCTGCTACCCCAAACAAAAGATGAGCCCTGCCTAACAGCTGATTAGCCCACTCTCCTGTCTAATAGATGAGTCCAACCCTCCTACCTAATAGCTGATCAGCCCCACCCTTTTGCCTAACAGCTGATCATCTGCTGAATCCTACTAGTAGCCTAACAGGTGCAACCAAGCGACCACAATATGCAAGAAAAAGTCTGTGGATAGCTATGTCACATTAGTGGATTCAGATATACATAGATATAAAGTGGATATCCATGGATTTGCAGGGCTCCACTTATGTCAACCTATGTTTTTTTCAGTGTACACACTACGGCCTTACCACCAGTGATGTATATGCCATGAGACACTGAAAGCTTATGTCAGTGTAGTTAGGCTAACACTGCGTCTGTGTATACGCTGCATTCCTTAGTTGTCTGTTGGCTGTCTGGTTAATTTCATCGCCCCCATACCAGCTCCCAGCTCCCCAGCTCTGGCTCCTGCCTGGTCACCCCACATGTCAGCTGGATTCCAGGCACAAATCTCCCTGCCAGATGTGAGAAAACCTGGGTGAGTTCTCCTCTGGTCCCAGTAGGGAACAGGAAGGCAAGAAGGCAGGAAGCAGCAGGGCTCTTGGCAGGGAACTTCCCAAAGCTCTCAGCCCTCTCCCCCTACCACTGCCACTCTTTGGTGGGTGGAAGCACTTCTGGCAATGTCATGCACCACCGATGGAGGGTAGCATGCAGTAATTACTGTGGTGGCTGTAAATCAACTTAACTAAAGTTATTTTGAGATTGCAATGTACACATGCCTTCCGACACTTTAAATGTGGTTGAATGTCATGGAGAAACCTGAACTAAACTGTACAGAGTCTAAAGAAATGAGACAGTTTGGAATGGATATGAAGCATTCCAACATTTAGAAGATAAAAACCTTATAAATGATCTCTGTGTATCCCCACAGACCATTGCCATAAAATAGTTACTGCTAGAAGTTTCTTCTCTGAATCACTATTTTAAGTGTCTTGATAAACAATTACCTGTAATTTTGTTTATAATGATAGGTTCCTGCTTTGTTTTCCATTTGTACTACTGCAATATAACATGTCTCTACCAGGAACTGTTCAGTGATGGGTTTCATAGGCCACAATGATATGTTAAGGTGATATATATGGAAAGAATTATAAGCCTAGACCAAACTGTAATGTAACAGGGGAAGGAACTAACACTCGTAGTTACCTTGGTTATGAACACACTAAGAGGATTTTAAGAGTTTGTTGCACAAGGTGCAGTGGGTTTTAGTGATACTTCACAGGAAGAAATACACGTGTCTAAGAAATGCTGCTCTCCCTTTTCCTGAGAAGAACCGTGGTTAAGATAAGGTTAAGTAAATAAGTTAGCTCTTCTTTAATGTCTCCAGATGTGTTGTGTATCTCTGGTTCTAAATGTTCCATTCTAGGCAATCATTTCATGGTCCCTGATGAATGCAAGTCTTACAGGTTATGAATGGAGAAGTTGCCTCCAAGGTAGCCTCTTTCCATACCATTGAAGATCTTGGATTTTGAATTATGTCCAGAAGCAAATTGGGGTCATCAAAGCAGAAACAGATTGCCATCACAGTAGAAGTAGAAGCCATCAAAGAAAAAAACAGACTGGGAGCCATCAAAGGCACAGAGCATTAGTTTGATGTGCTCTTGATGGTTAGCTTTTCATGGTCTGTCCCACATTGAAGAGACTGGAATTTGGCTATGGCTATCAGTCCCTATGGAGAAGATATGGCCGTAATCCCACCCTGATTGACCCTAGTGGAATGGGGAAGCTGTGGAAGACCTCACTTGCTACTATCAACAAACAGTTATCAAAAAGTGGATATTAAGCTGGTAAAACAGTGAAATTTGGTACTGTTTTATAAGCTGTAGAATAGAAAGGTTGTGGGAAGAAGACTGTGGAAGGCAAAGTCAGGGTGGTTAGTGGTTAGAGCACAGACTGGAATCAGGAAACCAAGATTTTCTTCTTGTCTTTGCCACTGGCCTGCTGGGTGATGTTGGACAAGTCCTCTTCAACCTCCCTGTATTTCAATTTTCCTCATCTGTAAAATGGTGATGATGACACCATTTGCCTCACTGTAGCACTTAGAGATTGACTGATATAAAGGGCTGTGTGAGAACTGGCATCATAATATTCCCACCAGCAACTTTCCAAGATTTAGCTTCCACATCTGTCTCTAGAAAGAGTAACAAATAATCATGATACCAATAAAAGAAGCAAGGAGTCCTGTGACACTTAAAGACTAACAAATTTATTTATCACATCAGCTCTCATGGGAGAAAATCCCACTTTGTCAGATGCTTTGAAGAGGGGGACACTTACAGAATGGGAGGAAAATAAATGCGGGGCAGTGGAAGTCATGGGATCTCCCATGAAACCTCATGTGATAAATAAATTTGTTAGTCTTTAAGTGCCACAGCACTCCTTGCTTCTTTTGCTGGACTAGACTAACACGACTTCCCCTTTGGAACATGATACCAATATTTTCTTTGAGCTGGAGGTTTGAGGCTGATGATTTATCTTATTCCAAGTCATTCTGAGTTTTTAAATCTTGTAAAGTATCACCTTATCCATTCTAGACTCAGCACATCCTGAAATTGCCTCAGTCTGTTGTGTGCTTCTGAGAACCAAACTTCTGTAGAAGATTAGTTTTCCCCAACACTAGGCCCACATTTCACTCCAAATGTATATCTGAATTTTGTACTCTCCATCCAGAACACAGCTTAGTATTTCGTTAACATTCTGTAGAAGAGGTTTTCAGTTCATGGAGCTTCAATTGATTTTCTTCATTTTTACTGAAGGAAAATCCATAGGGGGCCCTGTTTTTGGTCACAGCTTGACAGTCGATCATGGTGCTAGGAGCCATGGATGCAGAGTAAACATCAGAGCTGTGTGAGGAATCTGGTCCATCAGTAAGACGAG
>ML681966.1:92460544-92476839 GCA_007922195.1 Podocnemis expansa
TTTAAGAAAACATCAAATATTTTAAAACTTGTGACAGTAGGAAACACTCATTATTTGCGGAATAATTTATGGAGACAGATTTCACCCAGTGGAATATTTGTAGAATGTTCACTTTCACATTCATTCTTGATTACCTTCATGTGTGATTGCTCACTAAACCTGAGCAGAAAATAGTTTTCCTGCCCCAAGAAAATTTTCAAGAAATCAAAAATCTCCCATCCCAAATTAGGATGAAAAGTCAAAATCTCATATTTTTGTGAACTAAAAATCTAGGCATAAAAAGTAAGGGTTTTTGTTTGTGTGTTTGTTTGTTTTTAAGTTTGGAAGGTTTAGTTTAAAGGTGTTGTTGTTGTTCTGTTTTACCTTTAATGCTTTCCTATAGTGCTTCCATGCTTTTTACCTCTACGCCATAAATTTCAAAATAAAATCTTGGTTTCAGACACAAATGGATTTTTATTTATTCATTTTCCCATTTCAAGGATGTCAAAATAAAATGTTGCTGAGTTCCAAAGGGGCAGCTGTGTTAGTCTAGTCCAGCAAAAGAAGCAAGGTGTCTTCTGGCACTTAAAGACTACAAATTTATCTACTTAAGAAAAAGATTTTATGAATAAATAAATAAATGTAAATTTAAATTTGTTAGTCTTTAAGTGCCACAGGACTCCTTGCTTCTTAAAATAAATGTGTTGTCAATTTCAGATTTTTCTCAAATTTTAACTGAAAAAAACTTGAGAAAATCAACCTTTTCCCATAAAAATTTTGTTTCAATGAATTATTTTTGCCACTAAAATTCTGATATACGCCTATTGCTTACTCAAGTCACATTCCATTGTTTCATCTGTCTGACTTGGATGAAGGAAGCCTTTGGCATTGGAGACTACTGAATGAATATTGAGTATTGAACAATTCATTGTTTGGGGTAACTTTCATTGGTGCTACAATTCTCAAAATTTTCAGAATTTGCAGTCAATCACAAAACAAACAAAAACCCTGGAAGGCTTTGAAACATGTAACAAATGATAAATAATACAACCCCATTAAGAACAGTCATCTAAACTCATCCCCCGCCCCTGAATACAATCTTGACAGAACAAAAATCAGGGGTCTCACATTGCAGTGGCAGAGGTGGGGGGGGTGGAGTGGGGAGGGAGTCTAGATTGGTTATTAGGAAAACCTTTTTTCCCTAGGAATGTTGTTAAGCTCTGGAATGGGTTACCTAGGGGAGGTGGTAGGATCTCCATTCTCAGAGGTTTTGAAGATGCAGTTTAACAAAGCTCCAGCTGGGATGGTTTAGTTGGGGTTGGTAATAATTTAAGCAGGGGTTGGACTAGATGATCACCTGAGGTCCCTTCAAACCCTAACCTTCTATGTTTCTATAGCCAATGCTTTCTTATGCATAAATAATTCTACTGATTTCAGTGAGATTGTTACTTATGTAAAAATGAGACACATAATTTTTCTAGATTGGGCACTCCATGACTGGTCCAGCACTGATGTCTAGAGATGGGTTGGAACTGAAAACATTGGATCTACAACCAATTTGCATGCATTTCAGGAGAGTCTGGGTTTGTTTTTTGTTTGAGTCATTACATACAGAGGAGCCGTATTACAGCAGAGTAACTAAGGCTATGTCTACACTGACAATTTAGTTCAAATTAAGGAGGCTTAATTCAAACTAAATAGGTCCTAGATTTCATTAGCCTTTCCTTAATCCAAGCTAAGAAATTCCTTGGTTCGAACTGAGGAATGCTTAGTTTGAACTAGTAAGCTCTGGAGCTTGGTTTGAACTAAGTGCTTGGTTTGAGCATTAGTTTGAATTAAGTGTGATGTAGACTCGAACTAACCCTTAGTTCAAACTTAAGAAGTTTAAAGTGCAGTTAGTTCAAACTAATGAAGCATACTAGTTCAAACTAATATTAGCTTGAACTAGTCCACGTTGTCAGTTAGAACTAATAAGTTTGAGGTTAGTTCAAACTATCCTCAATCATATTAGTTTGAACTAACAGGTTCGAACTAACTTTAGATATTGGGGACATAGCCTAACAAATTTTTCAAGTTCACTGGCTGACATCTCTTCATCCCCTATCCAAAAATAAGTAAGTAAGTAAGTAAGTAAATAAATAAATAAATAAATAAATAAATGTTTTTGGTTGAATCAAAATAAAGCTTTTACAAATTTTTCATATTTTGGTGAACAAAAAAGTTTTACAATTATTTCAGTTTAAACAATATTTTCAAAGTAAAACTGAAGCAGACTTTGAAATGAAAAGTCATTATAAAATGAAAAATCAAAATATTTCATTTAAAATTATTGAAACAGAACATTTCAGGTCTTTTTTTTTTAAACAAAAAAACATTGTCTTGTTTTAATTAAAATGATTTCACAAAAATAAACAAATAAATCAAGAAGAAGAAGAAAAATCCTTTGTATGAAAACCCCTGCTCAGTTCTAAGCCATGTGCAAAAATTTGATGTGGGTTCAAACTTGGGGTGGGAAGATGGAGAGTTTTGGTATAAATTATCCATTAATGATAAAAAGTACTCCTAGTTGTAACTCAAGTTCTATTGTACCTTACCAGAGGTCAGATTTCAAGTCATAAGCACATGGAGAAAGGTACTTGTAAGCAGCTGGAAAGAGAAGGCAAGAACTTACTTTGGAGAGACTTCTGGTTCAGATTTTCAAAAAAAGTCAACGCCCAACAGTTTATTGTTATTTAGTTGCATAGGTAGAAGCTGATGAGTCCTCATCTCTTGAGCATCTGCCCCCTCCATTTTAAAAGCTCCAATAAATGTTCCATTAAATCAGTGGTTCTTGGGCATTTTTTGCTGGGGCCGTCTTTGATAATGGTTCAGGCTTTAATGACACCACCCCCCTCATTCCATCCTTACTACTCCACCACTGCAGGGGATAGCATTGTGATTCTGACCACCAATCTCTGCAGGGCTCTGGCTGTCTGCCAAGCACAGGGACTGATAACTTGCAACCCCCTATAATAACTTTGTGACCCTTGAGAGCTCACCACCCTGAGTTTGAGAGCCACTGCATTAGAGGATCAAAATTTATTTCCCCGCAACTTGTACCTGTGGTTTCACATTTTAAAGATTTAGGGTTTGTTCTCCAAGAGAAATGGAATGGAATATTTCCTTAATATTTCTGGAAAACTGAGCAAACATGTTTGACAATTGAAGTTGCTTTATAAAAAGGAGAATTCCTGGTTAAAGCACTATTGCAAGAAACAAGAGAAAGGTATCTTATGAACATAAAAGGAGTAGATGTCCTTGGAAAAGAATGAGCCATACTTTTTCTCAAGAATTTTTTACATTTCTCTGGAATCTCTGACAATCAGGCCTTTTAAAAGTTTTTCAAACTATGCAAACTACCCAAAATCACTAATTAAATTTGAAAATGTATGCCTCCAATTATTTATTATTCTATGACCTGAAAACATCCTGAAGTTGAAGTTGAAGTTTCATTGGGGTGGAAAAAGCATTAAGCATACTTCTATAAATCACACAGCCATTTCTTGTATTAGTTCTGTATTTTATAACTGCTTTGAATCTGGCTCTTAACTTCATTGAATTTCAGTGAAAGTTTGCCTGCTCATCTACATTTTGCAGGTTACATTTTAAAATTCCAAATGGTCATTTGAATAGACATAAAACATGGTATATTGCACATAAAGAGGGTTGGGAGGGAAAGGTAGAATCTGAAGAGGCGCAAATGAAAATAGGAGGTTACAACAAATGGCAAAAATTCTATAAACTAGCTCTGAATTTAGAAAAAAATCAAAACAAGCATTACTTATAGTAGGATCACTATAAACAACAATTGAAATTAACATGAAGAGATGCTGTTACAACAAGCAGAAGATGACATGAAGATATGATAGAAATATAATGGAAGTGACAGCAACAGAGTGCAACAGAAAATTAAAATGAATCAATTATGTGCAGTGATTAAAGTTCAGACTTGAAAACAACTACCCATATGTTTATCTTTAAGCAGAGGCAGTGCTGGGGCGGGGACGGACCCTGGGCACAGGCCCAGGCCCCGCCCCCAGTGGGCAGGCCCCGCCCTCAGCTGGAGGGCCCCACCCCTTGGCCAGGGATAGGGCCGGGGGGAGCTGCGCCACCACGGGCAGCTAGGCTGCAGTGCGGGCCAGCCAGAAGTGGCCCCTGGAAGCTGAGCCTGCGCCTGCGGGCGACCAGGCCCCCAATCCGGCCGGGGATGGGGCCGCCGTGGCTGCAGGTAGCCAGGCCCCAGATCTCTAGCGGGGGACAGGGCCATCGCTGGTGGCTGGCTGGACGGGCCCTGGATCCCCGGCCGCGCATGGGGCCACCGCTGCCACTGTGGGCAGCCAGCCAGCCAGGCCCCGGATCCCCATGTTCATCAATGATCTGGATGATGGAATAGACTGCATTCTCAGTAAGTTCGCGGATGATACCAAGCTGGGAGGAACAGTAGACATGTTGGAGGGCAAGGACAGGATTCAGGGAGATCTAGACAAACTGGAACAGTGGGCCAATAGAAATCTTATGAGGTTCAATAAGGACAAGTATAAAATCCTGCACTTGGGACGAAAAAACCCCATGCACTGCTACAGGCTGGGAAACATTCAGCTAAGTAGCAGCAGTGTAGAAAAGGACCTGGGGGTCATGGTGGATGGGAAGGTAGATATGAGTCAGCAGTGTGCTCTTGCTGCCATAAAGGCCAACGGCATACTGGGCTGCATCAAAAGAAGTATTACCAGCAGATAAAGGGATGTGATCCTTCCCCTCTATTCTGCACTGGTAAGGCCGCATCTAGAATACTGTGTTCAGTTTTGGGCTCCCCACTACAAAAAGGACAGGGACATGCTAGACAGAGTTCAGCGGAGGGCAACCAAAATGATTAAAGGGTTGGAGCACAAGCCCTATGAGGAAAGACTGAAAGCATTAGGCTTATTTAGTCTGCAGAAGAGAAGATTGAGGGGGCATTTGATAGCAACCTTCAACTACTTGAAAAGATGGTCCAAGGAAGATGGAGCTCGACTGTTCTCAGGAATAACGGAGAACAGAACAAGGAGCAACGGTCTCAAGTTGCGGTTAGGGAGGTCAAGGCTGGATATTAGAAAAAAACTTTTTTACTAGGCGATTGGTGAAGCCTTGGAAGGAGCTGCCGAGGGAGGTGGTGGAATCTCCATCCTTGGAGGTGTTTAAGGCCTGGCTGGACAAAACCATGACTGGGATGGTTTAGCGGGAGTGGTCCTGCCTCTGGTAGGGGGTTGGACTAGATGACCTATGAGGTCCCTTCCAACCCTATGATTCTATTTTAATGAAAACAGTGCATCGAACAACTGAAATCCCATAGGCTATGTATACACCTCAAATTGTAGTTTGGACTTGGTTAGTCCAAACTAAGTAGCTTAAAAGCTAGTTTGAACTAACTTTTAGTTTGAACTAGCCGTGCTTTTTTTTTTTAGTTTGAACTAACTTTTTAGTTAAAATTTAGTTGAAACTAAACAAATGCACTAAGTTTGAAGTGACCGCTAGTTCAAACTTATTTAGTTCAAACTAGCATGCCTACATTGTGCTAGTTCGAATTAAATACACAAATTAGTTCGAACTAAGCAGTTAGTTTGATCTAACCAACTGAACTAACTAATTCGAACTAAGCTTTGCTTAGTTCAAACTAACAATTTTTTTTTTTTTTTTTTACTTTGAACTAGGCAATGCCTGATGTAGACAGGGTTCAAATTAGTTCGAATTAAGGCTCCTTAATTTGAACTAATTTGCTTCTGTAGACGTAGCCATAATGGCTACATTATATACATCTACCATCTTCAAGTAAGGGTTTTGACATAGAAATTATATCAATAAGATTTCTTGAGCTAAATAAGCAAGGAATCCTGTGGCACTTAAAGACTAACAAATTTTTTTATTGCATAAGCTTTCATGGGAGAAAATCCCACTTCATCAGATGCTTTGAAGAAGATGTGTTTGAGCTACCAAATTCTTCCAGTAGCCGAAAAGTTCAAATCAAGTAGGAGGTTCTATCAGTCTTTTCTGAGATGCTAGCTAACCAAAGACAAATACTTGCAATACAGTGCATTAGGAAAACATAGATAGGTGTACTTAATTTTCTGAGCCTTTGAATGACACATGACAGGGGAGGGAAAGGAAAAAAAGTAAAAAGTGACAACTGAAATGCATAGCGAATGAGAAGGAAATATGCATTCTTGTAAAGTAAGACTCCAGCCCAGCAAAGTATTAGCATAGGATTCTCAAATCCCATTAAGGATTTGGGATCTTAACTCTCTTATGCTAGTTTATAAA
The DNA here is from genome assembly GCA_007922195.1 of Podocnemis expansa. Classification (NCBI taxonomy): domain Eukaryota; kingdom Metazoa; phylum Chordata; order Testudines; family Podocnemididae; genus Podocnemis; species Podocnemis expansa. The sequence goes on from ML681966.1 coordinate 92,466,857, forward strand.
TCCCAGCCTTAGGTATATACTCAACTTTAAGTATCTGAGTAGTCACTGAATTGAGTAATTTTGCATTATCATATAATAGTTGTATTACTTTATCAAAAATTATTGGGGTTGTACAACTTTATTGCATTGTACAACTTTATTGAAAGTTCCATAGGACATAGAGAATATGATATTTCCTGACATATATAGACTCATTCCATTTCATAAGTGGAGATTCTTAATGTTTACCTTGAAAATGTAGCATTAAGTACTGAAGATATTTGAAAACAAAAAAACAAAAAAAAAGAAAACCAGAATGAACATTCATTGCTGTTTGATACAGATCAACCTTTGCATTCAATAAATCAGAGGATTATTATTATACAAATTAATTCTTTTTTTTCATTTTGAACTAACATGGGTGGAGAATCGAGTATAGAAGACTATTTGAATTATAAATAGATACTGAATAATAACCTAGCTTATGATCTGTGCAAGTACAGAGGTCAGCCTGCATAGAGCTCAATGCAAGTTCAAGACTTTACTAAGTTGTAAGGGACTATACTGTATTTTAATAGCTGCCTATGTAACCCATGAGCTCCCACATGCCCAAAGCACATAGGATGCGGCTCTGCTGGACTGTCAATTTCAGAGGCTGACTCTGTGGCAGTTTACGCTTTCAGATATGGGAGTTTCCAGTTCATTTTTTTGGTGTTGCTCCAGATGATGGCTCTCACTTTTGTGCAGCACCTAGAGTAATGTGGCCCTAACACCCAAGTTAAGCCATTATGTTCAACTATAATTACACAATCAAAGGAGGGTAGTCATGTTAATGTAGTTCAGCAAAACAAGCTAGTAGTCTACTGGCACTCTTAGGCTTTGTCTACAGCTAATACCTTAGGAGTTGTCTACACTTAGAGCAGCATTCACATTAACTGTCATCAATTCAAATTCTATTAAGTGCATGAACATGCCCGCTTTCATCAATTCAATGAGGCAGTCCTCACTTCGAATTGATGAAAGCTAACTTCGAATTAATCAAACTTTGTTTGACATCGAAGTCAGGGTTAATTTGAACCCATTAGTTCGAATTGACCCAGTGTGGCCATATCAGTTCGAACTCACTGGGTTCAAACTGACAAGGGTTCACCTTCACCTCAGGGTGCCATGCACACTGGAAGGAAGAACAGTTCTTTGGCAGCTGGGGCAGGCAGCCCCAAAGGTGCCTCCCTCCAAGCCAAATCCGGCTGGGGGTTGAGGAATGGGGTTCCTGTCCCCTGGCTGGGAACAGGGACCCCAGCCAGCGCTTCAGGCACACTGGCCCCCCAAGAGGAAAGCCCCCCCACCTGCACAGCTCCTGTGGGGCTGGCCATGTGCACACCCCCCGCATGGCTCCTGCAGGGTTGGCCACACAGGGGCAAAGCACCACTCCGCACAGCTTCTCCCTGGGCAGCTGCATGTGGGGGGAAGCATCCCCATCTGCAGCTCCTAGGTGGATGGGGGCGCAGGAGGAGAGCACCCCCCCCAAGTGGCTCCTGCAGGGCTGGCCGCATGGGGATGCTTTCCCCTGCATGCAGCTGCCTGAGGAGAAGCTGAATGGGAGGGGGTTGCTTCCCCCCATGAGGCCAGGCCCCCAGAAGCCCCAGGGGGCTGCTTTGTCCCTGCACTGCCAGCAGGGATGGAGCGGTGCCACCAGCACGGCTCCAGCAGGGGGACTCCAGCCCCAGGGAGGGGTGATTCCCTTCCCTGCAGGGGCAGCCTTTCTGGGAGGGAGCAGGGGGAATCCCTCACCCCCCTTGTAGGGGAAACATCCCCTGCCAGGTTCCAGTACTTTGAGCCTGGCACTGCCGCTAGAGCTGGGTAGGGGATGCTTTTCACTGTGCTGGGCTCAGAGTGCTGGAGCCTGGCAAGCGATTGGCTGTGGCAGTGGCCGTTTTGGACAGCTGTCTTGCCACATTTCCCAGGGTGCCCCTCTCCAATTCAAATTGACAAATCTAGGCCATGGACATCCCAATTCGAATTGGATGTTCTTGTCTAGCCATGTCAATTCAAATTGACTAATTCGAATTGAGTAATTTGGACTGACATGGTAAGTGTAGACAGAGCCTTAGTTCGGACTTGTGTAGTCCAAACTAAGTATTTTGAAATTAGTTCGAACTAAATGTGTTTGGGGTTTTATTTGTTTTGTTTTGTTTTGTTTTTAATTCGTACTAACTTTTTAGTTCAAACTAGCCACACTTTTCTTAGTTTGAACTATTTAGTCTGAACTAAAAAAAAAAGTAGCAAGGTCAAACTAAAAGTTAGTTTGAACTAAGAAACCACATTTAGTTCAAAATAACCACTACTTTGAACTTATTTACATCTGTGACCCTTCTGCCAGGGTGAGATGGCAGAACAAGGGCCAGGTTCTATATCTAGGGGTTTCCAAATAACATAACAACACTGGTTATTTTGAAATAAAAGAGATTAGGTCCACACAACGCTTTCTTATTTTGAAATGATGGGATCCGTCATTTTGAAATAAGAACTGTCGTTTCGAAACAGCTTAAACCCCATTCATTTTGAAATGGCTGTTATTTCAAAATGGTTATTTCAAAATAAGGCCATTAAGACATGTTTGAAACAACATGTCCAAATGGCCTTATTTTGAAATAACCATTTTGAAATAACAGCCGTTTCGATAGCAGGCTTCCCCTTAATTCGAATTAACATTTTCTTAATTCAAATTAATTTATTTCCAGATAAGGACTTTATTTCAAAATAACTCATTTTGAAATACTTATTTTGAAATAACAATGTGTCTATAGACATAGCCACGCAGATTAGTTGCCACCCCCCCCCAAGCTGTTAGGCACAGATTCTAAGCCTGCCTTATACATCAAACTAGTATGCTTCCATTGGGCTAGTTCAAACTAAAAATGCAAATGAGCTCAAACTAAGCAGTTGGTTAGAACGAACCAGCCAAACTAATAAGTTCAAACTAACCTTTGATTAGGTCAAACTAATTATTATTTTTTTTTAATTCGAACTAGCCAAAGACCAGTGTAGACAGGGTTCAAATTAGTCCAAACCAGGCATGCTTAGTCCAGACTAATTTGCTAGTGTAGACAGAAATAGCCTTAAAGACTAACAAATTTTATTTATTTCATGAGCTTTTGTGGGAGAAAATCTTACTTCATCAGATGGTTGAAGATAGGTAAAGTACAGAAATGGAGCAAAATAAAATGTAGGAGAGTGTAATTTATAGGAGAAGGTCAGATTGTTGCAGCAAAAAGGAAAGCAAAATCACTTGTTATAATGAGGAGGAAAAAATGTAGTCCATATTTAACCCTAAGTTGATGATGTCAGATCTGCCTATGAATTCAAATTTTGCAGTTTCTCTTTCAAGCTTTGAATTGTTATCCATTTGCCTAAGTATAGTTATTAACAGGTTATTCACGGAGTGATCAGGAAGATTGAGGATTCCCTTTCTGGTTTTTGAATGTTGTTAGTTCTGATTTCAGATATATGTGCATTTATTCTTTTGCACAGAGACTGTCCTGTCTGTCAGGGTATGTCTACACTTACAATTTAGTTTGAATTAAGGAGGCTTAATTCGAACTAAATTAGTGCATGTCCACACTTGCTTTCATTAGTTGGAACCAAGGAGTTCCCTTAGTTCGAACTAAAGAAAGCCTAGTTCGAATCTATAAAACCTCTCTTAAGTTTGAATTGATGGTTAATTCAAACTCATTAGTTCGAATTAACACAATGAAGCTGTGTTAATTCAAACTGACTGTTAGTTTGAATGAACAACAGCTTGATTTTCCCTATGCAATAGCGCCTCCTGCCTGATTCGAACTTTCAAGTCCTGTGCATGGACATGCTAGTTCGAATTAGGGTTTCTAGTGTGGCCATCTTAATTCAAAGTAACTTAATTTGAACTAATAATTATTAGCCTGACTTGATGAGTTCGAATTCAGTTAATTCAAACTAACCTTCTAAGTGTAGACAGACCCTCAGTGTATAAGGCAGAGGGGCATTTCTGGCACATGATGGCATGAATCATCTTGGTGGATGAGCAGGTGAATAAGCCTGACCTGATCCTATGACTTTCACTTCCCTGGATTTATTTTTCTCCCATTATGTAAATTCTCCATCTTAAAGCATCTGACAAAGTGGGATTTTCTCTCATGAAAGTTCTTGTGACAAATATATTTGCTAGTTTTTAAAAGTGCCACAGGACTCGTTTGTTTTGCTGAACTGGACTAACACAGCTACCCCTTTGGAACTTACCTTACTTGTACTTCCTGCTTTCTCCATGTCTTGTGTCTTCCCTTGGTACGCAATTTACACAATTTAGACTGTCTTAGATTCAGACTTGGTGGACCAAAATCAGAGATAATGTATAATGAGAGATGATGTTAAGAAAGAGGTAGGAATTAAGAGGCTTTGTATCTTTTTAAATATAATGTATATACTTGGTACAGCAGAAAATGTAAATTACAACATCTTAGATGACACTCTTTTTAAAGTCTCTTAAACTCTACTCTGAGATTGGTCCCATACTTTATTATGGTGGAGAGCTTTATCAACTTTTTAAAGAATCCTCCTGAGACAACAGAATGGGATATCAATTCCCATTCCAATTCTGTATGCTTTCCTTTTGTTACTTATTTGCATTTCATGATGTAGGCTTATAACTGAAATAAAATGTTCACCCTTTTCTTTATAGCAAATATAAAATGTACCGAAGGCTTTACCCCACTTTTTTTCTTTTTTATACAGTGCTTAGGTCTTCTGCACAGTAAGCTGTCTGATAATCAATGATTTTGGCTTTGGACACTTTTAAATTATATTCTCATTTAAAAGCATTTGATTCTTTCAATTAGATAAAAAATCCAGCATGCCAAATGACATATAATCTTTGTAAATGAAAGTTAGGAATCTAATGAAGGTGTAGTGCTTTGCAAAGATTTTTTTTGCCAGCTTTTTAAAGTTGAATATTCATAATATTTCTAACCCCTTGGCAGACGAGGTACACTGCATAGTTATCACCAGAAACGTGTGGAGACTGGGGAATGTACCTTTTCCTTGCAACCATGGTGTTAATTGTCAGAGATTTTCTTGTTTCTGAATTGAGATACATTGGACCAGTTTTTTCATTACCGTCACTAGAAACTGACAAGGGGTTATTTCTGTACAGCTTTTCTTATTGCTTGCCTTGCGTCTGTGCTTAGCACATGGAAAATGTCATTTCTCTCTATATATGTGGGAACCTCAATGATATTAAAGATGCAGATGATTCTTATTTGTTTAGATATATTCTTATGGAAATGCTTATAAAAAATAAATATGCTCCTTGAGGGATGCCATGTCTGCTTATGATTGCTGTTCCGTCACTGGCCTTTAGGGAGAACATCTGTTGATGGCTGACACCAGATGTGTCTCCCAGTTCTGTTTATGCTCAGAATTAGCATGTACCATGTAGACATGTGCCTCTTGTGATTTGTTTCCTAAGGGTCTTACATAAAACATCATTATATGCCATGATATCTTTTTAATTGTGATCTGTCTTCACTGGTCCTTTTGTTGAACTTCTGCAGTCAAATATCGCACCTTTGACATATTACAGAGCCTGTTGCTCGTTGTTGCATGCTTTGAACTATACAGTGATTTCACTTTTTTCTGGAAAGCAAGCCAATATGAGTTCCCACTGCAAGATATTGCACTACTTTGGCTGGGCCCATTTGCCACACAACATGGCTAATTGATCAGCTGAGGATTCCTTTAGTGTTGGGGAATCTCTGGGTTTTGGTGTATTGTTCATAACCAGCCTTCGGGTTGGCTCAGGTGCTTGCCCAGAGAATAGGTGTGGCCAGTTCAATGATGGGCTCTGACACTCCCCTAATGGACCTACTGGGATCAAACCTGCCTTCTAGTACCTCCCAGGAATCCATCTTTGCATCTTTGTAAGGCCTACACTGCCCCAGGTTGATCAGACTTCAGCCTAGTTGCCCCTTGTCTTGTGCTGAGTCTCCAGCATCCAGGCAACTCTCTAAGGATGTACAGGGTTTCCCTGGCCAGAGATGGGCAGAGATTCTCTCCATTTAAGACTCTGCCAGTGGCTTCTAGTATAGAAAGGGTCTATTTGACCAGTGGGATTTTCTTCAGGTCAACATTTCACTTGAGGACTGGGCCCTGTTTGCTCTTGTATCCATCAGTTCATTGTCAGCTTTCGGTAGTATGTCCATCTTTCAAAGGTAACCAACAACAAAGTTTAATTGAATATAGGTGAAAACACCACTCTCTGATGTTCATTTGTGTTAGAGAACAAAACAGAGGTGGAGTGGGTTGAACGTTACCCTTTATTGCCTGCTTGTTCCACCTCAATGCCAGGAGTGAGGAAGGAGGAGGAAAGTGTATTACAGGCACTTATGCTTAAAAATCTGCCAAAGCTTACATTTTCAATGACTTTGTAGAGACCCTTGTTTCACTTACACCTAAAACATGAATATATATATATATATACTTATGTGGTAAATATAATTATCCATGCCTCTGTTTCTTGTTTACAGGTTTAGCATATAGTGTGCAGGCCCTTTACTTTTAACTAATTACTTTTGCAGTGGAAATAACTTCATTCTTTAAGAAGTTGAGAGGAAAGGGGGAAAAAGGTGATAAGCAACATTCTTATCCTGGACTTTATGTAGGAGGGGAAGATAGCATCCTTTTAGTTATATTTCTTGCACAAGTTGTGGGAAGGAAGAAGAGAAAGAGGAAGATAACATTACTTTTAACTAGAACCTCATTTACAGGAAAGTAAGGCTTGCTCATAGCATCCCATCACCATAGTTAGCTATAAAGCGATATACTCAATGTAATTACCTACAATTTATAATTCACAAAATAAATTTTAAAAAACTCTTTCTTTTAACATTATTTGCAGTTGCTCTCATCAGTGAACTAAACCATACAAAATGAACAATTTGGGAAATAAAAGCTTAAGACAAAGTTAAGATTTAGAAGGTTGCACAGTCAATCTTGGAAATGCTAGAATGAGTGGGGCCTATGCTGAACCTCTAAAATGAGTGGGGTCTATTCTGAACCCCCTTCAACTTTAACTCAACTCCCTGGTGAATATGTATAAGGACACAGCATTTAATTACAAAGAGAAATGATGACGTGAAAAATAAGGTATCATAATGTGCCCAGCATCAGATGGAACATACAGGGACAGAATTCAATTGTACAAGTGAATAATCAGCTTCCCTAACCATGAGACTATCCTTTCTCTCCCTGTAGTCCTTGCCTCATTTGGGCCAAATATTTCAATTTCTGCAAGAAATGAAGCCAGGATCCTGCATATAACAAACTTTTTTACAATGCAGTCCTGACTCATCAGTTGAACAGATCCATCCTGTGCCTTGAGGAAACAGGTGTCCTGTGTAAAACCTAGTACAAGTTAATGTAAGTAAAGGCTTTTTTCATAATGCATATGCACAAAGGGGCTGAATTAAGGTAGCATAAGTGCAATATTTCAGAGTTCAAACCAGACCAGTGGTGGACCTTGTGATCACCTACCCTGCAACTCTGGGTGACGTCAAGCCTATGCTGTTGTGGCACCTGCCTGGGACACCAATGGATAATGCCCTGGCTTGCACTGCTCGGTTGTTGTTTGCAGAAAGACACCTGCCCCCTAGCAGGTCTGAATTTCCCTAAAAGTGCCTTCCATGGGTATCTAACTTGCTCCTGGAGCACTGAGAAAGTTGTTAAGTTCGCTGCTCCTTTAAAGAGACAGAAAAAGCTGCTTGTTACCTTGACCAGCATCATCAATCAATTGAGTACAATCAAAGCACTGGGCTGATTTAGATAAAAAAGTAAAACAAGGCTATCTAATCAGAAAAGGAGACATTGTATGTGAGTTTGAGTAAAGAACTAAAAGATTACAAAAAAAAAAAAAAAGAACCCATCAGAATTCACTTTCTAATAACTAAACTCCAACTTAACAAGCTATAGTCTTTGTTTAAGGTACTTTCTGTACCAATCTTCCTTTTCCAGCAATGACTGACAGAATCCCTGAAGTGCCCCAAGCACTGGATTTCCTTGTATCCTCAGCTAGAGGAGAACTTAGGGGTTCTCTGTCCCTCTCCTTTTAGTCTAGTAAACATTTTAAAAGTGCATCTTTCAAAGTTCATTTACTCAGTGTAAGATGGCAAGATGGTCCCCTTTATAGAGGGAGGCATGATGGCCACTCTTATATAAGGAGGCAAGATGACCTCCCTCAGAGGCAGGCAGCCAGGACGCCCCACCCTTAAGGGGGCAGAGCCAGGGATAGCCTGTCTGTCAGGCCGGAGACAGGGGGGTGGGACAGGAAGTATAAAAGGCAGACCCTAGAGCTCAGTTAGGACTTGGCAGCCAAAAGGAAAGGTGCTCCCTCTGCTTTCTCCACAGGCCCAGCAGGAGACCTGGCCAGCCGAGAACTTGCCTGTGCCCTGGGGACCAGATGGCCGCCTGGATCTACCAGCGATGCCCCAGCAGGAGACCTGACCTCCCAAGAATCTACCAGCATCCTGGGGACCAGATGGCTGCCTGAACCTACTGGCAATGAAAGGGTCAAGGATGCTGCCTCACTGGAGCAGCCCAGCAGAATTCCTGGAGCTACCCATGCCACTGCCACCACCACTGGAGGAACCTGCAGCCCCTATTTACCCATCAGTCTCCTGTGACATAGATGAGCTTCCCCTGGCCAGTGATGACAGCCCCAAGAAGGCTGGATGTGACTTGGAGGAGCTACCCTTGGTGGAAGACCTACCTGGCCTGCTGGATCTGTTGCACCCTGGCAAAGACAACGAGAGGTTCAGGAACCTACCACTGGGTTACTATCTGGAGGAAGCTGAGGAGGAGTAGGTACCTTGGGAGACAAGGGCTGTGGGGGAACCACATGGTCAGGACCTCTGTGCGGCAGAGGCTGAGCCTGAGAATAAACCAATGTGTTGCGGGCAGGACCTCTGGTCCCATACTTGACCATGAGGACCAGTATCAGGATCTGGGCTGGGACACAGTGGAGTTAGGTTGACCTGTGGCTTCCCACCTCCCCACTTCTGAGCCCCTGTTGGAAGCTCCTCCCAGCGATCCATAGCAACCCTCTTTTTTTTCCCTCATGTTAACCCCTAGATACAGTCATAGTTGCCTGCCTGCCCCACTGAGGGGCCAGAGACAGTCATAGTTGCCTGCCTGCCCCGCTGAGGGGCCAGAGACAGTAATATTTGTCTATTGGCTCACCTAAGAAGTGAGACTGTTGAGAACAACACTAGCCAGGCACCCCTACAAGGAGGCTCTGGGTGCCTGTCTTACACTCAGCTTCAAGAGGATGGAAAATTTTCTGGTGGTGAAATCTTCATCCTCAAAAAAGACTGTTAAGTGACCACTTCCTCCAACATGCATACAAACTTGTTGTACTCATTACTTTGTTTGCCTGGGATGCAAATGTGCTTTTCCTTTCCCATGGTCATATCTTGTGCAATGTACATTGGTGACACATTCAAGCAGGCAGAATTGCGTTCCTTTGTAGGAAAAAAAAAAGAAAAAAAAACAAAACAAACAACCGTTGATAAACTCCCCATGTTGCAGCTGGTTTAAACATATTTCCATAATTCCAGCACATCTGTATAATCTGCGGTGTGTTAACAATGCATACACAACAAGATAATACTAATGATCAGTGTGTTATTAGTTTTCTAAGTATAACTAAGGCTGTATTCACACAGCACTTTTGTTTTGGAACAACCTCGTTGTTTCAAAACAAAAAAAAACATGTTCACACAACGCACCATTGTTTCGAAACAACGGGAACCCGTTGTTTCAAAACAAGGGTGTTGTTTTGAAACAAGTTAAACCCCATTTGGGGGCGAAACAACCTTGTTTTGAAACCCTTGTTTCGAAACAACTCGTGTGAACATGTTGTTTCGGAACAAGGTGTTCCGAAACAACAGGTCAAGGGCTGCCCCCTCAGCACCCTGGCC
>ML681966.1:92477239-92510589 GCA_007922195.1 Podocnemis expansa
GTTATTTTGAAATAAGGTGTTATTTCGAAACAAGTTGTTTTGACACAACTTGTTTTGAAATAACCATGTGTGTGTGAACACAGCCTAAGATGCCACATTTGAAGGAACTATAAAGACAAACACAGGTTTAGGTGCAGTGAGTATGTAAGGCCTGACACTATGTGCTGAAACAGAGTGGTCAACTACCAAATGGCCCTGTTTCAGTATGTAATGGTCTTTCTGGCATTTCCTACCTTTAGAATGCTTGACTTGCACCCATTTGATTCTTAAGTTTGTATTTAATTGTTGTTATAGTTCAATTTATTTATAAAAGCAACCATAATTAACATGAAATTTATAACTAAACACTGTTTAAAAAAATTATAAAATCCTTAGTTTAATAGGGAAAAAATGTTCTTTTAAAACAGTGAAAAAGACAATGAATGCTTTATTTATTGCCATGATAGTCTTTGTGATGTGCCATATTTAACTACTTTGTGCCAAGTTGGATAAGATTTATTGCAAATTCTAAGTGACATCTCATTTAAAAAAAAAAAAAATGCAATAGAAACCTAGGTAGGTGACTCCAATCTATAATTTCCTGCCTTTTTGGAAAGTTTACTAATCACAATATTATAGTCCTATAAATGTAAATCTACATGAAATGGAGCTGGAATTTTCTGTCTTATTCTCATGTAACCTTGTTTTGAAGAAATTAACAAACAATACTCTCTGAAAAAGAACAAACGTAATTTGCCACCAGGACAAACCCCAAGGAGTACAGTGAAACCCAGTCTGCTTTTTTTGCAGCCCCTACTAAGATTGTGCTCTGTAATAATATTATGGTTGCCTGGATGAAATCAATTACTGTGGCAATCATTGCCATGACAACCAGGAAAACAATGAGTCTCCAAGTATGCAAATAAACTAGAGGAGAAAGTGGTTGATTAACCCTGATATCACAATGTTATTCCTCAAACAAAAGCAGGAGAGTAGAGATGTTCACTGGGGGGGGGGGGCAACTCAGATTTTTACAATTTTCCTAAAATATCAAAGCATACAAGCATATAACATGCACTGGAGATCACTCTGCATACATAGTAATCAGTGGCTGAAATTTTATTCAAATACCCCATGGCATGTTTACCAAAAAAAAAAGGGGGGGGGGTAAAAAAAATTCAGGAAAATGTTGCTGCATCCTTAATGATGGTCTCACTGCTTCAAGACCATAATGTAAATCTTGTAAAATCTACCCACTTTTTGCACTTCAGTCCTTCACTCTTGCAGTTGCCACTTTCTTCATTTTAAATCAAAGAGTGAAAAGATGAGAAAAATCCCCCAGAAATTATTTGTGTAACTGTGTAATTATAACAAACAAGGAAGCTACTTCCGAAGGGGCAGCCATGTTAGTCTAGTTCAGTAAAACAAGAATAAGCATTTGTGGGAGAAAATCCCACTTTGTAAGATGCTTGAAGATGGAGAAGTACAGATGACTGTGAGGAAAATAAATGCAGGGAAGTGTAAGTCATACGATTAGGTCAGACTGTTGCAGCAAATCAAAGCAATTGTTAAGACTCAAACAGTATATAACACCATATAAAAAGTCAGGGAGGTAGAAATAGGGGGAAGTCACTTATTTTAATGACAAAGCCAGTTCAAATCTGTGTTCTTATACTTCCCTGCATTTATTTTCCTCCCATTCTGTAAGTTTTCTACCTTCAAGTGTCTGACAAAGTGGAATTTTCTCCCACAAAAGGTCATGCAATAAATAAATTTGTTAGTCTTTAAAAATGCCACAGGACTCCTTTTTATTTATTTACTTTGAAGTAACAGAAAGTTAATCCTACTGCAGTTTGGGTTTAAAACAGATAATCTTAGATTCCCATAATCCCACTTATGCTCATCTCTGAATAGTCTAGAGAGCATGATTTTGCTCTGTGACACCTGAAATCCAGCAATCCTGTTGATGTCACTGTAACTGAAAGTATACTTTAAACCTAAAAATTAATATCTTGCCTAACTGAAGGCAAACAGAATACGTGAGAATGCCCATAAGAGGGTGTTAAAAGAAAAACAACTGGGTTGTACGCAAGCTTGCTGTGTTATGTAGGAAAAATCAGGAAGAACTTCAGGTATGCATCTTAAAATCTAGTTACTTTTTCCAGAATGACAGAATATTAAAACAAATGAGTGAATAAATGATAGGGCTCAAAAAGCTTGTCTCAATTAAATCATGCAAAACAAAAGCATGGAGATGACTGGAATGAAATTACATTCCAAAATACAAGGCATATCTGATAACAAAGTGAAGTACCTGACACTGAAGAACTTAAGGAGAACAAACAGGAAGATTATACAGTCCATTATAGAATGGATGGAAAGAACTGGACAGAACAACTGATCCAGGAGTAAGATGCAACAGCGTACTTGTGGGGCCAAACAGAAGATCATGCTTTTTATGTAGGAAAGAGGGTCTGTGAGAATTGTGAAAGAATGCTCTTTTCCCCTTTATCCCCCTATTAAAACCCACCATGACTAAAATGCAAGGTGGAAGAGGTGGTCAGAGGCAAAAATTTATTCTTTATAAATTGGAAGTCACAAACTAGAGAGGAAAACAAAAATCAATTGTAGTAAGTCAGATGTAAAAGAACAAGAAGAAATGCCAAGAAAGACTTTAAAAAGCAGCTAAATGAAGACCCAAAAACTAACGTCAGGTTTTGGGTATTTTTTAAGTACTTCAGAAACAGGAAACCTGCCAAATGATCAGTGGGGCCACTGGGAATCAAGATTCTAAAGAGGCCCTCAAGAAAAACAAGGACACTACAGAAAAACTAAATGAATTCTTTGGATCAATCATCAAGGCTGAGGATACAGAGAAGATCTCCACACCTGAGCCATTCTTCTGGGTGACAATGAGGAACTGACACAGACTGTGGTGTCAATAGAGGAGGTTTTGGAGCAAACTGATAGATTAAAGAGCAATAAATCAATAGGACCAGTAGGTATTCACCCAAGAGTTCTAAAAGACCTTTCAAATATTAAATTGCAGAAGAACTGTGTTGTGGTACATAACCTACCTCTTAAATCAGCCTCTGTATCAAATGAATGGAGGATAGCTAATATGATATAATTTTTCTTAAAAGGTGATCCTGGCAATTATATGACTGTATGCCTATTTTCAGTATGAGGAAAATTAGCTGAAAGTATAGCAAACAATAGAATTATCAGATGCATAGATGAACATTATATGTTGGGGAGGGGTCAAGACAGCTAATGAGAAGGAAAAGGATCACTCCTCAATCTGCTGAGAGAGCCAACAAGCATGTGAACAAGGGTGATCCCATGGATATAGTACACTTTCCGTTTCATAAAGGTTTTGATATGGGCCCTCACCAAAGGCTCTTAAGCAAAGTAAGCAGTCACAAGATAAGAGGGAAGGTCCTTCTAGGTATCAATAACAAGTTAAACGATCAGAAACAAAAGGTAGGAAGAAATGTCAGTTTTCACAATGAAAAGACATAAATTGAGAAGCCCTCCAGTGATCTGTACTGGGCTCTGTGCTGTTCAACATATTCATTAATGATCTGGAAATGGGGGTAAACAGAGAGGTGACAAAATCTGCAGATGATTCAAAGTTACTCCGGATTGTGAAGACTAACAAAGGGGTCTCACAAAACTGTATAAATGGGCAACAAGATGACAAATGAAATTCAGTGTTGGTAAGTGCAATGAATATTGCACATTGGATAAAAATAATTCTAACTATATATACAAAATGATGGGGTCTAAATTACCTTTTACAACTCAAAAAAGATCTTGGAGTCACCATGAATAGTATTCTGAAACATCTTCCTAATATGCAGAGGCAATCCATGTTTGGACAAACCAGGCTATTTACAGCCTCCTGTTGGTCTTATCATATCCCACTTAAAGAAAGGAGCAGTGAAGGTTGGTCTTCCAAAGACTGCAGGGGAAGTAGCCAATCAGAGAACTACAGTCTCAGATAAAAGGAGCCGCAGGGCCTGATCAAGTCAGTTTGTGACTGGAACCAGAGAAGCAAGGAAAAGTGCTTGGTCACAGGGCCTCAAAGAGAGAAGCAGAAGGATGGTTTTGATGGAACTTGCATAAAGCAAGGAAAGAGAATTGAGAACTTCAGTCTTGAGGTAAGGACAAATTGCTGTATGGAAAAAGACCCGGGGAACAGCAGCAGTAAACAAGCAAAGAAGGCAGTACATGACTGCTGCATGTAGGATTCTTGGGCTTGGACCCATAGTAATGTGTGGGTTTGGGTCTTCTCCCCCATCCCCACATCAGCCAATAGTGAAAGGAAAAAGGGTTTGTTGGGATGCTCAAGTAAAGGGCAAGCTTTAAAGGGGGCTGGAGGCAGGGCTGTAGCCCCTGGTTAGGGCAGACACTGTGTTAGATTTATGTTACTTGGAAGGAGTTAATTCTTGCGTACTGACTGCCTGCAACTTGGCCAGAGGGCTGAGCCCCTGCAGACTTGCCCAATGATGGCAACAATATACAGGAAAGGGAAAGAGTGCAGGACTTCATCTAGCAACAGGAGGCACTTATGAGAAGTGAGTGCATACCGTTACATAGTCAAAAAATATGACAAAATGCTACGAACCATTAGAAAAGAGATAGATAATAAAATGGAAAATGTAGTACTACTATATGAAGCATGGTACAGCCACATTTTCAATAATGTGTAGCATTCTGGGTACCCAAGAGCCATTACACAGCTCTGAATCACCACTCCTTTTTCAAACTTTTCCCTGGAAACATTTGTATAGTTGAAACACCAACCTTCCCAACAGCTCTACTGATCAACCCAATAGATCCCTTCAAAATAAGTCACATACTTAGGATATTTCAATACCCCAAGGAAAATCCATGGTGCTGTTCCAGAACCTGATCATTTAAGGACCTACAGCCTATTCTAAAAGATGATCCCTCCCTCTCTCAAGCGTTAGGAGACAGACCCCTCCTTGCTTATAGGCAGGCCCCTAATCTTAAACAGATTCTCACCAGCAACTACAGATCTAGCAACAGAAACACTGAAGCAGGCACACACCCCTGCAACAAACCACACTAAGTCTGCCCACATATCTGCACAACAGATACCATCATAGGTCCTAATCAAGCCTGCTACTCCATCAAAGGCTCATTTACCTGCTCATCTACTAATGTGGTCTATGCCATCATGTGCAGGAAATGCCCCAACACCTTATATATTGGACAAACAGGAAGATTGCTGTGTAAGAGGCTGAATGAGCACAGAGCTGATATCAGAAATCAAAAAACAAAGAAACCAGTTGCTGAGCACTGCCATCTTCCTAATCACTCAATGACTGATTTATTAACGACTGTCATTAGAGATGTAGCTGGGACAACAAGACTTCAAAGAGAAACAGCTGAACTCGAATTAATATGCAAGCTAAATTCTGTGAAAGCAGGAGTTAATGGAGACTATGGGTTCTTTTCCCATTACAAAAGGTCATTTGACTTCTGGACCTTGGGCTCTGAAAACCATCAAAGGAGTCTTCACACCTTTGAAAATCAGATTGCTCACTCAGAAGCCTAAGTTTAGTTTCAATTTCTTGGAAACCTTGGTGAAAGGCTATTATCTGTCATTCTGGAATATTAATGGGACTTAAAAATGGATAAAATGATAAATTGGTGAATTGCTTCCCACCAAAACCAAAGAAGACTGATATACAATGGCTACATCAATTTAAGAAGGCCAGGCAAAGAAAGAAAGAAAGAAAGAAAGAAAGAAAGAAAGAAAGAAAAATCGAACTACCATGTCTTGACACAGGACTTCCTAGTTCGATTTTGGAGAGGGGCAACATGGGAGGTGTGGCAACATAGTCCCCTGGCAGGGCCATGTTGCCACCCAATCCCCTGCCACTGGCTCTCCAGAGAGATCACTTCCCTGCTGCCCAGGAGGTGGTGGGGATGCAGGGGGTCCCCAATCCCTTCCCTGCCACCTGGCGGCAGGGATGCAGGGCATCCCCGATTCCTTCCCAGCATTGGGGTAGCAGTGGAGAAGAGGGGCACCCCGATCCTTTCCCTGCTGCTCGGGTAGCAGCAGGAATGCAGGGTGCCCCTGATCCTTTCCCCACCGCCCGGGTAGCAGCAGGGAAGAGGGGTACCAGATCCCTCTCCTGACCCCCCACACCCACCCTCCCTGGCCAGGGTGTTGAAGGGGTGGGCCTTCCTTCCAGGGTGCCAGTCAAAACAGTGTTTCAAAATAATGTGATCTAATGGCATTGTTTCAAAACAACTGTTTCGATCTAGGCACCGTTTTGATTTTAAACCAGGTTTTATGGATTCAATATAACTTCTCCTGTATTGAAATGATGGAGCTTGTCATTTCAATACAAGGGAATGTCATGTGGACTAAATGATTTTTTAATTGAAATAACCACCTCTATTTTGATTCAATGCCTGCATGTGGAGATACTCCATGTGACTACTTTCCAGACCAAATAAGAACACTATGTGAAGCTGAAGATTCATCACAAGGGAAATCTACCTTTTTGGGGGGGAATGGGTGCAAGATCATGCATGAGGACACCATCTTGTATCTAGTCAAAACTCTTTTTCCATTCTCTGGGAAAGTAATTAGCCAGGCAGGTGAAATGGTGATGAATACAATAGTAAAGACTTGATGCCACACTCACAGCTGTGGAGGCAAAAAGAAGCTATGTCAGAGGTAGGATTGTAACCCCAGCTTTGTGCTCCATCCTTTAGACCATAACTATGCCTATCACAAGCCTCAGGTGTGCTACAACCATCTATTGGAAGGTCTGGAGCACCCAAGGTGCTACAGCTAAATAGAACATGCTGATCTGAATGAGAGGTGTGAGAAACTGTTTTGTGGTTCCCGTCATCTCCCTGTGGTCTTACATCACAGGTCACATTCCTACATCTTACCTTGCTTGTGCCATGAATCCCCCCCCCCATGTTAAGAGAGATGGAGACTCTACAGTAACTATGTGATGTGCAGGCCATCCCGAAGGAGCTTTTCACATCATGTTCCACTCACCTTTCCTTTGATGAAAATCAATGTTGAGGCCCTCACACACCTCTGCCTTGGGACAGAGGTGATGGCTTTAACTAGGAAAAAGGCGTTCAGCTGTGCAAAAATATTAGAAGCCACTGTTCTAAATCCTGCATCTGAGGAAAGCATATTTATGCTGTCCAGTCATTTCCACCTGGCCCTAAACACCATCTCATAGGGAGCTACCCTCTTGGTGGGGGGGAATCAATAATCTATGAAGGTGATGTACATTTTTATCATGTAACTTCAGCTCCTCCCATTCAATCATTCAATGGATGAGCCTTTTCTGTAATTCTAAATAAGTGGAAAAGTCCAAGTTTCATTTAGATTCTTGATACCTCACTGCACACAGGACAGAGAAGAAATACCCATGAGAATGAACAGAAGTAAGAGCAGAAGACGAAAATTCACTTAGGCCTACATCCTCAGAGTCAGACGTTTTGTTGGAACATCAATGAAAGTTAGGAGCGTAAATACATTTGAGGATCTAAGTCTTAATCTACTTGCTTAGAATTGTGTGTGTGAAGAGGCATGACCATTGACACCTAGAATTTAGAATGGCATGTTAAGGAATCAGATAGTTTAATAACCTGAAAACGAGACCATGTGGATGCATCCTATTACCTGCCTTGTTTCAGCAACACAGGGGCCTGGAGACCAGAGCAGCTGTGGTGTGACCTCTGTGGATGCTCTGAGAGAGATCTTCATCTAATATAACTTGTCATAGAACCACATAACTCAGTGAAGGGCCTGTACATGGCCATTTACACCAGCTGAGGATCTGTATGGATATGTCTCCACTGCAGTGGGGAAGTATGCTTGCGACATGTGTAGACTTACCCAAGCTAGTGATCTATCCAGATCTTCAGTGATCTAGCTTGATCAAGGTTAGCATGAGTACCTATTTCAGTGCAGCTTTGGCAGAATGCATGAGGAGGCACACAAAAGGCTTCATGGATTACCTCCACCCTCCCATGGCCATCAGTACACACTCAAGTATCTATTATGTGTCGCTGCTGTCTCACTGATGTCATTGTTACGGATACTTTTGAACTGGTGACATCAAAACTAGCTCCAATATATTTCCAAATGTTGCAATTGCATCTCTTGTTTTGCAGTGTGGAGACACCCACGGATTCATAGATTTTTAAAGCCAGAAAAAAACATTGGGTCATTTAGTCTGACCATCTGTATAACACAGATCATTAAATGTCATCCTGTTGTCCCAGTCTTGAGCACAATTACCTCTGTATTCAGCTCTTCTGATGTTGATGGATGAGAATCTGATCCCTCCAGCCCCAACAAAGCAGAGATATGGAAAAATCACATACTCCAGCTTGAAAGGCAGAGAAGGGACTCAGGGAGGAAAAGTAAGGAAACATCAGAGATGACAGTTGCGAAGTAAAATGTCTGCATGCCTTAAAATAGTGTTTTCTTTTAGATGCCAATTTTTGAGCAGGTCACAGAGTTCTTTGAATATGTTTGTGATTAATGAGATTCCATAGATACATCTACAGACTTCTAAAAGTGAAGATTTTTTTGGCACAAAATCAAATGTCTTTTATAAATGCTGGTGAAAAGTCTAACAACAGACACTACAGTTAATCATTTTTATTGTAATTTCAGTGGTGTACACAAACTACCAAGATATTCTGCAGGATTAGCCTTTGAACCGAACCATACTGTTCTCATACTAGCCTCAGACAATTTTATAGAATACAGATACATTATGAACTTCAGATGTACTGACATCACATATCCCCTCTATGGATGTTCTTCCTTGGTAGCACGTTAAGAATTCATTGTCAGCCTACATTTTTATCATATTGTTTGAAGTTTCAGACTTAAAGTTTTTCATTTCCTTTTGGGCTGGTGTTTTAATTTTCTTGGATCTTATACAATAAAAGCTACAGAAGCCTAAAGCTATTTCTGCTCTACCACCCTACAAACCAACCCCATACATATATTATTTATTGTTCATTTATTTATTTACAGGGATGTCTGTGGCACTCGTCACCATAGCCCTGGAGCACCTGAAAACATTAGCAATGTATCAAATGACCTTTGAAAGGCAGAGCTCTCTGCCTTTTCCTTGAAGTCTTTTATTTGTTCTGCACAGAGATAGGGGCTGTTGCTTCATCACTGTTGCATTGGTCGGTGCCCAGGGATGACCAGTATCAACATAACTCATTTGTAGATCCATAACTTGTTAGGCCAGAAGAGATTACTATGACTATCAGTTCTGACTTCCTGCATGACACAGAGCAGACAACTTCACCCAGTAATCATGGGCCTTTCACTGCAGAGGGTCTTCCCTATCACCCAGCAGTTTAGTTGATAGGGCTTCTTACATCTTTTCTATGCAGAACAGCTGATATCTGTACTTCTGACCTACTGACGATTTACTCATGGTTGTGGTAACTGAGGCTTAGATTCTCACTGGGATTTAGGAGGGAGCTTAGCTCACACTGAATCCAACAGGTCTGAGGAACTTAAATAGCTTTTGAGGATCCATTTGAGTGCCTAGCAAATACATGTAAATTGAACTGGAGAGTTTGCCAATGTCTGTTCATCCCTTTGCACCCTGGATGGCAGGGATGGTTTGCTTTTTATATTGATCAAATTATTGGAGGGGGGCAGATGATCCCTGTGAAGGGCTGGGAGTGTTCCATTGGAGGGGAGCTCCAGGAAGCCAGCTTGATCCTGTTACTGGTGGTTCTGGAGCAGAGAGAGGGCAGGGTACAGGGTTAAAGGCCTTTGCAGCCTGTAGTGGAGAGAGGAAAAAATAAATTTTGTGACTTTAATGGAATTAACAAACCATGACTGTCATGCATCATCCTTTTCTTGATGCCAGAAGAGGGTTAAGAGGGACCTTGGAAAGAGTCAATAGAAAGGAGCAGAATGGCAGCCCATCGCAGCCCAGGAGGTGGTATATAAAGACAGACAAACCAGAGCAAGGGTAGTGCCTCCCAAGAGCTCAAAGGAGAAAAATTGACAGTTCCCTGGACAAAGCAATGGTGGCTGCTGGAACTCAGCAGAGCTACAGGCCCTGAAGCAAGGAATTAGAAAGCAGTGGGACTGTAGGGAAGAGGCACAGGGAAATCCATGGGGGAGTTTGGGAAGACGCAATGAAAGGCTGTCACATATTGGTCCTTGGTGTGGGACCCAGAGTCAACGGTGGGCTCAAGTTCTTCCTTCATCCCATGATTGACACAGATCAGATGGCAAGACTGCAGTGGCCCCCCATTGGAAGGGGCTGAAAATGGACTAAAGAATCACTCCAGAAAGGAGGCGCACAGAATGACTCGAGCAGAGGGCTGAATCACAACAGTAAGGGTTGAGTAGAGACAGGCATGAGACTCCACAGAAAGAGGTGTCTGCATGGCAAAGGGGTAATTTCCCACATAACCAGCAGGAGGTGCCAAGATGGGGAGTCACACCATGCTACAGTGCCCTGGAGGAAGGGCCTGAAAGAGACATGGCCAAGGTTTTTATCCTTCATTTATATAGTCAAGGGCAGCTTCCTTGGAGAGCTCTATCATCCGTTCTGGACACCCCTTTCTCAGGAACTTTTGGTTGTATGTGAAGCAGTGATCTTTCAGCCCTCTGAATCTTAGGAACATGATTGTGTGAAAGTGAGGAAACCATGGCAGGCATACCACTAGGCAGAAACCAACAGTCAATGTAGTGCTGAATTGCTGTTTTTACAAAGAGCTGCATGCCATGAGTGCTGCAGACCCCACCAAGGAGCACTTGGGATACCTCAATGGATCCCAAGACACAAACCCCTGGTCTGAACATGGAGGAGGGAGAGGAGGCTGGGGGACATCAGGCTGGGCCATCCAGCTATGATGAGAGACAGGATCTATCTGCGACTTCACCACAGTCTAGTCAGTCCTGGGAGTGGATCATTGGTGTAACCCAACAATGGGGAAGTAAATGAATTAACTTCTAGAAATTTTAAAAGTAGCTGACCATAGAGGGACGTTGATGAAACATTCATGGATGTGCTTCACTGGCATCCCACAAAGGTTTCTAGGGATGGCAGCCTTGTTTCTTCCTCTGCGGGAGGATGCGCTTCCAAGTCACCATGCAATGACTTGGCTGACATCACTGCAGCAAACAGGCTAGTGGCAGATGGTCCCTGGCAGAACTGGGACACCAGCTGCAACTGTGCTCACTGTGCCTTCATTATCTGCAGCAGTAACATCGGCCAAAATCACAAGGAGCTCTGGAAAACAGTACTCATGTTCTCTTCCTTGCCCTCATACCCATGAACATACGGGCCAAAACCGTATTGTTCCATGCAGCTGAACAATGCTTTTCTCACCTCCCTGTGCTGCCTCCTCTTGCTGGGCCATACTGACTGTGGCTGAGATTAGAAAGCAGTGCCATGCACAGGCACCTCCCAGCTGAAGGGTTGATGAGTATATCTCGTTTAATAACATGAAGGGCATTTTGAAATGTCAGTTTGGGTTTCCATGGCAACTACATATACAGTGATACCTCTGCCTTTTATCTATAGCTGCTGCCATTGCAGTGTGGATGGCGGCAGAATGCACAGGGTCAACGACAAACACAAGGTAAGAATGATAAATGTACAGCAAGCAGAGAACAATTAACAGGTTCATTAGCAGACTACGTTACATTCATTAACATACATTGCACACCACGTGATTCCCCATAGCCCCTACAACTTCAGAGCCATGAAGTGCAGAGTATGCCACCTGCATTACTGTGGCTGGCTATGTAAGTGCTCTTTCCCAACCTCTCTGTCATACAGCTTGGCATAGAGCTCTTCTCATAGGCCCTGCCCCTGTCTGCTCAGACTTAGCAGACAGCTGCTCAGCCTCCACCCTGAAGGCACCTTTCCCCACTTTGCCTCAGAGCTTTTATGCAGAACACTCTAATCATCAGATCTTTCCCCCCTAGATCCATCCAGTGAGTAAAGACGGCCAGCAACACTTAAAAAAAGAAAGAAAGAAAGAACATTTTCAACTCTCATTCTGTATCTGCCACAGCAACAGCTGAACCATTCCTGGGTGCCTTGAAGGTGACCAATGTACAACTTCAGGACCCAGGGGAGCAAAGAATAGGCTGGGTCCCCTAGGACCATGTGTGGCATGTCAACATTCCCAGCAGTAATGCATCAGTCAGGAAAGGAGATCCCTGGCTGTAGCTTTCTAAACAGGCCTGTGCACTTACAGATGCAAGTGTCATGTACCTTCCCTTATGAGCTCATATCAGGGTTCTCCCCAGGAATTGAAATGGGGGGGTTGGAATTTTCGGTGGGGGCGTAAGAGCTGATGAATTGTAAGACTGTGGTGGTGAAGAGGGGCTATATGGCACCACAGTAAAAACCGAAGAGTGGTTCATGAATAGGGATTACCAGACATCTGGCAAAAGAAGGAAATGTCCTCCTTTTTACCTTCATGTCCTCCATCTGGCAGCTATTTTAAAAATAGGTGATTTTGTCCTGCTTTTTAAGTCTCTGTTGTTTCGAAATAAGAGGGCTGTGTGAACACAGCCTATGGCTATGTCCACACAAGGCTTTTAAATCAAAACAGCAACCATTGTTTCAAATTAAAAGTTGTCTTGTCCCAACGACATTTCCTTATTTTGAATTAAGGAGCTCCCTTTATTTCAAAATAAGGAAAATCATTTTGATATAATAAAACCTAGTTATATATCATAATGAGGGTTATTTTGAATCTGTGGTTTCGAAATAACCCCATCTGGTTCTGTTATATCAATATGACCCTGTTAGGATAAAAAAACAACAAGGAGTTGCAGGAAGTGGGATCTTCTCCCATGAAAGCTCATGCAAAAAATAAATCTGTTAGTCTTAAAGTGCCACACAACTCCTTGTTGTTTTTTTACTGGACTAGACTAACACGGCTATCCCTTTCAAAACTGAGAAGATGCAAGGCACCTGTTAGGATAAGCAAGCACGCCAGGCCTCATTAGCACAGAGGGTGTCTGGGTAGGCAGTGTGCAGGCTGTCTGCTGTGATATACTCTCCATTTCATACATGCCTCAAGTCACATACACGTATCCAACCAACCACCCCTTTGCCTCCATGCCATGCATGCCTCAGGTCACATATACCTATCAAACCCCTCTCCCTCCCTTGCCTTATACAGAAGCTAGTATTTCCTAACCTGTTAAGACAACCCCTCACCACCATCCTGAACCTCTTCCCATATTTGGAGTTGTTTTTCCCAAAGTGTTAGGAAAACTAGTTTAAACCAGTAAACAAGCTGCCTGTGTATATAAGCAATTGCCATGCTACTTGCATTTTGAAGAGTACTGGTACTGGAAATAAACCTCTTCAGTGTTGTGTGTATTGCCTGATCCTTCTTGGAGGGACCTTTCCAGACTTACAACCCACATATTGATATAACAGTAGAACTTCCTCTCAGGGTGCATAGCACCCTGGGAGGAAGTCCCACCTCCCCTCAGCACCTAGCCAGGGAGGGAAGGGAGGTGCAGGGGGGTGTAGGAGGTGGTGGGTTGGGATGCCAGCACCCCGTGCTGCTGCAGCTTGCTGGCAGCTGGCAGGGCAGCCAGTTGGGGAACCGGCACCCCATGCTGCCCAGGCTTACCTGCAGCTGGAGTGCGCCAGTTCCCCAACCGGCCGTGGGACCAGCTGCCAGCAAGCCAGGGCAGCGCGGGGTGCTGGTTTCCCAACTGGCTCCCCTGCCAGCTGCCAGCAAGCTGTGGTGGCACGGGCAGGGAGTCAGCATGCCTGCCCACGCTGCCCCGCAGCTGCTCGGATGGCAAGATGCATGCCAGCTCCCTGCTCACACCACTGCTCCCCAGCTGCTGGGGAGCCCAGGGTTGTGCAGGCCCCCTGCCCGCACTGCCCTGCAGCTGCCGGGTGGAAGCAGGGTTCCCCGCAGTCCCTACCCAGCTGGGGAGCCAAGCTGGGAGGCATGCAGGGTGCAGGGGAATCCCTGCCCTGATGGCTTTTTTTCCCTGCCTGGCTTTCCAGGTGAGGGCCAGGGAGAGGACTGGGTGGCAATATGGCCTCCCAAGGTGCCTCTCTCCCAAATCAAACTAGCAATTCCAGTGTCCGGACATGCTAATTCAATTTGGGGTTTTTTGGTCTGAACCTGTTAAATTTGTTCAACTTGAATTGATTTAACAAGTTTTATTTCACTTTGGTTAAGTCGATTCAAGTAGAATCAATTTAACCACCTAGGTGCGGAAGGACATAGCCTGTGTTACTAGCTAGCTGACAATTGGGGGGGGGGGTTAGGAAAATCTGGGGGTGGGGTAAGGGGGGCATGTAGGGGAGGGTTAGGGAAATCCTGGCTCACATTGCTCTCAGAGAAACATCCCTGGTGATCCACTGAGACCCATCTATGGCTAGAAAAGTAACCCTTTCTGTTGCAGTACTATGTGACAAGGTGGCCTAGCCCAAAATAGGCATATTAGTGCTGTCTATCACCCTGCAGCAATTCAGAAATGCCATTGCTGCAACATCCCACGTTACCCAGAGTCAAGTCCTGCAAAGCATTAGGCATTTGATTGCCATGCCCACAGCAATCTGTCCACCATGAAATTGTCACATTCCCCACTGATCTTGCTTTTACAGGTCTGGAGATATCAGAGGGTTGTGTGCCTTCTGTTTGCAACACTTCTGACAATAGGATTCAGCTGCACAAGCTCCATGTTTCTGTCAGATATGGTGGACAGCACGAAGTGGAGTGTGGGTTCATGGGATTTCTTTTGAAAGGGGCATATATTATGGGAAATAGATGTCATTTGGCAATGAAGAATTTTGCAAGATGGCACCTTGACTTTTTGCTTCCTGTCACCCTTGAACGACTGGTTTCTGCCCCATCAAATACTGTTACAATTTCCCCAAAGGCAGTGCACCAGAAGACGGGTGAGCTGAACACTTGGGTACCTGCCAATGGTGTATCTCATTGTGTATCAACACAGAAGCTCTGGGTGAGCATGTGAAGGGTTCAATACAAAGAGTCAAATACTTATGCACATGTTAGATACACAGATGGTGCTTGAATCGACCAAGCTCTGTAATGTAAACACAGCCTTGAACTCTTCAATTTCTGTTCCATGATCAGGAGTCATTCATTCACATTTTTTGCACCTATGTGTCCAGAATTGTCTCCTACAGTACTCACCCACCATGCCCCGCCCTCTTAAAACCACTGCTTTTTTTTCTCTTTATCAGCTCTAGCCTTACAAATCTGCCTATTCATTTTCACTTACAATTCAGTCCAAAGACAAATCAGTTCTGTGCTGCTTCCTTTCATTTGGCCATGCTACCTCCTATATTTGCATCTGGACTGCATTTAATTTTCAATGTTCATTTCCTTTCTTCTCTTTCATTTCTGAACTTTGTTGTACCTTTTTGTCCAAATGCACATCACTCAGTGTATAGCATTCTCTCACTATTGTGACCTCTTTCTCTAAAGCATTTTATGATGAGGCCTCAGAAGTACACTATATAAAAAGAAATTGTATTATATTGCATTCCTTTTCAAATGTGTTTTTCTTTAATTTATTTTTTCCAGTAATACAAGGGAAATACAACATCTTAGCAAAAGCGGGTTCTTTTCATTAATAGCATACACTGTGGTTCAATACAGAACAACTGAATGTGTTAAATATATAAATTTGAAGCAATTCAAAAAGCAAGTAACTATAATGCTTCTCATGAACTTACTTGACATGTAAAAACAGAGATTCCAGGGTCCTTTCACAGCATGCAATTAGTTTGTTTTATCTATACTGCTATTTGAAGATTAAATTCTAACGCTCTGAATGCTTCAAATGTAGTGTAAATAAATCAAACTGAGCTATCAGGCACACTTGCCTATGTGCATTTGCTAACATTCTCCCAGCTGTCAAAGAAATTGTGAAGTGTCCTGAACCAGTGACCATCTTTACAATGATATCACTGGACCTGTTTCAGGAAGAGCAGTTATGACGTTACAGAGCAATTTACACGCTCAGACAATCAGTGAGAGCCAAAGGGCTGTGAGAAATTAGGACAGATGAGGAACATTCTAGAACCTCCTTGTCTCTTCCATCACCATTTCAAAATGATATTGGGAACTTAATTATCCCAGAAACCTAGTGTTTTTGTTCCTGGTATTTATAGCTTAAAGAAGATGTATATTTTTTGACAAAGAAGTCTTCTGCTTGGTCAGTCACCTGAGCAAAGTCCACCAGGACAAAGTACCCTATAAATATATAACATTAATTGTGTCTGGCATGTCTCTATTGGAGTAACATTTTCTTGACAGTTGGTGAGTGGATCAAACTTAGCTAGTGGATCATGGTTCCAGTAGGCTGCATTCCAGCAGGACAAGGAATTCTCTTATAAGCAAAGCTTTTTACAATGTCTGCCCTTCTTCAGCAAAGAGCCTGCATCTTTCCTTCATGTTAGCAGAGCACAATCCTGCAAACAGCTGGCTTGTTTAGCCATGACATGTTTCAAAGCTCTAGTCTATGTCAGTGGGGATTTTTAATGTAACAACTGCTTAACGCTGGGCATATTTCTTTTGCAGCTTTGCCTCTTGCTAAATCAGTTAAAGTGAATGTTATGAAAGCAAAAGTTTAACCTTCACTTGGAAAGTGAGCCAAAAACACTATATTGGGATAAGTAAATTAGCCATGGGTAGGTCAGCTGGCAATTAGCCATGATTTCATCTTTGGGCTTTCATAAACTATTCAAGTTAACTATGATTAAATTAGATAGCATGGCATGATGATAGATGAAATTCAGCATAGGCCATTGCAAGAAGCACATGTTAGAAAAAACAAAGTGCTTGTTTTAATAACACAGTAGTGATTAAATAGTTAAAGCTGAATTTACTTTGCAGTCAAGAGTCATTTCAACAGTGGTATGCCAGGCAGAGCGGGGTCAGGCGCATCGGGCATGATGTGTTCTTATTGCTGTTGTTTTCTGTCCCGTGCTGATACCAGTTTGGCTGCATGTGCGAATGTGTGCATGAACCTCTGAAGGGATGTTCCCTTGGTATTACCCCTGGTTCAGATCTCACATCACAGAGATCCTAAGCTTCATTGGTTCAGAGGCTTTTCAGTCCCTTGCCCTTCTACACAGCGTGTACCTTTGTCAGGGTTGGGCAAAGCATTTTACCTCAGGGCCACATCTGCCACTAGGTAGACTGGAGAGAGGCAAGGGAAAGGGTGAAGCTGGAAGAGGGTAGCAGCAGCTATGTCCAGCCATGCCCAACCGAAGGGCCTATTGAAAGGCCAGAGGTGGCTCATGCGCCATAGTTTGCCCACCTCTCTGTTATTTTCATGAGTTGAATGTATCTGTGGGCACATGTGGAATTTAAAAGGCCTCCTTAGATCTATGTAGGGTTTACAACAAGCCAGGAGCAACATGGGCCCAGGAAAAGACCTGGGGCCCAGGCGCCCCCATTTCCAATTCAGGACCTGGGCCCTGAATTTGGTCTGGGAGCTAGGCATGGCCCAGATTGGGCTCCTGCAGCAGGCGGCCTGACCCCAGACCCTGGCTGGGGACAGGGAAGACAGCTGCCACCACGGGTGGCCTGGCAGCAGACCCATGGCGCTGGCGCTGGGACTTGGGGCTTGAGCCCCCTGTGCCCAGTGCCAGTGACACTACTGCAACAAACAGAGTACAAAGAAGTTCAATGGCAAACCCCTTGCCAAGGTAGGGGTCTTTGCTTCCCTTTGAAGGAAAAGTTACGTCTTCAGGGAGACTGAAGCCTGATTCTCCCCTGTGCCATGCAGAGCTTAATTACAGCTCCCAGCCTAAGAGCATAAGCAGTCATGGTCTTCGTCTCACTCATGCCAGCTCTTTATGGTGCCCAAGTTGCCATATTCTAATTAAAAAGTGGTGGCTCCTCCAACAGCCCCTTACTTGCCCTAATACCGTGATGGAGTTACAGATGGCTTGAGAGAGAATCCTGCCAATTTTACACTAGTGGAGAGTTCCCTGAGTCTGGGGAATGTCCAGGCTGACCAGCTAGGTAGTGAGACTGTCACTGGAGGTTTACAAAGCCAAACACGGAAAAAACAGGGCATCTGGATTCAAATAAAATTTCACAAAAAAGTTGGACACTATGAAAATGCCCCATCAAGGTACTCCAGCCCATTATATCGCTGTCTTCATCTCCCCACCACCCTGTACCCCCAGTGTGCCAAGGAGCACACATCAGGCAATCACAACTACAATGCTTCATTAAGGAACACAAAGTTTGAGAAAGTTCCAGTCCCATATGTCTTGATGGTTTAGCCATACCATTAGTGGCTGTGGATCAGTAACAATGTTCTTCACATCTCCCGGGTAGGGTAGCCGGACTATACGGGATCTAAGACGGGGTCTCACACTCATGGCCTGTGGGCTGCATGTGACCCCTAAAGTTAATTCTTGCAGCCTGCACTATCACTATCGCTATCAATATTTGCAGTATTGTTGTATGAAAAAGTTTCAGTGGTGCAGCCCTTGGGTGCGTGTACTAGTCCTCATGCGTGGTGTGGCCCTTCAGATAATGTACTAGTTCTGATGAAGCCCTTGTGGTGATTTGAGTTTGAGGCCCCTGATCTAAAATGTTAGCAACTGCAGGGATGCGTGCTATTGTGAGAATGACAAGCAAAAACAAAAGTTCCTGGTCATGATTATGTCACTTTGCATTTACTTCAGGAGAATCAGACCCTAAAATGAATGTGAATTTTCCAGTGACTGTTGGGATGTTTTGGGAAGATGGGGTATGAGCATAATAGACTCTGGGATGTTTACCAAGATGGTACTGATTTTTTGGCAATAGAGGGTGAAAATGTTCTGTGCTAACTGTTTTTAGTGGTGTCACTATGAATACAAACCTTGGCAACTACATAGCTGCTTGGGACACGAACTGTTCCTTAAATGTTTGTACAGCACCTAGCACAATGGAGCCTTGGACTGCAGGTGTTGCCCCAATATAAATACTACACTAAAGTCTAATATAATGTAAACACTTGGTATACTTTTCAAAGCCATGAGACAGTCGAGGTACTATCTCACTTTGAAAGAATCGGTGAAAAATGTTTTTTATAAGGATGCTATTTCCATGTTTTAAAACATGGCCTGAGTTTTATACAGATACCATGCATAGAATTAAAGATAATCACAAGTTTGGATCACAGTGCCAGAATCTGAAACCCCCTCTTTCATAAGATTTTCAGTGTTGGAGTTTACTTTTCTTTCTGGCATGAAACACACTGCACCTGTGATTTAGGGACAAGCAGCATATCAGTCATTCTGTTCTAAACCAGCACACAGATATTTTCCTTTTGGGACTAGCCCTGGTGGGAGCAGAGGGGAGCCATAACATAATTCAGAACATGTGTGTGGAAAGGAGGTGATGTTGACTGCAATTTTCACAGGTTCCCAAGGGACCAGTGCAAGTTACGGAAAATGACAGCCAGTTTGACCAAGGAAAACCTGTGAATAAATATAATAACAAGCAAAATGGGGGGGGGGGGGCCCGGGGAGAATCTGCCTTTAAGGACTTGGCTTAGTTACAAGCTAATTTCTTTAGTGAAATTCAGGGAATGCAGGCAATGAGCTTTAATTACAGGGAAAGTGTAAATGATGCAAATCAGCCATTTGTGAGCAAACTGGGTGTGTCACAGAGTGGCTGGGCCTCCTCACGGTTGATGGGCTTCATTCTAACCTGTAAGAAACTTACCTGATCTCCCCATGTGGTGAAAAGGAGTAAAGGCAGATGGTAGCAACACTCATTTTACAGACTGGAGGTTTATCCACTGTGCCCACCTCAACTGTGTACCCCTGAACAGAGCTGTCTGCAATCGGACCTGGGATAAGAGATGCAGGAAGTGTGGTTATGCTAATGAGACCCTGCCCCACGTCCTCTGCAGCTTCAAGCCCAACTTCTGAGCCTGGCAGCTAAGCAATGTGGTCCAGGGCCACCTAGTGAAAGTGATCCCACCTCACCTTGGGAAGGTTGCAGTCGACTCCACCATCCCCGGCACCTGTTGAGACCCAATGTTGTAATCACAGATGAGGACCAGAAGAAGAAAGTCATGATAGATATCGCTGTCCCCTTGGGGTAACCATCAAAAGCGCCACTTCCTTCCCAATGAGCGGTCGTACCCTGCCCACGCCTACTAGACTGTCAGGTGTGGGACTTCCCATCCATGTGGGACTTCCCATCCTTGCTCAAGCAGGTCTTGTCCCTATCCAAGTCCATGAGATGTTGTTGGGGAAACTGGTAGGACTGAGAAAGAGCATTCTGCATCTGGATTTGTTATTTTAACTGCTGCAAGAGCTGATGGGGTTAAAGGGAGCACCAGGTAGATTGCATTCTCAGCGATCTGAGGGTAGCTCTTGAGTCCTTCGTGCCATGTAGCTTGAAGATGGTTGGAGATACGCAGCTGTAGAGATGACGTGCTGTAAACCTTCCTACCCAAAAAATTGAGCTTTCTAGCTTCCTTTTTGTTAGCCGTGGAGCTCGGCTGGCCCTGTCTCTCTTTCGGATTTACTGCATCGACTACCAATGATCCTGGCGTAGTGTGTTGGAAGAGGAATGCAAACTTGTCCTGGGGGACATGATATTTGCGATTCTCCACTTTCGACACCAGCAGAATTGAAGATGGGTTCTGCCATTGCGCCTTTGCAATTCTATATACCCCTTCATGGAGAGGAACATATACCTTGGCTGGTGGCACATTTTCTCCCACATTGAAAAGGGGGGTCAGTTTCCTCCTGGACCACCCCAAGTTCTATATTTAGATTCACTGCCATGCGGTGGAATAAAGCCTGCTGGGCACAGGAATCGTCCTTATAGGCCACAGGCCTTCAGAAAGTGTACTCGTCCGGAGATGAGAATGAAGGGGCTCGGGAGCCACTGTGCCATGTAGAGTCAGGATTGGGCTTGTCATCAGAAATGTCCAAGAAGTCTGGGGTCCAAGGTGGAGAAAGTGCTGAATGGTGCTGTGAGGTTGAGCTGTCATCGGCTGTCATGTCTAGCCACTCATGAGACCAGTCATTAAAAGAATTTCTGGTCGTGGCATGGCACGGGGAGGAACGGCCCCTGTCTGAGGTCTTAACAGTACCAGAGGAACTGGGCTGTGGAGTCCGTACCGGTGCTGACAGGGTCGTCTTCCTCCATGGCACAGGCATTGAGGAGTGCTTCCGACAATGCTTACCCCCCTTTCTCCAGTTCCCAAAGCTGTTTTTGGAGAATCAGAGGAAGGGGCAGAGACTGGTGACGATAAGGAGGACGAGCTAGATTTCCATCTTCTGGAGTCTTGAGAGCACAGTACTGAGGGTTCACAGGATGAGTGCCGAGAGGAAATAGCCTCAGAGCAGTCGTCAACCCCATTTTGCAGAGCCAGTGGAGGGCTTGACGGTACTGGGCTTGAGGGCAGTGCCGATCTGTGTGTCGGCTGCTCTCTCATTACCGGAGCTAGTGTAGTCTTCAACTTGGCCTTCTTAGCCTGTACCGGAGCCGGGTCTTGGCACCGAGCCCGAGTCTTTGCTGGGGCTCACGGTGTCGATGGTACCAAAGAAAGCCCCGATCCCGGTTCACTGGAGAGGGAATTCAGCAACTGAGGCGAATGGTGCCGTAGTGGTACCAAGGAGAAGGCCGACCAAGGCTTTAAACTCTGCGCCGTGGGTCAGTGCTGAGACTCTGGTGCAGGAGTTGCACGGGGTACCAGCGGAGCACTGGTGGCTCGGGCGGCATCAGAGGCAGGAGTACGGTCCTCAGCAAGAGTGCATAAGCTCTGCTCTCTGTCCTTGCGAGTCCTGCATTTAAAGGACTGGCAAATGGAGCAGTTCACTGTGAGGCAAGACTCACTCAAGCACACGAGGCATTTCATGTGAGGATCCTCAAGAGGGAAAGCCTTGGAACACACTGGACACGGTTTAAAGCCCGGCATTTTAATTCTTACACAAAGAAAAGACAGGCACTTGCTTCTGCAAGTTTTGGCTAATCTGAAACTGTTGCTGAGGGCAGAAAAGGGAAATGGGAGAGTCAGGGTCATGGTCACCTATATAGCCATAGTCGTGGCACAGAGGGGGCGTTGGCCATGTGCCCTGACCTGACAGCCTAAGGCTAAAGACTCTCCGAGCTACCGTGCGCTGAGGCACATATACAATTGTAACTGAATGATGTGAGCAATGCTCAAAGAACTGTGCCATACAGGCAGAGCATTGCACAGGGTTTAATAAAGCTCCGCTTGTTCAGCTTAACCTGCATTCAGCTTTGCTGTTTGTGGGTGAAACATGGCAGTTGTCTCTGAGCTGTGAGTTTTCTGCAGCACAGCAGCCAGCAATGTGAGCCATGGAATTTGGTTGGACGCCTGAGCCCAAGATTTTGCATAATAAAATCCAACTCAGAGATGGATCTGGTCGAAAGAGAAGTTTAAGCTGTACAGAGACCTGGCCTTGCAGGAGTATGACTTAACCTTACTGGGGAACAAGGTAGAGAGAGGTCTGTAGTGCACTAAAGCACACCATTGCCTCAAATGTCACTGCAGTCCTGGGATTTCTGGGAAACTACTGCGCCCCACAGCAGAGTGAAACTGTGAAGCAACACAGGTTATAACAAGATCCCAGTTTGAAAGGGAGTGGAAAGCCCCATTGTGTTGCTTCCTTAGGCACACTGCCAGTGACAGGGGTCACCAGACTAAGTAGGAAATGCTAGCATCCCTTCAATCACAATATCGTGAACAATTGTGTGTTCATGGAAATTCATGCAGACTAAAAGAGTAGATGAAGAGCAGAGCTGACAGTGGAATCCAGAGGGGTTGCTTCAGTTCCTGGGATTGGGCAGTGGATAAGGGAGCAGGACTTGTAAGGACCTGGGCAGGCTTAGGGTTACCAGAAGTCAGGCAAAAGGAGGACATGTCCTCCTTTCTACCTTCACTTCCTCCATCCGGCAGGCATTTTAAAAATACATGATTTTGGCTGGTGTTTTACTTACAGGGGTTAAAGTATGCTGGAACTCCCTGGAACACCCTATTTTTAGGGGGAAGCATTCCAGGGCCCCCTAAAAACAGAAGAATATTACATTAATACTACATTTTCTCCATGTGTCCTCCCATGTCCTCCTTTTCATACTTCCCTGTCTTCCTTTCCATGCTTTGGTATCTGGTAACCCTAGCAGAGGCTCAGCAGCAGACAGGGTCTTCCAGAACCTTTCTTTCCAGCCTGGTATTGGCCCTCTCCTCCTTCCCCTGTCTCAGCACTTCCATCTCATTACTCCACCCAGTCACCTCTGTTGAACCCCGGGTTCGCGATGTGACTGGGATGGACCGGCGACACCCACCAATGAGACAGACACCAGTTCAAGTAAACAAAAAAGCTACTTTTATAGTGACACCTTAAAAACCTTTAACCACTTAACAGTGTGAAACAAGGAGATCTATACAAAAACACTTGTAATCAACTAACAATATGAAGCAAAAATCTATATAGGACACTTATAACCAACTAATACCATAAAGCAAAATCTAAATAAACCCTTATAACTAAATGACAATATAAAGCTAAAAACCTATGCAAAGCACTTATAACCAAGTAACAGTGTGGAGCAAGAAAGTCTATATAAAGCACCCATAAAAAACCTCCAACCAAACAACAGGATAAAATATGAGAGTCTATGCAAAACACTTATAACCTACAAAAGTACTTATAGTTAAATAACAGTATAGATTAATGACCTACAAGAGGGTAGCCATAATAAGTCAAGGACTTTTCTGGCCTTTTACTGCCTCAACATCAGTATAGGCACTGACCAGCCCACCCGCTGCGTATTTACCAATGGCTGGAAGCCATTCCTCCTTGCTAGCCAAGAAGGGTGGGCGGCAGAATGAAAAAAGTCAGATGAGAGAAAAATAAACCCCCACACTCCCCCGTGTACACTGGGGAAGTTTGGGGCCAGCAGTTTAGAGCAGAAGCAGAGTAATGAACAATTATACAGTAAGAAGGATGCAAAATACAAATGACTAACAAAACACCTGGCAAATTAACAACACAAAACTATGCTAGACCTTAAACAACTATATCATAAAAAGACTATGCAGGATACAGGGAAAATAACAACAACTACACAAACTATGCAAAACTCAGGTGAAGAAGCTACAATCACAGACTATATATAAATGGTACCAAGTAGAATGATTAAGAGAAGGTAGGAGGCCTATATAGATTTATAATACCTGTCCCAGGACCGCAGTAGAACCCAAAGTGAGGAGGCAGACCAGCTGCAGCATCTCAGCACTTAATTGTTCGGCCGGCAATCCGTGTACACCTCAAAAAAAAAAAAAAGGGTCTCGGGGGTGGGTACTCCCTGTCTCAGTCAGGGGATCAGTCCGACCAGGTCACGACATGCCCTTTAGCATCCGAGGGCGGGAGAACAACAAGCTAGCTGAGACAGGGGGTTTTAATAGAATTTTGCCCAGCCAGAGTAAAAATAACCAATTAGGAGTGGGATCCTGGTCAGGACCAATGATCAAACTGGGACCCCAGACAATGACCCCTCCTTCGTGGTGACGGGGGTGCCAAGAAACTGTTCAGGGGGGATAGTTTCTCACCCCCCTTCTTGTTGACACAAAGCTAGGGAGGAAGAAACTCACACAGGAGATTGAGAGCCATCAGGGGAGACTGATACTTAACGTTCTTCCCCCTTGTGCTGGATGGCCCGGAGATGGAGGCCCATTAGGGAGATCAACACTTAACATTTCTCCTTGAGAGCAGCATAATCCAGGGGGCTACGTGTGGGGTGGGGTGGCCATCATGGCTGCCACCTCTGCTGACAACCTCCACCCCATTTGAGGGAGCTCCCACACATACACTCCAGGCTACTACATGAAATTTTAGATACTTGACATACTTTCTGATTTGAGACTGGAGCATGGCATGTGGGATCATGTTCCATGATCAGTAATCGTCAAAGTTACAAAGGTACTAAGTTGCGGCACTGGCGATGCACCTGGAGGGGGGGCTGCCCTTCACTCCCCAGCTGGCCTGTTCTGCTCCCAATAGGAGAGCATCCCATTCCCTCCACCTTTGGCAGCCATCGTCACTGCTCAATTTTCTGGGGGCGGCCACTTTTTTTCAGTGGAGGGTTGCCACATGGCAGAGGGCTCCGGACCTGGGTCCCAAGGAAAAAAGTTTGACAACCACTGCTCTATAACATACGTGCTCCCCCACACCACACTCTGTATCCCTTCCACAATGTTTATCCTGACTCTCCAATCTCTTGTACCCCAGATCTATAGTCTCTCAACTTTCCCCATCCAGGATGTTGTAGATCATGTATTGGTTGTATTTGCCACCTTTACCATAACCTGTTCCTTCCCAAATGAACTGGACTCTGACCCTGGCTGCCCAACCTCTCCCTTTATCTAACACCATGATTGTCTGTTCCTTTTTAACATTCACTCAATAAAATATTTTAAATCAAGGAGCTAACGAGGTCGTTAAACTCAAGGATATAAGAGAGGGTAAATGGCAGTTGTCTCATTTCAGTAAAAGGGAACTGGGAGGGTGAAATCCCTCTATTCAGTGAGGCAGGGGTTGGTTGGCCAGACAGGAGAGGACCTATGTATGGGTGAGCGATACAGGGAACAAGATTCACTCTTAAGCATCTGCTTTGTTGTAACCCAACTCTGGAAAGGTAGGCTGGGGGATCCTGCCCTGAGGTACTTGTGAACTCTGAGGGAAAAGCAAACACTCAACGAGGAGGGATTGCCAAGTCTGTGACTGAAGTGAAGGCTCTGCAAGTTTTAATAACTGAATGTTATAAGGGAAAGACATTGTTTGGTCTGTGAAATTTTAAAGGTGTCTCTTTCTGAAGGGAAAACTGGAGACATCTGCAGCTATGAGGGTATGCTTAGGAGGTGACTGACCCTAATATGCCATGAAAACTATGGGACAGTGAGAAAAAGCTGGAAGGTTTCTTCTGAGCTATGAGGGCATGCTTAGGAGGTGACTAACCCTAATATGCCATGAAAACTGTGAGAAAAAGCTGGAAGGTTTCTTCTGAGATCACAAGCTAAAAATTCATTTCACCAGTGCCCCAGATCTGAGTGAGCCCTGTCTCCTAATCACTCTGGGACTCCTGTCAGGAGAATCCTAGCTTCTGCTTCCCAGCATTCACACCCCTCTCCCAAATGCCACTGTGAACCTTCTGCTTTATGCTGTAACTGTGAGGATCACACAGCTGTTGTGAAGCAGTCAGAATATACACAGCTTTAAGGCTAATCCTATAAATGGCCCAAGGGTAGATTGGTTGGTTGTTTGATTAGATCTCAGTGGGTGCTGAACCCTCACTCTTGTTTCTTTCTTCGCAGACACTTGACACAACCCCACTAACTCAAGATGGATCCCCATACCTCTTGGGCTTGCAGGACACTAGCACTATGACACAATTGTGCAAAATCATCCACATTTCAGAAGTGATATGGACAGATTGATCTGAAATCCTGTAGAAAACTTAGTCTCTTCAGATGTTATATTCCACAGGTTTGGTAAATTCCAAAGGCATACCCATGTTAGTCTAGTCCAGCAAAACAAAGGAGCAATCTGGTGCATCTTTAAAGACTAACAAATTTATTTATCACATGACTCTTTGTGGGAGAAAATCTCACTTTGTCAGATGTGTGAAGATGAGGGACAGAATGAGAGGTGTGGGGAAACCAAGGAGATCTGGCCCCAGATTCTGAGAATCAGACTCTATCTTGAGCAACTACTAACATTATTGACTTGTAATAGTAGCTAGAGACTTCAACCGACATGAGATCTCTGCCCCAAAGAATCTGAAGTCTTAAGACAGAGAGACAGTATTTTGGTGAAACCATCAGACTGAAGAAGAGAATAATGAAAATTGAGGTATCACCTATACAAATGAGGTTTTGCACAGACTGGCCGTGTGCACAGTTCATTCATTTAATAAGTCGATCAACAGGACATCTTTTACTGCTGCCATGAGATTGCCTCCACTCTCCTAAACAGCCACCTATGGGCAGGCCCATCTCTTCTACAAACTACTCCCTAATCTTGTATGTGGCCTCTGTAGGAGGCAGCCTGGTAGAGCGTTCTACTAAATAGGTGATTATGGGTGCTCTTTAGTATAGTGTGAAACAGCAACCATCCCATGGGTCCTATTCACTTGCCACCTAAGAATTTATAGGGACCTCTTTTCAGTATGTGTCACAGGATTGTTAAATCATGGAAAATATACAGCCCTAAGCTCTCTCCATTTCCTTCTAATTTACCGGCTCTTGTGACCACGATAGTCAGCTAGAGCAACTGGCAGTAGAGCCTTTAGAGCACTCTACACCTTTATAATTCTCTCGCTTTCTTTTTAAATTTATATTTTGGCTATTTGTATCATATTTTTTGGCTTGTAAATTACCATGTAAAGGGGCTAATCCTAGATGCTTTACCCAGGTAAAGCATGTAGGCTATGTCCACACTTAATTGGTTAAATCGATTTAACTTATATTGATTTAATAAAATTGAAATGAAAATCATTAAATTGATTCAAGGTAAATCAGTTTAACAGATCCTCACGAGAAAACCAAATCGAACTAGCATGTACGTGCACAAGACTTGCTAGCTCGATTTAGGAAAGGGGCACCATAGGAGGTATGGCCACATGGCCCCCAAGATGGGCCATGCCACCCACTCAAACCCCTGCCTGGCTCCTGCCCAGTGAGCCAGGTGGTGGGGAAAAGCATCCCTGCACACCCGGCTCTGGGTGTGCTGAGCCTGGCAGGTGAAAAGGCATCTCCTCCACCTGGCTGCAGCCCTGGGTGCTCAGCCAGGTGCAGCGAAGAGACCCCCACACAGCTGCCTGCCCACTGGCCAGGTGCCAGGGAAAGAGCTCCCATGCCTGGCTCCCAGTGCGCTGCCCAGGAGGTGGGGGAAGAGACCCCACGCCCAGCTCCTGATGCACTGCCCGGGTGGCGGGGAAAAGAGCCCCCAGCCCGCCTCTCAGCGCACTGGCTGGGTGGTGGGGAAGGGACTCCCACAACCTGCTCCCAGCATGCCAGCTGGTGGCTAGTGCATTGGGAGCTGGGTGTGGGGGTCCCATCCCCCACTGCCTGGTTAGCGTGCTGGGAGCTGGGCACAGGAGTCTCTCCCCACACCACCGCCACAGCCCCGGCCAGGCTGCTGAAGGCTGGACCTTCCTTCCAGTGTGCCATGCACACTGGGAGGAAGAAAGTCAAACCTGGCTCAAAATGGAAACAACATTTAAATTGAAATAATGCAGCTACTCGCATTATGTTGATATAAGCATTTTGATTTAATCATCATTTTGATATAATACTAGGTTTTATTATATCAAAATGAGGGAGCTCCTCATTGCAATATAAGGAAAGCTAATGTGGACCTGTCCTTCTTTAAATCAAAATAATCAGCATTATTTTGACTTAAAGAGTAAGTGTGGACATACCCATAGTGAAATCAGCCACTCTGAAGCTCAACAGGCTTTATGTGAAAAAGGATGTCAACTTGGAATATTTATACATATGCGTGCTGCAGTTTATATGCAGAACTGATGGTATTTACAAGTGTAAATGTTATTGTGCATATATACGTATGCATTGTGACTTGCACAGTATGTGCTATACAAAATCCATTTGCACCTGACTCTATGCCTAATTAACATTTACACTTGCAAATACCATCAGTTCCGCATATAAATTGCAGCACACATGCAAACAGATGCCATATTTAGAAAAAATCTATCCCAAAACTATTTCAGAAGTGTACGTCTTGAAATGCTTAAGAGGATGAATACCAATAACTGGAAACAATGTCATGACTATGCCAACTATCTAAAGTACACTTGCAAAAAAATTGGAACACTTGTCTGATTGCTGCTTTTCCTGTGGGAGCAGGTTCTAGGATTGTTTTGAGGAGTTTTTTGCATGTATGAGATGTCAGTGACAGCTTTTCCCACAAGTCTGAGTCACAATGAGTAAAAAAGATTTTCCATAACTCACTACCTTCAACATTGAATTTGTTATATTATTGGTACTTTTAATAATTATTTAAGTATTAGTTCACTTTTTATTTAATATAATGCATCTGTCCCAGCTGGCAATGTAAGAAAACTCTCTCCTCAGATAGAATACCAGCTGTTTAATAAATGGAGAGTGTGTTTTATCAGATCACTGTTTATGAAGCTATAAGAATTGGTCACTAGACACACAAGGCTGAGCCCTGTGAAAAACAATATGTCTACTGCAATTGAGACTAAGAGAGTGTTGTACATATAACATCTCTGTGGGGATATTTTACAATAAATGAATTGATTCAATTTCTTTACATGTAGCATTTTTTAATTCACTTTTTGGAATCTAGCAGATGAAGGATGATCCTCCCCCCCAAGCAATAAGTTAGTGCAATTGTGAATTTCCTGTTGAGGATGAAAAGTTGGAGATTTGAGCTATATTGGCTTATTGTTTTAAATGGTGTAAGTCTCATCGCTGATAAGATGCAGGGTATCAGTGACAGTGTGTTATAGTAGCTCATAGACTCCAAGGTCAGAAGGGACCAATCTGATCATCTAGTTTGACCTCCAGAGCAACACAGGCTACAGAACCTCACCCACCCACTTCTGCAATAAACCTCAGTGTACGTCACTACGAAAAAAGTCTCCCCCCAAGTACAGTTTAAAGTATTGAATGGGCAAATTGAGATTTGCCAAATCTCATTCATGCAATAGCACTAGGATTGCATAGTTATTCTATTAAGAACTGATTTTATTTATAAAGAAATACACAAATTATAAAAGTGTCGACAGGCATTTTCACTCCAAAGCAGAGGGAGAATAAAGATAGCCACAAGCTTGTCTTGCATAAAAAGTTAATGCGGTGCAAGCCAAGATGTAAATCTACAACACACCATTTTGCCCTTTAGTAATGTCCAATGAAGACACCTCTGCAGTGGAGTGAGCTCTGTGTGTACTCTAAGCTACATCAGAATGTCCTCTGCACTATACCTGTGTCCATGCACGCTTTACTGCCTGGCAAGCTGCTGTAATATAATTCATACCTTTGCTTGCAACTCTGTAACTCACAAAGCAGTTTGTTCTTTATAAAACTTCATTAAAATAATACAGTTTTCAAGTGCTGATAATGTGGGCCTGTGAGAGCATAATTCATATTAGTTATAAAAAGTATACCCAGGCACCCAGACACTTGCAGTATGTCGCTCTGGGGCTTGCTGCATTGTCCATTTCCACGTGCCGCTTGAACTAGAAACGTGCACTAAGGTGCACTCATTCATGACAGGCCTATGGCTGCAAAATAGTCCCAGATTTCAACTCAGACCTTTCCATCGCAAAGGACACAAAAAATGCATCATCCTTTTGATCAGGTTTCAACCATTTGTGTGCCCTCACGTGCAGGTATGGGGAAGGATGTCATCTGAGGTCTGAGTCATCTTTAAAAGATTGCTGAATGTGAGCAAGTGCATTTGGGTGCTGAAGACATGAGCACTCCACCCTTTTGGTGCCTGTCACTATCAGTTGGATGTTGTGTATGTAACCTGTCGCTAATGAGCAATCAATCAGTGTGTAAAGGCAATCAGTGCACCCTCAAAAGTTAGCTGGAATGTCAGAACTTTCCTGTCACATTTGCCCACCCCCACAGCCC
This sequence comes from Podocnemis expansa, assembly GCA_007922195.1. NCBI lineage: Eukaryota > Metazoa > Chordata > Testudines > Podocnemididae > Podocnemis > Podocnemis expansa. The sequence continues at coordinate 92,507,937 of ML681966.1, forward strand.
TGACAAGAGATCACACCCCACTTTTAATGCTACAGAAAATCCTGCTGACACACAACAGAGCTCAGTGGATTTGAGTCTGCCCTAACAATGGTTCCGGTTCAGGCTAATTGCTGCTCCCAAGAAGAATTCTTGCACACAGCTACCAGTGGCTAGGAACCAGGCTATGGGTGCACAATGATCTTAGAGCAGGAGTGTCAAACTTACAGCCCATGGACCAGATCCAGCTTGCCAAGGGTGCCTATCCAGCTCACGGAGCTGCTGCCTGGGCTGTGCCTGGGAGCAACCTTCAGCAGCCAACAGCAAACACAGGCTGCTGGCCCTGCAGAGCAGACACACACACTCTGACTCACTCGCATGATCCCAGTCACTGCACAGGGGAACAAAGGAAGCTCTCCAGCCAATCCCAACTCAGCTCTGCTGGGGTCTGGTAACTAATCTTTGTCTCAGTCACAGAACGCTGGGCTGGGCTTTCAGAGAGCCATTGCACTGCGCCCCCTACCTGCTCACTATCAGTCAGCGAGCTAATCTGATTGACAGCGCATTAATCACAAATAAGAAAAGGAAAAAGTGGGCGAGGCCAGGGGTTAAAGTATGATTTGGTGGGGCCCAGAACCCTCTGAAATTTTCAGGCTCTCTTCACGCACTGCAGCTATTGCCCCCCATCCCAGCTACTGACTCCAAAATGCCTACCCCCAGTCAGATTCCTCTTTCCCCATGTCCTCCTTAGCCCCAATCCCCATTCCCTAAGCTCCCTGCCCCCAAGTTCCCACTCCATCCCTCCTAAACCTCCAACTCCCCATCTTCACTCCACCCCCTTCAGCTCCCCAACCCACTCCACGCTTCACCAGGCCACCATCCTGATCCCTTCTTCCCACCCCCCTTCACTTTCCCCACCGGCTGCCTGCCTGCCCCCTCCACCATCCACCTCACCCCCATTGCCAACATGGCCAAGGAGCTGGGTCAGGAGCAGGAGGCTGCAGTGCCAGCAAGAGGGGGCATGGGCCAGAGACTGGGTCAGGGCCACGTCCACTGTCCAGACCCATCAGGAAGGGGTGGGTCTGGTGCAGGCCCTGGGAGAAGGTTGGGTAGGGGTCACCAGGCTCGCCCCAGCCCACAGCCCCTCGCTTCAGCTGGCCCAGGGGAGAAGGCACTGGAAAGCTGCATTCTGGGACATTCATCTATTTTTAGAGGGCCCGTGAACACAGCATTCTGGTGTGCTCCCCTAATTTTAGGGGTCCTGGAATGCTGTTCCTCTAAAAATAAGGGGTCTGTTAATGCCATTTGGGGGCATTCCCGCTTACGTGAACCCCTGGGCAAGGCCCATGTGGGGAACAAGCCAGCTGGGATTGAGCCCAATGAAGGCCAGCATGCTGAATGACTGACAGTGAGTGGGGAGTGGAGGAAGGAGCCAAGACGGCCTGTGGCTGAGACTGATTGATTGCCTGCCACCACAGGGTAGGGGAAGTGGAAAGGGAAGGGAGTCCAGGACCTGCAGAGAAAGGGGAGGTCTCAGGGAGCTGCACAGCAGGGGGAAGAGGCTGGGAGGCAGTGTAGTGAAGAGGAGCCCCAAAGCCTGAGCAGGGAAAAGGGAAGGTGTCAGAGAGCCTGTGGGGTTAGGGAGGGGAAAGTGGAGCCCATGCTGCTTTGAACATGGCAGGGGAAAGGGTTGGGGAACCTGTGTGAACACATGGCCTGCATCAGGTGTCCTGCTCTCCAATGTTGCCCCCCACATTGAATGAGTTTGACATCTCTGTCTTAGGGTCACTTCAAACAGCCTGAGAGGTTTTGGTCCATGTTTGGTGCACAGCTAAAGTGACAGCTTCCCCACTAAACCCACTGTCACCATCAGCTACTTGGATTCCTGGCTGATTTTCCCTGATCCCTTGCCATGCACAGGCATTTGAAAGTGACCTGAACCTTCACTCTTTCTCTACTGTGATTTTAATGTTAGAGCTGAGTCAATTATTTAGTAGTTGTACACTGCAAAAAAATCAAAAGGGGAATTTCTCGTATTTTGCTTAAAAACTAACCTGAAATAGCAAAAAGTGTATTTGTTGTAGGGAAAAAAAATGTTTTCCATTAGAAAACTCTTCCTCTTTGGGCTATAGAAGACTTACTATTATTTTATTATTATTTTTAATTATTTTGAGTAGCCTATATTTTTATGATAGACTCTTTCAATGGGTGGGGAGCAGATTCAGACTGATTCCTCTAACACTTCCCGTTGATCCTCTTTTATGCCATGTGCAAAAGGACATCTGCCAGGTGACCCTTTCCATTAATCTGGGAATTTACATTGCATGAAAAAAAAGAGGATAATAATCGTCTTTATATTTTTATTGGTCTCTTGGGTTTTTTGTTACTCTAAGACTATGTTCACACAGGGAGGGCTTGTTTCGAAACAAGACGTTTCGAAACAAGCTGTTTTGAAATAACTCTTTAGGGCTGCAGGCACCCACAGGGTGCAGCGCAGAGGGGCGTTGCACCCCACAGGTGCCTGCAGAGGGCTGCAGGCACCTGCAAGGTGAGGCACAGGGCTGCACTGCACCCTGCAGGTGCCTGCATAGGGCTGCAGGCACCCACCAGGTGAGGCGCAGTGGGGCGCCTCACCCTGGGGGTTTAAAGCCCGTGCTGTCCCCAAACCTGGCGGCAG
>ML681966.1:92510689-92530769 GCA_007922195.1 Podocnemis expansa
TGGCGGGTGCCTGCAGAGGGCTGCAGGCACCCGTGGGGTGCAGCGCATCCAGGTGCTGCACCCCGTGGGTGTCCACAGCCCTGTGCAGGCACCCGCGGGGTGCAGCGCAGCCCCGCTCCTCACCCTGCAGGTGCCTGCTGTCCCCTCCGCCGGCCAGCGGACACCCCTCAGTGCCCTGGCCAGGGTGCTGAGGAGGCAGCCTTTCCTCCCAGGGTGCTTAGCACCCTGGGAGGAAGGTCAAATGTTGTTTCGGAACACTTTGTTCCGAAACATGTCCACACAGGGCTGTTTCAAAACCACTGTTTTCAAAACAGCCCTGTTTCGGAAAAAAAAAAGTGGTTTAAGCCGTTCCGAAAGAATGGTGGCCATTTCAAAACAAGCAATTTGCTCGTTTTGAAATGGCCGTGTGTCGTGTGGCCATGGCGGTTCTTATTTCGAAACAACCTCTCTTGTTTCAAAATAAGAAGTGTATGTGAACATACCCTAAATGATTAATACACTTCAAAAAAAAAAAAAAAAAAAAAAAAAAACCTCATACACAGTACATCTACTGGTTGGCAACTCAGATTAAAACTATGTTTGATTGTTAAAATATTGCCTGGCCCGTAGCCTAATTAAGTTGATGGAGATCCTTCCATAGATTTTAGTGGGTTTTGAATTAGGAAATGTTTATATGAAAGGGAATTGTGTTCTCTTCCTGTCTCATAATTTCCAGAGAGGCAGCTGTTTTAGTCTGCATATACCAAAATCAATGAGAGTGGTGTCACACCTTAAAGACTAACAAATTTCTTGAGGCATCAGCTTTTGTGAGTTCCAAGCCACTTTGTCAGTTGCAACATCTGACAAAGTGGGTTGGAGCCCACAAACCCTTACATCCCCCAAAATTTAGTAGTCTTCAAGGTGCCACAGCACTCTTGTTGTTTTGTCCCATAATGTCTCCCTCAATTTAATCTTCTAGACCATTAAAAAAATCAGGAAAGTGTCTTTTCCTCTTGGTTGTGGAGTAAACCCTTCTAAATCACAACTGTACTTCCAAAGCATGCTTTGAAGTCCAAGAAGCTAAAATAATATGTTTTAAGTTAGCCTGAAAGAGAGATCACTTTCCACTTTCTAAAAAAATATTTCCTTTGGGCTTCCAATGCAAACACTTGATCTTTTAGACTGTTATTCAGCTAGATGTTTGTCTTGAAAATACTATAACTGGGAATATTGCAATGATAACCTATCTGGCATGAGAATGTTTCAGGCACTCTTAAGCCCCCAGGAATTCCTGCTGCTTCAGAACTTCTTGTATTTATCAAAGGCTCCCTTTAGACCTCTGTCCATATTTTGGTGTTAGGAATTTTGGGTAACATATGCATCAGCATCTCTTGGCTTATGTTAACAGGCCAGCTCCTTTCACTGAAAAAGCAGAATTCCTGTATATGAGTGCCTGGGCAGAAGAGGGTTCTGCTCCCTATTTTAGAGGGTCATGTCCTTTCCTTTGTGAGTCCTCTTGGGACTATGCCCTCAAGTCTTGGGCCTGTAGCCCTTACCTTACTCACATAGCCTATGACAATTATCCCAGTCTCAGTCCAGGACCCAGGAACACCACCTGTGTATACTATCCACATGTTACTCCATGTACCTGACTGGGAGTCAAACACATTTTCTTTCCCTTTTGAAACCTGTAGTTAAAAGACACTTAATAAAAAGCATTTTCATTGAGCATTTGAAAGATAGCAGGGAGAGAACAAATGAACTTTAAAACAACCTATATGTGTATTTAATCTCATCTATTCTTCTGCTTTAAAACAAAGGTACAGAAATAGAATCAGCTCACATTGTCTTGAGTGTCTGAAGGTATTTCAGTCTGTTTCTTCCAGGGCTGTCCATCAGTGGACACTTACACTGCCATAGCAACATCTCTCATGGGTGTGAAGAATCCAGTGTGGACAGCTTTAAAAAAAAATGTAGACAAACTTTTCTGCAACCTAGCTACTGCCTTTTGGGGAGGTGGATTAATTACAGTGATGGCATGATATACAGTGTTACCTTTCCTTAGGTATGTAAGTTGGATCTGTGACCCAGACAGACCCTCTAGAGAGAAATCTCCATCTCTGATTACGGTCCAAATGCACCACGATATTGATAGATTCACATACTGTATTGACAAGCACTCCCATGTTGGCCACACAGTCTCTGCATGGAAATTAATTCATCTCTGGCAGATATAGCAAAGGACCAGATTCTGATGCCAGTTGCACTGGTAAAAAACAACAACAACAACAACAACAAAACCAGCAGCATCCATATTGTTAATTGGTGTGCCTTAGATCAGAACATGGCTCAGTTTCTTTACAGTACTGAGACATAGGTTGAATTCTCCTGGAGGCTGTCTATATATACAGGGGTGACCAGTGATCATAGAATCATAGAGTTGGAAGGGACCCCACGAGGTCATCTAGTCCAACCCCCTGCCAAAAAAAGCAGGGCCACTCCCATTAGATCATCCCAGTCAGGGTTTTGTCCAGCTGGGCCTTGAACACCTCCAGAGATGGAGATTCCACCACCTCCCTCGGCAGCTTATTCCAATGCTTCACCACTCGCCTAGTAAGGAAGTTTCTCCTAATATCCAGCCTGGACTGCCCCAGCTGTGATGCACCCAAGGGTATGAAACTTAATCATGTTTTACATGAAATGGTGATGTATTGTACTTCTTAATAAAAACTTTCATCTGAAGATTGTTTTTATTGGCATCTGCATCTGTGGGCTGAAGATGAGAGGAAGAAGGGAATTTTGAAGGCATCTGCTCCACAAATAGAAAAACACAGAGCTAGGACTTATAGCCAATTCAGGGTGTGAAGAATGAAAACAAAAACATTCATTTAATTTATCCTTGAAATTCTGCATGATTTGTTCTCCCCCAAAATTATTTTTTATATGAAGTCAGAATTCTATCAAGCAACTGAAGCAGAAGATATAAAGGACCAGAATAACAGGAAAGGTATCCGTTTCTAACATTAAGGAGAAAGACTTTACAGAAAGAAAAGTTAAAGGACCATTTATGGCTATCACCAGGGGCATTTGAGTCAAGGTTTTTCTGTTCTAAAACCATCAACTGCTACTGCTTTATCTGAGGGGCACTACCACTGGAAGGCAGTGGTAGATGTTTTACATCTTTTGTAGGCCAGCTGCTAAAGGGGGAGAAAGATGTGCATTAATTATGGATAATACCTAGATGTTCTGTTATTAAAATAATTACCCAAATTATTTATAGACTTATTGATTCATAGAATTAAAGGCCAGAGTGGCCATTGGACCATTTACTTTGACCTTCTGTGTGACACAGGACATTAATTTTCATCCAGTTATTGAGTCCAATAATTGCCTTTTGTTTTTACTAAAGCATGTATTCCAGAAAGTCATTCTGTCTTGATCTGAAGACATCAAGCAATGGAGAAGCCATCATTTCCCTTCACAGTTTGTTTCATTGGCTAATCACCTGCACTGTTAAACTAGAAATAAGAAACCCTTTTCTTTTAATTTGTCTGGCTTCAGCTTCCAACCATTGGTAGTTGTTCAATAGACTGAAGAGCCCTTTGGTACTCAGCATTTTGTCCCCAGGAAGGTATTTATACATAATAATAAGTCAATCAATCTTTCTTTATATAAACTACATAGACTGAATTATTTAAGTCTCTCGCTGAAAGGCTTTTTCTCCAACCCTCAGATCAGTTTTATAGGTCTTTTCTGTACCCTTTCTGTTTCCAGCATCCCTTTTAAAATATGGACACAAGAAATAAAAGCAGAATTCCAGTATTGGATTCACTAAGACCATATACAGATGTAAAATTACTTCTCTTTCCTCCTCACTGCTCTTCTCTTAATACATCCAAGAACTGCATTAGTCCTTTGTTGCCTAGTATTACACTGAGAGCTCAGCAGTTTGATGAGTAGGTAAATCATTATTATTAACTTCAGCTAGATATGTTCTTGTCTTGCAAATGGTAGGTGAATGGTTGCCACACATTTCAAACACTTTCACTTGATTGCACTTAGTCTGTATTGTGAAAATGTTACCCATGATGGACCTGACCCCAAACTTAGTGCAGTCCATGGGAAGATCATCACTGTGCTTTGGAAGAAGACCTGTCATATGAGTGCAAGTTAGGAATGAGTGGGGGATGAACTACTGTGAATTCTTTTGTTGACGGTATGAAATCTATCCTGGGTCCTTAATCTGTTACTTTTAAACTATGTGTGGAATGTAATTTTCATTAACATTCACAATCGTGGACTCTCCTTCTGCCTTAAGAAATCATTTAGCCTCTCAGCTCATGTAAATTGGAATTACTCAATGAGTTTGAAGGCTATTGTCTTCAGTTATATTAGTTTTCACCAGCTGAGGATCTGGCCTGCTTTTGATAAAATGGATAGAATAATATTTATCTCAGAAAGGTGGTCAGAGTTTTAAGTGCTAAGTTTAAGTCATACCAGAATCTTTAGATGGAAGCTGCTAAGGAAAGACACAAACCTGGAAGGTGCTTAGTTTTTTCAACTCTCACTGTAGTTGAAGGGCACTGAGCATCTTGTGAAGTGTGCTGAGCTGCATTAACATGCACATAGGTGTATGTACATATGTATTTCAGTTTGGCAGTTCCAAGACTTTAGGATGGACTTTCAAGCTCAGCCAAAGCCTATATTTCCCCCCAGTTTTTCAACAATCAAAAAGATTTTAAAAGGCATTTCATTTTGACCCTTTTTTCAATTTAATATTTTGAATAAAAGGATATTTTGAAATGAAAAGTAATTTCATAGCAAAATAAATGTTTCTCTTAAATGTGAAAACAAAATGATTCAATTTAAGAATATTTATTTATTTATTTATTTATTTAAAGTCAAAATGATATAATAAAACCAACACAAATTCACTGAATATTTTGGGGTCACTAACCCTGCATTTCTGAGGACAAAAAAACCTTTGGACTGAGATTTATCCTTTGCTTTAGAGCTGAACAAACTTGTTGGATTAGGGTGCAGAGGGTGTATACACATTTGCAATGCAGGAACTCTGTTCTGCTGTGCCCTACCTTTTGGTAGGCAAAAGTTCAGGGCAGAAACAAAGTGTACATTTTCTCATGTTTTAGAAAGGTCTGGGTTTTTTGCAGTGTAGCTATGTTAAATCATTATGATGGGTTTGAAATTGGAGTTGTTCTCTTAAATATTTGAGGCATGCAGGGTAAGGAGTGATGCTCTCACCACACTCTGGCTTTTTTGATGAATTGTGAACAATTTTACAATAAATAATAAACAATTTTGTAAACAATGTCTCTCTTCTCTAAAAATCTGGGATCAAATTTTCTCTTTACTTGAACTGCTTCCCCATCTTTACAGTTTCTTGATCCATCTATTGTCCTTTCCCAATATATGTAGAACCACTGCTCACCAAGATCATAAGAGTAGGTTCAGATGGTGTAGAATATTGTGGCAGATCTGGAATACATGCACCTGAAAGATAAATGGGCCCATATGTCTTCAAATTGAAGAAATATTACAGTCTCATCCAGAATTTTAAAATCCCTATTGAATTTGAAAAACTAGTTCACATTACAAAGTAGGGAATGGAATATACAAATAGGACTTTTAATATGAGCTTCTCATATTTGATGTGGAAAAGAGTATACTTTCCTTAGCCAACCAAAATTGTGGATCTGCGAGCTCTGAGCAAAATATTAGGCCAAAGAAGTATGGACTATAATAGTAACTCCTCTCTCTCTCTCTCTCTCTCCCCCCCGTCTCTGACTATCACAGTGGACCCCAGATGCTAGATCTGGAAAGTAACCTAATATTAAGTAACAAGCCATTTTAACTACCAGACAACTTTCACATGGGGTCTGTATTAAGAAAGCAATTGGTACAGGACGCCAGATAAAGTGGAACATTTTTTCTAAATCCTTTGCAGTTTGGTGTGTCATAATAATATTTATCTTAAAATTCTCACTCAAATGGTGAAACCTATATGAAAGTATGACAGGCTGAGAAACTTAGTTATATCCAGACCTTTCACTCAAAGAGTATATACTGTGCCAACACTAAGGGTATGTCCACACGTCTCTTTTATTTCAAAATAACACTGGTTATTTTGAAATAAAAGAGATTAAGTTCATATATTTTGCTTGTTTGGATTAAGTCATCTGCAGGTTACAGTGCAGACAAACCCTTATTTAGACACTTAAATTTCGATCTAAAGGTATGTCTACACTGGAGGCTTAAGTTGACTTAACCTGGCTTATGTCAACTTAACCAAATCCACGACTATATTTAGAATTTATTAAGTCCACTTAAGCACTAGCTTAAGTCAACTTAATAACCCCTGCACTGAAAGTCAATTTAACCTTTTAAATTGACTTTACAAGGCAGAAAGGGTAAGGGTCCCACCGCAAGTCCCACACCGTGCCCCAGCCCAGGTCCTGATCGGGCTCCAGGGGTCTGATCACACTCTGGGGGCCAGCTCTGGTCCCAGCCACCACCAGCAAGGGGCTGGGACCCAGTTCCTGCAGCCAGTGGCAAGGGGCAGGATGTAGCCTGTGAAATTGACCAGGCTGCTGAGCCACCTGCTAGCGGTAGCAAGCAGCTCGGGGTCAGATCAAGCTCCAAGCCACTTGCAGCCAGCAGCAGGATCCAGTTCTGAGCCCCCTCCACCTGTGGCAAGGGGATTGGGGATGGATTGTGCTCCCAGTCCTTTAGCGGCAGCAACAGGAGCCAGGTCCCACACACCTGCACTCGCGGCAAGGGGCTCAAGGCTGGATCTGGCTCCCAGCTGATTGCTTCCAGTGGCTGGGGCTAGACCAGCTCCCCAGAGCCCGATCAGGACCCAAGAGCATAAGAGGAGGCAGGGCCTGAGCCCAGCCTGGGATATGTCTACTAGTATAGATATACCCCTAAGTTGACTTCAAAAGGTGACTAGACTAAATAGGACTTGGGGTAGGGAACTTTCCCTCCTCTGTTTGCAATAAATATAAAGTTGACCTTCTGTTTGCAATAAATTTTAAAGTCGACCTTGTGAAGACAACTTAACTGAGCCCCTCAGTGTAGACATAGCCTAAGAGCCTAAAGTTATGCCTCTGTTTTTGAAAATTCTTGGCTATATGGATTATTTTCATTTCCACCCAACTTCCCATCTACTATTAGATCTTTATGTACCTTCTAAATTTAACAGTAGTCCTGGTGCCCAGATTCCAATTGATATGACCTCTTCCACTACATGTGAACTGAGACTTCACTATGTTCTTATACCAGGTGATCCATAAGGTAGCCAGAGCTCTAGGAATTCAAAGAAGTGAAGTCCCACTTCCCCTTCCTCATGGACGCTTAAGTCACTGAACTAGATTGGTGGTTGACTCTAGGTCAATGATATCTAAACCTATTAAGAAAACCTGGGAGGAGAGAAAAGAGACTCAGGTAAAGCAATTATCACTTAAAGAAGATATATGGTCCACAGACATATAGTTGGAAAGTATGTCAGGAGATTATTTCTTCATGGAAGGAAAGATGAATTGAAAGTCTCTTCTACTTCTTATCAAAGCACAGCACTGTGTTAGAGAAGCAGAACTGTGAAATACATCTCACCTAAGCAAAAAGATGCTTCTGGCTGACGTTGCATCAGTGCATCAGACAACAACTCCATCCTGGGCAGGTTGAAGGATGACATGGGACATATCATAAGGGCATAGGGAGTCACAAATGTATCAGGGAAGTGTTTTAGGATGTATGCTGGAATGTCCCTTTTCTTCCACGGAATCTCAGAGATCTGTGTGGATCACATTGGATCTCTGGGTTCTGGAACCAGAAAATGAAGATTCAGGAAGATGTGAGGACACCACCACCTGTCCCTTCTCAATAGAAGAATAGCAAACATGACGAGACAGAGCTTCAGCACATTTTATTCCCATACAGGGAAAATTAAGGCAACTAGGTTTGCTTGCTTGCTTGTAATTTCTGCCTGGCTGAAAGTTTCTAGGTGAAAAATTGGCACTGGGGGAAAAAAAACCGCACAAATTTCCATGGAATTTTGTAAAACTTTCTGCTGTAAAACAATGGAATCAGGTTGTGAAAAGCAGTTGATTTGTTGAGAAAGAAAAAGTGTTCACCAGGGTGCAACATGAGCCAAATGAGAAAGGCAGACTAAAAGCTTGGTGCACATGGTATAGAATGACTGATGTGGGATGCTACTGCACTATTTTTTCTCAGACAAGAGAACTGGAATTAGTCCCCCAGAACTGCTCACATGTTTTCAAATGTTATGAAAGTCAGTGTTCATTGACTTTGGTGGTTCACATCCTCAGCTGGTTAATTGACAGAGCTCCATTGACCTCGAGGGGATTAGTTATTTACACTAGTTAGGAATCTGTCCCAATAAGCTTTGAGTCACAGCCAGTTTTAAGAGTATTACATTAATGTCTTTGCCTTTTGGCAGGATAAGGGCTAAAAGATGTAGTAACTACCCAGTGCACATTAACACTTCAAATTCTGAGTCCATTTGATTGTTATAACCAAAGTTAGGAATCCTGATTAATGGCATGCAAATTAGATCACCTCCCAACATATGAAATAGGTGGTCGCTTTAGCTGCTTCATTGCCTTGGAGAAGCCTCGAAGAGAGAAGGGAAAGTAGCTCTAAAGAATGTCTCTCCTCTAAGAACCAGAGAAAAAAGACAGACCTACAATACTATATGTGCTGGATAATGACCACAAGGCTGTAAAAGCTCATCAAAAGAGAACACTTTTAAAGAAAATACTTTGCTTTTGTTAAGGGCATTTGAATAGAAGAAAGCTTTGTGTATATCAAGAAGGAAAGAGAAACATTTCCAAGAAACTACTATAAAGGACATCATGAGGAGAATGGAAAATATTGACACAGCTGTGTACAGCCATATATTTGATGCATGGCATACTAAAATGAACCACAGGGAAATGAATCCCTGTAGTTCTTGAGCCAAGTGACTCCATTACGCTCACAGGCAGAATGGTTACTTTCAATATTGTACATGAGAACCCAATTATACCCTACTTTTCCCACTCAGGACTTCTTTTTGTTTGCTAGCTAATGGGTTCTAAGCATGATCTGCTTTGGAACTGAATGTAACTGGAGTGGCAAGCTGAAATCATATGAACATCCCAATCCTCATGAGAAGAGAAGCACCACACATGTCCTTTCAAAATGGGACATGAGCAAAGACTAAAATTCATTCTTGACTTCTCCATGTATAGGACCCCGTCTGCAGCACATGTATGAAGTGAACATTGGATACACAGAAATTTTTCCACCATCTTCTCTTCAAGTGGATGTTTTTCCTGTCTGCCTTATTAGCAGGGTTGATCTCACATAGGCAACCAAATCTAAATTCAGTAATTAACTAATTCTACCCTTTCCCAAAAATGACATAAAGACATTTGGTTCCCAGGGGACCTTAGAGGGAAATCCTGAATAATAGATTTTATACATACACAAACAGAATTTTTTTCAGAATAATGTTCCTGTTCATTTTCATTTCAAGAATGTTAATCTGAAAAGGGCTTTTATTTAAGCATTTCCATTATTTGTGTTTCATAAGCGTTGAAAAAACATTCTTTTGTCCAGTTGCTTATGAAAAGGCTGCACTAAATCCCCTTTCAAAAACTCACAAACCCCAAATTAACTGTCTAATGTTTGAAAGACAAGAGAGTTCTAATAACACCCTGAGAGCTCAATATCTAATCATTAAAACAGTGGGAAGTCTAAAGGATCTGTTAATGCAAAATAGAAGCCTTCATTAATTTGATCAAAACAAAGCATTTAAACTGACAGTTGATGTTTCACAAAGCAGGCTGGGATCTGCTTCACTAAAGCTTGGGGCTTCAAGATCAGGAACTATGATAGGGAAAAATCTTGCTTGAAACTGACATAGAGCTAGGCTGCAAAGGACTTGGGATAGGAACGTTTACCCCTATGTTTGCAATAAATATGCCATGGATCTGACCATAAACCCTTAGACGTCATTGTTAAAATGAGTTTGACTACAGCAGCACCCAGGATGCAAAACTCGTATTGATGATTACAAAAGTTCAGTGAGCCAAAACCTCAATTGTGGGATAAAGCATTCGTAGGCCATATCATACAGAAGAGAATTTGAGTGTCATGGACCATGATATAAAAGCTCCAACTGAAATGTATCTTTCATTCCCCTTCCTTTTCTTTCTTTATGACCAAATTTTACATACACATAAGCATTAGAGTCCACTCAAATGCTCTAAGAATGCAAGTTACAGTACAGTTCACAGCACTTTGTGTGTTTGGAAATTCACCCCAATGCACTTAAGACTTCAGTACATTTGGTTTAAAGTGGATTATGTAGTTTTACTTTCTATTAGTGTTAAGGGTCCAAGTTTGCAAGGTTCTGAGTCGCAGAACTTCAAAAATATTTCAGCACCTAACTCTGATTGCTTTGCACTCAGGTCTCAAGACCAAGATTCAGCCACTTCTGGGAGACTGGTTCCTGATTTAACACATGCAAATATTTTGCTTCATTTCTCATTCAATATCTTTTCCTCCTTACATCCACTCATAGATGCTAACTAATGAAAAGGAGAAAAAACAATGATATGTAGAAATTCTGCTAACATTGGAATTGACTATGTCCATACTAGACAATTTCCTAAAGCAGTCCTGTGGCACCAGCAATTTAGTGTTAGCCACAGAGTTAAGTGACTGTAGCATACAGACAAATGCCAGACCTCTACAACCCCAGTCTATATCATTAAGATCCACTTTGAGTTCCCCGGGAAAAATGACAAGGAAACAAACTTATGCCTACCCAGGGCTGTTTTGGCAAGGAAAGTGTATCTAAGTACTCCTCTTTCGTATTCATCTCTGGGGAAAACAAAGATGGCTGCCACAAGAGTCAGCTTCATTCATTGACCACACTGAAAAACAGGTTGCTTATGTTGCAGGGATTCATAGCCTTTCTAAGATCCATCAGCTATTGGATCCTGCCAGAAAAAAAGTTGTTGGACTGAATACAATGGTAGCATACATTATGGCAAATGGACTGTTAGGTTTGAGCAGATGGAGTTGAAGAACAATATGTTTCAGACTTGCTCCTTTCTTGTGGTTTATCATCACTAATAATCTAAATAGCAATAACAAAATACAAATCTTTGCATAAGAATCATAGTTCCTAAAGATTTCTCTGCAAGATATCCTCCACTTGAATTAACCTTTAAGAGTGTCTGAAGACAGAAAACCTGTTTGAAATTGGATGGAGACCTCCTGTACCAAATATTCCCTGAGTTGTATATTACTGCTGCAAATAATTTCCATTGACTTAATATTGAAGGATTGTAAAGTACTTTTAAATGACATTCCCTTCCTGAAGATTTCTTTCCAAGAGTGCATGTTAAATATGGCCTAATTTGGTGGCATCACGCTCTCTTTTGAGTACATGTGAATATTTCATATGGGTTACCTGAGGAGGTGATGGAATGTCCATCCTTAGAGGTTCTTAAGGTACAGCTTGATAAAGACCTTGGTGGGGATGATTTAGCTGTGGTTGATCCTGCTTTGAGCAGGAAGTTAGACTAGATGACCTCCTGAGCTTCCATACAACCCTAATCTTCTATGATTCTATGACTTCCTTAGGATCAGTGGGAATCATATGAGATACACTGCTTCAAAATATACCCAAATACTATTTGGGTGAAATTTTTAAAGTGAGTTGCAGCTCTAGGTACATCTACAAAGCCCTACATTTTGCACATCTATTTCATAACCAGAACAAGTAACTGCATTTTTAAGTGCATGTATGAAAATGTATGTTGTCAGGTTATAGGGTAAGGGTCTTCTGAGGAGGACAGAAGCACTCATCTGTCAGCCTGACAAGGCACCAGGAGGTATGCTGCCAGCCAGTAGCCCATAAACAAGAAGTTATAGATGGATTGTTGAGGATCATCCAGCCCTTTGACTACTACTCCATGCAACTTTTCCATGTGAGCAATAATGATACTGCAAGGTATGACCCCAAGGAGATCACCTGTGACTACCAGACTCTAGGAGTAAGGGTAAAGGGGTTGGAGGCACTGGTGGTATTCTTCTCAATCCTTCTGGTCAAGGATGGGGTCCAGGCAGAAGCAGATGCATTCTACAGGTGTCTGACTGTCTATGAGGATGGTACTGTCAGGAGGGCTTCAGTTTCCTTGATCACAGAATACTATTCAAGGAAAAAGGGCTGCTGAACAGAAATGAGTACAGCTATTGAGAAAGGGAAAGAGCATATTTGGATACAGACTAACTAAGCTAGGAAGAAGGGCTTTAAACTAGGTTCAGCCAAAGCAAGCAACAAAAGTTGATAAGGAAGTAAAAAGTGGCTAGCACCTCTGCTTAACATGCAGAAGGTTCTGGGTTCAGTTCCCAGGGGGTTAGACTCAATGATCTCATGAGGTCCCTTCCAGCCCTATGATTTGATTGATTGATTGAAAGAGCTGGAATCTGGGGCAAACATGGGCCATTACAGCAAGGATAAGTCTGAGACCAGAAAGAACATATTGGGGGGGGGGAATCAAATCAATATCTGAGATGTCTATATATTGTGAGAAGTATGAAGTATAAGTAAAGGAAGCTAGAACTGCTAGTTAATAAACACAGCTATGACAGAGTTGGCTTCACAGGTATTTGGGATAATTTGTTTAACTGAAATATTGGTATGAAAGAATACAGTTTACTCAAGAAGGACAGGCAGGGCAAAAGGGTCACTTTCCATGTCAAAGATACATACATTTAGACTGACGGTGAGAAGGAAATAGGATACAGGCTTTTGAAAGTCTCTCAATAAGGGTAAGTCTATACTGAAAAGTTGTGGGTGTTGTTGTTGTTGGGTTTTTTTTTTTGAAAACAACAACAGCAACAACAACGACAACAACTACAACAACAACTTTATTTCCTGTCCATACAGTCATTTTACTTTTTTGAAATAGCCAATCCAAGCTGCAGGATCACTTTTTTCAAAATAGTAGCCCTATACTTTGTATTAGCATCCTGTTTTTTTGAAACAGAGAGTCCAGCAAAGACTCTCTATTTTGAAATAAAAACTCTGACTTATTTCAAAATAGACAGTCCTTCCTGGACTTCTTTTTCAAAATAACAATTTCAAAATAATCTTATTTCAAAATAATTATTTAAAAAAAAATATTTTGAAATATCTGTGTAGACACAGCTTAGGAATAAAAGTGGTAAAAAACATGAATGATGTCATGATAGGGATGTTCTATAGCCCACCTAACCAGGAAGAAGAGATGGTTGTGGCTTTTTTAAAACAACCTAACAAAATTATCCAGAGCACAGGACTTGGTGGTGATAGGGAACTTCAACTACCCAGAAATCTTTTGCAGAAATAACACAACAGGGCACAGTTTATCCATCAAGTACCTGGAATGTATTGGATACAGGGTTTTGTTTATCTGTTATTTCAGAAGGCGGAGACAGCTACTGTGGGGAGACTCTTCTAGATTTGATACTGACAAAAAAGGAACTATTTAAGAATTTGAACACTGGAGGCAGCATGAGTGAAAGTGAGCATGAAATGTTAGAGTTCATCATTCTAAGGAATGACAACAGAGAACAAGGCACCATAAAGATAGTGGATTTCAATAATGCAGACTTTAGCACAGGCAGGGAGTTGGTAGATATGATCTTATGGGGAGCAAGTGTAAAGGGAAAAACAGGTCAAGAGAGCTGGTATATATGCAAAGAGGCATGATTAAGGGAACAAGAGCAAACAATCCTACAATATAAAAAAAATAGAAATATAGCATGAGACCACTGTTGCTTATCCAAGAGATATTCAATGATCTTATGTTCAAAAATGAATCCTTAAAAAAAAAAAAAAAAAAAAAAGATTGACTATAAAGAAATAACACAAAGATGTAAGGCCAAAAATAGAAGGCAAAAAAATAAATTAAACTAGCTAGAGATATAAAGGGCAACCAAAAAAATTTCTACAAATAGACTAGCAATAAAAGAAGGATCAAGTATATGGTAGGGCCCTTACTCTAATGAGTGGGGGGAAAAAAAACAACAGAAAATGTGGAAATGGCAAAAGTACTAAATGTCATGGAAGAAGGAAGAGTTTCCAGAAGACTGCAAGATGGCACATATAGTGTCTTTCTATAAACAACAGGAAATAAGGACAACCCATGGAATTACAGACCAGTCAGCTTAACCTCAGTACCAGGAAAGATAATGGAACAAATAATTAAGAAATCAATTTGCAAACACCTGGAAGATAATCAAGTGATAAGTTTAACAGCATGGATTTGTCAAGAACAAATCATGTCACACCCAGCTGAAACTTTCTTTGATAGCGTAAAAAGCCTCATGGATAGGAGGGAAGAAAGAGATATGGAATATGCTGACTTTAGTAAGGCTTAAGATACTATCTTACATGACGTTCTCATAGCCAAACTAGGGAAATACAATCTAGATGGAGCTAATCCAAGGTGCATACATGATTAGCTGCAATACTGTTCCCAGAAATAGTGTTCCTGCATTTATTTTTCTCCCATTCTGTAAATCCCCCCATCTTCAAAGGCTATGTTCACACGTAAACTGTTATTTTGAAATAAGTTATTTCAAAATGAGTTATTTTGAAATAAAGTTCTTGTTTTGAAATAAGTTAATTCGAATTAAGAAAATGTTAATTCGAATTAAGGGAAAGCCTGCTTTCGAAACAGCTGTTATTTTGAAATGGTTATTTTGAAATAAGGCCATTTGGACATGTTGTTTCAAAACAGTTGTTTCGAAACAATGGTGTCGTTTTGAAACGTGTCCAAAAGCGATTGTTTTGAAACAACGGCTATTTTGATTTCCTGCTAGGTTTTACTGTTTTGGAATAACGGCTGTTATTTTGAAACAACGGGACCCATTGTTTCGAAATAACAGTACGTCGTGTGGACATAAGAATTTTTATTTTGAAACAACGGGTGTTGTTTTGAAATAAAACTGTCGTCTGAACACAGCCAAAGTGTCTGATAAAGTGGGATTTTACTCCCATGAAAACTCATGTGATAAATAAATTGGTTAGTCTTTAAAAGAGCCACAGGACTCCTTGTTTGTTTTGCTGAACTAAGCTAACACCGCTACCCCTTTGGAACTTGTCAACATGCAAGGCACTGAATAAAGATGTTGGAAGTGAAAAGCCATCAATTTCATGAAACAATTTGCATAGATTCAGACAGGCCTTATCTTCCTTTCCAAATGCAAACAATTGGGCATTATACCTAATGGACTGAAAGTAAAAAATCCTTTACAATCAACATGTTACACAGACTACAGTGAGAGATTATGCCACACACTCTCACAGAAACTAAGAAACTGCCTGATCAGCATCCTGTACAGCAAACAGAAGAAAATTAAAAATAGACTCTCAACACTGGAGTCTCTCATACAAAACCAACCTAAACAGATTCTTCCACATGGCTGGACTTCTCAAACAAAAAGAAATCCATCTACAACACCCACTTTGCTTTCCTACAGAAGAAAAAAAAAGACACCAAACTGCCTAAACTACTATGCACCACAGAGGACAACAAAAGTGATACCTTCCACCTAACAATACTGTTAACTTTCCATGCTACAATCTTATTCCATCAAAGGTATCTGAGCTGTCTTCCTTCTGCCCCACAACCTCCCAAAATAAGATAAAATTCTGTGGTCACCAGGAAGAATACTTTCACCATCTCAGACTCAAGGAATATTTCTACCACACCAACAATAAACACAATGACCTACAGATACCTTCCTCCGAACACTGCAAGAAGAAATATTCTTTGTGGACTCTTCCTGAAAGTTGAAATAACAGACTACACTTCCATATTGTTTCCATTACCATACAAAAGCTGAAATCATGGACAGACAACATCCCTTACACCATAACCTCAGTCATGCAGAACACAATGCCATCCAGAGCCTCAGAAACAACTTTGACATTATTATTAAGGAAACTGAAAAAGACGGTGCTATCATGATCATGAATAAATTGGATTATGAACAGGAGGCTTATAAACAACTCTCCAACACAACATTCTACAAACCTCTTTTCTCAGACCCCACTGAGGAATACCAAAAGGAACTACAACATCTACTCAAGTAATTCCCTGTGGCAGCATAGGAACAAATCAAAACATACACATCATCAGAACCCCAACAAAGGATATTCTATCTACTAGCAAAAATCCTTAAAAAAGGAAACCCTAGATGCCCCATCATCTGAGGCATTGTCACTATTGCAGCAGGCTCATCTGGCTATGTGGATTCTCTCCTCAAACCCTATCCTATCAACACTTATAGCTTCAAGATACCACAGACTTTCTGAGAAAAATCTAATCCATTGGTGAGCTTCCAGAAAACCCCATCTTGGCCACTATAGATGTAGAAGCTCTCTACATCAACATCTTACACAAAGATGGATTACAAGATATTAAAAGAACCATCTCAGATGATGCCACAGCATACATTGTGACTGAACTTTGTGACTCTGCACTCACTCACAACCATTTCTCATTTGAGGACAATTTATACCTTCAAGTCAGTGGCACTGCTATGGGTACCTCATGGCCCCGCAATATGCCAGCATTTTTATGGGAGACTTAGAACAACGCTTCCTCAAGTCACATCCCAAAGCACCTTTCCTCTATTTACTCTACATTGATCACTTCGGCTACGTTCACACGCAGGGGGTTATTTTGATGTAAGTTGTTTTGAAACAACTTGTATCGAAATAAGGCGTTATTTCAAAGTAAGTTAATTCAAATTAAGAAAATGTTAATTCTAATTAAGGAAAACAGCCCAAAGCGAAATAGCATGTTCGGACAACAGTTATTTCAAAACAAGTCACCGTTGTTTAGAAATAACATGTTCAGACAGGATTGTTTTGAAACAATCGTTTCGAAACAACGTTGTTTCGTCACCAAATGGGGTTTAAGTTGTTTCGAAACAACACTGTTGTTTCGAAACAACGAAATCCGTTGTTTCAAAACAATGGTACGTCTTGTGAACATGGCGTTTCTTATTTTGAAACAACCTCTGTTGTTTCAAAATAAGACTGCTGTGTGAACACACCCTTCTTCATCATGTGGACCCACAAAAGGGATGCCCTTGAAGATTTCCACATAAATTTCAATAATTTCCACTCCATAATCAAATTAGCCTGTAATACTCTGCACAGGACATCTCCCTTCTGGACATTACAGTGCAAATTAGTGATGGACACATAAACACTGCCCTATATAAAAAACCTACTGATTGCTATAGTTATCTAAATCCCGCTAGCTTTTATCCATGACCCACCACATGCTACATTGTCAAGAACCAAGCCCTCAGATATATCTGCATTTGCTCTGACCCCTCCAACAGAGACATACATCTTCAGGATCTCTATCAAGCATTCTTAAAGCTATAATACCCACCTGCAGAAGTAAGAAAACATATTGACAGAGCCAGAGGGGTACCCAAAAGTCAACTACTACAGGGGAGGCCCAAGAAAGAAAGCAACAGAACACCACTAGTCATCAATTACACCCCCCCAAGGCAGACCTCTACAGCACACCATCAAGGATCTACAACGTAGTCTATAAGGTGATCTCCCCCCAAGCCTTGGGAGACAGACCTCTCGTCGCTTACAGACAGCCCCCAACCTTAAGCAGATACTCACCAGTAACTACAGACCTAAAGGCAAAACCATTAAAACAGGCACATATCCCTACAACAAACCATGCTGCCAACTTTGCCCACATATCTGAACAAAAGACACTGTTACAGGACCTAATTAACGAGCTACTCCCTCAAGGGCTCATTTACCTGCTTCTCCATCAATGTGATTTATGGCATCATGTGTCAGAAATGACTCCCTGCCTTATATATTAAAAAAAAAAAAAAAACAAGACAGTATGCACAAAAGAATTAATGGGCACAAAACTGACAGAAATCACAACACTCTAAAACCAGCAGGTCAGCATTTCAATCTTCCCAATCACTCCACTGATAATTTCCTAACAGCTGTGCTCAGACAAATGAATAACACATCAACTCCGCAAAGAGAAACTGCAGAATCAGAATTCATATGTAAATTCACAGGGGTTAAAGTATAATTTGGTGGGCCCCAAACCCTCCTCATCAGCAGGCCCCCTTCTTGTATCATAGAGGCCTCCGGCCAGTATCAAGTGGGACCCAGCCTATGTAGGATGAGGGCACAGGATGTGGAGGGAGGGATGAGGAGGAATGGAGTAGGGGTAGAAGGTGGGGGTGCTGAAGTGGTGACTGAGGGCAGGAGCAGAAGCAGGACATGGGGCAGAGAAGGTGTAGGTGGCAGCAGGAGGTGAGCGTCGTGAAGGAGACAGGGCAGGAGATGGGGCTGAGAAGAGTGGTTGGGGGCAGGAGGTGGGGGGCTTGGGCTGGTGCAGGAGGTGGGGGTCATGAAGGGAGCAGGAGCAAGGAGATGGGGCTGAGAGGGGTGGCTGTGGGCAGGGGGTGGGAGCCTGGGGCAGAGAAGGATTAGCAGGGGAGTTGGGGACCTGGGGCAGGGGGGCTGGGGCCATACAGGGAGGGGACACTGGGCCCCTCACCTGGTCAGCACCCCTCTGCAGCTGTGGGAAGCTCAGGGACCCCAATTGGGGCTGGCCTGGCAGGAGCAAGTCCACCCCACTTCTCCCCCTGCCTGCGCCAGCCCAGCTGTGGCCCACTTCACTGCCTGCAGAGCTGAAGTAGCCTCAGTGTGGTGCTGCATTGCTGGCTCTGGCCCTAGCCCTGGCCCTGGGTTGATGGGGAGGACCCAGCTCCCACTCCTTTTCCGGGTCAGGCTCAGGCCCAGCCCTGGACCCCCTACCTGGTCACCGAAGCTGAGCGGCAAGGAGCTGACCAGTCACACCATGAGCTAGGCTCGGCTCAGCTCCCCCTCCTCCTCATCCCAAGTATGCTCTAAACATGCTCAGGGTGGGAGTTTTAAAAGCTCTCATCTTGGCGGAAGCTTGCTGCCAGCCAGAAGACACTCTGGCCGGCAGGGAGCTTCCCCCAGGCTGGGAGCTTTTAAAACTGCTGTGGGGGTAGTGGGCAGAATGCACCCGAATGCTGAGTTCTGCCCTGTAATTCTATTTTTAGGGGCCCCGGAACACCTGCAAATTCAACTCTGTCACTTCGAGACTAAATAAGACCTTTGGATATTTTTCGTATTACAAAAGGTGATTTGACCTCATCTTCCTCTTTATGCTGTACCCCAGTGTCTGAATCTTAACAACTGCTTTAATTCACTGTTACAGTGTGACCTGATCCTATGACTTACACTTCCTTGTATTTATTTTCCTCCCATTTTGTAAGTCCCAGCATCTTCAAAACATCTGATGAAGTGGGTTTTTCTCCCATGAAAGCTCATGCGATAAATATATTTGTTACTCTTTAGAAGTGCCACGGAAGTCCTTGTCTGTTCCTAGAAAGTAGTCATCAGTGGTTCACAGTCAAGCTGTAAGCACATATCAAGTGGTGTTCTGCAGAGATCAATTTGGGCTCTGATTCAGTTTAATATCTTCATCAACGATTTAGATAATGACAGAGAAAGTATGCTTCAAATGTATAATAGCAGTCTGGGAAGAGTTCCTCTTCTCTTCCCTGCCTCTCTCTTTTCTATAGTTTGTCTTTGGGTATGGCCATACACACTTCTTATTTCAAAACAAAAGAGGTTGTTTCGAAATAAGAAGTGCCATGGCCACACGATGCACGGCCATTTCGAAACAAGCAAACAGCTTGTTTCGAAATGGCCATGGTTCTATCGACACAACTTAAACCTCGTTTGCTGTCGAAACAGGGTTGTTTTGAAACCAGAGGTTTCGAAACACCCCTGTTCAGACATGTTATTTTGGAACAAAGTGTTCCGAAACAACATGTCACCTTCCTCCCAGGGTGCTTAGCACCCTGGGAGGAAGGGCAGCCCCCCCTCAGCACCCTGGCCAGGGTACTGATGGGTGTCCACGGGCGGGGGGGGCGCGGGGCTGCGTGGCACGAAGGCGGTGCCTGAATGGGA
>ML681966.1:92530869-92559609 GCA_007922195.1 Podocnemis expansa
GCACTCACCCCGGCCCCGGCAGCAGCGGTCTCCAGCCGCGCGCCGGGGCCGCGCCCCCAGGTTTGGGGGCAGCGGGAGCTTTAAAGCCCCCGGGGTGAGGCGCCCCTCCGCCCCTCTCCTGGCGGGTGCCTGCAGCCCCTGCAGGCACCGCGGGGTAAAGCGCCCAGCCACGCTTTACCCCACCGGTGCCTGCAATCCCCCCCCAGGCGGAATAGCAAGTCCACACTGTGGACATGCTATTTCGCTGCCTTATTTCGAGGACACAGTTTTTTGTCCTCGACATAAGGTGTTTCAAAATAATATGTTATTTCGAAACAGCTTGTTTCGAAGTGTCTTGTTTCAAAACAAGCATACCCTGTGTGAACATAGCCTTTTTGTCAATCCTAGGTGTAGTGTGGCAAAGAGCAGAAAACTAAAGCATGTTTGAAATACTGAAGTGGGGGAGAAAGGATTTTGTTTAAAATGCTGTTAGTGCTGCATTTTAACAAAATTTGAAATAAACTGTGTAGAGCTAGGTGAACAGAATTCAATAAAATAAGAGTACTTCCAGACCATCACCAATTTTTTTGACCAAATTCTACAATCAATCATGTACACGTGCAACTTTTTCTGAATGAAGTGTGATTGCAACAGGGTTACTTGAAAGCAGATATTGCCCTTAGAATTGCATGTTCATGGTTCCCAACCACTGTGCTGGGGCACACTAGTGTGCAACAGCAACACCCAAAGTGTGCCATGAGAATCCCTGCGAGCTGGAGTTAAAAGTTCCCTCCCTGCTCATCCCAGCCACATGGGTTGTTTAGGGCTGGGAAAAGCCAGGAGTTAAAGTAAGGGGGACAGCACTGGAACACAGTTCTGGGGCCCTCTATATTTAGGCAGGCAGCCTTCTGGCCCCCCTAAAAATAGAGGAAGGCACTGGAACATGGAGTTCCAGGAGTCCCCCTAAAAATAGCAGGAGCAGCCTGAATGCAGTGTTCCGGTGGCTCCACCTTAGGCCCAGCTGGCAGAGAGGGGCGGGAGGCTAGGAGTGTGTGAATCTCCCCTTGCAGGGTGGAGCAGCTTGTGTCAGGCAGCCTGCGAATAGGCCAGGTAAGGGCTGGGGGGGGGGTCGGAAGGCTGCTGGGGGTTGTGTGCGGTAGATGTGTGTGTGTAGCAAAGGTGGGTGGGAGTGGCTATGTAGCAGAGGGTGTGTAGCTGAGGTTGTGGGGTGGCTGTTTGGTTGGGGGAGTGTAACTGGGAAATGGAGGCTAGAGCCCTGCAAATCTGTGGATACAACACTGATATCTGCATTATATCCACATCCGTGGATGCAACACAGATATCCGCAAACCATTTCTTGTGGATGCAGATCGGATATGGATCCACATGTTTTTATCTGCACAGAGCTAGAGCCCTGCAAATATGCAGATATCCATGGATGTCCACATTATATCCATATCTGCAGATACAACATGGATATCCATGGACAATTTCTTGTGGATGCAGGTCGGATACAGATCCATGTATTTGTATCCATGCAGGGCTCTACTGGAGGCCTAGTTCTGGCACCTGCAGTGATGGGAGGGTCCATCAGAGGCAACAGGGGGTTAGGGGAGGAGAGGATGGGACCCACTGGGGTGGGAGGGAGCAGCAGTGGGGTGAGAATTTGCCCTGGGTGGCAGGGAGCCACTGTGGAGAGGGGGAAGTGGGCATTATGCCATTCTCCCATTCCCTACCTTCCCACTCCCGGGGTTCCCCCTACCTCACCCACAAAGCCACTCTTGTTCTCCCTTCCTCTCTCCTCTCTTGCCACCCTTGTGCTGTTCTCCACATGGCTGCCGTTGTCCTCTTTTGCCACCCTGCCCTGCTCTGCTCCCCACACTCACTCCTGCCACTGCACACGACTCCTGTTTTGCCATCCCTGCTCTACTACCCCTACTATCCCACATAGCAGCATTTCCAAAACACTGTGCCATAGTTCATGAATATTCATGAGTTTTTTTAATGGTGGTGTGCCTCAGAAAATTTGAAGGTATCAAGGTGTACCACAGCAGAGAAAAGGTTGGGAACCACTGTTCTAGATGACTCTGTTATCTTCAGAATAAAAATGTATTGGTTATGGTTTCTATGCTTTACTTTAAAGGAAATTGTTAACCTGAAATAGATAGCATTCAGACAACAATGCAAATAGTATGCACAATTGGCTAGACAGAAGATACTTGATTCTAGAGCATTCATTACTCTAACAGACAAAGGCCTAACAAGATCAACTGGCTGGAAGTTGAAGTGAGACAACTTTGAACTGGAAATAAGTGCAAAATTTCAATTGTGGGGGATGTAATAGATCCTCTATCACTTTAGGTCTTCAAATCTCCAATCTTTTTTATCTTTATCTTGGATACTTCTTTCTATATCAATCCCAAAATAGTGGCTTAATGAAGGAATCACCAGTTGGAATTCTCTGGCCTGTATTATGCAGATGAGACCAGTTGGTCATAATTGTTCCTTCTCTCTTTAACGGACATAAATCTCTGATCCCTCCAGACTACTGCTAAAAGGAGAGATAGTCTATCAAACTACCACTGATGGACCGCTCAGAGTATCTGAGTAACAGGTTATTTGCAGACCATCCTCCAAGAAAACATCAGATAGGAACTGGGACCTGCTGAAGTACACAGTGTGTATGGAGGAATGGAAGAAAGAAGATTACTGTGTCTTTTGGAAGGATATTCAGATCTAAAAGGACTTCTTCAAAAGTTTTGCTTCTTCAGGCATACTATATTACCCTAAGCAGTTCACTCAGTCTATCTGTGCTTCATTTCTCATCTATGTAGGTGGATGATAGTACTGCTCTGTCTCACAGGGGTATTAATGACAGAATAAATACGCTGAAATTGTACGGTGTTCAGATACTGCAGCAGTGGGGACCAAGTAAGCACTATAGATAGATAGAACTAGCAAGGTGAGCAGAACTTTCCCTTTTTATTCAGTGAACAAATTAACGCCAATGCTGAAAGCTTTCTGAAATCCCATCTTTCATATTTCCTCATACATCAGCACCTCCAGTCGCGTGCACTTGTTTTAATTCCCTCCCATTTCATTTCTGTGGTAACGGGTGTCCAGAGTGAAATGCAATATTCCAGGTGTGGTTACTCCTGAGCTTTCCAGAGAGGAGTAATGATCTGCTTGTTTTCTAATGTAATGCTTAGGGCACTTGCTTGTCTTGCTACCATAGCACATTGCAAACTTGCTTCTAATTTTCTCTCTACTATCATCCCTAGGTCTATCACAATTGAACAGTTTTCAAGCTCCACCCTCCTATTGGTGGATGTATTCTGATTTTTTTTCCAGTGGTATTATCTTTAAATTTGTTAATTTGCTTCCCATATCTGTGACTTTTCTCATCCTCTGACATTATTTTTATTTTCAGGATGATGCTCACAGTTCCTCGCAATTTGATATCATCTGCAAATATAATTAAGTTCTTCTTTGTTCCCTCTTCTAGATCCTTGGCAAAGATTTTTTGTCTGCTCCTTATATAGGGTGCATACTGCCTGATCTGTAAGGGTCCTCTTTCAGATCTCTCCTCAACACCAGCTTCTCTTTTGACTCCTTCCACAGAGTCTCCCAGTTAATGAGCAGATGTTACTCATTGATAGGAAAAATACCTTCAAGTAAATCAGCACAATTAAGCAATGTGCATAGTCAACTTCTGTAACTGTCTGATCATCTCCTCATTGCTATAACCCCTCTACTTCCTTCCTGCCTTCTGTTTTTTAAATAAACTTATATTATATATCCATTGGCTGGAGGAGCTGGGTTACTGTGTATTTTGCATAATGGAGACCTGATCACAAATAAGGATTTGCAGATGACTACATGATTGATACTGCTAACTAAGATGGTTGCCAGATTTAACACTGATCCCTGCAGTTCATAGAGTTATAGAAGATTAGGTTTGGAAGGGACCTCAAGAGGTCATCTAGTCCAATCCCCTGTTCAACTTAGGACCAACACCAACTAAGTTATCCCACACAAGGCTCTGTCAAGCTGTCATAAAAACTTCTGAGATGGAAATTCCACCACCTCTAAGATGGAGATTCCACCTCTCCCAATGAAACTTGAGACCATTGCTCCCAGTTTTACCATCTACTACCACTGAAAAACAGCCTAGTTCTCTCCTACCTAGAACCCCCTTCAAGTAAAGGTTACTATCAAATCCTGCCCCCCTCACCTTCAGAAAGCTAAAGAAGCTTTGTTCCCTCAACCTCTCCTCATAAATCATGTGCTCCAGACCTCTAATCATTTGTGTTGCCCTTCCCTGGACTCTCTCCAGTTTTTCCACATACTTTCTGTAATGGGAGGGCCCAAAACTGGACACAATACTCCAAATGTGTCCTTACCAGGTACAGAATAGAGGGGAACAATCACTTACCTCAATCTGCTGACAATGCTGCTATAATAAGCCCAGTATACCATTAGTCTTTTAGGCAAAAAGGACATGCTGTTGACATGTATCCAGCTTCTTGTCCACTGTTACCCCAGGTCCTATTCTGCAGAATTACTGTCTATCTAGTTGGTCCCCAGTCAGTAGCAGTGAATGGGATTTTTCTGTCCTATATTCAAGATTCTGCACTTGTCCCTGTTGAACCTCATGAAATTTCTTTTGGCCCAATCCTCAAATAAATCTAGGTCACTCTGAATTTTGTCCCCAGTCTGCAGAGTATCTACCTCCTTACCAGATTAGGCCTGGTCTACACTTACCAAGGTTTTTGGTGGCAGTGAAAGGGAGATATGCAAAGTATGTAAAATAATGTGTCTCCTTTCAATTTTCTAACAACTACTTACTTCAATGTCTGCACTGTGCTGAGTCAGGGGAAACTCAGCATTCCTCTTCCTGAGGGAGTGGATTTACAGCATTGACTTCTGTACCAATTCAGCAGGCCTTCACTGACTACTTAATTGAACTGTAAAGATCAAACTGATGGCAGCAAATTTGTCACCCTCAGTGTAGGCTTGCCCTTTAGCATCACCCATGCACTTGCTAAGGGTGTAATACAACCCATCCTCCAGATCATTAATGAAGCTGTTGAACATGGACCAGGACCAATTCTAGGGCACTAAGCTTGACAACAGCAGCTAACTAGGCAACAGACAATTGATCGCTTCCCATTGAACATGATGACTGAGTCAGCTTTCCATCCACCTTTTAGTTTGTTCATCCAACACATACTTTACCTTCCGGCAAGAATTCTGTGGAAGATCATTTGAAAAGCTTTGATAAAGCCAAGATATATTGTGTCTACTGCTTTCTCCACTTCCACATAACCAGTCATCTCATCATGGAAGGGAACTACATTGGTCAGGAATGGCTTGCACTTGGTTCATCCCTGCTGACTATTCCTGAACACCTTCTACTCCTCCAAGTGCTTCAAAGTGGATGATTTGAGGACTTGCTCCATTATTTTTCCAGTGACTGAGGAGATTGACTGATCTGTAGTTCCCCATATACATCTTCTATCTCTTTTGAAGATGAGCACTGTATTTTCCTTTTTTCCAATCATATGGAACCTCCCTGATCACTACAAGTTTTCAGAAATAATGGCTGTAGGCATCCGCGTCCCGGTTCGGTCTGGAGAGCACCCCCTTTCAGTCTCATTGGGGAATTACTCACATTCGAAGCCCCACCAGGAAGCCAGTCCCTTGCCTCTTTTCTACTAGGTGACTAACTCTAGGGACTCTTGGGGTCCCAGGTGCCAAGTCTATGCACCCCGGCCCCCCAGGCAGGTCGGGCGTGTACACAGTCTATGCGTGCTGGCCCCCCGGGGGGGTGAACGAGTACACAGTCTATGCACCTCTGCTGCGACAAACACTGCAGGTACCTTTTTAGGATGTAGGCACGCGGTCGGTCTCTTGGGTTGTAAGGGTAGGAAAGAGGGTGAGGAGGGGTACGCAGGCCCACCCGCTCCACTGCATTCCAGTCCAGGGCCCTATCAGTGACTGTAGATAGAGTCACTGGGCCAGTGGGGTTCCAACCGTAACACACTGGCACCAGGCTCTCATAACACACTGCCCTCCCTGGGCCACTTCCTCCCATCCTGGGGTCTGGGTACCTACTTCCAAAGGGGGTACCACTCCTTCGTAGCTGGCTTGTGGGATCCTGCTGAACCCCTCGGCATCCATAGGGGGTAAGTCCAGGTACACCCCTGGCTCCTCGGGTAGGGGTAACTCCTCGAGGTCCGGGGGTCCACACGCTGCTGGGGGTTCTTCCTCTGCGGAGGGAAGCTCTTCAAGATCACAAGGACCATAGATCAGGGGATCCTCAGCATCCCTGAGGTCTGGCTCCATCTCAGGGTGCGATGGCTGCCTCTTGGGTTGGCGGGCTTTAAAGTGCCCTCCCCAGTCTGCTGCCTCGGGGTTCCCCTCCCATTCACTTGGTCCGGGGAAGCTAGGCAGGCCATAAGGCTGGGTGGTGGAAGAGTCAATGGCCCATCGGCGGGGCTGGGCCTGGTTTCTTTGTGCCAGTTCCCCATGGGCTGGCACGTCCTTCCCCTCTGGGAGCTCAGGCCCAACTGAGCTCTCAGCCTGGGCTTTTATACTTCCTCTTCCTGCCCTGGCCCCACCCCTCCACTTCTGGGGCCTAGGGCTGGCAGTTCCCCAGTCTGGCCATGGAGGGCATTTGGGCCAGTTCTCTGGTTCAGGCTCAGAGGACGACCACAGCTCCTTGCCACCCCCTCCCACCCCCCAAGTCCAGCTCCAGGGCTTTGGAGCTGGGCAAGGTCTTGGTCTCTATGCGGGACAGCACATCAGCGTTGGCATGGTCTTTGCCAGCCCTATGCTGAACTGTAAAAGAAAAGGGTTGCAAGGCCAGATACCAGTGCCTTACCTGGGCATTCAAATCCTTCCTCTGCTGCATCCAGCGGAGTGGTGCATGGTCAGTAATGACCATGAATGTGCCTCCTAGAAGGTAATATTGCAAGGCTTCTAAAGCCCACTTCACTGCTAGAGCTTCTTTTTCTGTTGTTGCGTATTTCTGTTCTTGCAGGAAGAACTTACGGTTGATATAAAGGATTCGGTGTTCTTCTCCTCTTCCTGCCCTGTCCCCACCCCTCTACTTCTGGGGCCTAGGGCTGGCAGTTCCCCAGTCTGGCCAGGGAGGGTTTTCGGAACAGTTCTCTGGCTCAGGCTCAGAGGACGGCCACAGCTCCTTGCTGCCATGGCCAATGGCTCTGCAGTTACATCAGCCAGCTGCCTCAGCACTCTCAGGTACATTGCATCCAGCCCTATGGGCTTGTGCATGTGCAGCTTCTCTAAATAGTTCTGAACCTGTTCTTTCACCACTGAGGGCCGCTCACCTTCTCCCCATACTGTGCTGGCCAGAGCCCAGTTCTCTTCTAAACCTCTTTCCCTGAATATCTTGCCATTTGTCTGTGTCCTCAAGCAGCTTTCAATCCACATGACTTTGCCTGTGCCCAAGCAAATTTGAAAGAATTTTGAGAAAGACTTTGTAAGATAGTATGATATGATCCAAAGGGGGGGGAAAAAAAAAAAAAAAAAAAAAGGAGTTGTGTGGGACTTTAAGACTAACAGATTTATTTTAAAGTGCCACACAACTCCTTGTTGTTTTCTTACTGGACTAGACTAACATGGCTATCCCTTTTGAAAATGATCCAAAGGGACAGCCATGTTAGTCTAGTTCAGTAAAACAAACAAGGAATTCTGTGACACTTAAAGACTAAGAAATTAATAATTAATTTGTTGGTCTTTAAATGCTGCAGGACCCCTTGTTTATTTTACTATGATATGAGTTACTATAATTCAAATATGTGACAATTTCTGCTTTCCCTAATTGTAATTTAAAAAAAAGGGGGGTGAAGGGATGCAATCAGGTGTGCCTTGCAATCTCTGTTCTTCATAAAGCTCAACCATTGTATTGCTCTTGTTCTTATTATCTTTTAGATGTGTGGTAATTCATTTTTCTCAGTCTGCAATCCATTATTTTTCCAAGGATGGAGGATTGATTTGTGGAATAGTAATTGCCATAATCTTTATTTTATTTTATCACAGCTTGGAAAACTGAAGAGAAAGCAGGAGAAAAAAACCATAAAAATTATTGAAATCATCATAGAATTCAAATATATTCTTAAAATAAGCTAAAAGCTGTATTATAAATAATCATTCTATGAACTACTCATTATACTCTGGGTTTTTTTTTTGTAATAAACAGCTTATTATACACTTTAAATACCCCCCGCCCTCCTGTTTCAAAACAAAACCCAATTTATTAGCTGTCTAAAAATAAGTTTGCTTTATGCTTCATAAATTCTATGAAGAACTTTTCATTTGAAGAGAAAGTTAACTATCTGAAACAAAATGATAAGTGTATTGGTCATACTTGTGCATTCTGTATACCAGCAGGGAGGAAAAATAGTTATCTCACAGGATTTTAAAGCCAGAATAAATGTTTAGAAGGGAATATATATTTCAGGATGTGAAGGTGTTAGGTGGCAATATAGTTTTATCTATTTACTCACTGAAAAGAACATGAGCATGTAGATTACAGTTAACTTTTTGGCTACTTTTATATTCATGATATTTAAAAGGTTTTTCATGACTTCTCAGTTCTTTTTTCTCTAAGCATACTGACCAAATTCAGCACCTAGAACACAGAAAATACGAATTCCTGCAGAAGGGAAGAGTTAATGCTTTCTGTCTTCCATTTACGTTTTCTCCACTGAGAAATAAAAGAAATGCTTACCAATAAAAACCTTGAGAACACATTGAATAAAATACTGAAACAAGTTTGTTTTCATTAACTGTAGACATCTTTTAAGACAATGCATTGCAGATAAACATGCAGTGTCATTTGTACTATTTGTTTTTTTTATTTATGGTTTTTGGGGAAAAATAGGTGTACAAGTCACTTTTAATAAGACCCAAAATGTATAAATCTAGCAGCCCTGGACTTTTCACTGTTATAGACAATTTATAACATGTCTGATCATCTCTGTGATCATGCTCTTAGAAGGAAACATTGCTTCTCTGTCATTGCTCCTCTGTCTTGCCTTAATGCTCCTCTGTCTTACACAGACACCTCTTGTCCCCCACTTTGAAGTACAACCACTTCAGGTGGGATGGGGACTTCTTTCCAGGCCCATGAGAGTTTTCAAGCAGGGCTGGTCCTACACAGAGTCGACCTTGGCAGTCACCAAGGGCATTGAATGGTAGGGTGGATCCAGGGCCATCCTTGGGGGCCGGGGCAAGAGGGGCAATTGCCCCCGGCCCTGCGGTTCCATGGGCCTCACACAGTGTGCTGCTGTGAGCAGGGCAGCGTGGTGTGCATACCACTGCCCCCTCATGTCTGTACTGTCTCCCATCCCCTCCCTGCTGTCTTTGGCACATAGCCAAAGGCAGCAGGCAAGGGGGGGTTGGGAGCGTGGAGCCGGCTTCTGCTCTGGGCCAGCTCACCCTGGCCCCAGGATGGGGAACAGCCAGCCCAAAGGTGGAGCGAGCCAGCCCAGAGCCCAGGCTTCACTCTCCCACCCCACTCCTGAGACAGGTGTTTCGCAGTAGGGGCAGAGAGGGCCAGCTTACAGGTGGGGCGGGAGAGCAGAGCCCAGCCCCTGGACTGACCCACTCTGCCCCCAGCTGAGGAGAGTGGCAGGAGTGCAGGGCTAGCCTTTGGGCTGGCCATCCCCCCTAAAGCAGAGGGGCTCCTGGGGGAGCCTGCAGAGGCTGATTTCCCTTGGCTCTACTAAGGATGGTCCTCACGGCCTGAGCACCCATGGTGGGGGGTCAAATTCACATGCTCCTAGGGCTCCAAAAAACCTTGTGCCTTCCCTGGTTTCAAGATGTCCACATTTTTTCCTCATCCCAACATGGGACAGAAGATCAAAATCTCAAATTGTTTCACAAAATTGGTCATCTGAATAGTTTTTCAGTTTGTGTCAATTGACAAATTTCATTTAGGATTGGTCCAAACAAACATTTAGCTCCTGGAAAGTGTAGCAGGAAGGCACGGCCGCCCTTGGAGATAGCCCGGAAGGATCTGCCTGACTACAGGGGGGTGGAGCCAAGAGCGGCCTGTCAATCAGGTCGGATGCAGAGGGGCGGGGCAGGAAGTGTAAGAAGGGAGGTGGCCAGCTCAGTTTGGCTCAAGCCACAGAAGGGGAAGATGTATCTCTGTTCTCTCCTGACCCTGAGCCACCATTTTGGAAAGCTGGGCTCTTGCCTCCAGACCCAGGCCCGGGCATCTGGCAGGGGCCACCCACGGCCAGAGACTGGGAGATAATGCCTGAGCCCTGGGCCGCCACAAGCACCGAGGAGGACCTGCTTGCAAGGAGACCTGTTGGGGCCCACAAGTCATCTCCCACTGGGGACCCTGAGCCTCTGCCCACTTCCTGCGACTTGGAGGAGCTACCCTTGGCTGCTGAGGACCCCCTGATCCCCAAGGCGTGCGACACGGAGGAGTTGCCCTCTGCCGATGAACCTAATGGACTACCAGGCCTGCCACTGCCCAACGAGATGGAGGGGTTCTACAAGCTACCCCTGGGCAACTACCCCGAGGAGCCAGCAGATGAGGTGTCAGCTCAGGTACTTCTGGGACATGGGTCCAGGAGTGACACAGGGGAGTGTGGGTATCAACCCTCTGCTATGGGCCCCACCTCAGGACCCCACTGACCTCTGCACGGAAGCCTCAAGCCCGGGTGGGAACCTGGGCTGGGACACAGTGGAGCTGTGTGACCCTACGCCATTACTGCTTCCTCTCCCTACATCGAGCATCCCCTCATGGATTGTGGACCCTAGAGGTGCCACTGCCACTCCCCCTATACTCCAAAGACTTTGTTTGTGACTTTGGCCTGCCAAGGGGCTAGACACTTGGCAGTCCCATCCTACGAAGGGATGGAGACTTGTGGTTTTACCCTGACAAGGCGCTAGAGACTTGGAGGCCCCACCCTACAAAGGGCTGGAGACTCTGGTTGGCTGCCCCTCCCCCTCGGGAGGGTGAGTAGCCATGTTACAGAAAGCTAATGAGTACTTACAAATAACTTCACTAACATCAGTGGCATTACTTGTGTAAATGATCACTATTTTGGTGGTTGCACAGTATGACCTATATGGTCTTATTCTATTTACATTTAGACCCCTTTAGACTTCACTGGCTCTGTAAAGGAGGCCTTAAAGGAGGACTAAATCCACTGCATAGCTTCTTTACAGTACCACAGTGGTATAAAGGGGCCTTAATGTAACCAAGGCTCAGATCTGAAATATTTCAGCCTCAGGTTTGTCTGGGTTCCCCTGCCAAAGACTTTGGATCTGACCAGATATGTCAAAAGTATATGTTTTATGGGCTTGTTTCAAAGTCCATGAAGTTTTTTCACTAACTCTAATGGCCCTACCAGTTAGGACTAGTTTCACACATCACTCATGCTGGCCTTTCACCTTCATGAGACAAACATTCCTGACAGGAGTCTGAAGTGAAGGAGGAAGAAGAAGGAAATTAAGCTGACTTTTCTTTAATATTGAATAAAATCCGGTTGGGAAACAGCCAATGCCAAACAATATGCTGAGGAGAATGACTATGGTTAAACAATACCTGGCTGATATGAAAATGCCAGCACACATGCTCCAGAAGATAGAAGTAGCAGCAATGCTGCTGACATTGCAGGCCGCCAAGGAGAAATGTCATGCATTATGAGAAAATATGTGCTCTCTTTCTTAAAAGTGATGACATAGAAAATCGCCACAGGTCAGGTTTAAGTCACTGACATTGCCAAGCAGACCGAGGGCACAGATATAATGAAGTTAATTCACCTTCTGCACATGGATCTAGCTTGAGGGGACAACCACTTCTGTAACACTCCATTGGTAGGCATTCACAGATGTCCTGCAATCAAGCTGAGAAGTGACTAGGAACTAAAGTCAATTCTTAAAGCATTTTTTTTAAAAGTTCATATCTAAAACATCCATATTCAAAATGGTCCAAAATAAAAATGAAATTGTGCATTAAAGGCAATCAGTTTACTTTTCCAAGTTCTTACGGTTGAATTTTCTAGGAAAAGGCAGTCTCTGACAGCTGTGGTCTTCAATATGTCTTACAGTATGTTATTAGTTGTTTCTGAACATTTTTATTACTGAAGTGATTGGAGATTGGTGACATGAAGTACAAAATATATTTATAAGTCCTGCTCCAGAGATCTTACAGTCTAAGAAAACAAAGAGATTCTTGGCAGGAACATAGACTGCTCTTCAGCTACCCCAGCGAATGTCTGAAGTTGTCAAAGCTAAAGGCCTTGATCCAGTAAAATAAATTTGCAAAGGAGAGTTTTCTGTGATAGCCTAACTGTAGAGGAAGAGTATTAGTGCACATTTACCTAAGCACCTATTTCTGTGGAGGATTCTTTTGTTTAATAATGATCATTAGTAATAGTAATGAATAATACATAAGTCAGTCATCCTATTGCTGACTCATTTGTGCGCTGGTATCTCTGGATTCCACCGACCATACAGATACATGTATTGTTTGCTTGTGTTGGAGTCTGGCAGCATACTGTCTCCAGTTTCCCATCCAGAGCTCCTGCAGTCAAGCTGTTGTTTGAGCTCCCCAAACACTCCCATTCTGTTTTTTTGAGTCTGATCCAGTGTCCATTGAAGTCAACATGAGCTACTCCAGTTTTTTTGGTGGGCCTTTGGATCATTCCCATCATGGAGAAGGACACCACCTGCGTAGATGTTTTATAATGTAGAATAAGATACTGAGAATTCCCCCTGCACTATGGTTATTGGCTCACTGCATTTGCTTTTGAAGAAACCCTTCATTAAATTTTATTTTCTATTTCAAGGTATTGTTATACCAGTTAACCCAGAGCACCCCCTAGAGGCAGCTGTGTGAAAAGCCTCTCAGCTTGAGTTCAGATGCTCCTGTAATAAATTCAATGATTCTGTGTTCTTGTTAATTTGACTTCCATTTACTCTCAGGCTCCAGGGTGCAGCTATTCTAAAAATACAGTGCAGTTTAACCTCTGTTCTCTGCAGTGTGCACCAGAGAGCTCCTCCTGAAGGTTTCTGTTTACCCGCGATTCCTCCTTGGTTAATGGAGGTGAATTAAAAGTTACCGTTATTGTTTTCTTACACATTCTCATCCTCAAATGTTTAAAGTAGGCAGGTGGATCACACTTACACATCTCCAACCTAGTTTTCATTACTGGAATGCCCTATGCAGCAAAGAAGGAATGCACAAGTGTTTTTAGGGAGTCCTTATAGTCTCTGGATCCTGGGCTGGCTATATGTTTTGTGGGTGAAGGAAGGGCTGCGCAGAGCATAGAAATCTCAGCTGTGTTCCAGAAGTTCTGGAATCAGCCCCTGCATTATAAATCTGGCAGCAGCTGCAGTAAGACTGTTGATTGTCAGTGAAGAAGCTGGCAGCAATAGACTTGATTTCAATGCAACAATTCACCTACTTAACTACCTTGCTGGATGGGGGCTATAATGGTTAAGTAAAACACCCAAGGTAAATTGAGGTCAAGAGCTGTAATGATGTTGATTCATGGATTTCATGAAGCACATGCTTGATCTCACATTTAAGCCAGCTGTTAAATACTCTTGATTAGGCCAGTGGATAAAAGATGAATTGTGAACAGGAGGGACTGGTGTGTAATAATAACTGTAATAAATATCTTTTCTATTGCACTATTTATCAGGCAGCAAGATCATGTGCCCTTTCTTTAAGGGCACTCCATCTCAGTCTATAAGATACTTAGCTGGAGTAATCATTAATTACCTCCTCCCTTTACATAGCACACCTCATATCCTCCATTAGATTTAGGCTGTACTGCCATCATCTAATAAAGCTCAGATATTAAGCCAGACAAGTAATAGAAATTGCAGCATGATCTGCCCATGCTATATATACTATATGTGGGTCAATGAGATTAAAAAAAAATCTCTTCTCGTTCACTGTTCATTCCTGGGAGGGAATAAACACTGGGATCTAATCCAGTAGCTCACTGGCAGTGGTGGGAATGCTCATGTGGGTAACTGCTTTGTTGTATCTGAACCTATTTGATCAAGTAAAATAGAGCCATATAGTTTAAGGACGGAAGGGACACCAGATCATCTAGTTTGACCTGTTGTAGATCTCAGTCCACCAACATCATCCAGCACTGGTGTGTTAAACCCAACAACCCAAAGTAGATCAAATTAGTACTGGCCTTAGGAAATGAAACTAATATGTGCCACAAAAGGAGCACAGGCAGGCCAAAGTGCACTATTCTATGGGTGTGTTCACACAGCAGTCTTATTTTGAAACAACAGAGGTTGTTTCAAAATAAGAAAGGCTGTGTTCACACAACACACCATTGTTTCGAAACAATGGGTTCCGTTGTTTCGAAACAACGGCGTTGTTTTGAAACAACTTAAACCACATGTGGGGACGAAACAACATTGTTTCAAAACGATTGTTTCAAAACAATGCTGTCTAAACATGTTGTTTCGAAACAACAGTGACTCGTTCTGAAATAAGGGTTGTCTGAACCTGCTATTTTGCTTTGAGCTTTTTTCCTTAATTCGAATTAACAAACTGTTAATTCGAATTAACTTATTTCAAAATAACGCCTTATTTCGATACAAGTTGTTTCAAAACAACTTGTATCGAAATAACCCCCTGTGTGTGAACATAGCCTATGAGGCCCACAGAACAGCAGGGAAAAGATTAAGTGATACATACCCAGCTAATTCTAGCAAGGGACCCTCATTCAAAAACTGCAAAGGAAGGTGAACTCACCTTCTCCATGTAGAGAGAAACAACAGATCTTCATCTAATGTAAGTAGGCTATCTTCTGATGCAGTCAATGGACTGCACCACTTTTCATTTACTGGGAATCTGGTCGTATACTTTATAAGAGCCTGAGTTACTCTCAGAACAATGAACGCAAAGGCTTATCAGGATTCCTGTATAATACTAAGCAGGGAAGAGCCTTCGCTGAGGTCTCACCATGTCATGTTAGTATCTGTAATGCTAGTATAATTGGGTAATGTGCAGGAAAGTAAGTAATCTATGCTAATCATATTACATCTTGTGTCATATGTCTCTTACCCCAGGTCAACTAGAATAGCGTGGGATTGTCTGAAAAGAATACTTGCGGGAGGGATGCAGATATTTGGTGTCTGTGATCCAACCATACCTATAGGACTCTGTGAAGAAATTTTAAATGTAGGCTTCTGTTTTATAGGCAAACTACCATGATCTTAAATAATTGATTTTGCTAGCCCTTGGATTCCTTTATTTGGTGTCCATGGTAAGTTTAATAGGTTTAGTCAGAATGTACTAGTACCTTCTTTCTTGCAGAAGAGCCAATTACTTTTGTTTCTCAGAGAAAAATAGGTGTTCCCACAATGTCTCACAAATGTGATGGCTTAGCTATAGAAGCAAATCATCCTTGTTAAGATCTGTCTCCTATGACTGATATCTGAAGGCCTTCGTCCTTTTCATTGTGTGTTCTGAAAGAAGCTGTGTTAAGAAAGAAATCTCTAACCAACTGCCCATTGGAAGATGATACAGTCCCACCATCTTTGTCTGTGTTATTCCCTTTAAAACTATTTTCCCTTTAACCCCCAATGAGTGTTTTGAAATTGTAATGTGAAGCTTTTGAACATTTTAACAGAACATATGGCTGGGTTCCTTTCAATTTTTTTTTCTTGGCATGCTCTATATTTGTGAGATTTTGATATTGATAACTTGTAACTACCCATCCCACTCATTTTCATTAGAAACATTCAATTGAGAAAGACAAGTAGTGGTGAGGGAAGAGATATTTTATAGTTACAAATTTTGAGTTTGAATCTCCTTTACACTGCTGTAAATCAAGAGTAATGGAATTATGGCAATGTAATACCAGTGTGAGTTGGGCCTTCCACTGTCAGTTGAAAACAGAATATAGATATTTATTCTTATATTAGTATAAATGATCTTTGTCATGATGTCAATTAGACTATTTGCTACTATGCTACTAGCAAGGTTAAAGTTCAGAGGTCAAAGTAAGCTAGTTGAGGTGCAAACAAGCAAAAATCAGCTTTCTGTAGTGTTGTCTCAGTTAAAGAAACATCAGTTCCAGCTGAGACACCTTCAGCAGACAACAAGGTTCCCACCCTTTGCTGATCATACTGCTAGAAAATCCGGCTAATTATGGTCAACAACTGCATAAAGTTAACTTCTAATATCACTCACAACAATAACAGAATCCCATTCTGCAATACAGGTTCCTTGGTTCCTGACACTAAATGCCTGTGGAATCCACATGCTTTGCCACCCATGCATTCCAAATGACAAACAAGGAGTCCTGTGGCATTTTTAAAGATTAACAAATTTATTTGTTGTATGAGCTTTTGTGGGAGAAAATCCTACTGATGTATGCTACATTTCACTTATCTTCCCCACATTAGCCATTCCACTCATCTTTATTAGAACTGTTCACTTGAGGACAAGTAGAATTTGACCTAGTTGTGCTTTTATTTCACTTTTCTTAGTTTTCTCCCCCATAATTTATCTCTGAAGCTATCCTTAAGGTTTAATCTTAGCGATGAGCTTAGGATCAGAGTCTCAAAAGTTCTAAGGGCTAGATTTCTAATGTAATTTTGCCAACTAAAGGTGCAGATAAGCACCTGTAGGGAGAAGAGGGTTTCAAACACCCCAAGGTGTCTAATTCCAAAAAGTCTTGCCCTAAGTGATGTGGGAGCACACGTCTCAATGACTTTCCATGGGACTGGTGAGCTTAGATCACAAAGAATATGTCTATATACTGAATGGTCCTCTGCAGAAACAAGTCTAAGACTTGACTTATGGTGCTAAAAATGGCTGTGTGGACAAGGCACCACTCTCAGATCTGAAGATTATGGAAGGAGTTGGTCTTCAGACCTGAGCTCCAGCCAAAGCCGAAAAGTCATCCCAGGCTTTGAAGTTTGCTGTCATGGCATTTGTAGACACACCCAAAGATGCTTTGGAAATTTTCATCCTTATCCCTTGCTATAGATT
Source organism: Podocnemis expansa (assembly GCA_007922195.1). Lineage (NCBI taxonomy): Eukaryota > Metazoa > Chordata > Testudines > Podocnemididae > Podocnemis > Podocnemis expansa. The sequence goes on from ML681966.1 coordinate 92,547,878, forward strand.
TGCTAAAGGCTTTTTCTTTGAATAGTGGTGTTTTTGGAACAGAGACTATCTTTAAGTGTGGCCACTACCAGAAATAAACAAATTATTAATAATACCAGTATAATGCAAAATTATATTGACATATTACTCATACAAACTTTGGAAGGTTGCAGTACTCCAGCAGCTACCTTTATAAATACTGTACCAGTTATATAAACAAGAAAGGCAAAGATTTATCCCTTTCCCCATCCTCTACAAGCTTAATACATTGTTTCACATACATAATGCTTATACCTAATTTTCCAGAAGGTACTTCCCTTTTACATTATTATTACCTTTAAAAACACTTTCACTCTTGAACCTTTAACCACTGAGAATTGAACAGGGTTAGCAAGAAAGAAAGCAATCATTTCAGTTTGGGAATTAATTCTGAAGCGCTGAATTGGTCATCGGGTTAATATTCTCAATCAGCTGGCCTGCAAACTAACTGCAATAGTCAAGATATAGCAAGGGAGACTTTTAAACGATATGTCAGCCGGTTCTTGACATATGGTGCTTGGGACCTACTGTACAAGAATGTCAGCAGTACTTGAAAAGTTAATGGAAGTGTGATTTGTTATGACATGACTGATTCTCCTAGAACAGGTGGGGGGCGGGGAAGCTGATTTGTACAAAAACCTTTAAAGACCTTTTACATTTGCATCTTCCTATCTGAAGGAAAGTAGAGCACTAGCCTCTCTTTCACCTTAAATCACCCTAATTCCCAGGGGGTTGGACTCGATGATCTCATGAGGTCCCTTCCAGCCCTATGATTTGATTGATTGATTGATTGATTGATTGATTGATAATCTCCTGGAGGGATCCAAATCTGCTCAAAGAAAACATTTTCAGACTCCCAATGTGCTCTCAGACTAGAGGAAACACTCAGGGTGAAGCTTAGGAAAACAAATCTACGAAAGCATAGGAGAGCTGTTGATCACATTAATACAGTTTAGGTTAAATGTTTTTGGCTTTTTCTACTGCCTAGGACCCTGGCACAAACCCTCTAAGGATTTTCTCACAGCTTGTCATTATCACATAAAATTAAAATGGCCCTCATTTACTTAAGAGATGTAACAGTTTTTTTTTTATTCTATTAAATATTCCAGAATAGCTTTCACAAAAAAATGGGATTCCAATCACTATGCTAGCTTTAATGACAGCCCCCACTTACAATTTTAGGACTAATAATGACTCTGTTCCATGATAAAATACAATACACACTCCCCCTGCAATATATGAACTTTGACTGGACCAGCATTTATATTAGAAAAAAATTAGCAATTGTACTTGCACTTCCACAGAGCAACAACCAGATTGTGAAAACGGGGGTACTATCATTCCAGGTCACTCATAAACACACCCCTATATCCAACAACTGATACAGCCTTGATTTCTCCCTGTCATACATTCCCTCGCTCACATTAATTATGCATCTCAAAAAGCTGTGCATCTGCTACTTACTTTTTTTTCCCCCATACACTTTACAAAGCACCAAGCTGATCCTATATGCAAGTGGGAAGATAAACAGATAACGTCAGTTACTAGTCCTGCACACAGCTAATGAGATACCATGGAGACATGGAATGCACCAAAGGCACACCATATGGACTACATCATTTTTCCAAATGCACAGGGTCCCTGTGACAAACAGTGCCCAGCTGGCACAGAAATGTTGTGTGTAATGTGCAGAATATGCAGCATGTCACTGGGAGCAGGAAAGGCCATGCAGACTTATGAGGCACTTTGGAGATAAAGGAGCATGAGCTGAGTAAAAGGTTCACCATGTCAAATGCAGTCCTGGAGCTCACTCCCAGGAACTCCCCAAAACCAGTGCACGCATAGAACAAATGCCAGGAAGGCAGCCACCAGCGGATTTCCACTTAGCACACAACTGCACAAACGCACATGTTCCTGCTCAGGAATCATGGGCATGTCAGGCACTGTTTGGTGGTCATGTGATAAGATTAGAGACCTCTGCAGAGTGAGTCTACCACTGGTGATCTAGAGACAACCTAAGCAGTCACTCTGTGCCGACTTCTCCTGGTACAGCTTTCAAGTCTTACCAACAGCAACATCTTCTTTTGGCAAACATCTGACAGGAGGGGGATGGACACAGTGCTCTTTACTAGTAAGCCATGACTTGACAACTCAGACATGCCTTATGCATAATTTCAAGTTTAAATTTCCTGATGGCCGGTTTATATCCAGTCCATGGAGTCTCCTGATGATCTCAGAATCTCAGCTTAATTAGAACCCTGAAAAAATGACCAGAGTGTAAATGACACAATGACATCCGCCTGAGTCTTCAAAGACCCTTAAACAATAGCTCTGAAATCTGCAAACTACCCCGTCCATTTCAATTACTGGTTAGTTAGGTTTGAAACTTTGCCACGCTCTGCTAATACCAGTCAAAAATAGGATTCTGAGTTTGAGTGCCAGACCCCATTTATTCTATGCTGCCATATGGGCTTTCTAGAATACCATGAGGTGGTCCCCTTATAGAATTCTCTGCTCAGCTGGGTGAATCTGCGTCCTCCCAACTGTAAGACAGACAGACCCCCACCCACTTGGAGAGAGAATAGTGGTCTGAATAGCTCACCGCCTACTTAAAGAAAAGTGGTAGTGGGCCTCTTCAACCCAGATGTTGACTCCAGGAGTGTCCCCTTACCATGAAAAGGGGTTATGCCAAGGCAGAGGAGTAAGGCCATGGGATCCAATCTTGGGTGTGCCAAATGCCCTGAATTACTTTAATTTGGCCCTCACTCTGAAGCATACACCAGCCCTCTGTTTGCTGAAGGTCAGAAATAAATTCATATAAGAAGCTTCTTTCCATAACTGTTCCTCTTGGGATTCCTGGCACCTTCCTCCTGTTGGTGTTCTTCATGGTTGGGAATGGAGTATCAGCCTTGTTGGTCTGATTCATTGTGGCCCTCCTGTTTTTGTGTGTCCCTACCCTCCTAGGGATCTTTTTCTGCCATTGCATAACAATCATTCCCTCTGACTTCAGTGGATGTTAAGCGTAAGACAGAATGAAACAACAGAGTTGCTGGCTCACTGTTTTCCTTTCCATGTAGTCACTGGATATTTTTTTCCAGGAATTCTGGGAGATGAAAGACCAGAATTCAGGTGAATTGTGGGGTGATAATGGCTACCTCCCATAAAAACTAACAAAATGGGGAATATTTTGCTGCGACATTCTTTGTCTCATCAGGGTCATGGGCCACTCTTGTAAAATATACCCTCAGCCATCTCTGTGCATGAGCTAGGGTATGGAGTCTGAGGAATACTGAAATTTATGTTACATTCCCCTAAACTAGAAGGCTTACATCTTTCCCCTTTGTATTTATTTCACATGACATGGGGAAAAATATACTCTGTAAACATAATGGATGGTGGTGGTTTCAAAATTCCTCCCATTCTCAAATACATAACATTTTATGCTTAAATATTTTATCAGTGTCTCTTTAACCCTGCAAATTAAAAGTTGCTGTGGTGTTGGGTTTTTTTAGATCTGTAAATCCTAAAAATAACATGAAGCTGAATTATCCCTGACATTATTTTCTTCTGCCAAAGAAGAACAGCATCACATAACGTGATTTGATGAGCAATAAAGTAATGCAATTTGACAGAATGCACTGATTGACTGATGGCTGTTGACGTAATTGTTGGACAGGTAGCCTGAATTCTGAGAGACTTTCTGAAGCAAAAAAGAATTGGCTAAAAGAGGATACTTGTAACTGTCTGCAAGTAATATCTCCAGGTTACTCAATAACCATACAGTTCTAGATGTGGGCTGGTTCTTTCAAATAGGTTTGTAAGCCATTGTGATGGGCTTTTGCCTGTGTTGTTAAACATGTGGCCTGCTTCCCCCATGTATATGGTTCAAAGTTGAGTGAACTCTGTGTTTCTTTCCCAGCTATTACTGGTGAATTTCAAGATTTGAAAAACTACACATTTTCAAACATTTTTACCCTTGAATTTAACCAGAAGTGATATGATTTTTTGTATCATTGCAGTTTTATATGGGTATAACTTCACTGATTTCTCTAGGCAAAGAGAAGATTGTGCTGTGATCGAGGAACAGAAAAGTCACCTCAGAAGATTGCCTGGGACAAGTAGAAGGCCTGTTTGCTGCATATACAACATACTTTTTTTTTATTAGAATATACCTCTCTCCTCCACGCAGTCCTCTTTCTCACAGTCTCTGGGGCAGAATGCTTTTACTTACACAAATCTTACTCTATTCTAATTCCCGGTTTATGCAGGGGTAAGTGAGAGAAGGCTCAAGCCCTGGGTTATTTTTCACACTGCATATTTTCCCCTTGGTACTAGTCTATAATTATCATGGGATTTCATATTCCTCCAAGCCTAATGTATGCATGGAAATAATTGTCAATGATTCTTTCCACCTTGGGATGTTTGAGGCTGGTTAAAATTGGGCTACATTTAGCCAATCAAATTTCTATTTTTTTTTATTATTTTAGCTTTAGTTTTTTGATTTGGGGAGTTAACACTTCCTATATGAAGTAAAGGATCCACACATTTACCAACTGGGCAATATTGTTTAATCTGTGTGTGTGTGTGTGTGTGTGTGTGTGTGTGTGTGTGTGTGTGTGTCTTTAGATTGCACTTTTTGTTGCATTGTACCCCCCATTAAAAATGATCATTTTCTCTAAAATTAAAATAGATTTTCAGTTTAGTGGAAATAAATAGTGAATAGTGTAATACAAATGCACTCAGGCAATCAAGCCATCAGTCATGATATCTGTAGAGTTCTTAGACAATTTCTTTCTCACACTAACTGAAGAATAGGTCAAAATGATGCCAAGCCCTTAAAAATACAGGGTCTAGCAAGTTCTTTGACCTAAAATTGATCCTTAATTTTTCATTGGCCAATATGTCACACACATATGGATAAAAGAAACACTTATGCCATAACATTAAGCACAGTTTCTGATTGCCCGTTCAGGCTGTATGCGAAATATTGCATCTATCAAGTTCTTACATGCTTTCATTTTGAAACTTCTATTTAAATGCAAATTCTGACATTTAAACAGAGTCCTCATATGCTTTATTACACCATAATTACTGTTTCCCATCTCACCAGACATGAGTGTAATACGGCCATAGGTCACCTACTAACCCTCTGAAAATACAATTGAAATCAAGAAGTCATCATCTGCTGCTCTTCTGAGTGACACACATTTGTTAGGAGGAGTCTGAGGATGACATGGAACATTGCCCTAAAGCCTATCTGCTCCACACACTTACGAAAAACAAAATAATTAAAAACAAAAAAAAACAGACAAACAACAAAAAAAACAGACACCTTCTACATTCAGGATATTTTTCAAAGAGTAGTGACTCGGGCAGCATTCAGAACAGAATTGTTTACATAGAAACTTTTTTTTTCCTAAGTAGCTGTGGAAAGGTTGTTCAATTAATCCCACAGGATGGGAGAAACAACAGGCAGTAACACTGAGGGAAAACAGATAAAAAATCTCATGACATTGTATAATCCTCTCTTATTGTATATAATGAAAATTGTTAATGAAGCACCCTGGAAAGTTTTGGTGTTGTGCCCTACCTATGTACAATGGTAGCAGACAGAGAGCTGCAAATGATTTATGTATCCGTCAGTCTCTTGTTGTCCTAGGTCTTAAAGTATCTGAGTCTGATGACCTAGTAAGAATGTAGGTATCTGGAAGAAAACAGTAACTACAAATTTATTCAATGAACTGTCATGAGAAGCTGTGTAAGGTTTGCCAAAGTTATTCAAAAAAAGCTAGACACCTCAAATGTCTGCCAGGGCAGTTTGAGCCACCCAGGATGAGGGCACTTCGTTGGATTTGGGTCTGAGTCCCTGGGACTGTCTATTCCTGACCTAATGGCAGGTTGCTATGTAATCTGATGACTTGCCCCAAATCAAGCACTGTTTTTGATTTGTTTTGTTTTGTTTTGTTTTTCCACAGACTACAAAGATAAGTTTGTAAAAGATTACACTGCAGAGGTGGTCCCTTGTAAGGGGCAGTACTACACATGTCAGAATTTTAAAACACAGCCTGGAAGCAGAGGACTGGAGAACAAAGGTTAACTGTGTACAACCATTCACCTGACAAGATTTCTCTTTTTTTAAATAAAATTTTCGATCATTTTTCATTCATGGGTTCATTGTTTAATAAACCCCAAAATCATTACATAGTGTCCAAAGTGCCAAATGCAAAAGATGATGTAGTAATTTCAAGGTTATCTCCTAGGTTTGAAAATTTAAACTGAGGACTGGGAACACACAGGACAGAAAACAAATAAGACTAAAGTATTTTTTACGTAACTTACCAGTACATTAGTAGCTTGAAACCTTTAGGAAAAGAAAAAGATCAGAAGTGGATATCTTGTGAAGCCCATCCAGTCTCCAATTGCCAGTTTATCACCAAGAATTGGGGGAAAAACCAAACAGAAAACAAAACTTTATTTAGTGACCATAGGCGAAAAATGATAAATTGAAATCATCAGCTGTTATACATATTGTTGGGCAGGAAGCATTGGATGTGTATAACAATATTAAGTTTGAAGGTGCAAACCTGAAGTTAAGTAAAATATTGACTAAATTTTAGGGACATTGCATGCCAAAATGGAATGAGACCTTTAGAGAGGCATACAAAAAACTCTTATGACACCACACAGCCAAGGCCATCCCTAGGAAGGGGGTAAGGGGTGATCGCCCCTGGCCCTGTGGTTCCATGGTCCCTGCACTGTCTTGCCATGAGCAGGGTAGCACTGGGCCTGCGTGCTGTCCTCCATGGCTGCACTCTGCTCCTCTACCTCCCTGCTGCCTTTGATGTGGAGCTGAAACCAGCGGAGGGGTGGGAGCGCACAATGCGTCTCTGCTTGGGGCTCACCCACCCTGCCCCCAGGGAGGACCAGCCAGCCGAGGGGCAAAGCGGGTCAGTCCAGAGGCTGGGCTCCAGTCTCCCGCCCCTCCTCTGGGCCAGCTGTTCTGCCCTGGGTGTGGAGAGGGCCATACCAGAGGTGGAGTGGGAGAGCAGTGCCCAGCCCCTGGACCAGCCTGCTCTGTCCCCAGGGGCAGAGTGACTGGCTCTGGGGAGGGGCACAAGTGCAGGGCCAGCCTCTGAGCCAGCACGCCCCACCCCCCCAACTCAGGGGGTTGTGGGGAGGTCTCCACAGGGCGATTGCCCCAGACCCAGTACCCCCTAGGGATGGCCCTGCATAGACCAATATGTCACACAATTAAGGATACTCGAAAACCAGTGATTTTGGTAAGATGGGCAGAAACAGAGTCATTTGTGGCGTTAAAGGTTCCATGAGGGTCATTCAGCTTCAGGAAAGTTTCCTGGCTACTCAGAGCAGCAGAACTAATGAAAGCACAAATCAAAGAGCTGAATTTGCTGGAAGGGGTTAGCCTTATATTAATATGAAACAATAAGCCAGAAAAGATCAAATAAGAAAGTGGAACTACTAGTGGTGAAAATGGGTAAAGACAGTTAAATGGAAGGTGTAGATCTCAACATGGCCCTAAACAATGGTTTGCCTTCAGCTGAGTGAGGCAATACTTCATTTGCATATTAACTTCAGAGAGTTTGGGGAAATTGAGGTATAACTTGATTAGGTGATATTCTGGGGGCCCAACTGTTAAAAATATTCCTGGGCAAAACCTGGAAAATGACCCGGTATGGAATCACCCTGATGAAAATGATCTTGAGTCTGAGCAGAGCTAAATGGTAAGGGGAGACAGACCACACTTTTATGGCTTGCTGCTGGGAATAACTGGCTGGCTGCTGGGACTTTGATGAGTTTCTGAGGCTACTGATCCCCTCAGCTATGAAAAAGATGAGCTAAGAGCTGGAATTTCAGTTGTCCAGCCAGTGGCAAGCAGAAGTTCTGGTCATCTGATCGCTAAGCAGTAGTTGCATTCATCCATTTGTCCCAGTTTAACCTGGCCTTTCCCTGTTCTCCAACTCCCCTCACATCCAAAGTTCATTTGTTTAAACCTCTTTGCTTGCCAGTGGAAAGCAATTTGCCTGGAAAAGGCACCCAGAGTAATTACGGGTTGCCAGATTACTGGGAGGTCTGATCTTTGTTCTTGCTGGTCATGTTTGCTGCAGATTCAAATTTCCGAAGTGCTGACTTCCACTATGAAACCAAAGAAGGCCTCTGAGACAAAGATTCAAACTTATTTAAATTTGACTGTAAAAACAATTCCCATAGCTAACCAAAAACTGCCACAGACACGAGGGGAGACAGGGAACAACAAATCATTAGGGATCCTCAAAGAAGAAATAACCAGACTAGCCAGAGGAAATAAGCACTTGCTGTCCAAGAATAGAAGACTATTGGATCTTCAGATATGAATTTACTGGATTAGATGGGGTGATTTTCAAGGGCTAAAAGTTTGTAATAGCACTCCCCCCCCCCCCCCCCGAAAAAATTAGTAATTCCAGAAAGTTCTAAAACACTGATGGGAAACGTAGACTCTGGCATTTACCAGCTGACTGGCTGTTTATCATCAATGGACAAAAGAGAAACGGCATACAACTGAAGAACAACACAAAATCTAACAAAACAAACAAGGAGTCCTGTGGTATTTTTTTAGAATAACAAATATATTTATCACACGAGCTTTCATGGCTGAAATGAAAGCTCATGTGGTAAATAAATAATTCTAGAGAATATTTTATCAATTAAAGTTGTCCTCTGATGGGGCCAGTTGTTCTGTTACCTTTTTTTTTTTGTTATGATGTTCTGTTACTGTCTATCTCTCCTATGTATTTTCAAATTCTTGTGCTTGGTGTTTTTTTGAAGATATGTTTGTGTTTGCAGTGTTGGCTTGCTTTCTAGCCAGAGCCTGTGTAAGTTTTTGTGAGGATGTAACTTCACAGCCCGACTTATGCTAACTTGGTTTTGTAGCACACTTGGACATTCTTTTAGCTTAGGCTTTCTGGCTTTGCTGGCTCCACTAGGCCTTTGGCCTCATTCCTGGCCTGCTACACTAGGCCTCTTGCTTCAGGCTTTTCCTTTCCTGCACTTACTCCAAGGGTAGTGATGGAAAGTGAGTGATAAATACTCACTCCAGAGTGATGTGCTGGTAATCTAGCCTCTCTAGGTAGTTGCTTATATGAATTATTGTTCTGAGTTTTCTAGGAGCGAAGATCTAGAGAGACAATTTGGAAATATGATAATATACAGAGGCTCCCTCATAATAGACAGTATGATGAATATTTGCATTTTGTGACATGCCCTGGAGGAGCAGGTGGCAGAACAAAAAGTACTTGTGTACAGCACTTCAGCAGGAACATTCTCTTGAGGTTTCTTTTTGTTCTTTTGTTTGTTTTAATGAAGATCTTAATCCTTGCTCAGTCACTGGTTGGTTGCTTAAGGAAGCAGAGACCATGGGTTGTATTGTACCTGCTGTGCCAGCAAAAATTCCCTGCATTGTCCTAGAGATGGTGATTCGGGGTTTCATAGTGTGTGTTTGTCTATAGTACCATTCCTGTATTTTCAATAGAATTCAAAGGGTAAATTCTTTCATATTACCCTTGACAATGTTCCTTCAAAATTTCTGAATTATAAATTGTAACCGTGAAGGATGCTCTTTGCCCTTCTGTCACAGTTTGGCTAGACAGCTCTACACATGCAGTGGCTATTGCACAGGTAGTTCAGAATTCATCCTTGCTCTCATTCTTGCTGAATATTTTGCCATGTCTGTCCAGGAAAGTATGAGTCACTCACTGCTGTGCATTCTCCATGACTTGATCAATGCCAAATCTGTCAAGCAGGGCTTGTCAGAGTGTCTCCTTCCCTCATCTGTATTTAGCAGTCCCTGTTGTCTGGAGTAGTTCCCCATGCTCTGAAGTAGAAAATTGTTACTCTCTTTGCATTTCTAGTGCTGCTTTAAAATGAAAATGTAGAGCATATCCATAGAAACTATTAAATGGATTTAATTAAATATGTTATACATTTTATAGAGGGAACATTTTAGCCTAGTTGAATGGCCATGCTTTCAAGACTTCATATTGTACCAGGCGATTTAACCGGAATCAGAGGCTTTGTCTACACTTGAAAGTTCCACTGAGTTGACTAAAATCCATTTAAAATCCAATTTATTCCAATTGGTTCAAACAGCTCTTTGGATGCATTCATGTTCATTTACCACAGGCTTATGTATGTTTACCTTATGTCAGTAAATATACCAGCGCATTAGTTTTAGTTAAATCAGTGCAACTGATATGATTTATTGTGTGTTTTGATGTGATTTAAAAGGGAGAGGACTTGCCTATTTTTAAATTCTCCCTTCTACTCTGTATCAAATGTGGGTCTTTGACAAGTTAATGCCAGTCACTAACATTCTGTGAAATGAGAGAGAGATGATTTCTCCCTAAACATTCAACCCTGAGTGCACATACATCCTCATTAGGACACACACTCTATAAACTCACCCCTGTGTCCCATCCCATTAGCTCACTCGCTCCTCTTCAGCCATTCTACCATTCACACTCTACACATATACGCACACTCATTTACTCAGTTACCCCTCCATGTCCTTATTCACTCTTGCCACATTAGGTCCCTCTCTGCCAAGTCATCTGCTTTCTGTTCCTTGCACCCTTTACCCTCACTGGCAGCTGTGGTGAGACATGTCTCTGCTGCCTCCTGCAGCGAGCCTAGAGGGAAAGGCTGGCTATTGAAGAAGAATACTGGAGTGCTTTGGACCTGCCCACCAGAGTGCCTGCCTTCTAGAGATCTTTAGGCCTGCCGTGGATGAGGAAGGTACGGTCCAGGCCCAAAGTATCTATCTGAAGAAGCCTAATGGATGCAGAGACACCTGTTGCAGCACATTAGAGTCACCCTACTAATCCAGTCAGCTCAGCTCCTGTCACACATGGCTCATGTTACTATGGCCAAAGGACTTGAAAATGACTTTAAAGAGCAGCACTACCAACCCCAAAGAACAATGAGCCAGGTCCTCCACGCCATAGTACTGCCTTAAAAATCATGAGAAGTTTAAAAAAAAAAAAAAAGAAAAGAAAAAGAAAAAATAGTTGTTTTGTTTCCTGAGCTTTTAGGGTCCTTCTGGGTTCCTGTTTTTCAGTTAAGTATTACTCTGCCACCACAAGGACAAGAAATTCCCTTTATTTAAAATATGAAACTTGAAATACTCAGTGTATCAAGTTTAGTTTAGTTCAGCAAAACATCCTGGGGCACTTTTAAAGACTGACAATTGTATTTATTGCATGAGCTTTTCTGGGATGCATGCACAAAAGTTCACATGACAAATAAAGTTGTTAGTCTTTAAGTGCCACAGGACTCCTTGTTTGTTTTACTGAAATAGACTCACACGGCTTCCCCTTTGGAACTTGTTTGTTTCAGTGTACCACAATCCTCCAGGAGATGGAGCTATAGGGTACGTCCACCCAGGGCTTTAATTTCAAAACAACACTGGTTGTTTCGAAATAAAAGTCCCTATGTCCACACGTTTTCTTGTTTCAAAAGGAGGGAGCTCCTTGTTTCGAAACAAGAGCTCTCCTTTTGAAACAGCTTAAACCACTTTGCTTTTGAAAGGACGGTTATTTCGAAACCAGTTGTTTTGAAAGAATGCCGTTTGGACATCTTATTTCAAAACAAGGATTGTTTCAAAATAACAAGGACCTTCCTCCCAGGGTGCATAGCACCCTGGGGGGAAGGTCCCACCCCCC
>ML681966.1:92568989-92633865 GCA_007922195.1 Podocnemis expansa
ACCTTGTGGGGTCCCTTCCAACCCTATGATTCTATGATTCTATGTATTAATTCTTTTTTGTTCTATAGTCAAAATCTATTTATATTTCAGTGCAGTCTTCATGAATGACTCTATGGGTATCTGAGCCCATTAGACGAGAGTCATTGTTATGAAGGGCTGAGGACGGAAAACTGTGTTGTAAACTTTCTGGAAAAAAATCTCTCACCAATAAAGATTTTGCTTTGTATTATAAAAACCAAATATTGATATTTAGAATTTATACAGGGCCTGACCCCAAACTGAATAAACTCAATGGGATTTTTTCCATAGTATCTTCTGTGCATGGACTCCAAAGCACTCACTGAAACAGGCTCTGATCTTGCACTTTCTGTCCCCATAAATTCTTATTGATCTGTTGTGATTCTGAACAGCTGAAAAGGTGTCCCTGTGTGCATCTCTTCACAGGATTAAGATAAGAGGAGTATTTTCCCTTACTATTACTCTCATTTTAAAATTAATTGTGTCTGAGTCCTCAGACCTTCTGTCTTCACTGTCCATGAGTATTTTAGTGAACAAGTTTACTAGCAGAAATATTGGCAGGGAAGCAGGGGCATGGTAGGCGCTGGGATGGGGTGGGAGGCAGAAGTGTGACATGGTTGGGGAGAGCAGAGAAGCAACAGCGTGGTAAGAGACGGCAAAGAAGCGAAACGGGGGGTGGGGGAGAGAAGTGTAACATGGTCAGAGAAGCCATAGCATATTTAGATTTTCTTATAGGCCCTAATGCAGCGTACTCGTTGTTAAAATAAAATCATGTTTTACAAGTCCTAAACATGATGTGGAATACTAAGAAATGAAAATACAAAGGAGAAAAGTATAAAACTGGACATAGAATACTTTTAATTTTTGGCACAACTTACTGCTGTGAAGCATCACCTTCCACAATGAAATTCAAAACATTGTGCAATACTGAGAGATCAGTATCTCACAGAGCTTTTACCTGCTGCACTGACAAGTTACTGCCCAGATTTAAAAAAAAAAATAAAATAAAATAAAATAAAACTTGCTATAAGTCTGCAGTGTTCTACGGCTAGCAACAGCTAAATTTTTACTGTATAGGCCTACTTTCATGGTAATCTTAAATAATTATTAGAATCTGACATTAGTGGATCAGTATTTGCCCCATTTTTATGATAAAAGTAAAGTGAGCAATGAATTTTAAGCTTAGCAATTTTGGAGTAGGTAAAAATATGTGGTTATATGCCTCAGTGCGGCTCTCGAAGGTTTAATAATCGACTTGTGCAGCTCTTGAGTTCTGTAAGTTTGGCCACCCTGTTACATGTTAGCTCTGTGTTCTTGAGGAATCAGAGCATAGTATCTAGCCTGTGCCTGCCCCCCACACACATCCCCCAACCTCTGCTTGAACTGAAAACCAAAAACAGTAGGAAATGGGAGACATCCTTTTCCTAATCTACCCATATCCAAAAGCCATCAGCACAATGGAGCTTTATTTGCATTGACTATGGAGAGCCAGACTCCAAAGCAGAAGCCGCACTGAACTCTGGGATTGAAGAAGCAAGAGCCATACTGAACTCTGGGATTGAAGAAGCAGGGAAGCATTGCCTGATGGGGGATCTCACACCAGAACGAACAAACTCAGCAATTATCAGACCATTCTAGTCACAGACATGATAACTGATACCCAAAATACTGAGTCTGCCTGACTGTATTGTGAGCTTCTCTGAACCATAACACCCAGCCAGGAATGTGTATTGGCTACGTAAACAAGTCCTTATAAAAAACCTTTACCCACATCCAACAGTAGTGCAGTGGTGTGTAGTAGTGTGTGTCCTGTGCAAGTCCTGACTGGATCCTTTCTGAATCTTGTGTGAGTCTGGATTGAGTCCTGAGTCCTGATGCTTGGATCTAAAGCTGTATCATTTCTACTGGGATTTGGCTTTTCTTCCTTGCTGATTGCTGTGGGAGCTTTGTTTCCATCCAGCCTCTGACCCTGATCTGCACAACCTGGAAACCTTTCTGCTACACAGAGTGGTGAGACTCCCCCCCCCCCCCCCGCACTTCTCTCTCTCTCTCTCTAGGCCTGATATGGTAGAATCTAGGTAATATTGTAGCTGGATGTTCTTCTTTCCTTGTATGTTTATCAATGCTGTAACTGGGTATTTTGGGGTATTCTTCTCTCCTTTGTAATTATTCTTAGTAGTACAAGTTTTAGATACCTAGCAATAAAATGACTTTTGTTATTAAGCCAGTTTCCAGACTCTTTTAAGACATCATTCCCTCTCCTTTGTGGTCTTGGTTTCTTTATATCACTTTGCAGCAACGCTTCTATTACCTAGCCAAAGATCCCTGTAATGCCCACAACCCTGTAAGGTTTGCTCATTGATAGGGATAGTCGCCTGATTGACTCCAGGGGCATATAAGGGTGACAGCTGACAAGTGCTGTTTTGACCCAGCCTGACTGAGTCCAGGGGCATATAAGGGTAGCAGCTGAGAAGTGCTGTGTGACCCAGCCTGCTCAAGATCCATAATCAAGCCTAGTTTGGTGCGGTACAGGGGCACATAAGGGTAGCAGCAGAGAAGTGCTGTGTGACCCAGCCTACTGAGTTCAGGGACACATAAGGGGTCAGCTGAGAGTGCTGATAGACCCAGTCTGCTCAGACGCACCTCTGTAGAAACACAAGTCACACAAGCAGCACACTAAGAGAAGTACCATCTTCCCCATAGAGAAAGCAACCCTAATAAATGAGCACACCCCGAGTCAGTGGGCAAAGTTGGTAACAACCCCTGCTCTATACCATCGTCTAAATCATTGATGAAAATATTGAACAGACCCAGACCCAGAACTGATCCCTGCGGTAACCTGCTTGTTATGCCCTTCCAGCATGGCTGTAAACCATAGATAACTAATCTCTGGGAGCAGTTATCCAACCAATTTTTCACCCATCTTATAGTAGCCCCATCTAGGCTGTACTTCTCAAGTTTGTTAAGGAATAAATACATTTATTAGTCTTCCAAAGTGCTACAAAGACTCTGTGTTTTTCTTGTTACAGCCCTGCATCTGGCATAAGGGACACCAGCCTGTACACAGTTAGGTCTCATTTCTCTGATGCTACCAACCTGTTAGTCACACAAGACGAGAACTCAGGACTGCACCAGCCTTACCTTTCTTTGCACATTAACAACAGGAAAACCCCAGACTCCAAATCTTTTTGAAACATTCCCTTGCACTGTTCCACCCTTTCTTCACTTCCTACTTTCAGAAATACCAGCTCTGCTGCCTGCAAGGGATAGTGTACATAAGGGGTCAGCAGCCTTTGCTGACCCCCATGCCAGCCTTGCACCCTGCACTCTCAGCAGATGACAGGGGTGTGGCCAGTAGGGGACAGAAGCCACTGTGTCTTGTGGCTCCTTTTCCCTGCTAGCTATGCCCCCACAGTGGGGCCTGAGTCCACAAGAGCCACAAGTGTGTGGTAGTGTCTGCTGGCCTCTGTCCCTCACTGGGCCACTGAGGGCTAGTTCAGCAGGAGATGCCACAAGTACTTAGCTCTTGCAACCTCAGGCCTCACTGAGGGTCAGGGCCAGCAGGGGAGAGCAGTCATGGGGCCAGAAACCCTGCGTTCTGCTCTGAATTGGTTCATGTGCCATGTTTGACACTCCAGCCTGGGGTTGCCAACCCTGGTATACACACCAGCTTGTATGATTTAACTCAGGATCCACATCTGGCTTAATGTCACAGCTCTGAGACGTTTATAGAGCACACAACAATCAGGGTGTTAGAGATTTAAGATGCAATTGTTAGTTAATAAGGAACTGGGAAACAAAAAGTTACATATGAAGCCAAATAGTAATGCACTTATTGGAGACTAGACAAAACTTAAGTTACTGTCTCATCTAAAGAGGTGCATATCACCCAGCAGCATCTGCAGTGTCTTCAGCCAAGGCTGCTGGGTGATATGCACTTCTTTAGACAAGACAGTAACTTGTTAAGTCCAAGCTGAAAGGAAATATTTCAAAAATATCAAAATTTAATGTTTCATTTGAGTCAAATCAAATTCAGAAGGGGGGATTTTCACTTTTGTCTTTTTTCATGATGAAGAAGTTTTCAATATATCAAAAATGTTCTCTGGTTGTAAAAGTTATTTCCTACCAAGATATATGGTAAACCACTTCAGGGCACTCCAGGAGCAACTGTATAAGATGCATCCATGTTGGTAATGGTGTTTGATGTGGGATATTTGTATTTGCATACCCTGTCCTTAGTTAATTAGCTTATCTACTTACTCTTATGAACTCCAGAACTAACTGGGCTCAGCTACAGGTTCATGCTTTACCTCAAGGGTAATACAGTAGGACTGCCACTCTGTAACCACACCTGATAATCACAATTCCTTCTTTCTTCTCCTCTTTGCTCTGAGAAGGGGATTAAGTTACTAACCCTCTTTTCCTGAAGCTACATTCTCACAGTCACGTATCTATCCAGCAAATGCAGAAGCAGCGTCAGAGCTCCTCTGACTTCTCACTTTCCATCCCTCCCATCCTACTTGCTAGCAATGGGCAGATTCAGGTAAGCAGAAAGGGTCCTGTCTTGTACCACAGAGAGGATCATAATAAGAGTAGGGCTCAGCACAAGACCTTACCCCTTCCCTCTGAGCAGCTGGCAAGAGCTGTGAGAAGACAACCCACACTTTTCTCATTCCCTAAAGGTCTGTTGTCTCATGTTTTAATGCAATAGTGCAATAATAGAACTGCTTTGATAGAATTTCAAGGTCAGATATGCAACATCTGTTAACAGATTATGATTCAGGACAATCTAGTCAATCTAGTTGACTGTGCAGTCTTTACTAAAGGGTCTACAGTATCTATCTATCTGTCTATCAATCAATCAATCAATCAATCTAATTTTTTTTAAGCAATTTGAATGATGCTATTAAGAGAATCTGCTGGCTGGAGAAGACAAAAGGATAATATGTACCAGTTTGCCAAGTCCTTGAGATCTTCTTATAGCTTATTACTAATTTAGATTCAATCTGGTGCTCAAAATGAATAGATGCGGTACCTGGGATTTTAATAAGATAACAGCTGCTTGCCTTGCAAGGGTTGGAGCTAAGCCTGAAGACAGCAAGATAAAGGAGGGGATAAGCAGATGGCTTGAAGGAAACAATTCAAAAGAGCTAATTGTTGTTTGAGTTTGTCCTGTAGCGAAATTCCAGAGGCTAGAAATAACATGACAATTGGAAAGACATCAGAGAGAGAATGAGATAGAAAAGGCCACACCAAGGGTACTTGATAATGGCAAAAAAGGACAAAAGCACTAAGAGAACATCAAGAAAGTATTCTCTACAATGAAGCACAAAGGCCTCTAGTGAGCATTCTGATCTTGATTCATCCTTTCCTTGGAGTAGTTGGTTAGGAGACCTGAAAGTGGGGGTGACTGAGGGATGATTAAGAGTTCTGCCTAAAGTCCATGTTAAATGGTACAGAATAAATTAAATGAATTAACAGCTCCACAAAGTTCTGCAAAAGTGTTGGTTGTGTATGGTGGTAAGTGAGTCTGTGCAATGTATTTAGGCCCAGCTGATCTGAGTTGGGGTGGTGCAAAGTTGCTTATCTTCAAGTGGAGTTCCAAGGGCAGTAGTGGAGGAAGTAAACTGTAGGGTCCCCCACAGTAGGAATGGCAATTGTTGATGGCCCCATAGTCTGCTAGTGAAGGAGGCAAGGAAAGAAGGTCCCTTGTGTTTTTTTTTTTTTCCTGTTCCTACTCACCCACATGCAAGTTCTCCAAGCAATCTAGCCCTTTCTTTGTAAGTACACTGAGTAGCATGCGTCCTTAAAGGGCCAGCTGAGCATGCTGTTCCAAAACCTCCTTTTCAGGGTAGTTTCACATCACTGTTGCTCTCCCCAGTTGATGAACAAATCCAACCATGGTAACTCATGCATTTCATTGCATTTCCCACATAGGTGGCCCAGATGCTTTGGTCATTGGGCTTGCTTTATGTGTATGTATATTTGAATGATTATAATTGTGAACATTTCACTTGAGAAAAAATGAGTTTTTTCAGTGATTATTGACAGCACCATAATATGAAGACTTTAAAACTGTTTCAGGTTTGCTAAGTAAACATATTTAAATATTTAGAAGCTCAAATTTAAGGTCTTCAACTACCAAGTCTGAATAAATGTTAGATTGGGAAACAAAACCAATTTATTTCCAGTAGGGATAACTTAAATCTTTTTTCCATGAAATATATATTACCCTAAGCATTATGTGGTTGTTTTTAATTACATACCATACTTACATTACTGCCCAAACAGTCAGGCCAGAGTCCTGGTACATTACAATGAAGTGATTTCCAATGCCCAAACACTCCTTTCCTATGAAAAAAGTTTATGTTTCCCTACTTTTTATTATTGGGTATGTCTATATTTGCAATTTAATTTGAATTAATAAGGATCAATTCAAATTAAATAAATGCATGGCCACACTGGCTTTCATTAATTCAAACTAAGGAATGCCTTAGTTTGAATTGATGAAAGCTAACTCTGAAGTTATAAAACCTTATTAACTTCAAAGTGATGGTTAATTTGAATTCATTAGTTTGAATTAATCCAATGTAAGCTGTGTTAATTCTCGCTAGCTGTTAGTTCGAATTAGCCAAACTTTGCTTTTCCCTATGCAATAGTGCCTCCTAGCTAATTTGAACTAGCAAGTCCTGTGCATGGACATGCTAGCTCGAATTAGGGTTTCTAGCGTGGCCCTGTTAATTCAAATTAATTGAATTTGAACTAATCATTATTAGTTCACATTAATTAGTTTGAATTAATTTAATTTGAACTAACTTCTAAGTGTAGACATAGCCATTGTGTTTGTTATGATATAAATGTAAGTTAAGCACCTGAACACTGTGTTAGTTAAAGGGTTTGCTGCATTTTATGTTTGAGTAATAAAATGCAGACACATAATTAAGGAAACACAAGGTGTTTAGCAAACACTATGATTTGTGTCCAGATTTTCAGATGTGGAACAATCAATATAGTCACTGATGCCAGTTAAAGTACTGGATGTGAGTCTGAGTGAATTCATTCTGTACAAAAAGCCCAAGTAAGGTCCACACATCATCCCTGTGCTGCATGGATATAGGCAGCGTCATTGCTCAAGGTGAATTTCTCCCTCTTCTTACTTAGCCATAGGGCCCACTGGAGTTCTTAAACTTTTGCTTGTGTACTTTATGCTAACACAGAGCAGGTCTCTGTCGTTTAAAGTGGCTGGCCCACATAGAGGCTGAAGTGTGCTCCTGGCTATGGGCACCAATAGCTGTGTCCCTTAGCTCATGCAGTAAAGGAACAAAATTTAGATTAAGATGTGCTGCTGACAACGATCCAGGGACTCCATATTATAGCTGCATGATTAAAAGTTGAAGGTTTTAGGCCCTAAAGGTTCCCAGTCATGCACTACTGAAGCCAAGTGGAGTTTTTCAACTAGTTAAAATAGAAATAGGGTCAGGCCCTTGGTAAAGGCTACAGGAACATAATGTGTTTGATGGTGGTATGTTATAATGTTAGGAAAGATCTGGGAGAGGATTTGGGTGGCAGCTGTCTGTGGCTACAGCAAGCCAGAACACCCTAGAATGGCATTCCAGGGCCCACAAATTTTAGGGGCCAGCGTTCCAGGGCCCCAAAAAGTAGAAAAGTCAGATGGAATACTGCGTTCCACTGTTTACTCTCCTGGGATCTGCAGCCAGGCTGGGGAAGGGAGTTTTCAGATCTCCTGCTCTGAGCATGCAACTGCACATGCTCAGGACAAGAGCAGCGTAAAGGGGGGTCGGGGACTGGGTCAGGGAAGGGGGCTGTGAACCTGGGCGGGCAGGTGGGGAAAGGTTTTGGGTGATCAGGGACCTGGCATGTGAGGATGGTTCAGGGAAGGAGGAGGTCAGAGAGTCGGTGGGCAGGTGGGCACATGGGAGGAGTCTCAGCCAGGTGATAGGGGAGCCAGCATGGGGGTGGTAGGGAAGCAGGGGAGCAGAAAGCCAGCAGGTTTGTGGGTGGGGAAGAGTCCCAGTCAGGGGATTGGGGAACAGCTGTCTTCTAGTGCAAAAATGAACCAGTTTTGTTTATGTGGGTGTGCAGGTCTACTGCAAAACAAGGCAACACAATCTTATCCATTTAACTTCACAATAACACCTTGTTTGTTTTTCACACCCCTGAGCATCATATCTATGTGCTCCAAATGTTAAGGTGTAGATCAGTCACAGGTTCCCCAGTGTGAAAAACAAACAAGGAGTCTGGTGGCACTTTTACAGACTAACACATTTATTTATCGTATGAGCTTTTCTGGAGGAGAGAATCCTTACTTTTTCAAGTGTCTGACAAAGTGAAAGTTGGGACCAGTATTTTTATGGCGAAATAACCATATTTTCATGGAGTGATGAGTGACAACCAATGCATGTGGTACTGAGAAGTGGTTGCACATGCATGAAAGGAGCTTAGAGATTAGGAGGGTTCTAGGGCCCCTCAAATTATTCTTTAACCCCTGCAGATGTCAGTGTGATCTGCCCCACAGACTTTCCTATAACTCTCTCTGGTAGAGTCTTGAGATTTTACCACAGATTTCAGAAACATGCTACACTCACAAGACCGCCTGTGCTGAGTTTCATGAGCCAACTCCCAGATTATTTCTCCTGCCCATTCTCCTCACAGCCTGGCTGCATAGGGTTCAAAAGAATAAAACATATATGGAGAGTGGCATGCTGATGTGAAAATTGAAAACTGCATTGGTGGAGGAGGAATTAAACAGATCTTTGCCTCATGAAGGACTAAGAACCTATATTTATTTGCTGTAATTTCCATGTTTCTATGAAGGAATTATTTTATTTTATTTTATTTTGAAGAATATACTGTGAAGTAAATTAAGAAGACACACTGGGGTAATATTGCAGGAGTGTGTCTGCATTTAAGTTAATCTGAAGTGAATTTTAATAAATATAATGCAATTTTCCACTTATCTTACTCACTCACTGACTTCATTGATGCAGGAAAGGAGTGTGTGTCTTTTAAAGTAATGTGGGCATTTAAAAGCATTATAATTTGTGTGGAAGCTTGCTTAGTGGCACAATGTATTTCCATGCTGTGTTTGACTCCCACTACCTTCAGTCTGCTTACTGTCCATAGTAATAGGTGATGCCCAAAATTTTGATGCCACTGCCAGGTGTGGGGCAAGAGGACACAAGGGCTATGCACCTTGGAGCCATGAGCAGAATGCAGCTGCTTCTCCAAGCTAGTGGGGAGAGGTGGAGGGAGAATGGGAGAGATGACGCAAACCATCCTATATGGAAAGGGACGTAGCAGTATTTTGCCTCACACTCCTTTTCCAGCCAGCACAGTTAGAGAGGAAGTTAGCCAGAAAACACAATGCCCCTGTATATATATTGTACAGCTCCAGCATTCACTCCCCAGTGATCCCCAAGAGGAATTCTGGGTGCAGCATGATTGCTCCAATGCCATCTTCCTACACAAAGTAGGGCTATGTCCTTAAGGCACAATTTAGCCTTCAGTGGTCTCCTATATTCTTTGCATGTGCTGTTATATGTTAAAAAAACCAAAAAAACAAACAAAAAAAAAAACAAAAACAAAAACAAAAAACCTTCCCCTCAAGCAATGTTAAGATTATCCAATAAGATCAGTCTATAATTGCCCATGTACTGGTTCCCTGCAGTTGTCGAGAGGTATAAATGGCTCTCTTGATCTTATTACATATTTCTGAAGTTAAAATTGTTTGGTTGCCTTGACTGCATAGTAGAGAATGAGGCAACTGAATTACTATTCCTGTGATGCACTGGAGGGTCTTTCTTATTTAATTAATTTCAATTTTCCATCAAATCATTTGATTTTGTTGTGGTTTTGATCGTTTTAATAAAAAAGTTGGATTGAAACTACTTTATTCTATCTTTTTCTGTTTTTGTGGAATCTCTAAAAGGGGAAATGGCAGCAATGATCTTTGTGAGGGTTGCATAACCACCAGTCTAGATGTTGACTTGCAATAGTGATAAAGGTGGTATAAGAATCTGAGTAGAATTAAATGCTTGTGCATGGAGACATACACATACATGCTAGGTTTCTACTTTGTCTGATAGTCATCATAAATTCTTTTTCAAGAGCAGAGTCAAACAATACAGTTCCTTCCATTCAGTCATTACAATTTACCATCCATTTATTTTTTTGAGCAACAACCAAATAGAGATAACTCATTTTGCTAAAACCAAATGATTAGCTAAATCTAAAATACTGTTTGATACTGGAATTCAGAAATTTGGTATATATGTTAAAGACACTGTACACGTAATGGGACAGATCATGCAAATTTACTTGGCTTCATTATAAACAATAATTCTGCGTTGATTTAAAGCAACTGAGTATCTGGTCTAAGTATCTCAAAGGTTATGTTCACGCACAGAGGGCTTGTTTCAAAACAAGACGTTTCGAAACAAGCCATTTCGAAATAATGTGTTATTTCGAAACACAAAAAAAGTGTCTTTGAAATAAAGGAAACGAAATAGCATGTCCACAGCGTGGACTTGCTATTTTGCTTCAGGGGGACTGCAGACCCCAGTGGGGTGAGGGTCCAGGCTACACTCACCCCGCCATGGTCTGCAGTCCCCCTCTGCTGGCCAGGGGACACCCCTCAGCACCCTGGCCTGGGTACTGAGGGTTCCCTGGCCAGGGTGTCGAGGGGGTGGCCCTTCCTCTCAGGGCGCTAAGCACATGTCCCTATGGGGTTGTTTCGAAACCACTGTTTTCAAAACAACCTTGTTTCGAAACGGAAGGAGGTTTAAGCCGTTTCGAAACACCGGCTACCATTTCAAAACAAGGGGTTTTCTTGTTTCAAAACGGCCGTACGTCATGTGGCCATGGTCCTTCTTATTTCAAAACAACCTCTGTTGTTTCAAAATAAGAATGCTGTGTGAACACACCCAAAAGATTTTTATTGGTTTTTTATTCTGGTCTTTTTCCATGCTCTCAAAAATAGAATATGAGCAATATTTGAGGACGATTTAAAAGATACTTTAGGGCTTTAAAGTTAGGCAACATGCATATGTCCATTCATAATCTGAAACCATAAAGGCTGAAAACATGAATGGTCATGATATCATCAATATTAGGAAACAGTGCTTCAAACTTCATGTTCAAAACTGTGATGATTTTGCACAGCCTGGATGCCTTGATCTCAGCTGAATATTTTGTCAAGCAAGTCCATCATTCCCCTCAGCCCCTTGTTAAGTGTCAGTCATGTGGGCCTGTGTCTATAAACATGGCTCTGTTCTGAGCATTTTCAAAGATGTGTGCCACCTCTGTGTTTTTTTACTGACTGAGTGAGCAGACACAGACATGCTGAATAGTTGCATGTTTGCAACTGAAGCAGGTGTCTAACTTTATTTCGCAGGAGTATCAATGTAAACATTCCATAGAAAAGCTCTGCCAACTCTAAACCATTGTATGTATTTACTTATTTATTGTATTGACTTTTAAGGGTACATATTGCTATGTCAGCCAGGTACTTATACATAATGTTCTCATGAAAGCACCCAAAATGAGGAGCAATAAAAACACTTTCAATGGGTTAGGTAAACAAACAGAATTTGATAAATAAGCATAGAAACGTACATTGAATAAAAATGGCTCAATGCACATCACACAAATTGATTAGTTAATTAGCTACAGGAAGAATTAAAGAGTGAATGTAGATAATGTGTTTAGAGTGCTCTGAAAAATGTGAAGCACTCTGTAAGTGTAAGGCTTTTATATATTTAGTATATATTAATTTTATTATTACTAAAACATCCAACAATGGTATCCGTCAATGGACAAATTCCTGCCAAGATCTGAAGAGTCCTTATGCCCAGGAACTGATGTCAAGGGACTCATAGCTGATCTTCACTCAAGGGTCTGTAGCGTCAGGGCAATCCCTCATGTAACTCTGTCCTAGATCATCCTCTGTTCTAAAGGTCATGAACAACAATTTCAACTGCCCCCATAAGCTACAATTAAGGCCAAGTTCTGAGCTCCGATACACTGTTCTAAATCTCCTTTTAGGGAATTAATCCATGTTTACAGTGATGTACCTGAAATAAGAATGGGGCACATTTCACCTACTTGAGCACAGCTGTAATATGCTCACACCAGTGCACATCACCTTCTGTTGATGGATGAGAGACAAGCTCTTGCACTACACAGACCCAAAGCAGGTATTTGTGTAGTTAAAAAGCCTGTCTCCTCCACAAACAAAAGTTGTCCAATAAAATATATTATGTCATCTGCCTTGTGTCTCTGTTGCAAGGTTTGTATTTTGAGAGGAATTCACAGCTACCTTGTCCTCCAATGAAGGCAGAACTGTGGTCTCTTCCTACAAATGTGATTCTCGGAAAAGCAATGAACCCCTCAAGACAGTGAGACAACAAGTCACTGTAGCTAAAACTACATAGATAATGCAGACACTACTTCCCTCCAACAAGGAGTCTAGTAGCACTTAGAACAGTAACAAATTTATTTATAACATGAGCATTCATAGGAGAAAATCCCACTTCATCAGACACTTGAAGATGAAGCAGAGTTTCTCTGATGACAGCTCATGTGATAAATAGATTTGTTAGTTTCTTAAGTGCCACTAGACTCCTTGTTTGTTTTGCTGAACTAGACTAACATGCATACCCTGTTGGTACTTCTGTCCAGTTTTCTACGTCAGTCCTTCTGCCAACAAACGTGAATACCATCTCGGCTGGATTGAACTGCAGTTTAAACCCCTCCTTGTTCATCAAAGCAATTAAACACAAGCATATGAATAAGTCCAGTTGACTTTGACAGAACTTACACACACGCTGAAGTTTAATGTTGAATAGGACTGAGTATAATACACTCTCACAGTTAGCCTCTTAGATCTTGAATTTACTTTCAGATATGTCAATAGAAAAATCCCATTTTTTGAACAGTGTAAGATTGAACTTGGAAAGATTATGCTGTATATTACAAATCTATTTACCAGTGGCTAAGAAAAGGCTAACAAATGATGAATAGATGTTTTAAGCAAGTTATAGACATGAATGAATTGTGTTATGAATGGTTCCAAGCAAATCAGCAGAAGAAGGCCTATATGGTTATATGCAACCTACTGAGATTCTGTCTCAGTTTATGACAGTTGATTAACCAAGTATTAAAACATCTATAGCATTAATTAACTCATTATCAATGGAGCCTGTAGCAGGGAACTGTGGCCTCTCTCAGAGTCTGGGTCCGAGGAAGGGTCTGAATGCCCTCTCTGGCCAAATATGCGAATTGCAATGTTCCGGCCTTGGAGGGAGAGGGGTGGAGCCAAGACAGGAAAAGGAAGTAAAAAAGTCTAGCCTGGCAGCTCAGGAGAGGCTGAACTGCCACAGGGGAAGGATGTGCCTGCTCTGAGGCAGCAAGCTGGAGGAGGCCGGGCCCCACCCAGGTGGCCGTCCCCACCCTCTCCAGCTACAAAGTCCAATGGCCTACCCACTCTGCCTGGGCCCAGCGACTGGGAGGGGATCCCTGAGGCTGTGGACTGGGCAGGGTGCCCCATGGCCACCAAGGCTGTGACCAATTGCCCTTCATTGGGGCTGACCCAGAGCCGGGGGTGGCTGAGGACCCAAGCACCCACTAGCCCTAGGACCTGGAGGAACTCCCCTTGGCCAAGAAGAGCTGCCAGTGGTGGACAGACCCCACAACCAAAAGGAGTTGCCCTCCACTGATGGGCCAGAGGAGTTCCCAGAGCTTCCATCCATGGGCACGGTGGGTTTTACCAGAATCCTCTGGTCAGTCTACCCGGAAGATGTGGAAGGACAGTACCCCCTCTGGAACCAGGTACCTTGCCCAGGGTGGGAGGAAGTAGCCCAGGGAAAGTGGACTGCAGTGTGGCTGCTAGCACAGGAGACCTGTGTCAGTGCATTGAGGCTGGAGCCCTTCTGACCCAGTGACTGACCCCTCAGTCACTGGTAGGGCCCTGCGCTGGGATGCAGTGGAGATGGGTGGGCCTATATCCCCCTCCTTACCCCTTTCCTTTCCTGAACATCCAGAGTGCTTGACCTTCAAACCAGGGATGTTGAGGGGCTCAAGCAGTGTTACTGCCTGTCGGGACTGGCTTCAAAGCCCAGTTAGGGACTAGTGATTCTTGTGCCTGCCCACCTCCACCTAGGGGCTGGGACTATTGATGCTTTTGTTCCCAGGAACCCCAAAAGGGGAGGAATGATGGGCTTGGCCAGAAGACTAAGACCCAAGGAGGGACTCCACGCAGACCCCATCATGTGAAGAGGCGATGCACTGACTATCAAGAGGGGAATGAGTTGAGACTAATTCACCAGTCCTACCAGAAGGAGGTGCCCTCCTAACTGGTCAGGTGCATCATCTCCTACAATCCTTATTATAAACTATGACCTATTAACTAATGCTTTGCTGAAATAGGGCCTCATTGATTCCTGCTTTAAAGGTTCTAAATAATGTTATAAACGTGTATCCTGAATAGGTATGGTCCTAGTTACGTGACATCTGCAATTCCTTTGAAAAGATATACTGATATACACACATTTTGTTTGGTGAATGATTTGCCAATGTGATTGTCAAGGCTGTTTCCCCACTCTGGCACTCTGAGTGCAGAAGGTGGGGGCCTGCAACAGGCCTTAAAACCCACTGGCTTTAAAGACTGGTCTTAAAACTCTTCAAGGCTACCAATTCCTGGCCTTGAAGTGGTATTGCTGCCACCACCCAATGGAAAAACCCTCTTGAAAACCTAGGAAGGTGCGCTTGGGAATTCCTTCCTGTGAAGTATCCTCAATCACTTTTATTCCTCTCTTAGAAGAGTGATTGAACCCCAGCTGGGGTATTTGCTGGAACTGGGACAAAATCCCCTTTAGTACTTGGCTGTGTAGTCTGAGACACAAGCACACAAACCTCTTGCCTTTTAAGACACAAAACTAGAGCTCACTTTAAAATGCTGAAATCTTTAATTTAAAAGAACAGATAAGAAAACAGAGTTGCTTCTCTGGGATTTAACTTAGGTAGTTACAGGGTAGTGGGAAGGGGTACATGTGCTCAGCAGTGAGAAATCCAAAAACAAACAAAAAACAAAGAAATACCCTGACCCCATCTAGGTAAACATTCCCTCATCTACTCACACCTGGTCAGTTACAGACTGAGCTTAGCTTTGGCGAGGATGTTGCTGGATGCTTCTTAGGCCTTTCTACCTGGCAGAGCTCCTGATCCTTCCAGGAGCTCTGCTGCATCCAAACAGGAGCAGGCAAGGCTGCTGCTCCAATTAAAAAAACATGTACTTTGTTCCTATTGGCTCCCCTGGGACTCACTGACCAGAGTGTTAATCCCTTCCTCCCCAAGGTTACTACAGTGACTTTTTTTTTTAATTATTAATTTTGTCTCCTATACTCTGTGTAGCCAGTTGATTGGTTTTGTTATATTGCTGTTATTTGGAGTGAATGCAGAGTAAGAAATATCTCAGGTAAGACAAAAGATATTTTTTCAAAGGCAGGTTATTGTGAAAGAAGACAGTTATGTTTACATAAATTTCTGCCCTTAGATTTGTGCCAGCCCACCAGAGACATTCCTGTCTTTGTTATAAGAGTTCAGCCTTCTTCCTTGTAAGTCTGCAATGGACTGGAAGCATATGAGAGGTAATGAGGACCAGGATTTTGTGAGAAAAGCTGTTACATCAGGTTCCAAAGCAAACTAACAAATGGCCATAATTTAAATAGCAGAGTAGACTTTAATTGTGGAGATGATGCTGGTGGGGAGGGTGGGGATAGAAAGGAATATGAAAATGTCAGTTTATTGTGGTAGTGTATGCAGGCCCAAGTAAGCAAATAAACAAAGAAGTAACATGCCATAGATGTTCTAAAGAAATGGGTGAGTAGGAGAAAGCAGGGGAGGAGGAATTTGGGCTGGAGAGATCCTTATTTGTAACTTGAGGTTAAATTATGATCCTAGCCCCACTTGTGTGTCCAACAGGAGAGAGCACAGGCAGCTGATAGCCCTTCAGACATCATTACAGGAGGGAGCCATAAGCCAGCTGCACAAAGTGGCACCCCTACCAGCCCAGGCAGAACTGCACTGTGCAAATAAATGTGATGAGAGGGAGCTTTATCTTGACCAATGACTGTGTCTACACTTAGACAGTTATTTAAAAATTAGTTAATTTGAAATAACTATTTTGATTTTAAATTGAAGTTATTAATTTGAAACAGAGAGTCTTCTTTAGACTCTTAGTTCAAATTAAAGAAGGATTTATTAATTTGAGTTTGAGAGTCTACATTAGACTCTCTAATCCAAACTGGGAGAACTGTGGCTCCTGGGGACAAAGGGACCCCTGGCCCTGGGACCTATGGCTCCCCAGCAAGAAGGATTTCACAAATTGACCAGGCTCGGAGTTGCTTGCACCATGAACAAACAGCTTGGAGCCAGATCAGGCTCATGCCAGCCAGTGGAAAAAGCAGCCTGCTGGGGGATCTCTGCCTGTGGTAGGGAAAGCAGCCCACTGGCCAGGGACTCCCCTGTCTGGGGAGTCTTCCATGGGGCTCCCCCAACAGGGATCCCTTCTTCTGGGGAACTGCGGCTTCCCAGCAGAAGGGAGGTGCACAGGGCCAGGGAGAAGGGAGCACAGCTCCCTTCTTGCCGGGAGCTGCAAGTCGGGGGAGAAGGGAGCCGCGGGATTCTTGCATGGCTCCCCAGCAAAAGGGAGCCACATGTGACCCCCTTATCTCCAGTCAGGAAGCCTATGAATTTGAATTAACACTACTCCCTGGCTAAAACAGGGTTACTTGGAATTAATATCTTCAAGTTAAGAATTAATTCAAAGTAAAAGGAGGTTTTAGTATACCAAATTAGCAATTCCTTATTTCAGATTAGGGAACCACTTAATTCAATATAATAAAATGCCTTCTTGGCCAGGGAATAATTTATTTCAAATAAAGCCTCCTTAATTCAAAATAACTAATAACTGTAGACATATCCAGTGTCCACACACTGACTAATACTGGTTCTTACCAAAGTGTTAGCTACACCTTTCCAAAGAGTGAGCTCCCCCAAGTAATAGCTGGGTTTGTCTGCAAACATCTGGGTGTGCAGACACAGACACACTACCAGCTTCCCTTCGTCTTGAGTCATTCCAGCTCTTCAGGGTCTCACAGGCTGCTGCAGCTGCATAGCCAACAGCAGTGTGGTTGCAGCCAGGAGCATCATTTCCCCAGGGAAAGACCCAGTGCCTGGGCCTGGGCTGTGCCCCCTGAGCCCTGTCCCTACCCCCTGGCCCCGTTCTGGAGTCAGGGCCCTGGGCTCCTTCTGCTGCCAGCCCGGCCAAGATCCCGGGCCAAGGATGGGGCTGGGCGAGTCAGTGGATGCCATCGACTGCCCAGTCTGGGAAAGGCAGGCGTCGCTGTGGTTGACCTGGCCCTGACTACCTGGTCGGGAGAGTCAGGGGGCATGCCAGCCGTTTGGGGCACTGGCAGTGGGACTTGGGGCACGTGCTCTGTATGCCAGGCACCAGCGACACACTGGTTGTAGCATGAGGAGACAGCTCACATTAGCTAAAATCTAGCTGGCACCAGGAACAATAGCCATTAAGACATTTTGCCATAAACTTCAGATTGGGCTAGCAGCCCACGAATGTGCCCAGCCCAGGGTTCCCATCAGGTGAGTAGCCTTTGAAACTGCCCATGCGGACGTATTTTCACTGCACTTGTTATCCATGATAGCTAGCTTGAAATTAGTACCGGTGTACCTACATAAGAAACTGTCTTACCTTCAGTGTAGATGCACCCAGAGAGTCATATGGTGTCCACAATGTATGGTGTGGTGCTTAAAGTGGAAGTTAGAAATTATTTACAGGATATTAAGCTGTGCTGGGGAATATTACTAATTTGCAGTGATGTCTAGGAGACCCATTGCAAATTACTAATTAAGTCAAAAAAATCAGTATGTATGAAAACACACAATTAAAAATAAAATCAAGGGTACTGCATCAAAAGCACATTGATTATTTATCTGAATACCACAAATTGTATCAGTGTAAACAATAGTTTATCTATGTTGTTAACATTAAAAAAAAAATCTTAGTGGCATTGGAAACTCCCTGTTTGCCTCAGCTATAAAGCTACTGCAGAGAAGACAGGTGAGTGCAGCTAGGTGGGAGATGGCTTCCCAATATACAAGAGATTTTGAAGATTTTTCTCATATGAAAACAGAGTGAAAAGTTGCTAATAAATTTTCATAAATGGATAATCTTCATTTTAATCAGACTGAGTAGATCAAAGTGTTTTGTTTCAATCACTTCTGAATGTTTTGAACTTTTAGAATATTTTAACTTTTTCATAATATCAATTAAAATGCCAAAAAATCACTTCAAGCCAGAAAATGAAAATTTCATTAAAAATGTGTTGAAATGAGACATTTTGACAATTGCAAAAATTGTTTTCTGGTTGGTTTTCAAATAGAGAGATCAGCTGAAATGAAGATTTTATGAGAAAATTCCTGATTGTCTCTGGAGACATGGATTTCTTTCTCTCTGGGTATGTCTACACTTAGAATTGAATTCCAATTGATGACAATCAATTCAAATTCAATTAAATTTATGTCCACACTGGCTTTCCTCAATCAAACTGAGGGCCTCATCAATTCGAACTGATGAAAGATGACTTTGAATTGGTCAAACCTCATTTGACTTCAAAGTCCAGGTGAATTCGAACTGAGGAGTTTGAACTGACCCAGGGTTGGCATATCAAATTGAACTCACTGTGAGTTCGAATTGACATGGGCTGACCTTCCTCCTATGGTTCATGGCACATGGGAAGGAAGACCAGCCCTTTAGTACCTGGGCCCAGCAGCCCCAAAGGTGCCTTCCCCCAGCCAGATCAGGCTGGGGTGAATGGGGTTCCTGTCCCCTGGCTGTGGACAGGGACCCCAGCCTGTGCTCCAGCCCTGCTGGCCATGCGCAGGGAAAGCACCCCCATGAGTGGCTTCTCTCCAGCTGGCCACGTGAGGGAGAGGGCACCCTTGCACATGGCCCCATCCCTGCTAGCTGCGTGCGGGAAAGGCATCCCCTCCCTTGGCTCCTGCAGAGCTGGCCACATGTGGGAAAGGCACCCCCACGTGTGGCCAGGTCTGCAGGAGCCATGCACAGGGATGCCTTCCTCACGTGCGGCTGCCTGGGGAGAAGCCATGCATGGGGGTGCTTTCCCTGCATATGGCTAGCATGGATGGAGCCCCGTGGAAACAGCACGGCTCCAGCCCCACTCACAGATTTGTTCTCCACATGGGCAAACTAAGCACTTAGTTCAAACTAAACACAGGTGTTACTAATTCAAACTAAGCTTTTCATTCCTTAATTCGAACTAGTGAAAGTCTATAGTGGATGGGGATTAAGTTAGTTTAAATTAAGTCTCCTTAATTTGAACTAACTTGCCAGTGTAGATGCACCCAGAGTTTGTGTACATTTTCAAGCTTATTGTTTCCCACAGTGTGAATTCATGGATATTTTTGTGCTCACCTACTGCATGCTGCATGCTGATGCATGGAGTAGAGGATAGTGAGTAGATGTCTAGATTTTCTCACCTTTGCCCCTGCCCAGTGGAGAACTGGTAAGGGAAAAAGAAGTGGATGATAACCTAGGCAGTAGTGACCATCAGATGTCAAGTTCAGGATTCTGACAAAAGGAAGAAAGGCAAATAGCATGATTTGAGTTGCAAGAGGTAAAGGACACAAAGGGAAATACGAAGGGTTTCTTTGGTTGTGTTAGCAACAAGAATAAGGTCAGGGAAAATGTGAGTCCCTTACAGAACAGCGGAAGCAACCTAGTGACAGATAAGGTTTAAAAAGCTTAAGAACTTGGCTTCTGTCTCCACAGACAAGGTCAGCTCCCACACTGGGCAGCACAGAATAGGGAGAAGATGAGTACCATAGACATCAATGCTGAAAGAGCAGAGTTCGGACTATTAGAAAAGCTAGACATGCACAAATCTATGGGGCTGGGTGCCATGCATCCAAAGGTGCTGAGGGCATTGGCTGATGTGGTTGAAAAGCCATTGGTCATTATCTTTGAAAACTCTTGGTGACTGGTGGAGTCCTGGATGATAGGAAAAAAGGCAACTATTATACCATCTTAAAAAATGTGAAGGAGGAGGATATGGAGAACTATAGACTACTTAGCCTCACCTCAGTGCCTGGAAAAAATATGGAGCAGGTCCTCAAGGCATCCACTTTTAAGAACTTGGGGAAGAGGAAGGTGATCAGGAACAATCAGCGTGGATAGACCAAGGTCAAATCATGTCTGACCAACCCTGATTGTCTTCTGTGATGAGATGACTGGCTCTGAGGATGTGGGTAAACCAATGGATGTGATATTTCTTGACTTTAGCAAGCTCTTGTTATGGTGTCCCACAGAATTCTTACTAGTAAGTTAAAGAAGTATGGGACAATGTGTAGTGATCAACAACTTTATGTTTAGTTATCAGTCACTATCAAGTGCAGTGCCCCACTGGTAAGTCCTGGTTCTGGTTTTGTTCCACATCCTCATAAATGATCTGAAGGCTTATGTGCATTACACCTTGAAGAAGTTTGCAGGTGAAACTAAGGTGGGGAGAATGGTAGCTGTACTGATGGATAGGGATAAGATACAGAGTAGCCTAGACAAATTGGAGGATTGGACAAAAAAAAAATTCTTGAGGTTCAGCAACACATGTGGACAGTCCTGCATTTAAGACCGAAGAATCCAATGCACTGCTATATACTGGAGACCAATTAACTAGGCAGGAGTTCTGACGATAAGAAACTTGCAGGTACAATGAACAAGAATCAGGATGAGTCAACAGTATGCCCTTGTTACCAAGAAAGCTAATGGCATATTGGGCTGCATTAGTAGAAGCATTGCCAGCAGATGGAAGGAGATTTTCATTCTTCTCTATTCAGCACTGGTGAGGCCACATTTGGAGTACTGTGTATAGTCGTGTCCCCCCCACTACAGGAAGGATGTGGACAAATTGGAGTGAGTCTAGCAGAGGGCAACAAAGATTATTAGGGTTCTGACATGACTTATGAAGAGACACTGAGGAAACTGGGCTTATTTAGTCTGCAGAAAAGAAAAATGAGGGGGACAGGGATTTGATAGCAGCCTTTAACTACCTGAACTGAGGTTTCAGGGAGGATGGAGCTAGACAGTTTCAATAAGAGTAGATGATAGAAGAAGGAAAAATCATCTCAAATGGCAATGGGAGTGGTCTAGGTTGGATATTTAGGAAAACCCTTTCCACTAAGAGGGTGGTGAAGCACTGGACTGGGTTACCTAGGGAGGTGGTGTAACCTCCACCTTTAGAGGTTTTTAAGATGCTATTTGACAAAGCCCTGGCTGGGATGACTTATTGGGGTTGGTCCTGCTTTGAGCAGAGTATTGTACTAGATGACTTCCTGAGGCCATTTCCAACCACAATCTTCAATGATTCTATGAAAGACTTTCAAGTGTCAGCAGGTCTTTAGAGCAGATACATTCTGGTTACTGGTGGGATACTCTTGTCCTGTAGAGAATTCTGACAGAATGGCTGATCAGTTTTCAAATGTCTACTTTCATTTGCCACTGACTGAAACCAACATTTGGTGCAGAGAGAAGTGGCAGGCTCTCTAGACTAGACAGTGGGAATGCTTTTTGAAGGACACCTGCCTGTGTAAAGTACAGCTACCTCGCTGATATGTTTGGCATGGAAAATTCTGTGGAAAATGTTGTATTCTACATCTGTCCACTAAGACCGTGATTAAGCACAAATTCCCCTTTGAGAATGGGTGGACTTCCTCAGTTATAGCATGGGTAGGAGTGGAACACACTTTCTACCTGTTGCATATGGCCAATGATTACTTCTGCCCCTTTGGATCAGTGATCATGCAAGTTGTATAGGGGACCATGGGTACTAACTCACTGAGGTTGATCTAAGCTGTTCTGGCAAAATCTATATATAAAATCACAACTTGTTCATGAAGAAACAGGATGGGATACTTTTTCCTGTGTCACATCAGAATATCTCTTAGGGTTTCCAGCCCCCCCCCCCCGAAACCACTGAGGTATTTAGCCCATCCCTTACTACCTTGAGGAATGAATCCATGCTTTGTCTGCTATGATATGAACAAGAGGATCTTATTGTTCTATATCTGTAGGGACAGAATGGAGGCAATACACCATCACATGTACATTGAAAAAGACGAGAAATGATGATCCAGATCTGGTCTATACAACCTCAAATTCCTGCCACTCTGACTCCCAGCTACTCTCACTTCATATGTTTTCTTTTCTTATAGATTGAAAACTAGTGTGCTCTTACAGTGCCAATCCTTTGTTGAGTGTCTGCATGCTAGTGTCATATAGATAAATTATGAAAATAATTAGCTGCAAAGTGTTTTCTGGCAAGCATCCACAACTGTGATGTTATAGCAGTGCCTGGCTTAAAGAGTGTAGGGCTATTCCATTCCAGCAGTCTGGAGGAGAGGGCAGGAGAAGGAGCCTCTTGGAAACCCATTGCATGAGCACGAACCATTCAAGAACTGCTAGAGCTGTTATTTCCCCATAGCCTGGCTGCTTAGGTGGTGGGCATGGAATGTACTCTTTATCCCATTACTGAGTCTATATGCACCATTTATTATCATACAGCTGTCAGTGAAGTAAATGAAACTGAGATTACACGTATAAATTATAAGCTTCAGCTGTCCAGCTTCTCATTGCTGAGGAACAGGGAGGTGTAATTTCATGTATATCAGATACACATTCTTTCTTCCTAAAAAGTTTTGCTGCTCAGCCGGTGTCTTTCTCAGCACATCTGTATGCAACATTTATAGTTTATACCTGTAATCTAATGACTTTGCTATACTCAATTGCGAGATGTCCAACTCACACACAAGTAGTCCAGGAGACGCTGACAGAACTGAATATTTCACTGTGATTACCTGGTGTCTGATCTTTTGGCCATAAGGGAAAACCTGGGTAAAAGCTCAAGGTTTGTGTGTCATGGTCGTGCATTATGTAGAGATTGGGAAAGTAGTTAATGGGCAAGTAATTAGAGCTGACTGGAAAACAAGATTTCTACTTAGCAGAAAAATATCACAGTTTCACAATAGGATAAATATGAGACCTTGGGAATTTTTTCAGGAGGAAAGAAATAATAATAAAGAGGAGAGAAAACAGCCACCCCAGAACAGTTCCTAATTATCAGTATAATAGTTCCATTATTAGGGATGTGGGATCTGCAGGATCAAGTCCCTGCTCTAACTCAGGCACAGTAGCTGAAACCTAGATCTTAGGCAATATAGATATGTCCTCTAACTGCTGGGATATTGGCTATTCTGGAGCCCATCTCCAGAAATTCCATTGTGGAGCTGATAAATCTGTTTTGGTATACAGGATTTTCCAAGAGAAAAAGGAAAGTTTTATTGAAAAAATTCTTATCTGTCTCTACTGTTATTACTTAGTATTGGCAGAATTCAATTTCATTTTTGTATAATTATGATAGACTATAGCAGTGTTTATTTTTAATATTTTTTACAGTTGTGTAAACTTACAGGGTTTCAGGCAATGGGAGGATCAGACAATAATTATTGAATCCCAATGGACATTGGAATTAAAAAATGAAAGCTTTGTAACTGTTAATACTCAAATTGTCAACTTCATGCATCAAAATATACAAACTATAGTAAGTTCTCTAAGTGCATTTTTGTTGCTTTCCCTGTCTGTACATGTTGATTAATATCACTTGAAACATCTTTTTAATATGTGTATGGTAAAATTGATCTATATCAACATTTACTAATAAAATTGATTTTTTCCACACCTAATAATAGTAGAGTTGCTTTTAGCATTTTTAGATGGTTTTTGGAAGAAAATTGAGTCTGCAGGTTTCCAAGTGTAACCAACTCCTATGCACTGTAATCACACGATTGTACACAGAAACAACTTCAAGGTTTAAAGGAGGGTAAATGAGATGGTTCCTTGGGCCATCCCCAAACATAACAGACTTGTTACTGGGTCAACATAAGAGTGTGAGTGTCTATGAGCTGAGCCAGGAGCCAGTAATTCTATTTTGTATGTTGGTCATCACTTCCCAAGAAACTGGACAGCCCAAGGTGGAAACATTCTGAAAAGGTAAAGAGTCAAACTGTCAGCACTATGGTAGAAGAATTATACATCTCTTTCCTGTTCTTTCTTCTCTATCCATAATTCTCTATTTAGCTTAGGCCAGCCCAGTGCTTACGAAAAGAATCTGCTACTCTCATGATGACCATAGACTCAAATAACAGCACTTCTCTGCAGTCTCTCTTCATGGCCTTTAAGACAACGAGGGTCATCCTGTGTGCCACAATGATGGAGGATATCACTGGAAGCCCAGCACTTACTTTGGAAGGATCTGTTACTTTCTCAATGCACAAATATTCAGAACAAATGTCTTTTCACTACCAGTATATTTTAAAGTTACTTTTATTAACAACAACAATATAAAACCCTTTCTAGATTATGTGTTAGGATTTCTGCTACCCTTAATCTCAGGTGGTTGAAACAGCAGATTTAAGGCTTGCTTTGGATTTTTTAATGTTCATTTGGAATTCAGACCACTGCCAGCCACACAAGGAGGAAATTATTATACACTTTGAGGTTAACTTTCAATTGAGAACTACAATAAAAATAGCCTACAGTCTGAAAATATAGCTTTTTAGTTTTTCAGTACATTTTTTGCCTTAAAACTCAGTTGCCTGCTGATGATCCCTAGGGTTTGTAAAATACTTTTTTGTGTGTGTGTGGTGCCTTTACTAAAAAATCAAATGGAATTACTTTAGTCTCTGGTGAATTGTACATGCAGAACCCTATGCTCTGATGCAGCTATTAACTTTCCT
Source organism: Podocnemis expansa (assembly GCA_007922195.1). Lineage (NCBI taxonomy): Eukaryota > Metazoa > Chordata > Testudines > Podocnemididae > Podocnemis > Podocnemis expansa. Next base: position 92,593,911 of record ML681966.1, read on the forward strand.
CTGGGACAAACTCAGATGTTTACAGTAAAATATAAGTGCATTATATTCTAAATCAAAATCTATCATACAATTGCCTCTTACTTTCCCAGCTCAGGAATCATGTTTTCTTTATAAGGTCCTTTCTGCTAATATTGTATTAAATATATATGAATCCAAAGGATATGTTGTTTTTAGGGTTTAGCAAAATGAAGTAGATAACGAAGTTTCCCCAAACCGAAGTTTCAGAATTCTAACAGAACTATACATAAGCCATTAGCAAAGTCTCACAGTTTGGTTATTTGTTTATGTCCATTGGTGTGTCTCTGTAAAGGACTTCCTGATTCCTGGTGGGAATGGAAACACTGAAAAAAATTCTTCTTGTGGTATTTATCACCTGGCCAAGCATTGTTCTAAATACCCATAACAGAACCTTTGTCTTGGTTCTGTGCCTCCATCAGTCATGAAAAGCCCATTTTAGAGTTATTGGTTCCAGTCAGGTGCCTCTCCTTGCACACTCCCTTTGCTAGTACAATATTGGCTAGGTTTCCCCTATCTGTTCCTTTCTGCCTAGGGTTGGGGAAGGGTTGCTGTGGCCAGCTGGCTCACTACACTGCATCTCTTAACCATTTTCCACCTCCAGCATCCAGATGTTATGTATCAGTTTTATGGATGCCATCACTGCCTGCATCATTTGCAGTGCTGAGGCTCCACACCTTGTGACTCATACTATCTAAAAGAGCTCTACTTCTGTTTGCATTGGCAGTCAGTTCTGTCTGTGTCAGTTATCCCAGTGACTCTCCTGTCCGCTGGCTGTCATTGCATCTGAGCATATGACTTCTTCCACATGTGGGGCTTTTGTACTCTGAACCCAACTTTTAATCTTCTTTTCCTCCACTTTTCTTTTGCTGTAGACATATGCAGTAAGCAACCCAGAAGCTTTCAGTGTTGATCCAAGACTGGCTGGACATGTCATAAGGCTGGCTGGGAAAACTGGATCAACTGTGAGATTCACTGACAATAGTCATAAATAGCTGTTGGGTCCCAGGCAAAGTACTCGGCAGTGCTGCTGGGTTCTTTCATTGTGGCCTATAATTCAACTTTTAAACCACCAGTGAAAGTCTTTGAAGTCTTCAACCTCAAGTGACCAAGAGCAGAAAGGCTCTTCATTAACAGGTCACCTCTCTGGCCTCAGTTTGGTAAGACTAAATGTGATGTAGTTCTGTAACTCCTGTTTGGCAATCAATGAGATCTACACAATGGATATGTCAGACCTCCAGTCCCCTGGTGCATCCATATGAACTCCCTGCCAAGAAAGGCACTCGTCGCTCTACAGTATTGACTCTGGAACCCTGATGTGCTACTCTCCCCTTTCAGCAATGGGTGACACTCCTGTCCAGCTCAGACTGGGGCTAGTAATTTGTTATATAACCTGAGGTGCCACAGTGAATTATAGAGAAACCTAATGTCTTCAGTCAACCAGATTTGCCTTGGTTTCAACTAATGTACTTGTGCTGACCCTGATGCACCAAATGTTATGACAATGAGTACCAAAAGCCTTGGCTCTTCCAAGACACTCTTCCCTTATCTAAGTGCCAATATAATTGTGGAGCTGATGTTATACTCAAGAAGTGCTGCCACTCTATGGTCATCTCATCAGCCTGTTGTCCTTATTGAGATGATCTTTCCTTTAGTGGCATCTTTGACAAGTGTTAGCCTCTATAGGTATGTCCACACAAGGTTTTTATTTCGAAACAACAGTGGTTGTTTCAAAATAAAAACCTGCATGTCCACACGACGTTCCCTTGTTTTGAAATGAGGGGCTTCATCGTTTCGAAACAAGAGCCATCATTTTGACACAGCTTAAACCCCTTCCGTTTCAAAATGACGGTTATTTTGAAACGACTCATTTCAAAATAACACCGTTGTGACATGGTATTTCAAAACAAGTGTTGTTTTGAAATAACAGTCCTGACCTTCTTCCCAGGGTGCACAGCACCCAAGGGAAGCAGGAAGTCCCTTCCTGCACATGCCTGCAAGCATGGCCAGAGGCCTTTCAAAGCATGGCAGCACATGCCACCAACGTCCCAGGGGGGCGATGCTGTGCCCCCATATGGACACCTGAGGAGGTCCATTGCCTCCTCGCCATTTGGAGGAGGGAGGACATCGTGTCCCGGTTCTGGGCGAGCCACAAGAACCAAGACATATATGCAGAGATTGCTGCGGCGATGTCCGCTGAGGGGCATAAGTGGACAATGGAGCAGGTTCGCTCCAAAATAAAGGGCCTGCGCCAGGACCACGAGAGGACCAGGGAGGCCCAGGAGCTCCAGGGGGCAGGTAGCACTGCTATCTGCCCCTACTACAATGAGCTCCACACCTTCCTGGGGCCGGAGCCCAGTGGCTTGCCAGCGGAGGCCGTGGACACTGGGGCATGCCACAGCCCATCCTCTGGCCCAGAGGTTGCAGACACGGGGTCCGAAGTCTCTGTTGGGGAGCCTCCCGCCACACCACGACCAGCGGCAGAGGCCAAACCCGGGACCCCGGAGCTGTTCCCTGGCCCCAAGGGAGGAAGCAGCACTGAGAAGCAGGGGCCTGAGACCATCCCAGCCCGTGGGACTCAGAGACAGACATGGGGACATTGCGCCAGACCTCTGGAGCCCCTGTGGGTGAGTATTCCCCTCCCGCAGAGGCACGCAGGGCTGGGCCTGTCCAGGTCACGGGAAGTGAGGGGGTACAGGGCCGGGCACTGGGGCAGGTAGGGCATCGGGTCGGCGGGTGCAGAGGCCCTCCCATGGCCATGGGTACCTGAGAGACAGGTGGCACCAGGGTCACAGGCCCCTGTGTGCCTTGGGGTGGTTAACAGTGGCTGGGTGTCAAAGATGCAGCCACATCTTGGGCGGGGTGAAGAGCATGCAGGCCTTGCCACTGGCAAGTGGCCTTGGGAGATCCCCTAGAGCAAGGCGTGGGTGAGTCAAGCTCACCATTGTGGGCACCACTAGCATGTGTGCCTCCAGGGTACAGTTGCCAGATGTCAGGCAAAGGGAGAACGTGGTCTCCTTTTTACCATCCTGTTCTTTTTATCCTCACATTCTCAGTCTGGCAGGCAGTTTAAAATACAGGATTTTGTCAGGCTTTTTACTGTAGCGGTTGAAGTATCCTGGAATGCCATAGAATACTTATTTGTACAGGAAAGTGTTCCAGGGCCCCCTAAACACCGAAGAATATCACATTCATACTACTTTTCTCACATGTGTCCCCCAAAGCCCTCCTTTTTGTATTTTCCTGGCCTCCTTTCAAGGCTTTGGGATCCAGTAGCCCTACCCCAGGGCAATGTCCCACGGGATCTTGAGTCCTGCTGACAGTCAGGGCAGAGACGTGTGCTGCAGGCAGGCTGCACACAGACAAGGCCAGCAGGCAGCAGGGGTCAACTGTGTTTTCTGCTTCCCTCCAGCAGGTCACCCAGCCACCCGCTGTGCCGCACCACCTGCCTGACGCCTCAGCCCGAGGCCACCACGGTGGAGGAGGAAGGCCCCCCGGACACGAAGCGAGATCCTCAAAAGCCTGGAGGAGCGGGGGCAGAAGACTGAAGTGTCCACCCAGGCCTGGCACCAGGACCAAGCCAGGTGGCAGGACTCAGCCCTCCTCTGGCAGCTGCAGATGACAGGGTGGTTGCCGCCCTGGAGCGCCAGGCGTAGGCCAGCGAGCGCCAGGCGCAGGCCAGTGAGCATGAGGCTCAGGCCAGCGAGCGCCTCTGACACTGCCTGCCCACCACAATCGAGGCGATTGCCACCAGCCTCGGACAGCTGGTGGAACAGACAACCCCTCCAGCAGCTGCAGGGGGTCCACCGCCTGGCCTTCCCTGGAGGTGACCCCAGACCCAGGACAGCCGTGGGCAGGGGTGAGGAACACCACCACCCCCGGAGCCCCCCCAGGCCCTGCCTAAGTTCTCCCCTGACACCCAGACTCTCCCACCCCTCCCCCCCAATCTATCTCCCCCTTCCAAGCTGCTGCCCCCCCGACCGCCCCCACATTGCCCCATCCCGTAACCCTCCCCAGCCCTTCCCTGCCCCAACCCCTGTTTTGTTAATAAATCTTTGAAACTTATTCTTGGTTGTGAGTGGTTTTATTGGGGGTAGTTCACAGTGTGGGTGGATGGGTGGGGGCTGGCTGTGGGCAAACGGGGGAGAGGGTGGTATGGGGCAAGGCAGGCCTGGCCCTCAGAGTTCCTCCAGGGCAAAGGTGTTCATCAGTGCATCCTGCACTGTCACAGCTCTCTGGGATGGCTGCTCCTGTGTGGGCACAGATCTGGGTTCCTCGTAGTCCCCGGCAAGGAGTCATGCCTCAGTTTCCCAGGCAGCTGCAATGGGCTCACCCTGCTGCTCAGAGAAGTTGTGCAGGGCCATGCACGCACTGATGATCTGCGGCATTATCATCTCCGCAAGGTGGAGGCATGTAAGGAGGCACCTCCAGCATGCCTTGAGGCAGCCAAATGCCCGCTCGACCACCTGGCGGCAGCGGCTCAGGCAGTGGTTGAAGATCTGCCGTCGGGGATCGAGGGGTCCTGTGTAGGCCACATGAGCCATGGGTGTAGGGGATAGGCTGTGTCTGCCACAATGAGGATGGGCACCTCTACCCCCCCAACATTGATGTTATGAGGGGGGAAGAAGGTCCCCGCCTCCATGTCCTGGTACAGGGCAGAGTTATAGAGGACCCTGGCATCATTGGCCCTCCCTGGCCATCCCACATAGCAGTTTTGGAAATGGCCTCAGTGGTCCACAAGGGCCTGCAAGATAATAGAATGGTACCCCTTGTGGTTTCTGTACTCTGAGGATCTGTGCTCCAGGGCTCGCATGGGGATGTGTGTTGCATCCAGGATCCCTGCACAATTGGGAAAGCCCAGTGTGGCCATGCCGGGAATGGTGTCCTGCAGCTCTCCTTGTGTAACCAGGCATCGCAGCAGGATCCAGTTGATGGCTCTGGTGACCTCCAAGAGAATGTTGCCAGTGGTGGACCTCCCGATGCCGAACAGGTGCACCACAGACCTGTGCGACTACGGAGAGGCCATCTTCCACAGGGCGATGGCCACTCTTTTGTCGACAGGGACGACAGGCCTCATGGTGGTGTTCCTTCGGCTCAGCAGTGGGGTGAGTTCTGTGACCAGGAGGTTGAAGCTGGCCCTGCTCATGCGGAAGTTCCTCCGCCACTGGTCATCCTCCCAGGTTTGCAGCACTACCCACTCCCACCAGTCTGGGCTGGTCTCCCAGGCCCAGACCTGGCGAGGCACAGGAGGGGGCAGGGGCAGTAGCTCTGCTCTGCAGCCCAGCTGGATGACAGCCTCGGGCACAGGCTGGGCACCATCTGGGTCTGCAAGCAGAGTGTCCCACATCAGCAGGACACTCTGCAGGCAGGCAGAGGGTCTGCTCGTTGCACAGCGCTGGCTGGGCAGCCAGGCAGTGTCCATGTCTGTCGCTTGCAGAGTGCTGCTAGCCAGAATGGACAGGGGAGTGAGGTCGGGGCCAGCTTTTATAGGATTGGCTGGAAACATGGCTGCCGACACGGCCCAGGGAGGCGGCCATGTTGCCACACCTCCCATGGTGCCCTTCCTCTAAAGCGAAATAGCAAGTCCACTGTCTGGACATGCTATTTTGATTCCCGCTTTTCCTTATTTTTATTTGGTTTTTTTTATTTCAAATTAAGTTGTTTCAAAATAAGGGCTTTATTTCAAAACAACTTGTTTCGAAATAACTTATTTCGAAAGGACGCCCTACTTGTGGACATAGCCTATGCACCTCAGTTCGCTAATCTGAGGAATCTGCACAATAAAGAGGCTGAAAAGAAGGTTACTTCTCTTACACAACAAACCTTTACTGGTTAACAGTTGAACTTATCTGACCTATTCCTTGATTTGTAGTCTGTAACAACAGATTTCATACTTTTTTGCTGTATTGCATTTTTAATCCAGTACTAAGCTAGCTGATTTTTAGTGCTGCCAAAGAATGTTTTGGCTCACTGCTTTTGTTGGAAAACAGCTATTTATTGACACTGAAGCTGTTCACAGGAAAAGGATGTTTTTAGTAAATTTCTTATTAGAAATAAAACTAGGAAAAAAGTTTGGAAATTGTCAGAAAATTCCATTTTGATAATATTTAAATTGAAATTGCACTTTTCTGATTTAAAAATAAAACCTTTTTGTTTAGAAATTTAAGCTAATAATGGTTTAAATAGTCAAAATTGAAATGAAATGTTTCAAAACTATTGAACCAAAACATTTCAACTGACCTGAACCATGTATTCTAGGTTGTCAGGTTTTGAAGATTTTTGATATTCTGACTTTCATCACAATTCAGAATAAGAAATTTTTTGAAATCTCCATTTTTTCCCCGAGGGTTGGGGGAGGGGGGAAGCTGTTTTCCATCTAACTGTAATTGTTTCCAGTATACAGTGTTATACTACCTTCTCATACCTGTCTTGCCATTGAAAAAGAGAAATTGTGGTCCAGCCACAACTTTTCTTTTTAAATAAGGGATAATGTAAACAAATATAATTTAAATGTAAGATATCATATAAAGAGATATAACCTTCATCCCTTAAAGGAAGTCATTTCCATGTTTATAGATCTGAAAAATTCAGAACAAAAAAAAAATCAATTTTTAGATGCTTTAACATACATACTGGCTCACTGTTTTCAGTTCACCCTTCTCTTTGCTCTGGTCACTTTTGATTAGGAAATTCTTCACTTCTAATAACTAACTAAAGCTGATATGCTGTGATTGTTTAGCTAAATAGATTTTCTTGCATTCCAGTGGGAATACTGAACTCTGCATTATTACCTTGCCTATCACACAAAGAGTGGGTCATATAACCGTTCTTATTCTACTACTTATTGCCCAACTTCCGCAATAGGTTTCTGAGGCTGAAAGCCAAATGAAGCAATAGAGCACCAAGGAGAAATCAAATTTCCAGTGACATGAAGGAGGTATTACCCTTGTTTTACTCATACTAAAAAGCAATTATACTATAATGAGGATCACAAATGATGCTCATAATAATGAACCCTTGCTATGGCTTTAAACAGTTTAAATTCATCATATGTATTTGGCATATTATTGACAATCATTATCTAGGACAACATCACAGGCCCTCTTTGTAGTTCTTTGTAATAATCAACAGATTAAAATCTCCTACAAGGAAAGTGGAGGAAAAGCAATAAAATCAGATGAATGAATGAAACCCTCACAGTGATTGAAGTTATTTCAAACTAAATAAGTTTGAACTAGTGGTTAGTTCAAACTAACCACATTTTGATAGTTTGAACTAACTTAGTTCGAGCTAGTCGTGCTTTTTTAGTTCAAACTGAAAAAAGTGCAGCTAGTTTGATCTAAAAAGGTAGTTCGAGCTAACAAAATGTGGTTAGTTCAAACTAACTTTGATCTACTTTATTCGGACTAAGCAAATCTAAATGAAGCTTTTAGATGTAGACATGGCCATAGAGATCTGAGGATTTGAAAGTCAGCAACAAGTCTGCCTTAAGAGAATTCTCTCTGCTGGAGAATTTTGGACATGGGGCAGCCATCCATAAGACATGGTGTTCAAAGTGGTAGGGGTGGAAATACTGCAAAGGGGAGCTTGGTGAAGGATAAATATCTGTGACGATGTATTCCCTGTTCTCCAGCAAAAGATACACAATTTGTGTTTTCCTCATTTTCCTTGACAAAGGAAACTAAGAAATTTCACTTTAAAAGCTATGTTGAAAGAATATGAACGTTCCAAAGTGAAGTGCTCAGAAAGTAGATGGCTGCATAGTGAAGTCTCAGCTGGGGTTCAGGTCTGTAAAGATATATCTGCACTGCCATCAAACACCCATGGCTGGCCCATGTCAGGTTATTTGGGCACATGGAGCTCAGATTTCAGGGCTCTAAAATAACTTTGAGACCCTATGAGTGAGGTAGTATGTTGCACTTTTGTAGCTTGACAGCTCATTCTTGATTCAGCTGACATGGGCCAACTATAGGTTTTTCACTGCTGCATAGACATACATAAAAGTTAAGCAGGGCTATTTTCTTCTCTCCCTCACCCTCTCCAAACACTCTGCAAGACAGAGGTGGGGAAATGGGCAGGGCATTAGTCCTGTATACATGCGCCCTCTGTTTGTTAGATGGGTGGTGGTCTTGGTCATCAGCTAAATACTATAATCCTAGTAAACAGGAAGGAAGGAAGGAATTGGGAAATAAAGATGTCTCTGAGGCAGAAGGCTGCCTCTTGGGATGCTACTCTGAGGGTACTCTTGGGATGAGGCTGCCTCTTGTTCAGAACTGAGTCTCAAGGAACAGTTTGGCCCTATACAGACAATGGAGAGGCAAAGGGGATGGAATGAAACAAGTAGAAGATGCAGCAGTGAGATGACTGAATCCTTTTCCTCCACATGTATGTTTGTGGCTTGATCATTCTTTTTGACTGCATAATACATCTATCTAGCATTGCAGGGGGTTTAGGAGAGATTAGATTGACTTTTGTCCAGCATGGTTTAAGTTTAATTAATCCTCAAGACTACATGACCTTCTGAGGTCTCTTCCAGCCTGACATTTCTAAGATTCCATTGTACTTCACTATGTTCCTGATCTTAGTTTAGATTTCAGAGTTGGCTATGCTGAAATGTGCTATGAGCATTCTCCTCTACCGGTTGTAGAGAGGATAATGTAGATCCATTGTTGCATGTCCCAGCAAATTCTTTTTGATTTTGGATCCTTGGACTGATTAGCTTTGCTGGATCTTAGTCAAGCTGAGATCTCCTATGAGTGTAATTATACTGTTGTGTAATCAAGGCAGGAGGAGTTTACTTAGTTAGCCAAGTACACAAGTATGACGCCTGTGGTTCCTCTTTCTAGGCCACTAGAGACTGATTAAAACACAGAAGAATAGAAGAAAACTGTACCACCTTGCTGGAGGGAATCCTTATTTCATTGAGATAATTATCTCCTACTGTTTCTAAGTGTGACTCATCTCTGATACTGAAGTAGGACATAGACCTGAATAGAAAGGCAAAGGGAAAGGCAATTAAATAAGGCTCTTTGACACTATAAAAAGCCCTCTTGTGTCCCTGTGAAGAAATTGACTTTGACACTGGCTGCTGGCAGTGCCTTTGGCCCCCTCTTTGTGGGGGTGAGCAAGAAGGGAGAAACTAGTTGTGTTAAGCAGTACAGTGAGCTGAAGGTGGGATTCTGTTACAACATCTGAAGGGGCAGAGAGGAAAAATGTAGGGGGAAGCCCCAAAAAGCTGCAGTTGAATTATTATTCTCTATTTTCCTTTACCAGTACAGTGAGCATGAATGAGCATGGCACAAAGACACGAGGAAATTCCACCTCATCCTGTGTCCCTTCATTAGCACCATGGAGAATTTCCACCCCCCTGTAGGAAAAGTTTTGACTTCCTGAAGCAGCATTTTGCCATAGAAAATCACTAAGTCAGACTGTGTTCAGCCATCTTTATCTAGGGTATTTGAAGACAGGCTTTCTGGGCTCATAGGTCTAAAATCTGACTTAACTGTCAAGCTGTGCCCAGAAGTTAGCAATCACACCATTCTCTTTTTTCTTTGAACCATACTAGTTATTTTTATCCAAACCAAACTATATAGAAATGCATAAAATGTTGGGTAATAGAATTCTGCCTTCTCAATGCATGAAAGAAAGCTTACAAATTGATTCTGATGAGCCAGGTCAGACTACTATAATTTTTTTTAACTAATATACAATGAAAACAAAAGCTGTATTCATCACAGCATGGCAATAGAGGTCTTTGCATTTAATTGAAAAGAACTATCGCCACTGTATATAAGTATTGGCCTCATGTTTATATGACTATACATGTTCAGTAATACCATGCCTGTAAAACCACAATAACAGTTATATCTAATTGATGGCAGCAGACATGCATTGCTGTCAAGTGCTGAAGGAATATTGATTGGTCTTCATGCTTCTGTACTTTTAACACAGTCCTGCAAAACTGCTGCCATACACAAAACAAATATGCCAGCCCTTACAATTTTAGTTAGCCTCTCAGGCATTTGATTTCACATGTCATGCCTAAAAAAAGGCCAGTAGCAACAGATAAATCATCTGTTACTATGTCAATATACAATCATCTCTTTCTCCTTCCTTTTCCTTTAGGAAGAGCGGCCGTGAATCCCCCTAACTTTACTCAAAACTGCAGAAGACCAGCACTTCTTAGGATCCATGAGTGTGACCATTTTGCCTGTATCAGCTGTTGCTGCTCCACTGGCATTGTTAATTGAGAATTTCCCACTTCCCAGGACCTTTCTTAATGACAATGGAGATTGCTCACAGATGGATCCTGAAGCAAAAAGCTATTACCTGCATCTCACTCCTCATGCTTCCTTCCAGACTTCAACTTTTCAATTGGCAGTAGGCATGCCCAGAAAGGCAATGGAGTATGCCTCTCTAACTCCTTTCCTAGGTGAACCTAGAGGCAGCACTGCTGGAGAATGACACCACAGCAGTGTGAAGAGGGAAAGTGATGTTTTATAAGGCAGCCTTCTGTGCAGGCAAAGGGTTAAGCTCAGGCAATGTATTTCACTGGGGAAATATAGATTGACCGAATGCAATGAATTCTTATGGTCCTGTCCCATTTCTGTGATTGTAAAAGTCTATTACATCTATGCAAAAACAGACTTCTAAGCCTAGAAATAGCCACATCTTTAGCAAATGTTTATACAATATTATGGCTGTTTAAAATAACAGAGAGGTACAGGTGATTTTTTTTTTTAATGGGGATTTCTTTGTATGCTATCAGTAATGCTATGAGGCACATATAGAAGAAAATTATCTAACCAGCACAGATTCTAACTTTACTGGTCTCCCTGTGAGTTCACCTAAAACAATCCTGCAAATCTTTTAAACAAAGATCCGAAGGACCATTTCCATTGCAGCTGAGCTTAGCAACCAGGGTACAGCATAGCCTTGCCAGGCCAGCCACCAAGCAGGCTGCTGACTCTGGGGAAAGGAAACAAGCAATGAAAAGGTGAAACTATGCATCCTGTCTCAGTCCTTTGCAGTGGAAGCTTTGCAGTGTGAAAACATAAAAAAGGGCCCTTTTGGACATGAAAAACGTTCTGGGTAATAAAGCAGTAGCACACTTATGTTTTTAAAAGATGCACCCAGCACAGCCTGATGGTTGGTGTTCCGAGTAGAAGACAGCACATCACACAGCTCCACAGCTGACATCTAAGAGCTCTACAGGATCAACAAAACAAAGAAGAAGTCCTGTTGCACTTTTAAAGACTGACCAATTTATTTATTGCATGAGTTTTCATGGGAGGAAATGAGGATTTTTCTGAAGTGGGAGACCCATTTCAGAATGGGTCTCCCACTTCAGAATAATCCCCATTTCCTCCCGTGAAAACTCATGCAATAAATAAATTGCCTAGTCTTTAAAAGTGCCATAGGACTAGTTGTTTCTGTTGCTGAACTAGAATAACATGGCTACCCCTCTGGAACTTGTCCACAGGCTCAAGGATCAAATGCACTGGTATTAGCGAAAAGGACTATTGTATTCTGTTCCTAGTGAGGAAAACAAAAGATGCAAAAGGCTTGTTTCTCCTTCTTTCCCTGGTGTAAGCCAGGAGTGAAATCACTGATTTAAGTCAGAGAGGAATGAAGCAGTTAATCCCCTTGTGCTGCTAGAAGAAGCATAGAGATGTCTGTTGTGACTCTAATTTGAATCCTGCTTCAAAAAATTGCAAAATGTTCTGCTCCATTGATTTCTAAGCAGAACAGGTATCTTGACTGAACAAATCTTGTTCTAAACAGTGCTAGAACCAGATGTAGGGCTTGATACCATGCATTGTTAATAAAAAAAAAATAACCCACATGAACTGTTTGAAGAGTAGTTTACATAGTCTGGTGTATTGCTCTGCAGGTGTGTCACTGCCCTGAAGAAATGGTCAGAACCTGGGCCTAGGCCTGGGCCCTGGTCCCGCCCCCGCCCCCACTGTACAGCCCCTTCCATTGCTTGATCCAGCCTGGCGACCCAATCTAGGAGCTAGATTGGCCTTCTCCCACTGGCAGCCCAGGCCAGATCAGGCTCCTGCCACTGCTGGTGAGTGGCAGGCAGCTCGTTCCAGATATGGCTGGTGCCGCTGCCTGGCAGGCTGCCCAGGCCATCCCGCCTGGGCTTGGGGGGCAGGAGCCTCCCACAGCCCCACTGGGCCGCTCTGCCTGGGCTTGGGGGGGGCCCACCTGCAGCCCCCTACCTGCCTGACCCCCGGAGGGGCCAATCCCACTGCTGGCCTGACCCTGGGCTGGAGGGGCCCATCCCATGCCTGTCCCCTACAGCCATCCCCTGCCCACCCTGCTGGTCCCACTCCGCAGGGGTGATCCCCTTGGGCACTGCAGCTCCCCCTATCCCTTCCCATCCTGCGCCCCTCCACCTTCCCCCCTGACAGTACTTACCCAGGACTGGGGAGTTGGAGTCACTCACTTGCAGGCAGAGGTATTTAAAATTCCCTCTCTGCTGATGCCCTGGGCTATGTGACCCAGCTGCAGGCTCCAGGGTGGGGCAGCAGCTGAGCAGATGCAGGCAGACTCACTGTGCCTGTTCCTACTGGCAAAAATTAGTTGGGGCTGGGCTTGAGGCTCATGGGGACTGACACTCCCTGGGGCCCATGGCAGTGACCATGTTGCTCTGGTTTTTTGGACAGATCTGTGTCAATAGCATTGTGTGACACTGTGGGCACTCCTCGTATGCAGCACGCTCCTAGCTGCAGTGCTGTAATGCTGGTTTTTGCCACTCAGTGTGCATTCTGATTGGAGCATACCCCTTGCCATTAGCGGCGCTTGGAGTCAGGGCCACGAAAGCCACCCTTTAATAGAGTGGCTCTATTGAGCCTCTCTGCGCCACCCAGGGCTTTGCCCCATTGGCCCCACTGTAGTTAGGCTCTGCCTAGTTGTGGATGTTGTGAATGTTTCATGCAGGACAGATTTCCCTCTCCAAAGGAAATTTGGGTCCATAAAATAATAGATTAAATACAGCTGTAGATATAGATTGTATTGAAACTAGTCTCCATTTACTAACTGAACCAAATATAATTCAACACAAGTAGAAAAAAAGAAAAAGAAAAAAGCAAAGAGTCCTGAGGCACTTTTAAAAACTAAGGGAAATATGCAAAGTACTTAAAATTCCTTGTGGCTCTCTCTTTGATTGCCTAATGCCAGCTCACCCTGGTGTCTTTAGTGTACTGACTTAAAGGCAAATACCCTCCCTTCAACTCAGCACCACTCCTTTTTCCTGGATGGTCTTCACAGACCCAATCAATTGATTCAGAAGAGTGATCTGAAAGTGGTGAAATTGTAACCATCAGTGAGACCTACCCTAACAAATTTCTTTATCACATGAATTTTCGTGGAAGAAATCCCACATTGTCAGAGACATGAAAATGGTTCCATTTTAAAGCATCTGATGTAGTGGGATTTTCTCCCATGAAAGGTCATGTGATAAATAAATAGTTTAATCTTTAACATTGCCAAAGAACTCCTTGTTTGTTTAGCTGGATTAGACTGACCAGGTAGCTCTCTGGAACTTCTCAATACAACTTGTTGCTGAGAGTCTAGAACAGTGGTTCCCAACCTTTTCTCTGCTGTGGCACACCTTGAGACCTTCAAATTTTTCGAGGCACACAACTATTAAAAAACTCATAAATATTCAAATTAACTTAAATTACTTATGAATATTCATGAACTATGGTACAGTGTTTCAGAAATGCTCCTATGTGGGGTAGCAGGGGTGGCAAAACACAGGAGGTCAGGAGTTGTGGGCACTGGCAGGAGTGAGTATGGGGAGCAGAGCAAGGCAAGGGTGGCAAAAGAGGCCAGCGGTACCCATATGGGGAACAGCACAAGGGTGGCGCGACAGGAAAGAGGAAGGGAGAACAGGAGTGGCTGGGGGGGGGGCAGGAGGAACCTGGGGAGCGGGAAGGCAGGGCGACGGAGCATGGTGCAGCACCCACTTCCCCCTTCTCCACAGTGGCTCCCTGCCACCCAGGGCAAATCCTCACCCCACTGCTGCTCCCTCCCACCCCAGTGGGTCCCGTCCTCTCCTCCCCCAGCTCCCTGCTGCCTGTGATGGACCCTCCATCACTGCAGGGGTCAGAACTAGGCCTCCAGCCCCCAGCTACACACCCCCTCACACACACAGCCGCCCCAGAACCCCAGCTACACACCCTCTGCTACACAGCCACTCCCACCCACTTCAGGGACATACACACACAACTGTCACACACAACCCCTAGCAGCCCTCCCCCACAAAGCCCTTACCTGGGCTGTTTGCAGGCTGTCTGACACCAGCTGCTCTGCCCTGCAGGGGGAGATTCACGCACTCCCAGCCTCCCACCCCTCTCTGCTGGTTGGGCCTAAGGTGGAGCCACCGGACCAGTGTGTTTGGGCTGCTCCTGCTACTTGTAGGTGAACACCTGGAACTCTGTGTGCCAGTGCCTTCCTCTATTTTTAGGGGGCCCAGAAGGCTGCCTGCCTAAAAATAGGGGACCCCAGAACTGTGTTCTGGTGCCTTGCTGCTTACTTTAACCCCTGCCTTTTCCCAGCCCTGCACAGCCCACATGGTGGGGCTGAGCAGGGAGGGAACTTTAACTCCAGCTCTTGGGGATGCTCGTGGCACACTTTGCGTGTTGCCGTGACACACCAGTGTACCCCGGCACACTGGTTGGGAACCACTACTCTACAATTCTTTTTGTTGTAGCTGTTTCATAATACAGACATACAGGAATCACCAGGGAAAATTCTTTGGACTCTGTTATGGCTGAGGTTAGTTTAGATGAGCATCTGGTCTTCAAATTTTAAGAATCCCATAGCAAAGCAGGAACAAGACTATGGAAGCTATATGGAATAGAACGTTGTAAAGCAGAATTGCCACGCATTGTGCTTGGTGGAGGGAAAGGCACCTCAGGTGGATTTCTCAGGCGAAGTATTCAACCCAGGCTGTGGAATGTTACGCGAGACAAACTAGTTTATGATACGCCTGTGCCTTCACTGCAACACATGCCATCTGTCACAAAATGCTGAAGTGGTAACTACAGCATGTTACAGCAACTGGACCAATCAGAACCACTGTGTTCGAGAGACAGAGAGAGATGAAGTAAGTGCTAAAGCCACTTGGACTTCACAGGTTCATCCAAAGATTTTGATGTGTTTCTTAGAATGCTAATCCTAGTCACTCTCTTCCTCTGCTGTACACCACACTTGATAAACAGCTAAGAAGTCTGCTGTGGAATGTACATACAGGCAGAACGAGGTACACGGTAGATGAATAATTCATACAGTAAGTAAAAGCTCCTACATAATCATGGTTAATGCATGTTTATCACAAGTGTAGGTATGAAAGCCTTGCTGACACACACCAACACAAGCCTGATTGTGTTGGGTATTAGCATTTATGGTGCAGCAAAGTTCTGAGGCAGCCCCAATGCATCCTGATTGTCCCTCAGTCTATTTATCATGAGAAGGCATTAGCACACATTTTTTCAATATCGACCATGTCCTAGCTAGTTGTTCTTTTTACTACTACTGTCAAATATACTTTGCTTTTGAGCAAATTCATAAAGCCCACTTCTGTAGACAAATCTGCCATTAAGATGTGTAAAGACAGCAGGGCTGGGTCCATAATGGTATCCTGATACTTTGTCTGGTGTAGCTGTTGTTCTTTTTTAACTTCTTCTGTTAAGTTTTGTATATTTTCAGAATTCTATCTTGACAGCTCCTTGATAGGTTGATAATTAGAAACCTTCAAGAAGTATAGTAAATGCATGATATAGTAAGCTTAGTTAACCCTTGTCTCTACCATTTACCATTAGCTGTTCAATAAGGATACACTTCACATTCAAACATTCACATTAAAAGTCCTTCTTTAAACTTTGTTTACATTAGATGTCTCTTTGTAAGTAAACTCATCCATCAGATACAAGTATTCTCCAAAGTAACAGCTTTCTCCCTCTTCTCCACCCTTATTTTCTCTGTCTATTTTGGGCTAATTTAAGAAACAAAAGATCCACCTTTCACTAGGTCAAAGCCCAATCAAAGAAGGGGCTTTGGTTAACAATACCTGCAGGCAATAGCACCTAACCCAATTCTCTACAACCAAACAATAAATTGTCACAGACACATGAACAGTTTATTAAGTGAAATAGTTTAAAAGCAAGTTCCAAAGGGGCAGCCGTGTTAGTCTAGTAAAGCGAAAAAAGCAAGGAGTCCTGTGGCACTTAAAGACTAACAGATTTATTTATCGCATGCACTTTTGTGGAAGAATATCCCACTTCATCAAAGCGTCTGACGAAGCGGGATATTCTCCCATGAAAGCGCATGCGATAAATAAATCTGTTAGTCTTTAAGTGCCACAAGACTCCTTGCTTTTTTTAGTTTAAAAGCAAGAAATCAATGAGAAACGTTTCAAGACCTTAATATAACAATGTTGCTCTGTGTAAAATGAATAAAAAGAGTGGCTATTTCTGTTAACCAACTGTCAGGTGAGACTAATGTATTGTCTTTGAAGTACACGTCTCTATATAGATTTGGGACCCAAGTACTTTGGTAACTCCCTAGCGGACTCATTTATATTGCCATAGAGTGTGAATAAAATGTTACCATGTGTTGCCAGATTAAACTGCTTGGTACTAGTGTAAGTCACTACAAACAGTACAGAGCGAATAGTCACATAGGCCCATGATTTCTCACTGAAATCCTTCGTCATATAAGAACCTAACCCTTTTGCCTCCACCCATTACTGTGTTCCCATCTCTATTTTAAGCCCTATAGTCATGGGGTAAAATCTTGGTAAATGAAAGGCAAAATTTCCAGTAACTTCAATGGGATCAAGATGTTCATATACTTTATCATGGAATAGCTTAGTGATATAATAGCTATTCCTCAGATCCATACTCCATTGAAATCATTGGTTCATCAGCTGAAAGCTTTTCAGGCCAAAAGGAACTCATCTAGTCCAGCCTTCTGCATAACATGGGCTGTAGATTTTAACCCCCTGAGTCCTGAATAAAGCCCATATACTTAAGAGCTAGAGCCTATTTTTGGATAGATTTGAGATGGAAAATCCACCACGTCCTTCGGTAAATTGGTTGATTTGATAACTACTTTAATTGTTTACTGACCTTTGAATCGGTTAACAAAAATCAGATAGATAGATAGATTTAGTTCAACAAATTCAGGCTAAATAAAAAGACGTGCTATGCAATGTTCCCTCTAATTACTCGTAGGCTGTGTGC
Source organism: Podocnemis expansa (assembly GCA_007922195.1). Lineage (NCBI taxonomy): Eukaryota > Metazoa > Chordata > Testudines > Podocnemididae > Podocnemis > Podocnemis expansa. Next base: position 92,611,184 of record ML681966.1, read on the forward strand.
ACAAACAATTTCTTTGTGTGCGCAAAAACATTTCTTTGTGTACACCAATATTAACACTATTGATTTTTTTTTTGTGCACATTTTATTTTTTTGTGGGCACAGGCTTTATGACCTGTGTGTACGCGCACACATGCACAGCTTAGAGGGAACAGTGGTGCTATGTGGATTCTCATTGTTAACAGCACGTCTGACTCAGAACTTAGCAATGTCACATTCGAAGTGATGAGACGGTGGACACTTTGCAACTACAAGTCTACTCCATTTGAACATTGACAGTGATTTTGTTAATAGAAGTGTTCTTCCTAATGGCTTTGCCACATATCTTTTCCCTTTAAGCAGCTACCCCTTTTAAGCAGGTTCATTTAAATAAAAGCAGACATAATAAGTTAAGTGAAAAATCAAAGAAGCTGAATTGTTCAAGTAGTTTTATAAAAACAGTGTGGCAGAAAATCAAATGGTCCTTTCTTCCTTTTCTTTGCTATTGATTTTAAGTGAAAGCAACAGCAGTTTATTTTCCTGGTGTTCTTACTCATAAATTCTCCCTTTTCTGTAATGGCTAAAAACATGCTCAGTCACGTAGAAGTTCAATATGTATGTGGAAACTTTAAATTTTGGAAACAGATACGTGGGTCGTCTCCCAATTAAACATTTGTTTGAGAGATCTTGTTTTCCTTGCTCACACATCAAATGATCAAAGACTTTCTCCCTTGTCAAAGGGCAACCACTTGCCCTGATGGATGGATGACCCATTTCTCCATTCCTGGAGTACATAAATGAAAGAAAATATTTAGAAGGCATTGCGTAAGACTTAAGGGACTCACCAGTAATTGTTCCCCTCTGTCTGTGTTGATCTGCAGTCTGCAATCATAAAATGGGAGAAAAGGAATGTTGTCTGCATCCTTGCCTACTGGGAAGTATATGGTTCTTGAAAGCTTTCAGTGAAATGCAACAAATGATAAACCAGTCTCCAAAGTGGATTTGCACCTGAAAAAGAGAGAACTACTGGAGTCCCCTCTCCCTTTATCTCCTCCCTTCATCTCTGAGCACTCCCTTTGCCCATTTGCAATTGTGACAGTCAAGCAGTTTTAATTAAGACATTACACTGGAAGTTGGTCTAATTATTGGTTTCTAATTATTGGATTTTTTTGGTTAGTTCTTTCTTTTTTGAGTTGAATGCTTTCTTAATGTCTTCTAATAATATGTTCCTTCTATAAAAACTGTGTTGGCTGCCTAAAAGCGAATTTCCCTTTAGTCTAACCCGAATAGATATCCTGCAGGCTATTTCAGCACAAACCAGGACAAAGGCTGCAAGTTCTCCTTTATACAAATAGGAGCTCACATCTTGAATTCACCCAATCCCAAGAGGGGCCATAGGACATCACCATTATATAAATGTTCACCACTACTATTGCACAGCACTTATGGGTGAGATTCACAAAGGCATCACAAGTACATAATGGCTCCCTTAGGCATCTGTATCCACCATTTAGACACCACTGGCATCTACAACTGACATCCCCTTGTTGCAAACCAGTTAGTAAGGATTTTTAATTAAGTGTGCGCTTAGGGGTTGTACCATGTAACTAGAGAATTGCTAGCGTTGTTCTTATATTTAAGAAGCAGGAAAAATGATCCAGGTGGTTACAAGTCTCTTAGTTTCATCCCACTATTTAAGGTTTTGGAGAAAAATAAGAGAGAAAATAGTTAGGAACATTGAGATTAATGGTAATTGGGACAAAATGCAACATACCTTCTGAAAGAAGATCAGGTTGGTCTGACACAACCTACCATTTGTAAAACTAACATATTTCTTAGATAAAGGGAATAATTTACCTACATTTAGCAAGGCATTTGATTGGTTCCACAGGGGTGAGGGCAGATTATTACTTAAATTGGGCAGGCAGGAATTATTACAAAAATTGAAAAATAGATAAGAAACTATTTAAGGGGGGCACTACTATGACTCATGCTGAAAGCTGGTCATGCTGGAGGGAGGTTACTAGTAGAGTTCCTCAGGGAGTGGTCTTGAAATCAATCTTATTTAACCTTTATATTACTGACCTTGGCACAAGAAGTGGTAGCCTGCTAATAAAATTTGCAGATGAAATGAAATTGGGAGGTATTGTTAATACAGAGAAGTACTGAGATATCATACAAGAACTGAGTGACCTTGTAAACTACAGTATTAGAAATAGGATGAAGTTTAATGGTAGGAAGCTGTAAAGGAAATTGCAAGATGGAGCAAGTTTGGTTTGGAAGTTCTGTGTGAGAGTCTCTGTGTTTGCTAAAACATTAATTACAAAATGTATATTAAGTCAGGGGAGCTAGTGACTTAGATAAGAGGGTAGACTGTTTCTATAGATAAAAAAGCTGATCCATAAATTTAGATTATAAGACAATCCCTCCTGTCTGGACCCTGCTGGGAAGCCATCAACCTAGTTTGGTAAACAGGTTGACAAGGGCCAGGTCACAGGAGTCTGGCCACTCTCATTGGTCAAGGACAGTAACTGTTACCCAAATAAGCTGTAAACAACAACAGAGGCAGGCTAACTATATGCTGCCTATTAAGTATAATCTAATTGTGTAACCTGCATATTAAGAGTAGTAACACCATGTAGGGATTTTAGGCATGATGTAACTTGTATTATGCATAAGCGTGTTGCATTATGTATATCGCATTTTGCGTGTTAGAAGGTATGTATGACCTGTAACCCCAATACTGGGGGTTCTTGCTCAGAGAGGCTAGCTTCTCTTTGCTTCCCTCTGATGCAGTTCCTTTTATTAGTCAGCTGAATAATGAACTCTGAACCACACCTCATTCCCTGCTTATTCGAGTCTCAGCTGGGAATGGTCCTTCATCTCTGGGGAGGATTTGTGGTTTCTCTTTCCCGGTTAAGGACCCGGACCAGTTTTCCCCCACAAAGCAAAAGGTCATAAATTTAGAAACTCTCTCTTCTCTCTCTCTCTCTGTGTTTTTTGATATAAACTGGGGACACATCAGTTGGAAGTGAAACAGAAAAAGAAAGACCTGGGGAATATAATGGCTGATCAAAGGATGACTATGAGCTCTCAAAGTGATATGGCTGTGAAAAAAGCTAGTGTGGTCCTACGATGCATCAGAAGAGATAGAGATGTGTTACTATTACTACTGTTAAACAAAGCCCTGGTGAAATCTCATCTGGAATACTATGTGGGATTCTGGTCTCCCAAATACAAGAAAGATTAATTCAGACAGGAACAAGGGCAGAGAGGGGCTTCTCGGATGATCTGAAGAATGGGAAGCCTATCTGGTGCCAGGAGACTCAAGAACTTAGCTTATTTAGTCTAACTCAGAGGTTTGCAACCTTTTTAAGACTGGGAACCCCTTGCTATGGGAAAAAAAAATATGAAGACCCTGTGGGTACCCAGCACCATCACTGCGGGATGAATTTGGCCCACACGGGGTCAGAATCTGGCTTGTGCCATTCTCTTGCCAGGAAGTGGGGTCTCTGGGAAGGGAGCCATAGCCACAGCAACCCCTGCTCCTCAGCAGGTGGATGGGACCATGGCATATGGCTCCCTGCCCCTGGCCCTGCCCCCCCAGTCTTTTCTGCCCTCCCTCCCCCATTTCCCACCCCTTCTCCCCATCTTACCTGGCCACCAGAGCTCCTGCCACCTGGCCACCCCCCAGGCTACTCTCCCTGAGCATGCTCTGTGCTTGAAAGTAGATGAAGGTCTCTACTCATCAGAGGAGTGAAGTCCTGGAATAGTCTTCTAAGGCAAGCAGTGGGGCCAAAAAATCCATTTAATTTCAAGGTTAATTTTGCTAATTTTATAGAGGGGATGGTATGATGGGACAGAATAGGGTGGCTATTAACTGGCCTTAAACTACGAGAAGTAAATATGCTTAATGGCTTGTGATGGGATGTGATACGGCATGGGATCTGAGTTATTACAGTAAATTCGTTCTTGGATGTCTGGCTGGTGAGTCATAGGTTAGGGGTCTGTTACAGGAATGGATGAGTGAGGTTCTGTGGTCTTCATTGTGCAGATCAGACAAGATGATCAAAGTGGTCCTTTCTGATTCTAAAGTCTAGCAGTCTATTAGCTGCCACTGATTTGCTTATGGATCTGTCTACAGTGCAAATAAAGATCAGTGGCTGGCCCATGCCAGATGGCATGCCCTAAGGGGTCATTTTTATTGCAGCATAAATGTTCAAGCTTAGCCTGGAACCTAAGCTCTAGGACCCTGCAGGGTGGAAGGGCCCCATAATTCGGGCTGTAGCCTGTACTCAGGTGTCTATTTGCAATGTCCACATTCCATAAATGCCTCAATTCTCTAGGTGCTTATATTGTCACCAGTAAAGTTCCTATGGGGTCTACATTTTAGCAACGGGGTGTGCACATGGTCCTGACCCCACCCAGTAGTTTCAAGCCTAATACAGCTGAGTCCATTCAGCATTCACAAAACAGATGTTACCCTCTGCCTTTGGGAGCCTATGAGAGGGCTTCAGCCTCTCATCTGCAAGACTAGCGAAAATGTTCTCTGCCCCTGAAGAGGTGAGTAGCTACTAGGCTCCTGGACAGAGGAGATGGAGCTAAACCATAATAAGTAGGCTTAAGGAGCTCAGTGCTGGGGGTGGAGGGTGGTCAGACTGTAGGGGAAATGAGTTACACTAGCTGGAAGCACCTAAGGGTTAGCGGGTCTTGCAAAGAAAGTCCTGAGCCTGTGTTTATAGGAAAGTTCCAAAGGGGCAGTCGTGTTAGTCTAGTTCAGCAAAACAAACAAACAAACAGTCCGTTGGCACGTAAGACTAACGAATTTATTTATTGCATGAGCTTTCTTGGAAGAAATCCCACTTCATCAGATGCTTTGAAGATGGGGGAACCTACAGAATGGGAAGAAATCTTCTTCTTCTGTATGCTGTTCCCCAGAGTTTAAATCTTTACAACTGTTTTGATTTGCTGTTACAGTGTGGCCTGATCCCATGACTCACACTCGCCTGCATTTATTTCCTCTCATTTTCTAAGGTCCCCCATCTCCAATGTGTCTGATGAAGTGGGATTTTCTCCCATGAAAACTCATGAAATAAATAAATTTGTTAGTCTTAAGGTGCCACAGTTCTCCTTGTTTGTTTACAGGAATTAAAGAAAGCCCTTCAGTAGCCAAAGATAGCTGATAAATTATTCAATTGTGTTTGGACTTGGTTAGGCAACCTCAGAAGGGCGATAAACATCAGTTATTTGCTTGGAAGAATGAGGCACAGAAAACCTGAAACTACAGACAGGTGACCTACTGAAGGTTCTGGAACTGAAGATAGTGGCAGTGTCCTGTATCAATGCAATGAGGCACTTCAGTGGTGTGTCAGTACACCATAAGCCTCACTAAGTCCATGTTCCGAGCACAGCTAAGCCTCCCCAGGGGCAGGTGAAGCTACATTCATGACCCTTAACCTATGTGTTAGGGCCCACTCTTAAAATATGGGTGTGCCTAGTTCAGTTCCCTTTTTCTCGATGTGCTGCAGTAATTTGAAGTAAAGATTCTAAGAGGATCACCACCTCCTCCTTTTTGGGTGATAAAAAGCTGATCTGGTTAGGTGTCTGGCTCCAGGAGAGGATTCCTGTCTGATTATTCAGAGTGGAGATGGGTGCCTATAACCAGGTCAGAGAGAAGCACCCAAGTCCATTGGAGGGGTGGGACTAAGTCCATGCTCTTCTCAACAATTCCTATTAGCTATTTTTACATGTCTCCCCTCTCAACTTGTAGGCTTTTTCAATCCGAGTCTTGGAGACCTAATTCCAAACTCAAGGTGGTAAATGTCACAAGGTGGTGAGTGGTATTTGCAAGTTTGGCTCTGCACTGTTGAGCATTGCAGCTCCTGATTTCCATGGATGTGTCCCACCCTCTATGGCAGTGGTAGTCAAACTTTTTTCTCTGGACACAGTTGAAAAAATATATTTATGACCATGACCCAACAATTAAAGTACAATTTGATGGGCCATGGAACCCTCCTAATCTCCAGGCCCCTTCCCTATTTGCCAGGTCCCCTTCAGGCATGTGTAGGCCCCAGCCCAGATAGGCATTTTTGAGCCCTACCAGCTCTTTCCTCACAAATGAAGCACTGCCTCAAATCCACAACATTGCCCCCACCTTGTCCACTAGTGCCCACATCAGACCCCTCTTTCCCCATGTCCTCCTCAGCCCCCATCCCCATTCCCTAAGTTCCCTTCCCCCAGGTCCCCACTCCAGCCCTCCTAACTGCTTTCTGTATTCACTCCACCCCCTTCAACCCCTCCAAACCCCTCCCCAACCCCCTCCATCCCTAGCCCCATGCCAGTCCCCCAACCTACTCCATCACTTACTGGCCCCCCACCCAGTCCCCACTCCACCCCTGCATGCCCCCCCCACCACTATCGAGCCACCACCAGCCCCAACCCAGTCTCCTTGTCCCCATGCCACCCTCCACCTCTCCCCAGCCCCCCTAACTCCCTGTTGGTTGCCTTAGGCACCAGAGACCCTCACTGAAGACACTGCTCAAAAGTAGCTCTGGTTTGTGCACTCAGCAAAGGCAGGACATTAACCTGCCTCCAGCAGCTGAGGGTAGCAGCCAGGTGCTTAAGGAGGTGGGGGAGGTTAGGAGCAGGCAGTCCCTTTCCCCAGAACATGCTTTCAAGAACCTGCAATACAGAGGGTCTAAACTTACCCAGGTCATTAAAGGGCTCTGCAGAAAGAGCTCCAGGAGCTCAGAAATGGTCACATCCATGTTCCCAGGTTGCCAGGGCATGTGACCACAAGGACAGGCAGCACGGGACAGGCTTGCTCACTCAGGAGACAAAAGCGAGGAGCCCATGTTCTGTAGTTCCGGGAGAAGCATGGACAGTGGCAATGAGAAAAGCACAGCCCAGAATCTACCCCGTGCTCTAAGCCAGGCAAGGCAGAGTCCTTGGAACAGAAGAGGTGCTGCAGAGGTGCTCTTCCGTCCACAACTACCTGTAGCAGCAGCAACTAAGAAACCCCCCAGCACAACTAGATGGGTGGGAAATGGCACAGAGGGCTCTGACAGACATCGCCAGCTGAGAATAGAAGACTAGGAAAGGCTGGGGGCTGACCAATGGAAGGCACTGCTGGCCAAAGCTGTGATTTTTAAGTTAGTTGAGTGGAACAAACAACCCATCCCAGAGGCAGTGCCACGACCCCACACAAACTGGTCTGCTACCCAGTTGTGGGTTGCGGCCTGTGGTTTGATGAACACTGCTTTACGGAACGTGAAGCCAGTGCTGGCAGAGCATCATCTCTTCCATACCTTTTATATGATAAAGTATGTTGCAGCATACAAAGTCTTCTACCTGAAGAAATTTGTTAGTCTTTAAGTTGCCGCAAGACTCTCTGGGTATGCCTACACACACATTTTTATTCAACCTAATAAACATTAGGTTGAATTTAAAAAGAAACATGTCAACACAGGGTTTTGCCAATTTGACCTAATGCTTTCCTTAGGTCAAATTCAAGAGACAACATTTTGAAGTTATAAAACATCATATAACTTTGAAGCAATCGTCAATTCAAACTGTCTAGTTCGAATTAACAGCATGTAGCCACATTAATTCCAATGAAGGTTAGTTTGAATTAACATGGTTTGACCTTGCTCCCAGGGTGCATGACAGGGTGCATGATTAGTTAATTCAAACTAATGTTCTAAGTGTAGACATAGCCTCTTTTTTTTTTTTTCAGTGTCATTTTGTAGTCATGAAGTCAGCCAATACTCTAACTTGTCAAAAACCACCAAGGAAATTGAAGCTGAATTTTGTCCAAAAAGTGAGGCAGTAAACTGGTTATTTTGAAGATTGTTTTCTTAACCTGAAATAAATAAAAAGATCAGTTGTGTAACTGCTGAGTTCAGCACCATGGGCTTCTCCACATTGGTAGTGGGATTGTAATTTGATTCTAGGCTGTCAAATTACAGAAGGTGTATGCAAGTGATCACACAGAAAATTCCTTCCTGGGGTCTCCTGTCCCCATTGCTCAAATACTTTCTGAAATGCATTGCACTGTGGGTAGTAAGCAAAGCAGCTTGTGGGAAGCTCACTTCCCCTCCCCTCTTTTCTGAAGGAAAGAAAAGAAAGCAAGAAACACTTTCCTTTCTGTTCTCTGCCTCAGGCACAACAGAGGGGCACAGTGCTGCATGCAGAGAGAGGAATTAATTGAAAACTTTTCAGGGCTGCTAGGTAGGGGAGGAGATATGTTGCTAACATGCAGAAGACTGGAAAGACAGGAAAAGCAAGATTAGCACTGCTCTGTGGCTACATGGACCTAAATTCAAACAGTAGATTTCAACCTCAGTGCTATGCCACTTGCGGCGGTGGTGCTGTCAGGTCAAATTACAGTACCATTTAAGTCAAACTTACTGCTCTGACAGTGGACACTGAACTGCAGAATGTCCAGGTAAGCAGCATTATGTTGAACTTCACTACCAGTGTATACCATGGCTTAGTCTCTACTTTTCAAAGAAAGAAAAAAAAGAAAGAGAATTCAGTATGGTACCCCTAATGAGCCACGTTGTTTTCCTGCTTTAAAGACCCAGTACTCCTCATTTGGATCTGATATTAGCTGTACCCTTGTATAAATCCACTGATTACAGTTCTTCCTAATTTACTTTGGTGTAAAAAAACAGATTATGGCTCAGTGATTCCTGTTTTGGAATAAAATTCTTTCCTCCTTACCAATAGATAACTTTTTCTGTATTTCTATTCCTGTTTTTATTATACAGAACAGTTAGATGAATAAAGATTTGCATTGCTTGAAGAATTTATCTGCTCAACCTTTTCTTTGCCCCTGTTGAAAAAATTATACTATCTTTGTGACATGAAAATTAGTTGCTGTGGAGATTTTTTTGATGTCGCAGAGGGTTCTGATTTCAAGGAAGGAGTCAGTAGCCTGAGTAAATGAACTGTAAAGGAAAACCAGATGTTGTCTTCATGAAAATGTCTTCAGAAAGAAAGAAAGAAAGAAAGAAAGAAAGAAAGAAAGAAAGAAAGAATAGATAATGAACTAATTGAACTGTTTCCATGGAAGTTGTTTTAAAAGTTTTGCTGGAGTCTTTCAAAGACTACCAATTCAGTATTAAAAAGAAAAGCAAGGACTCCAATAGCCATATTTAATTTGGCTTTTTCTTCATCTTGAAAGTGAAGTTCACTGCTTATGAGAGGAGTTGAAGTGAGCAATGGGCACCGTTTTTAAGACCATTAGTGTAAAGTTCAGCTCCTAAATCCATATTTAGGCACCTGTCTGATTTTCAGAATGTTCAGCACTCAATAGCTCCCATTGAAGTGAAAAATGTCTTCTTATGTTAAAAAGTCTTGGTGTCTATGTTTATCCACTGAGTAGGTGTTTTGTCTTCACAGCCGTGCTTTGCTTAAATATTGACAGTAAATTGAAAATTTTATTCCCCTTCTCAATACTGTACATCTACTACTCAAAGTGGGTTCATTCCCAACAGGATCTCTGCTTGTGAACGTCAGATCACTTGCTTTGAAGACTTTTACCTAATGGCATATCGAAACCATGAGAAGCTCTGCATTTTTTACCCCTTTGAGCCAAGACCTTACCTAGGCCCTGGACCACTGGTGAGCTTTCTAGCCCTTAGGGTCTGTCAGGCTTCAGAGGTGTGACTGTCATATAGGTGAACAAGTCCCAGCAAACTTTTAGCTAGCTAGCTCCAGTAAGAGTGCAGCTGTGGAAGCACAGGGAACAACTTGAGTACATATCTTGCAGGGGTGGATTAAAGAATTTTGGGCCCCTGTGTGCACTGGAAGTTGGATTCCCCCTACTCTCCAGGACCTGGGTTAGTTTGGTTCCTGTGGGCTCCTATTCCTTGAGGGGTGGGGTTGTAGAGCCAGTCTGCTCTATGCTAATCCTGCAGGAACTCTGGTCCTGTATCACTGGTTAACTTCCTGCTCCGGCCATAGGGTCCAGGGCCTTCCCCTGCAACATCCCCATCCTGGTCCTGGTGCCCAGCGCTGGGCCATGGGATGTATGGTTGAATTGGGCTGGCTGAGATAAGTTTTGGATTTTATTTTTGGTGGGTGTGGTATGTAGGGGATGTCTGGTGGTCAGGGCCCTGTGGAGAAGGAGGTCCCATGCCAGCTCACTGAGTGCACACTGGTTAATTCCAGTGTGACACCCAGCATTGGTCACTCACAGCCTTGTACAGCCCATGCTGGTGTGTCTTCCCTGCCACTGTCTCTCAGGCGGGCCAAATCAAAGCTATATATGGGCATGTTGACATGCCCTGTAGTCATTATTTTGGACATCCACGGAGAGGGCCTTTTCACAAATGTAACCCACAGTCCCACAGAGACACATTTATCCTGTTCTTGTGATAGGTTCTCACAAGAGCCTTTATAGTCTTGTTTTGCTTCCAGGTAAAATATCTAGTCTTTTAGCTCTAGTCTTGCAGCTCATGCTTTTTGGTGAGGAAGTTGCATGTGTACATTCTGCTGATAAGGCATCCAAGGGGTGGTCTTACTTCCTCTTCATGACCAAATGAAGTTCATTTCATTTAGGAGGTTGCTGAGAATAATTGTGATATGGGCTTACCTCTGTAACTGTTTTTTGTTTGTTTGTTTGTTTGTTTGTTTGTTTGTTTGTTTGTTTGTTTGCACAGATCTGCTAGGTACTTCGGTGACAGTCTGGCATGCAACATGATCTAGGGATCAGCCCTGTAGATTTACTCTGAAACAGGGGAGTCCATGGAGATAATTAGTTGCAATGCGGATTTGTGCACAATAACCTTCACCAGAGTCCTCCAACTTGGTCTAAAGTTGGCAACATCTTCATAAAGACATATGATTCAGAAAGACATCTTCAACTATGGGTAGTGTTCCTTCCATTGGTGATAACAGATCACTAGCCCATCTATTAATTACTGTTTGGCTCATGTTCTCTTCCCTTCAGTGTTGCAGGATTCTTATTTTCCCTTCTCCAAGATGATGTGAGCCTCGCCATCTCTCCTCTTACTGGAAATTGTGTGTACTACTTTTCATTGGTGACTGCTGAGTCTGCTCCCAATTCCACTGCTAGGTACAGAACATCCCTCTTCCAACCACAGCAATTGCGACATGAAAGAGTAGTATTATAGAAGTATCTCTGGTATTGTTAGCTTCTTCTAACACATTTTAGAAGCTGAAAACAAAGAAGAGGAGCCAGTATCAGGTAGCTATCTAGCTCTTCACAGGCTACAGGAAAATGCTCTGTGTGGGCCACAAATGGTTTTCGGGCCACAGTGCATGGCAATTGTGTCCGTAAAACACATATATTCTTGTGCTATGCAATTTTTTTCCCACCCATATCTGAAGCTTTGCTTTGCTTGTGACATAAATCTGTTACAAGGCATTTGTGAAATGTGCATTAGCTGCGTCAGACCGAAGTACATAAATTGGTTGTGTGATTTATGTAAATTACAAAACTGCAAGTGTTTTCAAAATTAAGCCACTAATCCATAATGTAAACATATTAAAATGTTGCAAAAGCCATTCATTTTGTGCAGCATGACAAATGACACACAGTAACAATACAAATTGCTTTTTTTTGGTTTCTGCCATCTGAAAGTGAGTAATGTAATTGACAAGGCTGGATAATCCACAACAAGGAAACAAACACCTGTTTTTTGTTGTGTTTTGTTTATAATTATGTTTTATGTGATTTCATTTCTTTTGCCTCAAAATATGGGTCTTACTTTGAAAATTCAGCTTTTATTATATGCCTTTCTTTTAACAAGTTAGCAAAACTGAATACACAAAAAGATCATTTCCAGGTTTCTTTTATGCTTTTGATTCTGCAGCTTTAATATACCCAAAGCCAATGGTCCATAATAAATGCTACAGCTTACCACTTAAAAATACATAATAATTTGCAGCTGGGCTTCCACACCACATGTGTGCACACACAATTTAGTACGCATATCTGGGGGCACACTTGGCAGGTGCAAACATTCATTACATGCTGGAACTTGTCTGTAGTTCAGGACAACACAGAGTTATGCTACCCAACAGGCTACTCATAGAAGGAATAAGCATGTTTTGGTGTCACTTTGAACTTTGGGTGGGATTTCAGAAATAAATTCTTTTATGGAATGATTTTTTTCAGGACTGTTGCTTTTATGCAAACTTGATAATCATGGCTGCACAGGACAAAGAGCAAAATCAGTTAATAGGCTCTTATAAGAAAAAGCCCCAAATATAAGTCTATTGCTATAAAATTAGAACATCTGTCACCTTAACTAGAACCATGATCAGTGGGAGTTATGTGAAAGCTACTGGGGCCAGCAGCCAGTGCAGAGGGGAAGATGGAGGGATAAAAGAATTTCCAGTGGTTAGGGTGCTAACCAAGAGCTGTGTTCAGTTCCCTGGTATGTCACAGATTTCCTGTGACCTTAGGTGTGTCACTTAGTCTCTCTGGGTACATCTACACTGGTGCCTTAGGTCAACTTAAGGAAGGTTAAGTTGACCTGCAGACTCCTGCGGCCACACTGGGCATTTATTAAGTCAACTTAATTGCTTCCTTAAGTCAACTTAATAACGCCACCTCTTAAGGTTGCCTTAACACTTAAGTTGACCTTATTAAGTTGATTTAAGCCAATATAGAAGGAGAAAGCTCTTAAATCAACCTAATTGGCCTCCAGGCCCCCTCCCAGACTTCCTGGCCACCAGAAAGGTTCAACTTAGCACCTGCTAGTGTGGACACAGGCAGTTGACAGGAGTTTTCAATGCGGCCTCTCTAAGTCGAATTAACAAGGTCAACATTAGGTCAACTTAACAAAGCCTACAGTGTAGACATACTCTCTGTGACTCACTGCCCCACCTATCAAGTAGGGATAACTGCACTGACCATTTTCACAAGAGATTATGAAAATAAATGCAATGAAGAATCACAATTGTGAGGTGGCCAGATCCTCTGCTAATAGACAGGAGTGATGCTGACGTGGAAAAAGACCGGGGACCCGGGGTCCCCCCCCGGCCCAGATTCAGCACCTGGTCTTGTCAATGTTCCCTCTAATTACTCATAGACTGTGTGCACAAACAATTTATTTGTGTGCACAAAAACATTTCTTCATAAGCACCAATATTAGCAGTATTGAATTTTTTTGCGTGCACTTTATTTTGTTGTGTGTAAAGGTTTCATGACCTGTGTGTGCACACGCACACACACACACACAGCTTAGAGGGAACAGCAGTCCTGATCCTATCCCCAGGCCCTAGGTGGGGCCCAGATTGGGCTCCCGCCACCACCAGCTGGCAGCCCAGCCCCGGATCCCTGGCCAGGACTGGGGCCAGGTATAGCAGCTGCTGCCATCAGCATCCCAGCCCTGCACTGGATCCCAAGCCAGGACAGGACTAGGTAAGGCAGTCACAGAGGGATCAGGCTGTAGTCACCGCAGGGCACTTGAGGCACTGGCACTGGAACCTGGAGTATGTGCCCCCACCAGCAACGGCACTAGTAATAGATGACTGTGGAAAACCTGAGATAGTAGGTCTCTGAGTGGTTGACTCTATGGCTATGTCCACACATAGATGCTTAAACTGGTTTAAGTTAAATGGATTTAAGCTAATTCAAAATAAAAATGATTAAATCAATTCATCTTGAATCGATTTAAGCAAAAATACCAAATTGAAATAGCAAGTCCAGACACAGGACTTGCTATTTCAATTCAGGAGAGGGGGACCAAGGGAGGTGCAGAAACATGGCCCCCTGGCAGGGCCATGCTGCCATCCAATCCGCTGCCACTGGCGGCAGTGCAGGGGGCAGAATTCACGGTACTCCACTACCCCTGTCGCTGGCTGGGTGGCAAGGGCTGAGCTCTTGGAGTGCCCCGAAACCCCTGCTGCTTGGCTAGCGGCAGAGGTATGGGAGCACCCTGAGAGCTCAGCCCCTGCTGCCCAGCTAGTAGCAGGGCTTCGGGGCACAACAAGAGCTCAGCCACTGCCACCCGGCCAGCAGCAGGGGCTCTGATGCGCCCTGAGAGCTCAGCCCCTCTCACCCGGCAATCCCCCCTGCACCTCCCTTTCTTCCTGGTCAGGGTGCTGATGGAGCAGTGGGGAGTGGGGGTGGCCTTCCTTCCAGGGTGCCATGCACCCTGGAGGAAAGATCAAACCTTTGATTTGAAGCAGTACTGTTTTGAAATAACGCAACTGAATAGCATTATTTCAAAACAACCCTTTCGAATCAAAGGTTATTTCATTTCCCTAGTAAGTTTTATTATTTCGAATTAAAGCTCCTTGTTTTGATATGACAGGGTCCATCATTTCAAAACAAGGAAGCATTATGCAGGCATAACTTTTTTAAAGTGAAACAATGGTGGTTGTTTCACTTTAAAACCAATGTGTGGACTTAGCCTACCATTCTACAAGCTGCACATAGTCTTCAAGAGTTTCATAGAATGTGGGGTGAACCTAGGGACTGAAAATGCTGCATGTTTTGCTGGGGGGAAGGACACTGTGCCAACCCCAAGAGAACTATCCAGCTAAAATTCCCCATGAGTGAACGTTGTACGGCCCATAATGTCTTCATTGCTAGAGTATATCAGTTTGCTGCCCCTTTTCCCTGGTAAATTTATATCTGCCTAGTTGATCCAGTTCCATCATACACAGGGGACATAAGTAAGCCCAGAGCTCATGTCAACTACAGCTACTCCATGTGGGTTTCAGTTTTCAGGCTGAGTGAACCTTTCCATCAGTTCTGAATCAAATGCCAAAACTCAGTAAAAAATGATCAGTTTCACTAGGTTTCAGTGAAAAACACTAGGGCTGGTAGTTTCCAAAGTACCTAAGGCTATGTCTACACTGCCAATTTAGTTTGAATTAAGGAGGCTTAATTCAAACTAAGTTAGTCCATGGCCACACTGGCTTTCCTTAGTTCAAACTAAGGAAAGCTTACTTTTGAACTTGTAAAACTTGCCTTTTGTTCAAACTAACCAAATGGAACCGCTTTAGTTTGAGCAAACCATTAGTGCAAACTAAAGGCAGTTTGACCTTCTTCCTCCCAGGGTGCCTTCCTCTTTTTATGGACTGGGTGGGGACATAGCCCTTCTTGGGTGCCATGTTGCCACACTTCCCATGGCACCCCACCCCCCAAGCCAAAACAGCAAGTTCTGTGCATGGACATGCTACTTCAATTTAGGTTTCTAATGGGAATGTGCTAATTTGAACTACGTTAGTTTGAATTAATCACAATTAGTTCAAATTAATTAATCTGACCTATCTTAGTTTGAACTACAATTCTTAAGTGCAGACATAGCCAAAGGAAATTAGGCACTCAACTCTCACTGAAAGTCAATGGAAGTTTTTTTTTGTTTGTTTGTTTGTTTTTTGTTTGTTTGTTTTGTTTTGTTTTGTCTATTCGCCAATCTCTGAAAAGTATTTAATTCTCATGAGATTCAAGAAGCTTATATGCTTCCTGTACCCATAGGGACCTAAACACTTTTAAAACTCTGGCCGATATTCATTGATTCACTTCTGAAAATTCCACCCCAAGTCCCATGTTGCCAGTGCTAACCTGTAAGTCTGGCTTACTCAAAATTGAGCTTACTTTGTATGGGGTTAGCATGCTCATTGGTACCACGTGAAAGAGAAGAGTAGTGATTGTGAACACCAGATGATTTGAGGTCATGAGTCACAGGACACTAAGGCCAGTTTTGAGTGCAGATGACCACAAACTCTTGGGGATCTCTTGGGGACTGCTGAGGGAGTGACCTGCGGAGGGGTGGGGGGTGTCTGATGTGTAAAGGGGCCTTCAGACAGAAGTGACAAATCAATCGCAGACTTCCTTGGGCTCGGCTGAGGCAAAAGGTAGGAATTGTATGCCCCTTAATCAACTCCTGAGGGGTGGAATTGTCAAAAGTGCCAGTGTCATGGTATGGGCAATGGACCTTGTGCTGAAATTTTTGGGCAACCTGTGTCAGGACAATGAATAGTGCCCTCTCCCCTTAGTAACGTGGGTGGCATTTTGAGACCAGGGACAAGTGGTAAACCTCCCAATGTGTGGTCTTTGATCAATGAGACTCCAGCAGTAGGAGGGGGGTTGCAGTTATAAAAGAATGCAGGAGTCCCACTCCCTGCTTCTCTTAATGTTACTGATAGTAGTCACCTGGGGTTTGCAGATTCTGAAGACAATGTCGATCCCTGCCACCAAAGAACTCTCTGCATAGTCAGGCTAGCCACTGGGAAAGAGATACCCTCTGCACCTCACGTTTCCTTTATATTACACATAAAATATAAGAGGATATGACCCCTACAGTCTGATTGGAATTGTACACTCAATAGGTGTGCCTTCTCTGGCATCACACTTGGTCATCATGCTGTCCAGTGATGGGCTGGTCTGCTCCAGGGTTAAAAATAGTTCTTGGATCTCAGAAAGGATGGATCTCCGGCCTCTGATTTTCTTCTTTCTTGTCCCAAATTTTCCTCCGCAGCACAGAAGATCCTAGATTCAGAACTCCTGGGAGCTACCCACACTGCATTTCTGGGTAGTGGTGGGGTCACCACTGAGAACTGCCTGCAGCTCATAGTAAAAGTGGCATGTTTGTGGTGCCAAATCAGAGCAACTGTTCACCTCTCTTGCTTTCTGGCACACCTGCTGAAGTTCTTTGATCTTCGCGTGGCATTGCTTCATGTGCCTGCTGTAGACCTTCTCTTCATGTCCCACATAATCCTTTGATAGATGTTTATTTCTGTGGCTGGATCAGAGCTTTGTGTGCACAGATGCTTCTCCCCACAGATCAATGAGATCTCCCATCTCCTGTGTACTCCATATGATAATTCATTTTGGGTATTGAGACACCATGATTAGCAGGGCAGGCAAACTCTTCACACTTGTGGAACAGGATATGGAAATTCAAAAGTTCCCCTGGCTTTAACAGAGGAGGGATTGTTTTCTGTGCACTTGGCTGCTGTAAAGGAGAGTTGAAAAATGGTCTCCAGAGCAGTCACAAAGAAACATTGTGAAACTCCTCCTGGAGGCTAATACAGTCGATTTGCACAATGTTGTGTCTTCGTTGCCTCTCAGTTGACCCATCAACACTAAATTAAGTACTCACAGAGGTAGAGTAATTAAAGTTGACATTACAGGTGATTTAGGTCAAGAAGGGGACCTCATAGTCTAGATACACACAGTAGGTTGATGTAAAAGAGTTTCCATCATCCTAAATTTGTAGTGTAGACCCACCTATAGTCTAGCAGTAAATCCTTTCACTCAGTCCTGGGTATTTTGAGATCTACTCCTTGAGCAGGATTCAAAACTGGCTCAACTGTGTTAGAATTTATTTTAATAATAATAATAATAATAATAATAATAATAATAATAATAATAATAATAATAATAATAATAATAATATTTTTTTAAAAAAATCATGTCCTGTATAGGTCAGGAAGAGTTTTATATATTGAAGCCTCCTGTTTTTATTTATTTATTTATTTATTTAAAATCTAACCATGACTGATTCACTGAGTTACTTTCTGTTCATATTATGGTAGGTCCCAGGAGCCCTGGTCTGGCTGGGAAACCTTTATGCTAGACACTGAATAAACATGGAGGTAAATATAATCCTTTCCCCCCCAAAAATTATGGTCCTAGAAGACATGCTGCAAAAGAAATATGAAGCAAAGAGACAGAATTAAATATGTACAATACTGTGTCCATTTTGTGTGTGTGTGTGTGTGTGTGTGTGTGTGTGAGAGAGAGAGAGAGAGAGAGAGAGAGAGTACTTGTTCTGGAGTTGATTCTCAAAATTTTCTAAGGGATTTAGGAACATATGTAATTGATCTTTTAATGGGGCCTCTGCTTGTAAATAACAGGCTAAATATGTTCATGTAACCACAAATTGGGAGATTTTCAAAAGTGCCTTTCTACAACTCCGCAGCAATTTAAAGAAAAACTGTGAAAGATAATGAACATACTAGGTACAGTGATCATCTTGTAATAATCAATTTACTTTTAATTTCTGAGCAAGTTTAAAGACTGAATGCAATCTGAGCACTTCAAAGCATCTCTCTGGGAACATCTTGCCTTTACATGTATTGAAGTATCCATTACAAACCAGGCTTTGTCAGGTAAATTATTGGGACTGTCATCCAGCTGGCAGTTTCACAACTTCTGATCATATATTTCTACACTCAGCATTGGCAGGAAGAATTTCATAAAATTAATTCTTAAGCCAGCTGGGGGTCGATGAAATAGGCTGGACATGCAGTCTGTTAAGAGAAAATGTATTCAAATTAAAGAAAGAATTGAGAATGCTAAATATTACACAATGAACACCCAAGACCGCATTTACGGTCCACTTCCCAACCACATACAGGATGATAGCTGATAGTCCACGTTATACATAAAATTTTCTAGAGCCTTTGTTTATATTCAGATCTCTATACAGGCTATGGTCAAGACTTTACTATTAAAGTTGTAGTGTCCTCTACAGTTCTCATGCTGACCTTGCCTTGATCTTTAGTACCTGCACCCACAGACTTATGTACGCTATAATCTTTCCCCAACAAATTGCTTTTCCTATTCGTCTGCTGAAACCTTCATGCACTTGACCTTGTAGGAAGACATAGTCTAGAATTTCCATCTTCTAAGTTTTATGATACTGGATCAGAATTCTGATTCTTTCTTACTGGTTTATTTCATATTAATGTACTTGATCCATTTCTTTTTGAAACCATAGAGTAAAACCATTTCCACTTGATTATCAGTTTGCACTTGAATAAAATGTGACATTTGGTCTTCTGTGCTACACATTAGGACAAATTACTAGATTCACATTTTTCCTATGTGAACTTAAATGTCCTTTAATTACAAGTGACAGAAATACAACGAAGGGTGCTTCATGCTTAGAGGGCCAAAATATCTATATACAGATGCAGTGTAAATTAATAAAAATATATAAACTGTGACAATTCAGTCCTAACAAATAAACATTTAGAGGGGAGTTATGGTTATGTAATTGTTGCATTATAATGGAAAGTTTAATCTTGTAACCCAGAATTCTGAAATAGCGAGTCTGAATTTCAGTGTAATTTTGTTTCTCATTTTCATATTGCTAAGAATAGAGTATAATCCCTTTTAAGTGTAGCTGTCACTTTACAGAAGATTATTAAAAACATTGTATTCCTAGCTAATTCTGCAGATAAATACTAATTCATGTCTTACTTGTATTAAAGAACATCAGAATAAATATAAAATCATTGTTTCCCCTAAATCCTTGTGACCTTATAGATTAATTCCTACCTGAAGTGACAAACTTTTATAAGTAACATGTTAGTCATAACAGTGAGTTCTGTGGCACCTTCAAGACTACTAAATTTCTTTGGGCATAATTCAGACTACTAAATTTCTTTGAGAACATTTATTTGGGCATTTTCTGTGGGCTGCAACCCAGTTCATGAGATGCATCTGACAAAGTGGGCTGCAGCCCATGAAAGCTTATGCCCAACAAAATTTGATAGTCTTTAAGGTGCCATAGGAATCTCATTATGACTGTCTACACTGCCAAAGATATTGTCAAATAGTTATTTTGAAATAACTATTTTGAATTTATTTTGCAATAATTATTTCAAAATACCATTATTTCAAATTTATTATCTCAAAATATGAGTCTAGTGAAGACTCTCTGTGTCAAAATAGGGGAAGGCAGGGAAAAGTATAGGGCCAATATTTTGAAAAAAAGCCAATTCCATGGCTCGGAATGGTTCTTTTTGAAATAACTTTTTCGAAAGAATTGCTCTTTCAAAATAAAAGCATGTTTAGTTATTTCAAAATAGCACTTATTTATATATAACAAAGTGCTTATTTTGAAATAACAAAATCCCTGCATGAACAGGTAAATAGTTTTTTGTTTTTTTTTTCAAAATAAGATATGTAGACAGACCCATTGTTTTTGCTATATATAGACTAACATGGGTACCCCTCTGGAACTTACCTCCATGTAAATCACAGACACCGCAACCTACAGAGATGTAAAATATTAAGGATTATAATTGCAGATGGAGAAACGGTAGCAGCAATGAACTGCAAAGAACAGAGATCTTATTTTCATTCAAATGTTCCTATTAATAAGGAATGAGAGAAGAAAAATACAGAAAAATCTATAATTTATAAAAGGAATGTTTCTAAATAGAATGTTTTTCAAAGGTTTTCTTGCAGCATCAGTAGCTCTTTACTAGCGGATATCTCCAGATTTAGGTAATTGATGGGTACATATAGTTGCATGTATTTTTAATACCCATAACTAAAGAATTGATCTCTCTTATCATGTCAATGTGCTTAAATATAATTTTCTGAGGCAGACATTGAAACATGCTTCAAACAAGGTGTTGAAGATTCAGTAATTGAGACAAAAAACTGGGATTAACCAAAACAAAAACAAAAGAAAACAAACAAACAAACAAAATCACACCTGCATTGGTACGCTTCACTGCATGATTTCCAAGATGCTTAAAAAGTAACTTTTAAATGCCTTGGCAATTGTTCTGGGCCAGTCCTACCATCCTTATTCATAATACTGAGTAGTATTTTATTCCATGCATAGCCACACTGAAGCTAGTGTGGCTTAATGGGAAAAGAAAGTTTAGCTGGATGGCTCACTGTATCATGTTTATATGTTCTATTGCCATTTACACTAAGTTGCAGCAATTATCCGTAGATACCAGCTTTTCCATAGCAACCACTAAAATAAAACTTTATGCCCCTTTCATTTAAACTGGTTTTTTTTTCCTTGTCTATCATTCTCTTGCTTTAGTTGGGTGTCTGGCTTTTTAAATAGCTTTGCAAAATTACCATGTTGTTGTGGTGGTGTGTGTGCCATCCAACTAGGTACTTCTGTGTCTTTCAAATGCAGAGCCAGAGTACAGCACAATCACTAATACCCTGAAGCCGGGAGGTTTTGCCCCTATTTTACCAGTGTGGAGCAGAGATTCAGGGTCGATTAAATAGCTGTGGGAAAATAAAACTTGTGAAAAAAGCCCATGTTCAGGGGACTTTAATAAAAGGCAATTTTCTTCTGAATCACTGGCTGTTTTGAAAAATTGCTCTTCTGTATCTTTGATGGACTGGATAAAAATTCTTATCTTCTAGGCTTTGGCTATCACATTCTTCAGTCAGCAAGCTGATCATGGTCTATTTGTAGTATTATTCTACATCCCAAAACAGTTAGTAATTATGCACAGCCTCTTCCCTGACGCCTGATGAGCACTAAAAAGCTGGGTGCGGGGGTTCCCTCTCCTCTGCAGCTCGGCCAGCACTGAAAAAGCCAGGCATGGGGGTTCTCTCTGTCCTGCAGCCCGGCCGCCATGGCTCTAGCCTGTGCGGGGTGCCTTCCCCCAGCACCAGCAAGCACGCTGCAGCCGGGCTTGGGCTGGAGGGGCTCTTTCCCTCACTGCTCGGCTAGCAGTGGGAGCATTGGGCACACGGGGTCCCTTCCCTGACGTCCAGACAGTGTTGGGGGTGCCAGGTGTTCAGGAGTCTCTTCCCTGCCACCCAGCTGGAGCTGCCAGGTGTACCAGGCAGCAGGGATCCCTTCCTCAGCCCCCAGTCAGCTCTGGATGACAGGCGTGTTCAGGTCTCTTCCCCTGCCGCCTGGCAGGGCTCCCTTCTCCCCTAAGCCTGGCTGCGCCGAAGGCTGCAGCCAGTCTGGGGGGATGTCTCCCCCCAACCCTGGGGCTCAGGGAGCCCAGAGCAGGTGGGAGATGCTTTTCCCCTGCCACTGGCTCTCCTGGGGAGAGTCAGGCAGGGGAGTGGGTGGCAACATGGCCCTGCCAGGGGGCCATGTTGCCACACCTTCCAGGGTGCCCCTCTCCTAGATCGAACTAGCATGTCCAGTTCCTGGGCATGCTAATTTGATTTGTGTGTGTGTGTGTGTGTGTGTACCTTTTAAATCAATTTAACTGAAAGTGATTTAATGACCTTAAAGCGATTCAATTAGATCACTTTAAGTTAAATCGATTTTACTGCTCGTGTGTGGACTTAGCTTATGAGTCTGTGAGACACCAGGGCCTGCAGTTAGGGCTGACGATCTTTCTGAAGATATCAAATTGTTCTCTGACACACACCGTTCCTGACCTGGAAGAAGTGGACTAAATTGTGACCAGGCAGGAGGGTGAACTTCCAGAACAACATTGGCTTTGAGGTACCAGATGGAAGGAGACCTACAGAACCACGTGTAGACAATGAAGGCTCTCTCAGAACGCATTAACTCCTTCTCAGAGACTTGGTTGAAAGGTTTGGCTCCCATCTGACTTCCCAACACTGCATCTAAGCAATCAAGAACCATATTTTTTTGCACAGATGAATATTCATTCCTCCACTATGCTCACATTTATGAGGAGGCATGCACCAGATTTACATTCACTAGCCACCTATTGTTGGCATATATGTCCAACCCAACTTTGAGCACATACCTGGGTGTCCTACACAAATTGCATGCTTGGAGGTGATTGTACATTTTCCACAAAGAGGACTTTAGTGCATCCTTTATACCGGAATGACCCTCCATTACAAATCTTCAGTAGTGATGGTAGTATGTCTGTCATTTAAAGTTAATGAAAATGCCTTGTTTATGTTGTCAGTCAGGGTGTGCTAGTGTGAGCTTCCCTCTGTATCCCATCTCAGCTGCTGTAGCTGGCTGAACTGACAGGGATTAGAGTATAATTTGGTGGGC
>ML681966.1:92633875-92752697 GCA_007922195.1 Podocnemis expansa
GGGGGGGGGGGTGCTACAGGCCCAGGGAAAGTTGGGGAAGGGTGACTGGGCTCACCTCAGCCCGCAGTCCCTTCCCTGCGCTGGACCTAGGGGAATGTGGTGGAACGCTGCTTTCCAGTCCATTCTTTCTATTTTTAAGGGACCCTGGAACTTAGCATTTCTTGCATGTTCCCCATTTTTAGGGGCCCCAGAATGCTGCCCATCTAAACATAAGGGGTCCTGGAACACCATTCCAGTGTGTTCTCCCTTACTTTAACCCCTGTGAATTTATAGACTTCATTAAGTTCAACCCATAAATTATCACAGACTAGGCTAAGTGGCGGAAATGCTTGGCCATTGTCATTGCAACTGAAGAATGTTGGTAGTGCCCCATAGGAGCTACTGGTAGACTGGGACAGATGCTCAGTGCAACAGAACAGCTCAGGATTTTACCATTATCACCTTGGCCAGCCAAAGATGTGCCTGCTAGGATCCCCTTCTTATACCCTGATACTAACAAGTTACAGAATACTTCTTTGATATCTTTCATATTGGCTACTGTCCCTTTCCTCTGAGATAAGTATAACATCTTTATCCATCCTCCTGTCTCCTTTACCTTAAGGTTAGAGTGTCTCTCGACTGTCGCTCATGATTGTGTTTATGCAGTACTACATCTTGTGGACAGCTTGTGCAGCTTTCCTGTATTATACAGCTGTTAGGGGAGTACTTGGATTGTCTTCCAGGATTATGTCTCTGTAATCTTCATGTATGTTTTTGCAATCTTGATGTATGGCTCTTGAACCATGAGATGTTGTTCCAAGAAGGAGGTCTGCTTGAAAGGGTCAGGATTCATCTAGCAAAGAAAGGGAAAAACGTCTTCAAAGACAGGCTGGCTAACCTAGTCAGAAGGGCTTTAAACTGGGTTTGCTGGGGTATGAGGTGAGTGAGGAAGGAGGACATTGAGAGAAAATGCAAAGATGAAGATGCAACAGGGGAGGCAAAAGTAGTGGAAAAAAGTGCAATTTGCCTGGTATCTTAAGTACTTCTACAAAATGCAAGGAGCCTGGGAAACAAGCAGGAAGAATTGGAGGTCCTGGCACAGACTATGACATAACTGAAATAATGGAGATGTGGTGGGACAACTTGCATGACTGGAGCATTGCCATGGATGGGTATAAGTTGTTCAGGAAGGACAGGCAGGGAAGAAGAGTTGGAGGAATAGCCCTATATGTAGAAGACGTGTGACTGCTCAGAGCTCCACTATGAAACTGGAGCCAAGTCTGTTGAAAGTCTCCAGGTTAAACTTAAAGTGCAACAAGGGTGATGTTGTGGTGAGTGTCCACTATAGACCACCAAACCTGAAGGAGGAGGTGGATGAAGTTTTCCATGGACAACTAGCAGAAGTTTCCAGATCACAGGCCCTGAGGTCTTCTGGGAGGACAATACAGCAGTGCACAGATAATCTAGGAAATTTTTAGAGAGCACTGAGGACAACTTCTTGGCACAAATGCTGGAGGAACCAACTAGGGTTTTGATCTTCTTGACCTGCTGCTCACAGAGAAGACCTGGTAAGGGAAGTAGAAGTGAATGGCAACCTGGGCAGCAGTGACCATGAGATGGTAGAGGTAAGGATCCTGACCAAAAGAAGAAAGGAAAGAAGCAGAACACAGACCCTGGATTTCAGAAAAGCAGGCTTTGGCTCCCTTAGGGAACTGATAGGCAGGATCCCCTGGGAAGCTAATCTGAAGAGCAAAGGAGTCCAAGAGAGCAAGCTGTAATTTAAAGAAACTCTACTAAGGGCACAGGAAGATACCATTCCAGTGTGCAGAAAGAATATCAAATATGGAAGGCACCCAGCATGGCTTAATAGATAACTCTACACAAAAAGGGAAGCTTACAAGTAGTGAAAGCTTTCATGGATGATGAGGGAGGAGTAGAATGATATCACTCAGGCTTGTAGAGGTAAAATCAGGAAGGCCAAAGGGCAATTGGAGATGCAGCTAGCAAGGGATGTGAAGGGTAACAGAAGGGGTTCTACAAGTATGTCAGTTACAAGAAGAGAATCAGGGATGGTGTAGGTCCCTTACTGAATTGGGCAGGCAACCTAGTGGTGGATGATGCAACAAAGGCCAATGTGCTTGATGCTTTTTTTTACCTGAGTCTTCACACGCAGGGTCAGTTCCCAGGTTACTGCACTGGGCACCACAGAATGTGGAGAAGGAGACTGGCCCTCAGTGATGTAAAACTAGATTAGGGACTATTTAAAGAAGTTGGAAGTTCCCAAGTCTATGGGGTGGGATGAACTGCATCCGATGGTGCTGAGGAAGTTGACAATGTAGTTGTAGAGCCACTGGCCATTATCTTTGAAAACTAGTGGTGATTGGGGGAGATCCTGGATGGTTGGAAAAGGGCAAATATAGTACCTATCTTCAAGAAAAGGAAAAAGGAGGATCCAGGGAATTACAGACTAATCAGCCTCACCTCAATCCCTGGAAAAAATCATGGAGCAGGTCCACAAAGAATCCATTCTGAAGTAGTTGTAGGAAAACAGGGTGATCAAGAACAGTCATCATGTAGTCACCAAGGGCAAATTGTGCCTGCCCAACCTGATTGCCTTCTATGATGAGATGACTGGATTTGTGGATGCAGAAATAGCTGTTGATGTAATACATTTTGACTTGAGCAAAGCTGTTGATAAGGTTTACCACAGCATTCTTGTCATCAAGTTATGGAAGAATGGTTTGGATTTATGTACCATAATGTGGATGGAAATCTGGCTAGATAGTCAGGCTCAGTGTGTAGGGATCAATGGCTCAATGTCTAGTTGGCAAATAGTAACAAGCAGAGTATCTCAGGAGTCGGTCCTGGGGCTGATTTTGTTTAACATCTTCATTAATGATCTCGATGATGGGATAGATTGCACACTCATAAATTTATGGATGACACCAAGCTCACGGGAATAATAGATACACTGGAGGGTGGGCATAGGATTCAGGGGGGGAACTAGATAAATTAGAATATTGGGCCAAATGTCATCTCATGAGGTTCAACAAGGCAAAGTGCAAAGTTGTGTACTTAGGATGGAAAAAATCCCTCGTACTGCTGTAGCCTGGGGACTGACTGGCTAAGTAGCAGCTCTGTAAAAAAGGACCTGGGGGTTGTGGTGGATTGGAAGCTGGATATGAGTCAACAGTGTGCCCATGTTTCCAAAACTCATATTGGGATATTGGGCTGTCTCAGTAGTTGTGTTGCCAGTAGATTGAGATTACCCCCCGCTATTTGGCACTGGTGAGGCCACATCTGGGATTTTGTGTCCAGTTTTAGTCTCGTCACTATAGAAAGTATGTGGACAAATTAGAAAGAGTCCAGCAAAGGGCAACAAAAATGATTAGGAGGCTGGGGCACCTGACTTATGAGGAGAGATTGAAGGAACTTGGATTATTTAGTTTGCAGAAAAAAAGACTGGGGGGGGGGATAACTATCTGAAGGTGTGCTCCAAAGAGGAGGGAGCTAGGGTGTTCTCAGTGGTGACAAAGGACAGAACAAGGAGTAATGGTTTCAAGTTGCAGCTGAGGAGGCCTACTCTGGACATCAGGAGAAACTTTCTCACTAGGAGGATGGTGAAGCACTGGAATGGGTTGCCTAGGGAGATGGTGGAATCTCCATCTTTGGAAACTTTAAAGACTCAGTTGGATATAAACCTGGCTGGGATGATTTAGTGGGAGTAATCTTGCTGTTAGCAGGGGATTGGACTAGATGATCCCCTGAGGTCCCTTCCAGCCCTAATATTCTATGACTGAGGTAATTAGGGATAGTAGCGCTCCTAACATTACTGTATTATTCTGCTACTGCTTCTTAGGAATGTCAGCGTATTACCAATGCTCTATTTCTGACAAGTTTCTGCATCTGTCAGTGACCTTATAAGCAGGGAAGCAGTTACAGGTTCCTAAAGCCTGATTTTGGTTCAGGCCTCAGATCTTGCATCTAGGCCTGTTATACTAGTCCTCAGTCTCTCACTTTCTACTACAGTTTTCACTTCTCCATAGCAGTTATAATGCAATAGCAGTTATTTATATTATGTATACCCCTGTAACTACATAACTAATCCCACAAGAAAGAAGCCTGGTGGCATGCAAATGAAGGGCTTTGACAGGAAAGTGCTAACTTCAAAGCAAGTGGGTGTTGTGTGTGATGATCAGAGATCGACGACTCCATAAATGCATTCCTCTCTCTCTCTCTCTCTCTGCCCTCAGGAAAGAGTCCTGGTAAGCAGTAACCCTGGCAACTTGTTTTCTGTGAGAAGAAGTTATGAGTGGGGACACAAGGAAAAATTCTTCATCTCAGGACTCTAACAGAGCAGAATAATTGAATGAGAAGATGGAGATACCAAGAGTAATTCTGAGTACCCTTGAGTGACTTTTGGGAAACTGGCAGACTAATGCATCTCTGCTACCATTTGGAATTATAGACTGTGCTCATCTGTCCATGTATTTACCTGCTTTTTAACCTCTCAGTAGCTCTCATTTAATTTTCTTAGCTAATACACCATTAATTCATTTACTGCAGAATTGGCTAGCAGCATTCTCTTTGGGGTAAGATGTAGGATGCACACTGATGCTGGAGAATGTCTGGTCTCTTAAGCTGAGTGTAACATGGACTATTTTGTGGTGGTTGGTGCAAGTGACCATTTACCACATTGTGCAACTTGCCTGGGTGGCAAGAGAGACAGGAGTGCCTGTGAGGATTGTTTGTGAGTTCATTATAAGATTTTTGTAGTACCTTGTAGTGTTACTGGGTCAGTGGAATATAAGTGTAAAAACCACCTCCAGCTTGGACTGCCTGCCTTGCTTTTGACTGGCTGCCCTGGAGTAGCCCTTCTTAGTTGTGATCCACTTCAGACACTGTAGCAATAGTAACCTAGCCATACTTCACAGCACAGAGATAAATGCACAACTTGAAAAGGGTCCAATTCTATATCTCAGATGGGAAAGGTTTGAAGTCTAAAGCAGAAAACAATAGCTTCTCTCCTTGTGGCATCTGGCCTCTCTTTCATGAAAGCACCGGTACAGTTTGACAGCGCTGAAAGTTCAAAACCTCAATTCCATCAGGTTAAAGTTTATGAAGAACAAATCAGCCAAAATAACAAAATATAGCTTGGCACAGAGACCAGACATAGCCTTTGCTACATGTGTACTGAATCAATACAGTAGATTTTGCCAAGTTAAAAACACTTCACTAGTAAAACCTCCTCCTCATATTAACGCTGCCTCTCAGTCGATCCCACAGAATCAATCCAGTGGGGCAATGCAGACAAGCATCATGGGAATTTTCATTTTTCCTAGTGCTTCCTGTGATTTCTTACCTATGAGCCAACTCTGCTCCTATGCATGCACTGAAATGCAGTTTTCTAGGCTGATGTAACAGTTGTTATAGCAAGGTCCTCCTCCCTTCCTAATGCTGCCATCTTATCCAAATCATCCACAAAACAAACTTCTCCATCTCCTTACCCACCCTCCCATATTGTCACCTAGCCATGCTCTTAATTACATCCAGGTGACCTTTTTCAAACATGTTTACCCCAAAAAACATAGTTTTAAGAACTTTTCACATAAAATAGCAATTGCTTTTTAAATGTTTCCTTTATTCCAGTGAAACAGGAAAAGGATATTGTATGTGTATTTAGATTTTTTTTAACCGTTTACAATTCCCTTTTGTCCCCTCCTTTTTTCTTCATCCATTACTTTTCCAGTGGCAAACTGGAAATGGGAAAGAAAGAAAGAAAGAAAGAAAGAAAGAAAGAAAGAAAGAAAGAGGGGAAATTGAAAAAAAATATACAATTTTGAAACCGACACTTTTAAGTAAAATTTATAAAAGCAAGTTGTTTCATTCATTTATTTATTTCTCAAACTGTTTTCCATTTTAGGACCAACTCTAGTAGCAAATTTACAAGTCAGAGGCACCTACCATTGAATACTCACAAAAGCAAACAAGAGCCTAGCTCCAATTTGCTTCATCATTATTTCTCTTCTGTAGATGATTGTGCTGGAAGCAGAACAATTAATTTAGAGAGGTCCCTAGCTCTTCTGTAGTATTTTTCCTCCAAATCTCTGAAAGGAAGTCAATGCCAGTAGGGAACTGAGGCAGAAAGGCATGAAGTGGCTTCCCAACATCAATCACTCTGCCAGGAGCAGAGCAGGAAAGAGACCAGAGATGTCCTGAGCTCGCTAAACTATCTCTTAGGTTTTCTGACTGCACCCTTCACAACTAAGTTTTAACATGCACCGGGTTGCTAATTAGTTGTGTGTGCCTATAAAATCCATGAATGGAGAGAGATGGCAGAACATGAAGACCAGTCAATGCATTTGACAGATCTCCAGAATATTGTTATTTAACATAAGAATGGCCCTATTTGGACAAATCAATGGTCCATATAGACCAATATTCTGCTTTCCATCAGTGGCCAGTTCTCCTCACCAGTAAAGTTTCTTTTCCCCTCCGTCTTGGTAGGCTTAACGGGTATGTCTACACTATGTGTTTAAGTCGACTTAAGGGCTCTTAAGTCAACTTAAACAGAGCCCTGTCTACACTGCAGGGCAATAAAGTCGACTTTAGGGTCCAGTAAAGTCAACTTTATAAGGTCCACTTATAAAGTCAACTTTACTGTTAATGCAGTGGGGCCATTAAGTTGACTTTATAAAGTCGAATTAAGTCAGGGCACCCATTTAAAGTCGACTTTATAAAATCGACTTAATGTAGTGTAGCTTTACTAAGTCGACTTAATAAGGTCTACTTAAAGTCAACTTTAAGTAGACTTTATTAAGTCAACTTAATAAAGTCGACTTTGCTTTTATAGTGTAGACATACCCAGTTATACTTGTAGTGCCCACCCATAGTATCACCCCTTAAAATTTATGATAATGTTTCATTCTAAAAGGTCTTGAGTCTGAGGTCGTTATCTCCATCTTTTCCATTCCCATTGAAAGGAGTAGGGAGTGTGGTTGCTTTCCAGGCATCATCACCTTGTCTTTGTCTTTAGTGTTTTTTTCTCACAGACCATCATCCTCTTAATCCCTACCAGCTGGTTGCCTGACCTAGTTTTGGTGCCTGTCTTGGTAGAGAAGACCATTTATATACTAGGAGTCGTGTGGCACTTTGAGACTAACAGATTTATTTTTCGCATGAGCTTTCATGGGAGAAAATCCCACTTCCTCAGATGCTTCGAAGATGGGTGAACTTACAGAAAGGAAAGAAAATAAATGCAAGGGGGTGTAAAACATAGGATCAGGTCATACAGTAACAGCAAATCAGAGCAGTTGTTAGGTTCAAACCATGGGAAGCCTGAAGTCAAATTACCTTTTGTAATGGGAAAAGAACCCATAGTCTCGATTAAGTCCTGCTTTCACAGAATTTAACTTGCATATTAATTCGAGTTCAGCTGTTTCTCTTTGAAGTCTTGATGTCCCAGCCACATCCCTGATGACAGTCGTTAACAAATCATTCGTCGAGTGATTAGAAAGATGGAAGTGCTCAGCTACTGGTTTCTTTGTTCTGTGATTTCTGATATCAGCTGTGTGTTCATTCATCCTTTTACGCAGCGATTGTCCTGTTTGTCCAATATATAAGGTGTTGGGGCATTTCTTGCACATGATGGCATAGACCACATTAGTAGATGATCAGGTAAATGGATTTTCTCCCACGAAAGCTCATGCGAAAAATAAATCTGTTAGTCTCAAAGTGCCACACGACTCCTTGTTGTTTTTTTGCTGGACTAGACTAACATGGCTATCCCTTTGGAAACTGACATTTATATACTTCCACATTAGCTATATCCCTTAACTTTTCTCACAGTAATAATAATAAATTTAAAAAAAAAATCATCTGGCTGTAGGGTAGGCAGAAGCAATGCAAGTGTCTTTGTTCTGTGTTTACAGAAGTATCTCAAAGAGCTAAAATTTCACTTGGGCGAGCAAACCAAAAATTGGATCCCAGGTCTGACTGATATCCTGCTATCACTAACAGCAGAAAGGAACAGAACAAGACAGTCTGAGTCATCCACACCACATCTTTCATGATTTCATAGATGTCAATTGTACTCACATTTAGTTGGATCTTTTTTAAGATGAACAGACCCTATCCTTTTAATCTCTCATTTTATCGAAGTTGTTCCATACTGCTAAACACTTTTATTACTCTTCTCCATACCTTTTTGAGATGTGGCAACCAGAGCTACATGCAATAATCAAGAGGTAAGCCTACCAGGGAATTTATGTAGTGGCATTAAGATATTTTCTGTGTTATTATGTATTCCTTTCCTAATGCTTTGTAACATTTTTTGCTCATTTTCCCACATTGACAGCATGTTTTCAGAGAAATATCCATGACAACCTCAACATCTCTTTCATGGTGAGTAGCAGCATACTTACACCCCCTCATTTTAAATGTATAATTGGGATTATATGTTCTAATGTGTACTATTTTTAACATATTAATATTGAAGTTCATCTGGATTTTGTTGTCCAGACACTCCATTTTGTATGGTTCCTTTGTAACTCTTTGTAATCTGTTGAGGACTTAATTAGATTGAGTAATTTTGTACTATCTGCAAAATTTGCCACCTCACTGTTCACTCTCATTGTCAGGTTATTTTTGCATATGTTGAACAACACAGATTCCAATAGAGATCCTTTGGCCACCCAGCTGTTTACCCCTCTCCACTTCGATTTCCTATTGTTTATCAGTTACTGGTCCAGGAGTGGACCTTCCCTCTTATCCTATGACAACTTACTTTGCTTAAGAGGCTTTAATGGTGATTTTGTCAAAGGGTTTCTGGAAATACAAGTATTCTGTATCAACTGGATCACTCTTGCCCACATTCTTGTTCACTCCCTCAAAGATTTATATTCAATAGGTGAGGTGTGATTTCCTTTTACTTTTCCCCATCAATCATGTTCATCTATATGAATGATAATTCTATTCCCTACTATAATTTTGGCCAATCTGCCTGGTACTACAGCTAAATTCATCAGCTTGTAATTGCTAGAATCACCTCTAGAGCCTTTAAAAAACAAACAAGGCATTGTGTAAGCTATATTCCAGCCACCTGCTGATTTAAGCAATAGGTTATATACCACTGTTATTAGTTCTGCACATTTATGTTTGAGTTCCTCTGGAACTCTTGAACACCATCTGCTCCTGTTTCATGTATCAGTTTGTTTTAAAACTTGTATTGACACCACAAGGAGACCAGTACTTCACATGAGTCACTCTAAAAGATTAACTCAGGCGAGAGTATCTCCCCCACATCCTCTGCATTCTTTGCAGTGAAGACTCATTCAGCTTCTTTGCAATGGTAAGACCACAGCTGCAAACTCCCTCACCCTCTCTGACAATGAATCAGAAAAGCTAGGTAAGGCTGTGTGAATATCCCTCCAATGGACACACTCACTCTGGATGTGGTGAAATAAAGGCACAGCAGTAAAATAAGTGTGATCACTCAGCAGAGATATTAAAAAGTTGGTGTATAGGAGAAGGGGCACAAACACAATCATTCTCCAGTGCAGTTGCTCCCCAGACTGTGTCCCTGAAACAACTGAGCCAATGACACACACAAGGGCTATGTCTACACTAGAGCATTCTTTTAAGTTGACTTAACAAGGTTGAGTTTAAGTCGACCTAAAGTTGACCTTGTTAAGTCAACTTAAAAGAGCCCTCTGGTGTAGACCTAGCCCTGGGCCTAGGCCCTACCTCCTCTCCCCGCCCCCCCCCCCCCCCCGGTTCCAGGCCCAAGCCAGCCCCTTCCTTTGATGGCAAGCAGTAAGAGGATCAGATCCGGCCCTTGCTGCCGTCGGCAATGGGGGACCCAGGCCCCAACCCTTACTGCCCTGTAAAGTTGACTTAAAAGCTTAAGTCAACTTAAATTCTAAATTTAGTCATGAAGTTCTTTAGGTCGACTTAAGGCAGGTAAAGTTGACCTAAAACTCCAGTGTAGACATAGCCATAGATATGTAGCCATGACCTTTGCAAAGAAGACTGTGCACAGGTGTGCAAAAAGAATCCGTTTGTGGGAGTGATAGGAAGAGTGGCATAGCAGATGGTGTACCTTAGGGTTCATGAGATCCATGCTCCTGTGTGACCTTGGGTATGTCACTTTTTCTCTCTGTACCTAAGTTCTTCATCCATACGATGTTGGTAACAGCACAGTCCTGCCTCATGGGCTGTCAGAAGGTAGATGCCTCCTGAATGGGGAGGTGCTCAGATAATACGGACCCTAAACGTAGCTAAGATAAATAATATGTCAAGAGAACACTGAGACCAAGGTCAGCTACATAGCCAATTATTAGGTTTGGTTTCATTTCTTGCCCAGAGAGATGTCTACAGTCCATATCTGTAGAGTGAAATCCTATTTTCTTTTGTGGAAGAGAGGCAGTGCCTTCCTTTGCTTTGGTCTCCTCAGCCCTGGCTATCCGCCCCTTCTAAAGTGCTCCCAAACTCTCCCTGACACAGTCCAAGTGCCAATTATTTGTTCAGACCTTTCCTCCAATGTATAAAAGTTATGACATCCAATCAGGAGACAGAACTGATACCACGTGTCTTACAAACAAAATGATGCAGCTGGAGTAGCAAATTGTTGCAAGCAATTCAGAGGCTTCCATTTGTCAAACAGTTCTGAATAACAACCAGATTCTTATGAATTATGGTCTCCTGAGCAATTTGCACCAAGGAAATGGCTCAACGTGATGACTAAAGACGCACTGAATTTCCTGCTAAAATCAACAATGTAGATAATTTACTGTAATAGTTCAGCCAGCTTCATTGCAAAGTAGAGCTGAGCTCTTCAACAATGAAACCACTTGAGTAGTCTCATGTGGAGAATTCAAATTACCCGCTTTTCTTGCAGAAGATCTGGAGCAGAGTTTACTAACAGTGCCCTTCTGGTCGTTTAACATTTAAAATTGAAGTGTCAGCCCTGCAAAGGCATAAACAGACCACTGAGCCCTGTACATGTTTCCAAGGCCCATATCCCCACACTCATGCATTGAAAAACATGACCTGAAAAAGGACTCTAAGCACTATTAAGTTCAGTTACATTCTAAGTAGGACAGGCTGTTAAAAGGCTCTTGCACTGTTATTTTAGCTTTCTCCTTTTCTGCTCAACCACGAAGTGTGCAGCACACACAGTGCTTATACTTTTTCAACAGGATATTCTGTACATTGACAGCAAAATAAATTCTTGTACATAATGCATAGTCACATCAATATCATTAATAGTTAAACTGCATTTACATTGGTAAGCAAGCTGAATAATTGAAAAAAAACATGCAAATCTAGCCTCCTTAGAAGCAATAACTTTTCATGTAAGTTTTATGAGAAATGTCTTCATTAGTTATTTATAAGGCAGTAACAATTAGAAATAAAATTAAATAACAAAAAATGTAAAAACTGGTCTCTAATCGTTTTGTACAGCAATTTACACACAGAGACTTGACACACATTTTTATACAGAAACAAACTTGCATGAGAATTGCCCACTGCCTTTAACTAACAATAATGTAGAGCTGGTTACACTACTCAGAGGGCTAGAAGTTTCATTACTTCCATAGCACAAGGATGCAGAATATGGTAGAAAGGCTCATTTGGAGACCACACACACATCTGCAGCATTGCTTTAAAAATTCAGCAGAGGACAAGATTGTGCAGAAGTTGCACATCCCCTTTGACTTGAGGTTAAATCTTAGCTCATTTGAATGAAAAACCTTGGCTTAGGAAAGGTCCAAGATTGACACAAGTCAGGATTGGGATCCATGGGCAGAAAACTGCATTACATTTGACTCCAGTTCATTGTCATCAGACCCCTTCTTCTATGAAAAATGCAGAAGGGTGCATGAAGAATTATGGCCTAGGCGCCTGGTTCGGTGAGGAATGAAATTGGTGGGGGACACTCAATGACTTGAATAGCCATTGGCTCAACATCTAAAAGGTAAGCTCTGGCCACTCAGCTCTGATCCTTTACATAAGTACCTCTTGCTCCGCCCTTCAGAGAGTATAACCTTGAGGACTCAACTCTTAGAAGCCCCTGTGCTCCAAATTTTGCCATTTCAGCCCATCAAGAGTCAAGGGGGATGTGTTTCCATCCTTTTTTCCTGTGAGGCGCCAGCTTTAATTTGGTTAAAAAATGATAGCAACATAGTCCACATGAAATGTAACAATTCATGCAAGTTAGATGGTTGTAAAAGTTAGAATAGCACCCTGAACAAAACAGCCATTGCGGGAAGCAACATGACAGGGGTGGAAAACAGTTATGTTCAGCAACCTGGTATTATTTCATTTTCAAATCAAATCCTTCAGGACACTGAAATCATCAGACGCATCTACTCTCAGAGGCCTATAAGGACATCCTGAACATCCCTTCACATAGATATCAAGTCCTTTCAGAGCTTTTAATGTCTCAGAGCTCCAGTGCCTTCTGCCCAAAGTATTTTGTTAGAAAGACTTGCAACTAAAGCAAAATATGAGCAACACTTTTCACCTGCTGTTTTCCTGATGTGGACTTAATAACAATAGTCTTGATCTAACCTCCACTGACATTAATGGAAGCATTCCCACAGAGTTCAAGGGAAGTTGGATGAAATCTGGCATTTGGATTTACATACTTCAACATTCATGCAGTGTTCATAAATAATTGTCTGAAACCCTACAGCTGCACTGTTACTGAGAAATATAACAGCACATCATCATGAAATCCATGGCATTGCACCACGGACTGCAAACCTAGCTCACAGAAAAATTAAGAATACCATGTTGATTTTTTGTGTTGCGACTACAACATGGTGATGTTAATGTCATAGCTGCAGCAGGCGGGAAGAAAAGGTAGGGAAGAATGCAGCAAAAGCCTCTTTCTTTTCATCCCTTCCAGTGCCACCTGCAAGACCTGTGCCTTACACTGCACTGGGTCAAGTCAAAACTGCTCCAAATGTTTTAGTTGAAACATTTGGGGGGATTTTTGACAAAAATAGTTTTAGGTCAAAAGACAAATATATAAAACTTCTGGTTTCTCAGCACAAAAAAAAAAATGGAAATCAAATCAAGCATTATTTTTATCTAAACCCATCTCTTTTTTATAGTTAAAGAGAAAGATACACATTTTGCAAAATGTCTTGGAAAATTAACAAGCTTTTTTCAGCCTGCTCTATTATGGATGCATATAGCAGGGCAGGATTAACATGGAATTAGCATCTGCTGTTCCCCCAGTCAGCTACATACATCCTTTCATCAGCTACAATGTTTCACTTACAAAACTGAACATATAAGAACTATCAGTCTATCAGAAAAAAGTTAGAATGAGATCCAGTAGCCAGAAGCTGGAGCTACACAAAGTCACACTGAGGAAATGGGATCTTCTCCCACGAAAGCTCATGCAAAAAATCAATCTGTTAGTCTTAAAGTGCCACACAACTCCGTGTTGTTTTTTACTGAAAATAAGGTGTGTATTTTCAACAGTACTCGTGACTAGCCATTGAGCCAATTTAGCAAGGGTTGTGGTAACTTCTCCACCGCCAGGGAGTTTTGAGTCAAGACTGGATGTTCAGAGTGCAATGCAGAGGGAGAGAGGCATCTCAGAATGTGAGTGACAAAATCCAGATGGAAAGATGAGTAAAAAAAAACACCTTCTTTGAGTTCAGCACCTAAATGCAGGTTAAAAGGAGGTGCCTATTGGTCCACAGCAGGAAACCCCTTTTTTGGAGACAGGCACTTTGATGCTACAGTAGCTTAATCACAGAATCATAGAATCATAGGGTTGGAAGGGACCCCAAGAGGTCATCTAGTCCAACCCCTTGCCAAAAAAAAGCAGGACCACTCCCATTAGATCATCTCAGTCAGGGTTTTGTCCAGCTGGGCCTTGAACACCTCCAGAGATGGAGATTCCACCACCTCACTAGGCAGCTTATTCCAATGCTTCACCATTCACCTAGTAAGGAAGTTTCTCCTAATATCCAGCCTGGACTGCCCCAGCTGTAACTTGAAACCATTGCTTCTCGTTCTGCCCTCTGTTACTACCGAGAACAGTCGAGCTCCCTCCTCCTTGGAGCAACCCTTCAAGTAGTTAAAGGTTGCTATCAAATCCCGCCTCAATCTTCTCTTCTGCAGGCTAAATAAGCCTAGTTCCTTCAGTCTTTCTTCATAGGGCTTGTGCTCCAGCCCCTTGATCATTTTTGTTGCCCTTCTCGACTCTCTCTAATTTGTCCATGTCCTTTTTGTAGTGGGGAGCCCAAAACTGGACACAGTATTCCAGATGTGGCCTCACTAGTGCAGAATAGAGGGGAATGATCACATCCCTCGATCTGCTGGCAACACTTCTTCTGATGCAGCCCAGTATGCCATTGGCCTTTCTGGCAGCAAGCGCACACAAGCTTCTGGAGAGCATGAATTAAGCCTCTGTCTTACTTCAAGAAAGTTTGCTGGGAGATGTGGAGGAGGAAGAGAAAGTTTCCCTTATAATCTGTAGCCCAGAGTTCAGGGCACTCAGCTGGGAGACGTTGATTCATAGTCCTGCTGTCCCCATTGAAAAAAGATTTGAACAGGATTTGCCCCATCCCAAGTGAGTGCCCTGCCCATGGGACTATGAGTGATTCTCCCTCTTTTTTTGACCCAATTAATAGTTAAGTATTTAATAAACATGGAACAACATCAATAGGAGAGAAGAATACATCAGAGTACCCTATAGTTCACCCTCTCTCCTGTTAGTTTGCAGTTCCCTGTTCAAACCTCATTTCCCCATCAGGCAGAGAGGGGACTTGAACTGAGTGTTTCACACTTTAGGTAACTACTTTAATCTTTGGGCTAGATGTTAAAAGGGAGGTTGTCTCCCCCCCCCCCCGTCACTTTGTGTAAAGAAAGGCAGCCTTTGTGCATGCCAGCTAAGTGGTCCTTTATCTTCCCATGGTTTGTGGGTCCCTCTGGGGCATAGATGGGAGATAGTCATCTGCTGGGGGGTTTCAGAGCACATGGTCAGAGAGCCTAAGAAATACTTATCCTATCAATATAGAAACTAAGTGAGCTTAGACACCTCTACAGTTGGGTGGCAGCCAAGAAAGGGTTTTGCAGATCACTATGGTGACTTAAATTGGGACTTCAGTGCCTTCATCTGGGACTTAGGTCTGTAAATCACTCTGTATATTTGGAACCTAAATCCTTATCTAGGGTGTGAGCTTCAAAAGAATTCAGGGCTAGCCAAACTGATCCCATTACAGCTTTACCTGTGAGGACAGTAAAGCTGATATTGAACATTTCTGAAATCATACATTTAAGCTCTTAAATTATTTTTCAAAAGGAATAAACACCCAAGAGCCAAGAGTTCCAATTGATGTCGATAGGATTCCTTAAGACATTCATGAATTAGGCTGTTATCAGTGGTGGCAAAGGACAAAACATGGAGCAGTGGTCTCAAGTTGCAGTGAGGGAATCTAGGTTGGACATGAGAAAAAGCTTTTATCCCTAGGAAGGTGGTGAAGTACTGGAATGTGTTACCAGAGGTGATAGTATCTGCATCCTGAGCAGTTTTTTAGGCCAACCTGACAAAGCCCTGACTGGGATGGTTTAGTTGGGGTTCTTCCAATTTGAGGCAGGAACTGGACTACATGGCCTCCTGAGGTCCCATCCAACCTTAATTGTCTGTGATTTAGTTAGAATCAAAGGCTAATCATTTCAAAAGCATCAAACTCACTTCAGTCCTTTTTGAAAAATTTGCTCTAAATGCATAAGTCTAGACATAGGAGCTTTACTTTAGACTTCTCTTTTTGAAAATCGTATCTCCGGAATTTGATCCCCTCATTGGTACAATATGTAAAGAAGCCCCATGTCCAGAGGACAGGGATGGAACTCTGTGTGCCTTCTGTTAGTGAAAAGAGGAAAAGCCAGCTCTGGATGCTTCATTTGCTTTGTTTCCCATACTTCCACCATATATGCTTTTGTCATTTTCATCAGCATTTCAATCAATCAATCAATCAATCAATCAATCAATCAATCAATCAATCAATCAATCAAATTTGTTTATGCAGATGTGATAATATGTAACCATCTGCATTGTGATTGAAAAGGGCCCAAGAACTGTGATAAATACACCTTGGCTAGGGTTCACCCTGATTGCACAATATGTGAACTAAAGTTCAATCGTGAAACTTGGTCCCAGCAAAAGAAGTTGGGGAAGTCTCAGGAACAACAGCTTCAACCCAAGAGACAGGGACCCTGGTGAATGACCTGGTGTGGCTCCAGGTTCTCTTATCTAGAGAGAGGGGTGTCCTTGCCCTGGGAATGACCCAGCCCCACCCCCTGTCCGGCCCCCTTCCCACAGACCACACCCCTGGCCGCGGATAGGGCGGGGAGCGGCAGCCAGGGCCACGGGATCGCCTGGCCTTTGAAGGGGCCAGGAGTGGCAGCTGCAGCTGCAGGTGGCTGGGCCCCGGATCTTCAGCCTGATCCAGCCAGAGACCAGGAGAGGTGGGACCCCACCAGGACCCGGGGCACTGGCGCCGGCATTTGGGGCACGGACCCCGTGTGCCAGGCGCCAGCAACGCCCCTGTCCAGAGATTCTGTCAGAACAGCCCTGGAGATTCATGGATGATTCCCTGGAAGGGCTTCCTGCGCTGCCAGCCTTCCTCTGCCATGTGAGGCATGGATCCTTTGTTGGTGGCTTCTCTGTACCTTGAAGTCTTTAAACCATGATCTGAGGATTCATTAAATCAGTCTTAGGTTAGGGGTCTATTACAGGAGTGGGTGGATGAGGTTCTGTGGCCAGCATTGTTCAGGAGATCAGAATGGACAATCACAACAGTCCCTTCTGACCGTAGAGTCTGGGAGGCTGTGAGCAGAGAGCTGATGCCCTGGGAGGACTGTCTTAGCCAACAATAGTAGCATTACAGTTGATTCTGTAACGGGAATGGCAGAAGTGAGTTGAACTGATTTTTGTGGCACTTTGATCCAACTGTTGCTGTGGCGAGTTGAATCTCAGAGCTGGGCAAGGTGGGTGTATCTCCAGGGTGAGCAACTCGGAAGGGACTAGCCCTAGCAGATGAGTACCTCATTCCTGGATGTCCTGGGCTGCTGCTTGTAGCTGGATTTAGGAGCAATTAGGGTTTTAAGTGGGGCCATTGTGTGGCTTGGGGCTCGCCCTCCAGCTTCTGGCTGCTGACTCCAAATGGTTAGATAATTGTTTGAACTCTTATTGTGTTGATTTGGGTTTCTGGATTTTGCACACTTACACACTAAGTTCCAGACTACAGAAGGCTGAACGGTGGGACCAGTGGGTAAGAGCTGTCTGCTGAATGAGACTTGGGAGACTTCACCTTATTTTTCCCAGAGCTGAAATTGAGTAAGACCCTAGATAGGTGCTTGAGCCATTGTTTGTGTCGCTTTCAACAAAGGAGTCAGGGCATTTTCTAGCTGGCTCTTGTTCCTGTTTCAGTCTATGGCAGAAGGGTTATATCTACAACAATTCATAGCTACCTTAGAACAGCACTGTGCACATTAATGTTTTTAACACACTTTCAGTGTCCTGGGGGAAGAAACTCCATGAGTGCAAAGCACTATTAATAATCTCTCTCTAGATAGAGCTTTGTGCTGTGACAGTCACTGATGGCTGCTCCTGGACTTAATAGTTTGTATTATTTTTTAATAGCATCCTATTTAGAAGATCATTAACTCAGACCCTGAATGAGTGATCATTTAAAGACATTTCAAGGTATGGGTTCTGTTGTGCCCCCAGACAGATGGTTCATATCACTGGCTATCTACTGTATCACAATATTGATATTTCCCCATACCTGCAAGTGAGCTCTTTTGGTAAAATCAGTCTGACCTCATATCATTCAGGGAAGAATTCAGAGAGAAGTCTTTGATGTGAAAAAGAGGTGTGGAGAACAAAGAAAGAGGAGGCACTGAATCCTGTGATTGAGTTATTTCTTGTTTTTTGCAGAATGTTTTATTCCTGTATAGGTCAGTTTAAAAGAAATTTGGCCTATGGATTGATCCCTCTGTTCATTCATCACCTCCTAGTGCATCCTGCACACATATGTCACAATAAAGAATAATTTTTGTCTTTCTATTTAATAAATATTTCTGAATATTTCTGAAAGTTTGTTTGTCCAGAAAGATCTCCAAAATGGTAAAAGCTGGAAACACAATTTTTTTCATGGATACTACTGATTTCCTAACGTAAATTACTGGATTGGTTATATCAATTTGGGCCACAGATAATTAAGTTTTAGTACCACCTGATCATAGGCAGTTGCTGGACTTTTCTGTTACATGTGTCACATAAACTGCAACTATGAGATCTTTTCCCTCTGGCTACAAACTAAATAGTTCATCTGTTGTCCACTACGCTTCTCTCTGCTCTCTTTCTTTTGTTTTATCACAGAAAAATGGGTATTGTAATCAATATTTCAAAAAACTGGCTTGGGTAATGATAAGCTATGATGCAAAAAAAATTCTTACCAACAATATAGGCTGAAAACATCATAATTCCTGTGGAGAATACTGTTCACTTAACCATAATAACTAGATTAATGTAATTGTGAATTCGATATCCCCAGTGTTCTAAATAGGGAACTCCATTTCCATGTGAAACATACTTGGGACTGTTCAATTCATGCAAGTGAACAGATGTGCATTTTGTTACAATTTTGGGCTTCATTTCTTCAAGTAATATATGAGAGAAAAGTATTTCCAGTAAAATATGCTATGTTACTGTAATTGACATAGTTCATTCATCACACCTTTTATTATATTTTCCCTGGAAGACGCCAGGTATTTCTGCTAGTTATAAATATAGAAACCAAGTCTGCTTCTAGTAAGTCAATAGCAAAACTCCCACCAACTTCCATGAGAGCAGGATCATGTCTGTAGGTTGAAATCCTGGCCCTATTAAAGTCAATGAGCCTTTGCCACTGATGGCAATGTAACAAGGATTTCACCCTAGTGAGTGCATGTTTCCATTAGAGGGATGGGGTTCTGGAACAACCTTCATTAGAAGGAAGAGGAGCAGACAACTGTACTGCTTTAAAATGGAAGTTGATAAATTTATGGGATTCTATTAATGGGTTTCCTGCAATAGCATGGGACTGGAGTCTATGCATACATGTGCACATAACTAAACCCCACTTGGTCCAGTTGTGTAAAATCTAGAGAATTAAAGGCTCCAAAATCTATTCCTCAGTTGACTGACATTATTATCTACTTATTTTAATTGCTGAAGTTGTGACCAGATGTCACAGCCATGAATGATGTGGAGAATAACCAAGGATGTCTCCACTCTAGAAACACCACAGTAGCACAGCTCTCGTGTAGGGCCTTGCTTTGCTGATGGAAGGGGGTACTACTTTGATATTAAAACAAACAAGAAGTCCTATGGCACTATTAAAGACTAACAAATGTATTTAAATAAATAAATATGTTTAGTCTTTTAAAGTGCCACAGGCCTCCTTGTTTGTTTTGCTGAACTAAACTAAACATGACTGGTAGAAGTATTCTTATATTGATGGAGCAGTTTTTACACTGGGTTTTGGTCAGTTAACCACATCACACAGGGCATGCCACTTTTATAGCCCTGAGTGATAAACTGAGGTTGACCTCATTTTGTAGTGTAGACCAGGCCTCAGATCAGTTCAGCAAGATGCTTAAATATGTGCACAATTTTAAGCCAGTCACTAAATTCTTTGAAGCCCATGGGATTATTCACAGGCTTAAAATTAGCTTGCTGATTTGGGGTCTACAGAACAAAAGATCAGATTCTGGTGCTGTAGTGCAGTGCTGAGTAGTTCATTTCTGGTTCTGAGTAGTACATTATTTCAAGAAAAGTCCTATTGAAATCAATGAGCACTTGTAGATCAAGGTACTACTCACTGTGTACCTAAGGTGCTTCCTCATGTGCTTAAAATGATGCTGTACCTAATCACTTTGGCTATGTCCACACTGCGGCAGTTAAATCAATTTAAGTTAAATCAATTTAGTAAAATCAATATAAAAATCATTAAATCACTGTAAGTTAAATCGATTAAGTTAAATCAATTTAACATGTCCCCACTAGAAACTCAAATCGAACTAGCATGTCCATGGACAGAACTTGCTACTTTGATTTAGGGGAGGGACACTAATGGGAGGTGTGGCAAGATGGCCCCCTAGAAGGGCCATGCCCCTACCCAGTATATAGAAAAAGGACAGCACCCAGGAAAGGAGAAGGCAAAAGTCTTAAATCAAAATAACAGTTAAATCGAAATAGCACGTCCACACAGCTTTATTTCAAAATAACAGTTTCAATTTAACTGTCTTTTTGATATAACACTAGGTTTTATTATATAAAAATGACTTTTCTTATTGTGATATAAGGGAGCTTCTTATCTTGATATAAGACAATGAATTTGGACCTGCAATCTTTGAAGTCGAAATAATCTGCATTATTTCAATTTACAGACTGTATGTGTACATATCCATTGACTTTGAAAGGGACTGAAAAAGGAGAGAAAATGTTTTGTACCCTACTAAAAAGCTACAGTGATAAAAGGCTAATTTGGAAATTCTCCTGAAGAAGCAACTAATTCTGAGATATGGAGGTGACAAACTATAATTAACATCTGTGAGGAATTAAAGAGGATTTGGATAAAAGCAGTTCATACAATGTTCACACTTTAAATAACAATTTGTTTGAGCATAATTATGGAAAAGCTTTTGCTTTTCATTAATTCCTTCTTGATTACTAAGGCCATAGTTTCATGCAGTAAAGAACCATTGGGAAACTGTTTATACAGTGTAAATGAGAGTGAAAATTATTAAGACCATGTATATTAATTACCAAGGGGATATCAATTAATGTGCAAAAATCTTGTACCTGAATGAACTGAAGTTCTGCTGAATGGCTGCATACACAATCATGAACACTTACATGCAGCATTGTGCAGTGAAAAGTCCCTTCCTAACACGAGTTATCTTTTAAGGTCTGAAAATAATTCTTTCTTTACATATCTAATTCTCTGCATTTTTTGGTGCTCTAAAATGGTTGCTTTAAATATGTTCCTTGCAAATCTTTCTTCATACCTTATCATTTCAAAAAAACACTTATTTGTCTTACAGCAATCATGAAAGTCTGAAGCTAAAATCATTTAAATAGTTCATAAATCGTGGAATTATTCAACCAGCCATGTCCAGCAGATTCCAATCAATGGGCTGTTCAGCTCACAGTAGAGACAAAGCTATGCAGAGTAATATGCAATATCAAAAGGTAAAAGAAGACCTTATGATGATGTGCATCACAATGCATAGGTTTAGATCCAGTGTGTATGATTTGGTTTAAGTTATATATGACTTCTATTCTGCCAGGAAACTATGTGACAGAACAATGGCCACTCTAGAGGTGATGTTGTGCCGGGTTCTACCTGAAACCCGTTCCCCATTCCGTGTGCACAATGTCTTGCGGAACGCTAAAGGAAATGTTTGATTTGAAGATGAGAGCTTGAGAGCACAGACCCACTTGCAAATGCTTGCAACTAAACCAAGCTTCTGTACAGTAGTTTGAGACTTCAACCAGGAATATCTACTACTCTTGACAAGTTCCAAAGGGCTAGCCATGTTGGTCTACTTCTGCAAAACTAGCAAGAAGTCCTGAGGCACTTAGGGTATGTCTACACACAGACTTAAATTCGACCTAATAAACATTAGGTCAAATTTAAAAATAGGCATGGCTACACAGGGTTTTCCCAATTCGACCTAAGGCTTTCCTTAGGTTGAATTGAAGAGAGTACACTTTAAAGTTACAAAACCTCAAGTAACTTTGAAGTGATGGTCAAGTCGAACCTTCTAGTTCAAACTGACCCTGTGTAGCCATGCTAATTCAAACTAAGGTTAGTTTGAATTAACATGGGTCGACCTTCCTCCCAGGTTGCATGGCACACTGGAAGGAAGATCAGCCCTCCAGCACCTGGCGCAAGCAGCCCCAAAGGTCCCCACCACCACCACTCAGGTGCATGGAGAAGAGCCCCGCTGGGGGCTCCAGCCGCTTCCCAGTGCAGGGAAA
Organism: Podocnemis expansa; assembly: GCA_007922195.1. Classification (NCBI taxonomy): domain Eukaryota; kingdom Metazoa; phylum Chordata; order Testudines; family Podocnemididae; genus Podocnemis; species Podocnemis expansa. Next base: position 92,655,915 of record ML681966.1, read on the forward strand.
GGACACCCCTGCCACTGCCCGGCAGGTGTCCTGATGGCAGGGCACCGGAATGGGATCCTGGCACGGGGCGCGGGGTGGGGGGAATGGATCCCCACTAGGCTGCAACTGTGCTCCCTGGGCTGGGAGAAGGGATCCCTGCCATACTGCAGCCCTGCTCCCCAGGCAGCAGGGAGAAGGGATCCCCGTACAGGGCTGCAGCTGTGCTCCCTGGGAGCAGGGCTCCAGCCCCACGCAGGGATCCCTTCTCCACATCCTGTGAGCAGGGCTCCAGCCCAGTGCGGGGATCCTGTCCCCACACCAGGAAGCTGGGCTTCAGCTGCCATGAGGGTCCTGTCCCCGCACCTGGCGAGTGCAGCAGCTAAAGCGGTGCATGGATCCCCCCCCCCACTGCTGGAGTCAGTCAGGGGGAATCCCTTCTCCTTCTGCCTGTCCAGTGCTGTGGGGGGGGGGTTACCCTGTTCCACAGAGCCCAGGAAGAGGAAAACATCTCCAGCCAGGCTCTAGTCTTCTGAGCCTGGCATGGGGAAAAGCATCCCCTGCCCAGTTCTAGCTGCATTGTCACTAGAAGGGCCATGCTACCACACCTCCCATGGTGCCCCTCTTCCAGTTTGAACTAGCATGTCCAGTTCATGGACACGGTAGTTCGAATTCATTTTCCTAGTGTGGCCATATTAGTTTGAATTGACTGAATTTGAACTAATCATTTTTAGTTTGACTTGATTGGTTTGAATTCAGTTAATTCAAACTCAGGTTCTAAGTGCAGACATAGCCTTAAAGAGTAACAAATGTAATGGGAATACAACAGGTGATTTGACCTCACCCTCTTCTATGTGCCAGTGTTTGAATCTTAACAACTGCTTTGATTTACTGTTACAGTGTGACCTAATTCCATGATTTACGCTCCCCTGAATTTATTTTTCTCCCATTCTGTAAGTTCCCCCATCTTCAAAGCATCTGATTAAACGGGATTTTCTCCTACAAAAGCTCATGCAATAAAGAAATGTGTTAGTCTTTAAATGCCACAGGACTCCTTGCTTCTATATCTTACAAGTACACTTAAAATATGTGTGGTCTCCATGGAATGGAATGGTTCATTTAATGGCGGAACTTTCTGTTATCCTCTAGGCCAGACGAAGTTATTTCCTTTTATACACTATTTTTAGGTTATTTCTTGACACATAGAATCATAGAATCCTAGGGTTGCAAGGGACCTCATAGGTCATCTAGTCCAACCCCCTGCCAGAGGCAGGAGCACTCCCACTAAACCATCCCAGTCATGGTTTTGTCCAGCCGGGCCTTAAACACCTCCAAAGATGGAGACTCCACCACCTCCCTTGGCAGCTCATTCCAAGGCTTCACCACTCACCTAGTAAAAAAGTTTTTTCTAATATCCAGCCTCGACCTCCCTAACCGCTACTTGAGACCATTGCTCCTTGTTCTGTCCTCTGTTACCACCGAGAACAGTCGAGCTCCATCTTCCTTAGAGCATCCCTTCAAGTAGTTGAAGGTTGCTATCAAATCCCCCCTCAATCTTCTCTTCTGCAGACTAAATAAGCCTAATGCTTTCAGTCTATCCTCATAGGGCTTGTGCTCCAGCCCTTTTATCATTTTGGTTGCCCTCCTCTGAACTCTCTCTAGCGTGTCCCTGTCCTTTTTGTAGTGGGGAGCCCAAAACTGAACACAGTATTCTAGATGTGGCCTCACCAGTGCAGAATAGAGGGGAAGGATCACATCCCTTGATCTGCTGGTAATACTTCTTTTGATGCAGCCCAGTATGCCATTGGCCTTTTTGGCCGCAAGAGCACACTGCTGACTCATATCTACCTTCCCATCCACCATGACCCCCAGGTCCTTTTCTACACTGCTGCTACTTAACTGAATGTTTCCCAGCCTGTAGCAGTGCATGGGGTTTTTCCATCCCACATGCAGGATTTTACACTTGTCCTTATTGAACTTCATAAGATTTTTATTGGCCCATTGTTCCAATTTATCTAGGTCTCCCTGAATCCTGTCCTTGCCCTCCAACGTGTCTACTGTTCCCCCCAGCTTGGTGCCATCCTCAAACTTACTGAGAGTGCAGTCTATTCCATCATCCAGATCATTGATGAAAATGTTGAACAGAACCGGCCCCAGGACCGACCCCTGGGGCTCACCACTCATGACTGGTTGCCAGCTAGACATGGAACCATTGATTCCTACACGCTGAAACCGTTGATCTAGCCAGTTTTCTATCCACCTTATAGTCCACCTATCCAACCCATACTTCCTTAATTTGCCAATGAGAATGCTGTGGGTACAGGTAGTTGCCACTCTCTTAGCATAGTACAACATTGTTCATATACTTGCACTGGATAGTTTGGGCAAAACATCCCTATTTATCATTTCAAAAAGACATTTTAATCCATTAAAGTGTCATTGGAGGGGCCCAGGTAACCCCTGTTATCTCTTTGGTGTTAGTTAGTCCCGTTACTGTCTATCTCATAGACTCATAGGCTATTTCTACGCTAGCAATTTAGATTGAATTAGGGAAACTTAAACCAACCTAAATTAGCCCATGACCACACAAGACTTTCCTCAGTTCGAGCTAACAAATGCCTGTGTTTGTGTTTGCAATATTGGTGTGTTTCTTGTGACAGTTTCTGTGAGGTTGCTAGTTCACAGCCAGACTTCTTCTAACTTTTAAGAGACTTGACCATTCCCTTAGTTTAGGCCTTCTGTCTTGGCGTGTTCCAGTAAGCCTCAAGCCTCATTACTGGTCTGTTATACTAAACTCCTTGCTCCAAGCTATTTCTGCTATAAAAAGAACAAGGAACAACGGCCTCAGGTTCTAGTAGGGGACACAAAGGCCTCTGGCACAGGAAAAGACCCGAGATTCAGTGCACTGGGACTTGGGGCTTGAGCCACGTAAGCATGTTACTGCTGTGAGCGGACCAGCAGCAGACCTGGGACTCAGGCACTGGGACTCAGGGCTCAAGCCCCGTAAGACAAGCACCAGTGGCGCCCTCTGCAGGGAGGTCTAGATTGGACATTAGGAAAACCGTTTTTACTAGGAGGGTAGTGAAGCACTGCAAAGGGTTACCTTGGGAGGTTATGGAATCTCCATCATTAGCGATTTTTACGTCCCGGCTTGACAAAGCCTTGGCAGGGATGATTTAGGTCCTGCTTTGAGCAGGGGTTGTACTGGATGACCTCCTGAGGTCCCTTCCAATCCTTATCTTCCATGATTCTGGGAAAAATGAGACCTAGGCCCAGCTGTCAAATCAGAAGACCTCTAACATGTTAAAGAGGTTTAAATATGGATATGAACTTTGCTATGCCCCACATCTAATCTATAATTACCCATTTTGCCAAGACATTATAATATTTTCTATGTAAAATCATCCAAATGGAGTCACACATGATTTCTGTACACAATTAGGCACCTACCACTGGAAAATCTAGCCCAAGAACTATCAAAGTCTATCAGACCCAGAGATTCTGCTTTGACTGTTTGCCACTCGATTTGCGGCTATTATTAGTGCCTTCTGAAAGAAAGCTGAACGTATAACACTCAGGTATGTGGTGGCAGGGGATGCTACTTTGTCAGTTAATCCTAAAATTAATCCCCAAGAATCTCTGCAGTGTTGTAACTGGAGCAGAACATTGTATAAAAATAATGCATTAGTGTGGCCTAGGCTATGGAATAATAAATAAAGAAATAATTCAATTAAGGTAATCTTCAAAGTATACTGGAAATCACAGAACACAGAAATCAGTTTTTTATGGGAACATTCTGTAGTCAGAGATATATGGGGGAGGAAGGAGGAAAATATGTATGTAAGGCAGGCTTAGAAGCTCTACATAATAGCTTCTGAGGGGTGGCAGTTAATCTGCATGGGTTTGTATTTGAATGAGCACAAAGAACATTTTAGCATAGATAACACTATGGCTATGTTCACATGTAAACTGTTATTTCAAAATAAGTTATTTCTAAATGAGTTATTTTGAAATAAAGTCCTTATTTCAAAATAAGTTAATTCAAACTAAGAAAATGTTAATTCGAATTAAGGGAAAGACTGCTTTCGAAACGGCTGTTATTTTAAAATGGTTATATCAAAATTAGGCCTTCGAACATGTTGTTTCGAAACAGTTGTTTCAAACAATGGTGTTGTTTCAAAACAACATGTCCAAACGCCGTTGTTTCGAAACAACCATTTCGAAACAACAACTATTTTGATTTTCTGCTAGGTTTTACTGTTTTGGAATAATGGCCATTATTTCGAAACAACGGGACCTGTTGTTTTGAAATAACAGTATGTTGTGTGGACATAAGAATTTTTATTTTGAAACAACAGGTGTTGTTTCAAAATAAAACTGTCGTCTGAACACAGCCTATGGATGCAGGGCAATATGGGTAATGGTATTTGGAGTGATCTGATCATAGATATGTCAATATCTGTAAGTCTACTGAAGAGAAATATGAAATCCTGTCCTTTGTAATATGCTGCTTTCTTGCTTGATCAAACTCTGTTTAGATGAGTTAAAGAACAAAAGCTACCATTAGCAAAATGAATATTAAAAGAGGGGTCACCCCCTCCTTCCAGCCTAGTGAAGTAAATACAGGGGTGGGGTTTGCATAGCTCAGTCTGGAGCTATGCTTGAGGCATTGCATCAACCCCTGGGTCCATTGTCAAATGGTAGATCTGGCTAGGCTTCTTATGAAGCCTTTCTTTGTTATTTTAATGGAGGCAGCTGCCTGCAGCTACTTGAGGTTTAACAGCTGAAATCACCAAGGCTATTTCGATACAAGTTCAAATCAAATCATAGGGCTGGAAGGGACCTCGTGAGATCATTGAGTCCAACCCCCTGGGAATTGAACCCAGGACCTTCTGCATGTTAAGCAGAGGTGTTAGCCACTACACTATTTGCAGGGCCTGTTTTAATACAAGTTGTATTGAAATAACACTTTATTTCAAAATAAGTGAATGCAAAGTAAGGAAAAAAGCTCAGAGCGAAATAGCATGTTCAGTCAACAGTTATTATGAAACGAGTCACCATTGTTTTGAAACAACCTGTTCAGACGACATTGTTTCGAAACAATCGTTTCCAAACAACGTTGTTTCATCCCCACATGGAGTTTAAGTTGTTTCGAAACAACAGTGCGTCGTGTGAACACGGCCTTTCTTATTTTGAAACAACCTCTGTTGTTTCAAAATAAGACTGCTGTATGAACACACCTTGAGAGAGGCAAACCCTCTCTTTGAGCTGACATCACTAAGAGAGGAAAAACCTCCCTCTGAATTGAATCACTGAAAAGGAGCAGCAGATGCAGTGGGTGACCAGCAGGTGGAACTGGTGGACAGCGGGCTGAGCCAGCAGATGGTGAAACCTGAGCATGAGTGACCAGTTGGTGGAGCTGGTAGACAGCAGGTGGAGCTAGCGGGTGGTGAGAGCGGAGCGTGAGTGACCAGTGGGTGAGCCAGTGGACAGTGGGTGGAGTCAGTGGATGGTGAGCGCTGCCAGCAGTGGGCTAGACGGTGTCAGTGACCAGTGGGCGGAGCTGGCGGACAGCGGTTGGAGCCAGCATATGGTGAGAGTGACCAGTGGGTAGCACTGGTGAACAGCTGGTATGAAGTACATTCCCTAAACACCTTGGGTTTGTTGGGAACCTGTTTAGCACTGATTCTCCAGATCATTGCTAGTTTTGCTATTGAGTCCACATGTGCTGTTATGCTATGTGGGATCATGTTGGGAACTTGTTCTGCACTGATTCTTCAGATCAGTGCTGATTTTTGTTATTGGGCCTTTTACATTCTGTTTTTATTACTATTAAAAGTTCTGTATACTACACTCAGACTCGCGCTTGCAAGTGGGGAAGCATCACCCCTTTGGGGTGCCCAGGGAATAGTGCATGGTTTCCCAGAAAACTGGGTTGGGGCTCAAACCAGTTGGTGATGCAACATTATTTGGAAACCCCTAGATATAGAATCTGACCCTTGTTCTGCCATCTCACCCTGGCAGAAATGTTATATGTAATTGAAACTTCAGAGTAATTTTAAATAATGCAGAGGATTATGAAGACCCACACATTCAGGAAAGTGGGGAGTATAAAAAAGTGTTTTTGTTTTGTTTTTATCCTGAAAATTCAGGTTCCATTTTCTTTTATTTTATTTTATTGGAATTTAGTCAGATGTAAACACTCTTTTTACAACAATCTCTAATTATCCAGGCATCCAGCATTCATTATGTCTAAACGCTCCTTCACTAAGTGCATAAAGGTACATATTTAGGAAAAACTAAGAGAATAATCACAGCTAAAACATGTGACTTAACCTCTCTTTCCCCAGGCAATATGAAAAAAACATCACAAGAAATACTGGAAGCAGGTATAATTTTCACCTGTGCCACTTTAGTAAAAGCTCCCAAAGAAAGATCTTTAGCCCATTTCTGCCCCATTCACCAATAATACTTTTGTGCATCTCAAATTAGGACCAAGTTCCAAACCTGTTGTATTTCCAGTACTACTGTTAATACAAGCATGACCATCTTGCTCTATAGTAAATCTAGAATAAGTGTAGTAAAATGCAATAATCCGATGTACTCTGTAGAGCTAACAAGACACTTTAATGAAAATATTTATGAGGGGGAAAGGCCCTTATATTTGCAGCAGTGGCAGCAATGCCATGCTTTCAATTTACTTACATGTCGTTTATTGTGTACATTGCTGTTTTCAGTAATGAACATTATTTCTGTCTGTATGATCATTTTACCATCCTCCTCTTGCTTTCAGCTTTCTTTTCTCTTGGCTAATCCAAGAGCATCCTAGTAATTGATACAAAACCTTTAAAAATGAACTTAAGGTGAAGTTTTTGACAAACTCAGGCACATGCTGAGACAACTCAATCAAAGTCTTTTGGATGTCAACTGCCTCCATCTTTCCCCCAGTATTTCCTATCCCCTTTTAAACCCTGATTCTCATTCTTTTTATGCCATCTGCCAATGACCAGTTCCCCAACCCAGGTGCTTCTTACACCCTTCTACATTTCCTTGCACTACCATGCCTGTCTTTTCTTGTATCTCCTTGTGGCACCATTTCCATCCTGCTCTGTCTTTTGAAATAGCTGCAGTAATGGTGTTATCCCGTTTAATTGACATACATTCATTATTCCCCTTGATTTCTATGGGAGCATGATTAACTCTTTGCTGCATTTACATAATTTCAAAGCTACCAGCAGTGGCATGGAAAATGGGGTCATGTGGGAAGGTAAATTGACTGACTTTTTGTTTTATATATCTGGAAACAGTGGGTTTAAGTGTGTAGTGAGTCTGCTCCCCTGGAAAACAGGGGTTTCCAGTATTCATCTTTCTACCTAAACAAATTAATTTGTTCACTGGCTTTGACCCTTCAGTCCAGCTCTGGTTTTATGATTCTTTGAATTTCTTAGTACTATAGATATTTAATAGTGTCTAGTGATGTCCAGATCTCGAAACTAATCTGCAATTAAGGGAACAGGCAATGTTAATATGCAATATGAAGCAGAAATCAATGGCTACCACTGGGATTGCAGCCACGGGGGTTTTCCCAGCATTGGCACATCACTTTCATTTAGATTTTGTACAATTTTTATTCCAATCAACATATTGATGCAACTCATATTTTAAGTTTTCCCATCTCTCTCTTGCTCAGTGCTTTGGGAGTTTAGTCAAGGCAGTTTCCAAAGGGATAGCCATGTTAGTCTAGTCCAGCAAAACAAAACAAAACAAAACAAAACAAAACAAAACAAACAAACAAACAAACAAAAAAAAACAAAAAACAAAACAAAACAAAAAAAAACCAAGGAGTCATGTGGCACTTTAAGACTAACAGATTTATTTTTCGCATGAGCTTTTGTGGGAGAAAATCCCACTTCATCAGATGCTTCGAAGATGGGTGAACTTACAGAATAGAATGAAATTAAATGCAAGGGGGTGTAAAACATAGGATCAGGTCATACAGTAACATCAAATCAGAACAGTTGTTAGGCTCAAACCATGGGAAGCCTGAAGTCAAATGACCTTTCGTAATGGGAAAAGAACCCATAGTCTCGATCAAGTCCTGCTTTCACAGAATTTAGCTTGCATATTAAGTCTTTAATGGTGAGGATGTTATAGCAGCAGAATCTGTCCTGATGTAAAACTTTCTAGTAGCCTTTGAGAGTTATCTACAACACTGTAGTTTATATAAACTGTTGTGGGGTGCAATATTGTTCTGTTGTTGTTTCTTAGTTGCATAATAGATTTCTTCAGCTAAATTCAGCTAGCTATTCCTTCTTTCTATTGACTGAACTATTGATTAGCAATGAGACTAATCTGAGCAGCGAATTTCAGTAGTCTGTCTCATTAAGCATGGAATTAATATTTTTTATTCTATTATCTTGTGTTATTTACTTATATTGTAAGGAAAGAATGAGTGCATAAATAGCTGGTAGGTATTTTATGAAATCATATAATCAAATCATTATGTGAGAAATTTCTGTGTTGGTTTTCCATGGATTAAAAAACAGAGTTAATTTGGAATCAAAATTAATCTAGCTGGTTTTAACCTAAACAATCAAGTTTTCCACTATAATATCCAATATTGCTTCTTTGTGTGTGTGTGGTTTTTTAATGAACTATTTAGGCTAAAATAGCCATTCAAAGTAATTGTTTGACCATTCCTGCTTTGTTTGGGGCTTTGAATGTTCTTATGACATAAATTAATCTGGTACATCTGGATTCCTTGTATTTTGGCTGGCATCTCTGAGAAGTTCAGAGATGACTACAATAACCCAAACCAGAAATGTGTTGTGAATTCTTCTTCATACTTGTCCATGGGGGGGTGGGGGGGGGAGATAAGGAAAGGGGATGTATGCCCACAAAGGCCCTGAAGGGATTACTGTAGACCTGAGGGGGCCTATTAAAAAACCTGACAGTACCTGTGAGAAAGAGCAAACCCAGCTTAATTGATAACAAAGCCCAGAGGGGATGGAATGTGTGATGATTATAAAGTCAGGACATTTGTAGAAAAAGAGGGCTTCACAGAGAGAATTTATAGGTTAGAAGAGGTAGGATATGGTTCAGAGAGGCTAAAAGGAGTCTGATGGAGCAGATCTTGGCTGCCAGCTACATGGTCCCAGAACTGAAACCCAGAATAAAGGGAGGGTCTGGGTCCCCCTAAGAACCACTGAAGAAGTTGGGGTGTAAGCCCTTGAAGTAACAGGTGTAAAGACCATGTAGCCAAGAGATGGATGTAAGGCATCATGTAAGAAATCTGGATTATAGTTTGGTTGGTCTCTCTATTGTCCCAAAAGGGATAGAATGAAGAGTGACCTGGCTAGATAGTTAAATTGCATGAAGACTGACACTACAGTGAAAGTGCAGTCACTTTGTGGGGGGGGGAGGGCATAAAGGGAGACAGCTGGTACCCTATACTTGGCTACAATGAGGTATTCCTCCGTGAGTGAAGCAACTACAAGGTGTTAGAGAGTTCCAGTCAGAACATACTACTTGGCTGAAAAGAGAATTCTGAAAAATACTTGGGACAGCAAGTTCCTCAAAGGCACAGATGGGAATTTGGTGCTCAACTCCCACTGATTTTCAATGGAGTTTAGGGGTCTACCTGCACTTTGAAAGTCTCTACTGTTAAGTGCAGTGAAAGCTGAAGAGAGGGCTCTTAAACCCCTCACAGCAGCCTGACTGTGGTTTTATTCTGGGAACACAGTATAACTATTAACATTTGTATTTCAGTACATCAGCTCAGATGTACCAGTTAAAGTTTGACATTTGTTTTCCTCTCATAAAGTGCTGATTTCAATTTTGCAGAAGTGGTAAACATTTGAATACTGAAATATTTTATCTGAAAATGGAAAGATTTCAGTTGAAAACCATTGAATATGTTCTGTAAATGTCACTATGGTGCTTCCTGGTACTTGTGGTTAACATGTTTCATGCTCCTGTTTTCTTCCGTAGGGCAGATTTGCTGCTAGGACTGCAGATCTCAAAGAGCTCAAAAGGCTGTCATCACTACATTTCTGGTTTTAAGTAGTATCAGAGATCCTCATGACAAAGTCCTGGTTAACTCTTGAGTATTTGCCTCAGTTATAGACACTGGTGACCAGCTGTTAACATAAACCAGCAAAGTTGCCATTTGGACTAATAGCTTTTGCCTTTGCACACCGTGAGGCTCAGCAATGTTGGTTAGCCTGGCCCCACTCGTGGTTTACATCAGTGCAACTTTACCACTGACAATAATCAGAATAGTGTAAGCAGGCCAGCACTGTTAAACCCAGGTTCACAAAAAATTAGTCAAGCCTCCAAACATGACAACCCTGTGAGTTCTAATAAAGTTTGAGATCTTGATTTGCTTTGTGTTTTTAGGGCCTCTAGAAGTCACTCTTTCCAGCTTTTCTTTGAAGCCAGAAGGGCTAGAAACTTTAAAAAAAGAGGAAACAAAGGGGAAAAAAAATACCCTAAACCTGATAGTCTCACTCCACTTTACGGGGTTTTTGAATACTACAAGACTCTTGATATTTGATAACATCAGGCGTGTTTGTGGTACTTCCAGTGCAGTTTCAGCTCCAAAACGTGTGTCTAGCTTGTGTAAACTTCCAAGCCAGACCTACCTTTTGAAATTTGCCCAGTGTTGTTTCATAGATTCATGTATTTTAAGGCCAGAAGGGACCAATATGATCATCTAGTCTGTGGAGCAAGTAAGATTTTTCCCAATTAATTAACAAAACTAGGTCTGCTTCTGCCAGAGGGTGAATATGAATGGCTCAAAGGGTGAAATTAGGTTATAGGAAAGTATTTAAAATACCTGTCATCTCAGGTGGGTACATGCTCTTGTTCTTTTATAGATAAAAGTACAAAAGTTCCTGTCAGCATTTAAGACTTTGGGGGGGGGGGGTGATAGAAGAATAAAACTTGCAAATCAGCCACTCATGGGCAGCCTATCTTCTGGCAGATTTCAAAGATAACTGCACCGCAGATAAACAACTGCCGGTATAGCCTGATAAGGAGACAGATGTCAGTGCTTGAAGATCATCCTTCACTAATATTTGACTTTGCACTTTCAACTGGATGTGAAAGAGAATCCTTTAATTGTTTTACTGAGGCACATGTTCTTGTCTCAGATCAATCTTTTTGTATGTTAAAGAGAAATGATTGGACAATCACTACAATACACTATTGCAATAACATTCACATTATGAAAAAAGCAGCATTGAACAGAATTAGAATAACATATATTTTATATATTTGGGGCCACATTTTAAAGATGGACTACCTTAGCATAATGCCTAAATCTGCATTTGCATACTCAAATCATCACTTCAGTATACTACTTACACGATTTGGTAAAAATCTGGATATCCTGCTCAAGTGCTAATAATATGGACTAATCAAATAATTACAGCACCATATTTTAAGATGGCTTGAGTGATAGATCTTGAATACCATCATATGAAAATCATAATCCTACAGTTTAGACTTACAAATGTTTTGATGCCATTCCTATTTTGGATGTATTCAATGCTTAAAATGCTGGATGTACTCAATGCTGGGGATATGCATTTTACAACTGCATGGTCTCATGCCAGCCTTCAAAGTTCAGGTTTAGACATATAAAAAAGTGGCCTTATTTTGAAAAGTGCTGAAGATAATAGAAGCTGCTAGGTGCTGTGGACTTCTGGAAATGTAAAATATTCCCCCATCCATTGACACTTCTCAGAAAAGTGTTCCCAGAACATAATTATTAAGGTTTGCCCATCACTATTTATCTGTCTATATATATATATATGAGGCATGGCCACACTGCAGCCTGGGAGCCACATTTGGCTCTTGAGCCCTGCAAATAGCATAGTGGCTAGCACATCTGCTTAACACACAGAAAGTCCTAGGTTCAGTCCCCTGGGGGTTGCACTTGATAATCTCATGAGGTCCCTTCCAGCCCTATCATTTGATTTGAATGGAAAACTGCAGCTCTGGGAAGAATGTCAGCAAATCAATTTAGGAAAGCAGCCCCAGTCTAGGAATTCAGGAGGGGGTCGGGATGGTGGGGAGAAGTGCAGCATGGTTGGGATTTTAAAAAGACTTTCCACTAGCCTGCAGTCTTCTACATCGAGCAGCACCTAAGTTTTTTTTTTTTTTTTTTACTGTATAGGCCTAGTTTTCATGGTAACCTTAAGTAATTTATTAGAATCTGACATTAGTAGGATCAATATTTGTCCTCTTTTTATGATAAAATTAAAGTGTGCAATGAATTTTAAACTTAGTAATTTTAAAGTAGATAAAAGTTAATGGCCATATGCCTCAGTGCAGCTCTCGAAGGTTTAATAATCAACTTGTGTGGCGCTTGAGTTCCATAAGTTTGGCCACACCTGATATATACATTCCTTTCCTCTGTAAAAGAAAGAGTCGAAATAGTACAAGAATTCTTGTTCCACAATGTGCAATTATCACAGAGTGGAAAGTCAAGAGGTAAAAGAAAAATGGAGGGATAAAAATTGAGCAAAAGTTATAACAAATTGAAATGTCTTGTCATTGCAAACACAGACTGCCTGAGAGCTGCACTGGGAAGCATTAATATTTAAAGATATTCTTCAGGACATTTCCAAGCATCTCATGTGAAACACCTCTGCCTATTTAACACATAAATATTTTAAGATGTCAATATTTTGCACACACAAATGCCTACATCACTGCGAGGTAAATGTTTTCACATGCTTACAGTAGTGCAACACTACGGAAATAGTGTAGTAGTGGGAGAACTCACGAGTGGTGGGTGGTTTCACTTAATCTATCTCCAACAAGCAAAAGACTGTTAAAAACTAATGCATTAAAGTAAAGAAATGTGCTACACATTATTCTGCTAACACACAAATGTGGGTCAAGACTTCAGAACTGACTAATGTGGAAGAAACAAAGCTTCCCATTGTGTTTAAGGCAGATCTGTCAAAGACACTTTATTAAAAGATACAAGTCATCACAGGGAGAGAGCTCAAACCAGCAGAGTTTCCCCTGCTAGTTATGATTTTGAAGACCTATCTTCAGATGCCATGAAGGGGTCTTGTTTAAAAAGAGTGGCTGCTCCAGCTGGTCTGAAATTTAGGCCTTTTTAAGACAGTTCAAGCTGGGGGGTCCTAGCAGACATTCCAAATCGCTGGTCACCAGGGGCATCACCTGGGCACCCCAGGGCACGTGCCCCAAATCCCAGTACCAGTGCCCTGGATCTCCGGCCCAACTGCTGTGGCTGCTGCGGCCCCATCCCCCATCGGGGATGTGGGGCCCGGCTGCCCGCGGCGGTGTGGCAGCACCTGGCCCTGTCTGCGGCCAGGGGGCGGGGCCTGCAGGCTGGGGGCGGGGGCGGGGCCTGGGCCCGTGCCCCGGGTCCCTCCCCCAGCCAGCGATGCCTCTGCTGGTCACTTGGTCCTGGCTATTCTCAGTAATCCTCCCCAGCCTAGCAGTCAAAAACCATGTCAACTAACTAGCAAAACTAAAAGAATTTCCTCTAGTCTCATAGGAAGATTCACAACTGATGTTCAGAAAATCTTTGGGGTTTGCTTTTATCCTAATGAATTACAATGGTAAAATCACCATTTAAAATACTTGATTAAGGCCATATACTGTCATAGATTTTTGATCCACTTCCTTATTGAAATTAATGGAATTCCCTGTGTAGATTGCGATAGCAGACCCAATCTTCACTGCATTTGATAACTGCAGCTTAGCTAATATATCTGGTGTTGTAGGGTGCCTTCCTTCTCCATTCACAACGCTTACTGAACTCACTGGAAATCAAGAGTGAAAATTGGGATTGAATTTATGGCCCATATGTGGAAAGTAGCACAAATAATGTCCATATTTATCCTAATTTCCATGCTTATATGAGACCTGCATTTGCTCAAGAATAAGACCTCGACAGAGGAGTACTCAAATATACTTTATAGCTGGGGTGCTGAGGTCCATTGAACCAGGCTGTAAAGCTTGTATATAATAGAAATAACTTCAAAACAACAGGTGTGGTACACCACTAGTTCCAGCACCTGTGCCTAGATATTATCGAGTTTTCATTTATTCAGCACCAGTATAGGTAGATTTTGAAAGTGAGTGGGTTGGATCTTTCAACATACAATTCTTCAGAATGCTTGGAGGATTTCCTTAGGACACAAGTAATATTTGGTAAATTTAATGGAATTTCCTCTGGTTAAAGGTAAATATTCTAGGTCTCCCCAGACGGATGGGAAATGAGTCTGACATGCTGTTGAACATCAGTTCCCTAGAGCAGGCCAGCATGGAAATTTGGTCAGAACAATGTTGCTGGCCAAGGTGGGGGAGAATTAGTTCTTTCTTTCTTTTTTCCTTTGAACAATGTATTAATAAATATGTCCACTCTGCTTTGTTTCTTTTTTCACTCAATAGAAAAGTGATTAAGTCACCACTTTAACTCTTTCCTAGCACATTGTTGTAGGACACATTTGTCCAGCTGGATGATCATGATCATCAACTCAGTAGCATCAGTAACTGTGTGGATAGCACTATATATTGTGTTCATAAACACTGCAGCAAGCAGAAGTCTCGCTTTATGGGATTTCTCGCTTTAGGTTGAGATCTTTCATAAGTGAGTACTGACAGAAGTAATAATTGTAACAAGAGTGATTATGCACTACTCCTCTTTGACAGCTATGGGCATCAGTCCTTGAATAGCTGCAGTCTGAGGGTTGCATCACAAAACACACAAAATAGGTCAGACCATTAGCTGGTGGAAAGCCATATTGCTTGCTGAAATCACTTGATCTACACTGATGTTCACTAGCTGAAAACCAGCCCCTTAACAGGACATCCTCATTAACTGTAACAGTGATTTATTTACAGTGTAATTCCAATTCTGCAAACTTCATCACATTCCACCAAGTGACCAACCAGAGTTCCATGAGCTGTGACAATTAATTTACATAAGTGATTTTTGTTTCACTAGCCAGTTGGAAAAAGTGGAGTACACGGAGAACATTCTAATTGATTCCTTGAGTATATTTAGGAAATCCTATTGCATGCGGCCTTTGAATGTCAGCCCTGAAAAGACACACATGGGTTTTCTACCTGAAACACCATCACAATCATTTCGCTGTCCTAACAGGGCTTTTAGAAAATCACGTCTATACTTGTCCTGTACTCATCGCTTATGTTAGGTGGATGCAGTCTCAAGGTGTCCTACAGTGTGTCATGCTGTTCACTACTTGAGTAGCGTGTCAAAACAGCTTAAGGGGCTCATGTTACTTGTCCCTAAGAGTGCATCATCACACTTGTCATGACCAGAGATAATAATACCATCCATCCTGCTTTCTGATACTTGTTTCCCCCAGGAATGTGAATTTAAGCTATTATGTTTTGGGGACATCTCTGCAAAGTAAATTTGTGGACAATGGCATTTTTATACTTCTCTGTACCCTCCAATATTTGGATCTGGTTGGGTTCAATTCATTTAAAGAATGGGTGGTGGTGGGAGCTGGCGAGGACATTTTTGTCTTAAGTCAGATAGTGTTCTCATCCTGAACAAAGGAAACAAATCACTGGAAGGGTCTTTTAAACAACAGGGATTTGAAGGTAAGTGTGACAGCCAGGGGCATTGCTGCCCTGGGGAAGGACCTGGGGCACGGGCCCCAGCCCTGCCCCCTGGCTGCAGGCCACAACCCTGGCCCTGATTCTGCACTTGGGCCAACTTGGCCTCGGGTGCCTGCTGCCTCCAGCCTGGCCGGGGACAGGGCAGAGAGCAGTGGGTAGCCCAGCCTAGGATGGGGCCGGAAGCAGCTGCAGCCGCCACGGGCGGTCGGGCCCCCGATCTCAGGCTGGAGACCGGAAGAGGCAGGAGGCTGAGGGCCAGGACTCAGGGCACTGGCGCTGGGATTCGGGGCATGAGCCCTGTGTGCCCAGTGCTAGCTACACCCCTGGTGACAGCTGCCTGCTTCTGTATCTTCGGGAGATGTCACTATATTGAGTGCATAGATCACTGTGGGCCCAGGATTGTCTGTAATTCCACAGGGGAGCGTGAGTGCAGCTCTTTCCAGAACTAACAACAGTGGGGTTGAGGAGATTTTCACTCATGCTGTAACACATTCCCAGTGACACCATCACCTGATGAGAGTTACTCTGGACTTTAAAGAGACAATGAAAGGACTTTAGGGAAAACAGCTTGAGCTTAAACTGTGTTAGAACCTGCTTTGTTAGCCAACAAACAGACAGGGCCTTCTGTCCAAGCAGGGGCTGGGGAAAGTTTTGAAGGAAGGACACTGACCTTCATGGTGATAGCAGAGTGAATGATGATCTTTGGTTAGCTCATTAGCATACCTGTAGATTTTTATGGCTTTTAATATCTTCTCAATAAAGTTTTTATCTTAAGAATCAATTTGTTTGTTTAGGAAAAGCAGTATGGTAATTTGGAACCATTTGATGTTACCCTGTTCATAGCCTGAAAAAAGCAAAGAAGAGATGCTGGCCTGCTTTGGAACTCAGACTTGCTGAAGGAATTCACATGGTGAGGCAAGAAAATGTCCAGCTTGGGAAAAACCCCGGTCAATGAGGTCTTCACCTAGAGTAGGTGATAGCTGAGTAGTTAGAAGGCTAAGAATGGAAGTGCTAGCTGGATGAGAGAGGGGTAATACAGGTATGCAGTTGTCCTGAATGGTGACAATAAACATTGTGAGTTCATTTGCATTCTCATAGAAAAAACAAGGAGTCCTGTGGCACTTTTAAAGACTAACAAATTTATTTATTGCACGAATTTCCATGGGAGAAAAATCCCACATCAATTTGCTGTAACAGTCTGACCTGATCTTATGACTTAAACTTACCTGCATTTATCTTCCTCCAATTCATCTGTACTTCTCCATCTTCAGCCATTTCATGAAGTGTGATTTTCTCTCACAAAAGCTCATATCATAAATAAATTAGTCTTTAAAAGTGCCACAGGACAGAGGGGTTAAAGTATAATTTATTGGGCCCCTGAAACCCTCCTAAATTGATGGACCACCCTCACACCAGTGCGCCCCCCCCATGGTGTGGACCCCTCTCATGCCAGTGCAGGGCCCCCTCATGTAACCCATCTACTGCCCCCAAATACCTGCCCCCACCCCAGCTTCTGCCCTCACATGCCTACCCCCACCCCAGCTACTGCCCTCCCATGCCTACCCCCCACCCCAGCTACTACCCCAGTCCCCGTCTCCCTGCTGGCCCCAAACCTTCCCCAACCCCCTGCCCTTTCATGCTGTTTTCCCCTGCTGCTCTAGACTGACCCCCTCACCCTCACCTTTCCATGCCGGGCCAGCTCACCTGTCCCCAACCCTATCCCCGGGTCCCCCTAACCGGGCCAGCGTGTCACTGCAGAGCAGCCTCAGCCCAGGTCAGGGCAACTCTCTGACTCCTGGAATGCACACCCTGCTGTTTTTAGAGGCTTAGCGTCAGGGGGCCCTAAAAATAGAAAATGGAGCCAGAATGTTGCATTCCAGGGCCTGCTATTTTTAAATTGTGGGCCCCAGAATGCAGCATCCTGGCCCCATTTTCTATTTCCAGGTGTCCCCGAACACCGAGCTCCTAAAAATAGTGGGCCCTGGAACACTGTTCCAATGCATTCCAGCTTACTTTAATCCCTGCCAGGACTCCTTGTTTGTTTAGATGAACTAGACTAACATGGCTACCCCTTTGGAACTTTTGCATTTTCAAGATGGTCTATGCCAGGGGTGGCCAAACTTATGGAACTCAAGAGCCACACAAGTTCATTATTAAACCTGCACGAGCTGCACTGAGGCATGTAGCCATATACTTTTACCTACTAAATTGATTTGCTGATGTTCTTCTGTGAGCCACACTTTTTCATTCAAGAGCCATATGCGGCTCCCGCGCCACAGTTTGGCCACACCTGGTCTATGCTGTTTATCTAGCGCTCCAAATACTATCATTTGATTTAACACAACTGAGTTCAATTAAAGGCAATCAATTCTCACTTTGTTATATCAGTAACCTAAGTATATAAATGTAGCACACACATACACTGTGTAAATGCATGTTAGTGTTGATGTAACTCTCTGGATTTCCCTAGTTTCTCTTCTTTGTTCTGCCTCTAAGTGTTCTAGAAAGCCTATTATCCTTGATTAGTTTGGATCCACAGATAATTCATTATCCTCCAGGAAGCCAGAAAGTGTCTAAAAGCTTTTAATGGTGATCATAAAAAGAATAATAAAATGAAAGAAGCCACCATGGAAACAGCAAAGAAGTGACCAATGTGCTCTATAGAAGGGAACTGTGTAAATTATATATTGGCTGAGAATCCAAGTAACAACTGGAGTTGGGAGACAGCTTCATTTAACGATGTGTGTATGAAGACACTCTTGTTGAAATATCCAAGATGTCATGAAATGGCACTGCCTTCAATGAAGCAGAAACACTAGGCAGCGTCACAGGAAGAAAATACTTATTTGAAAGGCTATCTCAAATGAGTGTCTGCTTCACCCTTAGTGACTGATTTGGTGGGAGCACTGGGGTTTTTAAAATCCAGGATTAATTGATATTTTCATTCTAGCAATGCAATGCTTCCTTAAGCTAGGCTACAGTCCTTGGGCGATAACAGGAGTCTCCACTCATTACTTTCCTTTGGACTTCATGCATTTTCCTAGTAATGAGATGTGATAAGTGCTGTCCCCATGTTTCCTGGACTCTGTGCAAAGACAAATATGTCTTATATAATCTGCCTGGTACTCTTCCACCTTTTAGATGGAAACACGAAGAGGAAGAGATCTGAGCTGCAAGTCACTAGCAGGAGGTGAAAGGAATACACATTACCATTAGCCTGTATTAATGTAAGGAGGAATGCCCTCCAGCTAGCAGGTCAGAGGTGACTGCTAGGAAAGGCTGCTGATAAAGGAGGACCCCTGCTCAGTGATGCATATAGAAAAGCTTTGTATCAAGTCATTTGTCATGCCCAGAAATAGCAAGTTTTACTACAAAAATCCCAGATCGGTGCTGCATATTCTTCAGCTCTATGCACTGGTGCTTTATCTACTAAGTATTTTCACATAAATTGACAGCTCTCTCTCACAGAGCATGCATAACAGCCCCCCATGTGTAGGCCATTGGATAGTTCAGATTTGTCTTATGCCTAGAATTGGCCTTAGAGAAAATGGGTATGTCAACGCGAGGCTTTTATTTCGAAACAACAGGGGGACGGGTGCCTCAGCCCCCTCGCCCCCCACCCTGGCAAGGGGCACCCCTGGGGCTCTGCCCCCCACCCGGGCTCAGGGGGAGCTGCCGGCCCCGCAGCCTGGTCAGGGGGGCTGCAGCCCCCGCGGGGTGGCCGCTCCATGGGCGGCTCACCTCGCCACTGGGGCTGCCGCCAAGCCCAGCGGCGGGGCCGGGGGGCACCCCGCCCCGGGAATCCCCAGGCGCCCCGCTCCTGTTGGGAGTCGCGGGGGGCGCCCCACCCCAGGAATCCCTGGGCGCCCCGCTCCTGCCTAGGGTGCCCTTCCCTTAACTCGAAATAGCAAGTCCACTGTGTGGACATGCTATTTCAATTCTCCCTTCTAATTGTTTTTTGGTTATTTTGAATTAAGTTGTTTCAAAATAAGGGTTTTATTTTTAAATGATTTGTTTCAAAATAACTTGTTTCAAGACACTGCCCTATGTGTGGACATAGCCAATGTCTATAGAGTGGAGTTATGAGCAGTTGATGTTTGGAATTGCTCTTGCATTTCAACACCTCAAAAGATGGTTGAGACACTTCAAAGTGGAAAAATGCATGGAGTTACTGGCATTCCTGACTGATATACAGTACATGTTGCATGAAGATTTGTTACCTCTACCATTCCATCCACTTTCTCCTCACTACTATTTTGTCTAGAAGGGAGAGCTTAGTTGTATATTGTTTGATACTTGTGCCCAAACCCAGCCAGTCACACTTCTTAATACAGATCTGTATCTATGCTGTGCATGGCACCAAAGTCTGTGGGAGAGAGAGAGAGCTCATGCCATCTGCTGTGACATACATTATCAAAAAGTACTGGACACACACATTATTGACTGAATCACAATGAAAGGTAAGCCTGTACATCACTAGAACAAATATGGGGCATTGTCACAGATGAAGTCCATAGCAAATATACAGAGATTATCATCATTTTTTCCTCTTGCGAGATGTAAAACTGCCGAGACAGATGTGTAGAGTTTTGCATAAGCAGAAATTCATATTGTCCGCTCCTGATTGCTTCAAAAAAATCAAGCTGGACCCAGACACTGGGCAAGTTCTGAGTCATCTCAGACCACATCTAGCTCAAAAAGGAGATTTGCTCAAAAGAACCACAAACTAAAGGTCAGATTTTTTCAGTCTTGCTTTCAGCAAAACTTCATTGAGCACAGCAGCAATCTTGCAGGTGCAGCAGTTGCAGGATAAGGCCTGAAATTCCATGTTAATATGTTCGTTCAAACTTATGTTATTTCTTTTTATATTAAATCACAGATCAGTAATTTTCTTCAGGGCCTCCTGACAGGTCCCATTTATATACACAGTGTAACCAATTCACAATAGTACCTCTAGTTCAGCAGGGGGGGAAAAAAAGCACTACACTGCAATTATAGTATAATTAAAATAAAACTATCTGCTTGTTACCATGCTTCAGGCATGTATGTTTCAGCAGGTTGTAATGATCTTTTGGCTTCTACAGGACCACATTTTCAGTGCAACATGTTCACTCATGTTTGTAGGCATTGCTTCATGTTCCTTTAGCCCTTCCACTAAACTTTAGTGACATGAAGTGTGGGTCCAATGGAAATTGGTCTATTGACTTGACTGATATTTGGTTATGACCTTGCATGAGGAGCCCAAGAGTGACGGTATCCTGGAGGGTAGAGGAGGTAGTTGGAAGTTCTTAGATGGAATATTCTCATGCAGCCAGGCATACTCCAAGAAGAAACAAGGTGGGAACCAGTCCTGATTGTGTCATTGATCCATACCAAAAATGTGAAGAGGATGTTCATTTTGTGGTAAAACACTGGAAAGTGGTTCCATGCATAATCTTAACTCTTCCTTTTGCAAGCATCCATGTCCAACATTTTTAATCGCACACTCAGTTATATTTCAAATGCTGCAACATACTCTCAGGCAGTGCTTGAAAGTCAGTTATGTCAGCTATGAAATAAAAGAGGCAAACATTTACTGGAACTTTGGTTGTAGCTGGCCAACCTTTCATTCATCATCTTCTCCTATGTGGCCAAAATGGAGAAAGAAGGATATCATTAAAGAAGGCTATGCAAAGTTTCATGCTGGTTTATCCCAACTATTGAAAAGATGATCTTACTGGAGCCAGCTTAGCTTTGACCACTCACCACTAGCCAACACTGTGTGACAGTGGTTACAAAAGTTTTGCTTATATAATTCTTTCCCATGCTTATGCAACTGGGGGAAAAAAGAATCAAAATTAATGTAGGGCTCAGTGTCATGAGAATCAAGTAGAATGTCCTTCTTGGCAGTATTTGAGCTGTGAAATTAAACTGTGCAAGAACCCATTGCTATACTTATAGACTGGGCTTGCATGATATCATAAAACATGATGACACAAATATTGCTAATTTATGTCACTATAAAGTTAAGTTGATAGTGTTACAATCAGTAGCAACATTTATACTGGCTAAGCTCGGCATTACTAATTGTACAACTATAAACCTATTTTATAGTCAAATAAACAGTACAAATAATACTGTCAGGCTTCAGTATTAATGCTGCAAATAAACCCGCAAACACATTAGCCGAGTATATCTTTTATGGTCCTAATATGCACAAGTTAAGGGTGAGTTTGCTATTGTAATCTGTGATTTTTATCAGTGTAAAAAGAAATTTACTCACTATAGTGCCCTTGTACATTTCCCTCGATGAAGCTTTTAGTATCACATTAGCTTTTCATAAATAATTGGCTATCACACCTAAAATAGGGACACGTAATAATGTTTAAGAGCAGGTAGTGCTCCAGGAATCTGAATGAGCAGGAAATCTCTCACAGAGCAGCCTCTGTGATGTCACACCTCCTCCTTGCTCTGGCTTCTGGAGCAAGTGCTCCATAGGTTTCAGGTGAGATGATCTGGACTTTGCTCAAAAGTGAGTACCACTCTTATTAGACACTGTCAGATTTCTATGCCCCCCTCTGTATTATGAAACACCACCCTCCTTCAGGAAAAAATGAAAGATAATTTGTCCAGGAGATTGATGTTGACAGAAGGCCTTGTAGCTGACATGGAAGCCTATCCATGGAAGCCTCCATCACATCTCCAAGATCCATTGGGCTGACTTCTAGGGATCCACAGGTTCATGGAATGTGTAGGGGCAGAGCTCGGCCCTTAAGGATGCAGAGGAAAGTCTTGTCTCTTAAAAGGTGTAAACCCGCCCATTCCCATTCACCTCCTATGTAGGAGGTTGCTTAAGACAGGGGAAGTCTGCCCTGAGGCTTCTTTACCTCACTTTGAGAAGCCCCAGGTCCAGTTTCCTAGTGTTGCCAGTCACTGCATCCTGCTCTCAGACCGGAGTCACTACCTGGAATGACGTTTCTTCTGTGTGGAAACACAGAGCAGTACGCGAGTCCAGGAGCCACCCTCTCAGCCCACTTGCTTCATCCTCCCAGCTTCAGTTAAATCTGACTCTGCTTGCGGAGGTGGGTGGAGGCAAAGGGGATTTGTTGACAGGAACCAGGAACCTCTCCCAACATGCAGCAGTTTGCAGTCCATGGCATGTAGTTCCCACTGCTGCTGCTGAAGTATGCTGCACCTTGGGCTCCAATGGGTTTTCCCCTTGTCAGATTTAATGTGTGCCTTAATTTCTAGAGCTAGGCAGGTAGTAGCAGATGGCCTGGACTCTACCATGAGTAGTACCCATGTAGTAAAAAGCAACTCAGTGAGACAATGACTGAGGGCTGCTGAGCTTGGAAGAGTCTGGATGATTAGTCCCTGATTCAAGCAGCGTTTGGTACTGGGTGTTCAGTGTCAGGCTTTACAACTACACAAGGAGTGTTTTGCCCAGATCCCAGATGCTGGGGAAAAGAGGAGTGCTGTAGTTAATCAGGAGTTTAGAGTAATCAGGTTTCAGGTTGGCAGGGTTGACCTGCACTTGAAATAAGTGTATTAGGCAGCCTGAACCACAGGAAATGAATCCTACACAGAGAACAGAAGCCCGACCTTGTAACCTGTCAGTGGGTCTGCATATTCCTGCATGAGAGATGAGGTCTGTAAAGTGCTTTAGGATCCAGGCTATCTGAGAGATCTCTCCAGACTCCTAGCCCAGACTTGCAAACAACCAAAGGCAAGGCTGCCCTCAGAGAAACTTGCTTTGGTTTTACATTGACCTAGTGTGGGCTGGGTGTCTGGTAATACCAGTGACATATGATGAACAGTGCCAAGAGTGGTGGTACGCAACAACATCATCAGGGCTTTGATTCCAGATCTGATTTCTGGGACACAGTGAGCCCTTTGGGTGGACAGCACTAAAGAAGTACAAACCATGGTGATGGATGAATTAGAGAACTACACTTGGAGTTTTGCTCCCAAGCAAACAGCAAAGAAGAGTCCTCCAGAAGCAGTGCACTGAAAAGAGGGTGAGGTGTGTCAGGGAATGAGTGACCACCCACTGCTCTGTAGTTAAGGGACTAAGTAGTTCAGTCACAGCATTCCCAGAATCCAGCAGGATCAGACACCAGGTCTCCATGTTCCAAAGGGGCAGCCGTGTTAGTCTAGTAAAGCAAAAAAAGCAAGGAGTCTTATGGCGCTTAAAGACTAACAGATTTATTTATTGCATGAGCTTTCATGGGAGAAAATCCCACTTTGTCTTCAAAGCAGCTGATGAAGTGAGATTTTCTCCCACAAAAGCTTGCACGATAAATAAATCTGTTAGTCTTTAAGTGCCACAAGGCTCCTTCCCCCCCTCCCCCGGTCTCTATGGTGTTAGTTGTGTGTGTGAGCACTGCCTTTATTCCAGCATAAGGAAAGGGCCTGAATAAATGAGAAAATAGGGACAGTTTGGTGTTGACCACAATCATACTGTCCTGGGTCTCTAATGTCTGCACTCTCCTCCTCTAGAATGACTTTTCAGATTTTAATAGTGAGAGAATCACCAGGGCTTGGAGGGAATCATAAAGAGCAGGGAGACAACAGAAGCTTTTTGAAACTTTAAAACCTTCAAAACCTGATTTAGAAAACTTTCTCGCATGGAAACATACAGCTTTCAGACGCCTTTCTTCTCCAGTACATGTCCTGAGCTGCTACCTCCCTTTCAAACTCACCACTGTGGGAGACAGGGCTGCATCCATTTCAAACGCTCACTCTTCACAGCGAGTGCCACTGCAGAACAAATCTCCAGCATTAAATATCAGCCACCTGGTACAAATTAAATAAAAGAAGATACAATAAAATGAACTAATTCCTGGAACCCCCCCAGGGTGTTGTGTTCATAATGGGAGCTGCTTTATACCAGAGCCAGTGGGTATTCTTTGATATAATAACGTGCTTTCAAAATTACACAAAACATCCTGTGTATAAAAGCAGAGTGTCTGGGATCAAACCTGCATCTACACATAGTGATTTTTGGACTCACTATCTTAAAATAGGCAGGTCTTCAATGTTCTTAAAAACAGCAGAAACTGAGAGAGACTTAAAAAATAAAAAGAAAGAAAGAAAGAAAGAAGACTCTGCTGATGGGAAACATCACAATTAGCCCACCATCTCAAGACTAGAAGGCCTAAAAGTGGGCATCAGAATTCATACTTCATTACCTAATTATGTGGTTTGATTTGCACAAGGTTTACCAGGGTGAGAACACTACTGAAAATCAGGCCACTTAAGAAACTAAATGTGAACTTCAGCACTAATCTGTGACAGCACAGGGAGCTCACTGCAGGACCAGTGTAGATTTGACCATAGATCAGGTATATAGATAGTCAGCTACAATTTCTAAAGCCCTTTGGGAATCTTTTAAGACGGGAGTGCTCAGAGGTATAAGACATTGTCACTATAGGTATTCCAGGAATAAGAAATGAGCAGCCTGGCATAGGGTGTGTTCACACAGCAGTCTTATTTCGAAACAACAGAGGTTGTTTCAAAATAAGAAACACCACGTTTACATGATGTACCGTTGTTTTGAAAAAACTTAAACCCCATTTGGTGACGAAACAGTGTTGTTTTGAAATGATCCCGTCAGAACATGTTATTTCAAAACAATGGTGACTCGTTTTGAAATAACTATAAGTCCAAACATGCTATTTCGCTTTGAGCTTTTTTCCTTAATTTGAATTAACATTTTCTTAATTTGAATTAACCTATTTAAAAATAACGCCTTATTTCGATACAAGTTGTTTCGAAACAACTTGTATCGAAATAACCCCGTGTGTCAACATAGCCATAGTGAGGGAGTCGGTGGGGAAGGCTGGGGCTGAGTACAGGATGAGAAAGTGATCTTCTGATATCCTGGGCCTGCTTGACTCCTGAACCTGTCTTTTGGTCAGCCCTCCAGCCTTTCTCAGAGTCAGACCAAAGGAGCAGGGGGAAAAATCAGCTGTCTGGACAATTTTCTTTTTCTTTGCTTGGTTTAAAGAGAAGAGGGAAACCAATCAGGACCCATAGGGTATTTCTGCACTGCAATGTAATCCCATGTCAGTGGGACCTTGAGTCAGATGACCCATATTAGGGAACACTGGGCCTGAGCATCTACATTGTATATTAATCCTATTTTAAGGCATTTCTCACCTGTGCTTAAACCTAGGAATCTGGTGTTCACAGTGCAGTGCACAGATCCAGCTGAAAGTAACAATATCCCAGCATCCCTAGCATCATCCCCCCTCCAGATATGGCTACAGCAGTCCCAGGATCATGGTGCACTGTGGAAAAACTTGACTGCTCACCCTGCACATTACCCGTTAGGAGTTCTCTTTGGAAAAGGCTCTGTCTGTTCACTCTCCATGGCAAACCCAGGAAGCTCTCTGACCATGTGCTTGTAGACTGGTGATCTGAAGAAAAAGGCCTGACCTGAGCTGCTGCCCATTGCCAAAGGGGGGGGGGGGGCTTCAATTTTCAGGAAATTGGGTTGCACATTGCTTGGACACAGAAGACTTAGGGTGGAAGTGTCTCATGGAATTATGGGATGACAAGCTGGGACCTGAAATTTGAATCAAGCAGGGCTGTGTCAATACTGCAGAGAGATAGGGCTGGGTCCTGGCTGATTTCGAGCTTGGACCCTCCAGTCCTGCAGTGTCCCAGGACTCTTTGTATTTGTCCCGAGTTAGTGAAATTGCAGTATAGATGCAAGGGGGTGTGGGTAGGCGTGACCCCAGGCTCAAACATAGTCTTACATTACAGTGTAGACATAACCACAGAGTTTGGCCAATCAGAACCCAGGCCTCATGCCCTCTGCCAGCATTGAGCTTTGTGTTTTTGTGACTTTTAACAGGTCACCTGGCAATGAACACACCTGATCCTAAGGGTGCTGTGGATAAGCATTTGGCATCATCCCTCCCCCAGGGCACAACATCTGACTCAAGCACCAATCACTAGGAAACACAACCTGTGGCCCAGCAATGCCAGTTTGCACAAACCCTGTAGGCCATGAGTGCTAGCAGAATGGACCCAGAAACATACTGCCTTTGGAAATGCCAGATGTGCATGAGTGGGTTGCCTGCCTTCAGGTTATCAACCAAGACCTGTAAGCATGGGGCAAGCAGTTGAACTCAGAGAACCAGAAGCAAGACAACTATATGCCACAAATTCCACCGTCCTCACAACACCTAGGAAATCCTATTCCCGAGTACACATGGCCAAAAGGCTTGCTGGTAATCACCAGTGAGTTGGAAGTTCTGTAAAGCAGTGTCACGTCCTTTATCAGATTTGTCCTCGGCTCTAAAATACTAATCACATAAAAGTGTGCCTGGCTATCAGCCATCCCTTTAGGGAAGCATTAGATGGTCCCTACCCCTTCTTGGAATGCAACAACTCAGTGCTGTCAAAGTGGCTTCCTCCAAGCCATCTCAGTGCCATTGGATAAACCGACACTAGGCTCAAATGGCAGGGGCAGCTGTGAGAAAGCTCCAACAACAGTAGGGTAACATAGCTTCCTAGCTAGTATATTCCCACTGCCACAATACAGCTGTCTCAGTCTCAATGGGCTGTGTATGAAGAAATTAATTAAAGCTGAATTAGCTTTGATGGATGTGACTGCATGTTTGGATGCCTCTTGAATCTCACCATCCATAGAAACAATCCATTATGGGAACAAAGTGAGAGAGAAAAAGGGGTTTTCTGCTACTCTCCTGCCTATGGACTTATCACCAATTCTTCTGCCAAGCCAGTGCAACTGGATATGGTCCAGCAATGGCTCACTCCTAAGAATAAGGAAAGATGATGCCAGCACCATCTCATACCTATTTCAGGGAATCAGGTCATCAACTCTGCCTGCCCTATATGAACTACAAAGGCATGTCCACACACAGTGTTTACATTGAAATAATGTTGGTTATTTTGATTAAAGAAATGTTAGGTCCACACAACATTTGGCACCTCGGAAGGGCGGGCCAGGATTCAGAACCCAAGCCAGGGGGGCAGAAGGCACCACTGTGATGGGTCCCCCAGTGCTGGCTAGGCGTGAAGGAAAGGATGCCCTGCACCCGGCTTCCCTACTGATAGCTGGACAGCGGGGAAACAGACCCTCATGCCCAGCTTTAGGGACACTTGCTAGGCGCAGGGGAGAACTCTGAAAGCCGGGCGAGCGGAGTCCCATCCCTGTGCCTAGCCCACACACAGGGAGCTGGGTGCAGGGGTCCCTTCTCCCCCATGCCTGGCTGAGCCACAAGGCTGCAACCAGTCTGGGGGGATGTCTTCTCCCTGGCTGGGCTCAGGGAGCCTGGAGCCGGTGGTGGATGCTTTTCCCCTGCCACTGGGTCTCCTGGGAAGAGCCAGGCAGGGGATTGGGTGGCAACATAGCCCTTCTTGGGGCCATGTTGCTACACCTGATAGGGTGTCCCTCTCCTAAATCAATGTAGCAAGTCCTGTCTGTGGATATGCTCGTGCAATTTGGCTTTCTAGTGAAGACATGTTAAAGTGATTTAACTGAAATCAATTTAACTGAAATCAATTTAACCAACTAAGTGTGGACATAGCCCAAGAGACCTGGAAAATGAGTGGGCCCATGTGTGTTGTTATTGATTTGAACATACCTGAGCCCTGTCTGAGTCCCCCCCCCCCCCCTTGCAGGTGCCAGTCCTCGCAAACTGCCTGGAATGGGATCTGGCAGGCTGGGCTAGTGATTGGACCTAGTGTCGAGAACTACGGGTGAGGCTGGATACAGAAACCAGGAAATTAGAATTGAAGGCAGGCCAGGGGTCAAATGGCAGGAGGTCAGCAGGAGTGGGGAGGGGGGCAGGGGGAAGGCAGCCCTTGGCAGGGAAGCCCAGCTGCACATATGATTTCTTATGCCTCTAGGAGAACAGAAGCAGGGACCCACTCATGACTCCCAGAGTTCCACCAATCAGATCTCAGAACTGGAATCCCTTGTCAGAGTTCAGTTTCAAGTTCTGAGAGGTGCTAACAAATCAGTAGGAAGTGTGATGGAAGGATTTAGAAGGCTATATTCACCAGTAAAAGGTAGTCCTCATTCTACAAGTCACATCTTCTTTTTTTAATGTGCTTTGTTTTTCAAAATGATAAATACAGTAAAAGTAAAAATCAGTATGCCCTTGTCTGATTTCACAAAAACCCTGTTTCTTCTCTAATAAACATTGTTTAAAGCAAGAAACTATTCAATGAAAGAAATATTAATTAGAAAATAAGGGAGAAGGTGTAATGAACCAGAAAACTTGTCATCTTGTCTCAACTGTTGCACATTAGGTTAGACAGCTGGTTAATTTTTATGTTACTAAATAAAACTAAAACCAAGATAAACCCTATCCTCCAAGTGTATATGCATTATGCCAGAATTATGAAGCACTGTTTAGAAAGTACAGTTTCCTCTTCTCACGTGCACAGTGATGTTTGGTGATTTCAAATATTGCTTAATATTATGTCTGGATTTGACTTTCTGGAGTGTGGCTCTGGTTTGAACAAAGAAAGCTGTCTGGCTCTGGACACAAAGCCTTCCCATACACTTTGTTTTTCATCCATTGGGGAAAAAACCCAACAAAAACGAAAAAGATATTTGTGCAGGTTATACTCATGATTACATCCCCAAAAATATTCTGACAACAAGCAACTGCTTTGAAAACCAGCAATGAGGACCCAAGATGAAATATTCAGCCAACCAATATATCAGGTGTGGCCAAGCTCTAGCTCGGGAGCCACATGTGGCTCTTGAATAAAAAAATGTGGCTCCCAGAAGAAAGTCAGCAAATCAATTTAGGAAAGCAGCCCCAGCCTAGGAGTTCAGGAGGGGGTTGGGATGGTGGGGAGAAGCACGGCATGTTTGGGGATGGTGGGGAGACGTACAGCATGGTTAGGATTTTAAAAAACTCATCACTAGCCTGCAGTCTTCTACATCAAGCAGCAGCTAAGTTTTTACTGTATAGGCCTAGTTTTGGTCATGGTAACGTTAAGTAATTATTAGAATCTGACATTAGAAGGGTCAATATTTGTCTTCATTTTACAACAACATTAAAGTGTGCAATGAGTTTTAAACTGAGTAATTTTGGAGTAGGTAAAAGTATGTGGTTATATGCCTCAGTGTGGCTCTCAAAGGTTTAATAATCAGCGTGTGTGGCTCTTGAGTTCCATAAGTTTGGCCACCCCACAATATATCTTCAGATGATTACAGGAGGTCAAATAAACAAGTCTGCTGGTGTTCCATGAATTAAGATATAGATTTTGTAGGAAATTCATGCTCTGTGTGTGTGTGTGTGTGTGCGCGCACGCGCGCGCACATACATATATTATGGTAATTGGATATGCTATATAAACATGATGTAGAGGACAAAACCAGACCTTTAGCTAGAAAAAACACAGATCTTTGCTACTTGAGCTGAAGAAAAAGTTCTGTTATTTGCAGGACTTGCATTGTAGCTGGTGCAATTATATATACTTGAGTATGCCAAAAGCCTGGAGCAATTGCTGCAAGAATAAATTGCCTCATTCTGTACTGTGCATTAGTCCTGATGCCAATGATACTTTAAATGTCAGCTCTAAAGGGGTAGCCATGTTAGTTTAGTTCAACAAATCAAACAAGGGATCTTGTGGCAGTTCAAAAGATTAACAAATTTAGTTATTGCATAAACTTTTGTAGGATAAAATCCCACTTTGTCAATCCTGCTTCTTCAAGCATCTGACAAGTGGGATTTTACCCCACAGGGCTCCTTGTTTGTTTAAATATCAGCATCAACTATTTCTCTGTTCATCAAAAAAAGGAAAAGGAATACAAATATCTGCTTAAGTTATTCTCGACTGAATGCTCATTTTACTGCCACAATGGGGTGGAAACTGGTAAATGCCACTGTACATATTATTATCTGGTCGAGAAGAAGCCACAACTTAGATGTCCAGGAGACCATCTAAGATCCACCAAGGGGAAACCAAATACAAAGAAAGTCAGAGAGTACACTTTTTGAGCATTAAACAATTTATGGAGAATGGCATCTCATTTTGATGTCCCAGGTGGTGGAACTTGGGTTATTCATGGATTCTGAGGCCAGAAGGGATCACTTTGTTCATTTAGTCTGTTTTCCTGTACAACACTAGTTCTAGTACATCCCCCAAAATAATTCCTAAATCATGTTTATGAGAAAATATCCAATCTTGATTTAAAAATAGTCAGTGATAGTGATTCTGCCATGACCCATGGTAAGTTGTTCCAATGGTGGAGCTTGGGAGAATGCCATTATAATCTCATTCAGTTTAATCCCTAATTATATGACACTTGTGAGGGGTCTTATCTCTTCTTTAGGTCAGACTCCAGAAGACAGTAGCACAAATATGTTGCAGTTTGGGACATGCAAATGTAATGAAAACAAATTCTCCAGAATTTTTGAGTAACTGTTTGCAACTTCATTCTGGGCCATTTTGTGGATTCTAACACTTTGTTGTTCAGGAATATGATTGGGTGTACCGACCCCTCCCAACAGAGAGGAAGCCCTCTACTACCTCAGCCACTGCAAATTACCCCCCAGGTCAGACAGGCCTCCCACTCCCTGTCAAGAAGCGGCGGGAGGAGGGGAGAACAGTCCAGGCCTCAGCAAGGGATGGGATAAAAGGGAGAGAGATCCACTCCCAAATTCCACCAGGAAGGTCCCTGGACAGCAGGACATTGCTGGTTTGGGAGACTGATAAGGTATAGAAGGGCTGGGAAGGCAATAGCTCTGCTGCTGATGGCTCCAAGGCCTATACGGAGGAAGCTGAGGGTTATATTGCAAACAATCTTGATGCTGGGGGAATGCTGCAACACCTGAGGGAGCAATATCAAAGGACCTTGCAGCAGAGCAAGGCTGCTCACTATGCCAGGGCTTGAGGGACTTGCAGATGGAGCGGCAAGTAAACCCTGCTGACTGGGGAATCCCAACCACACCCAGAGGGTCTTTAGGACTTTGCTGTGGCCCACCACTACCAGAGACTGACTCTAGCTCTTCCCTGGGATGCTTTTGGCCATGCTATCCACCAGCAGGGGTGGGTGGAAGCCCATAAGTGGTGAGGAAGAGTGCCAGAACATGCTTATAGGGAGAAGGCCCTAGCCAAAACTATCACAAAGACATATTAATGATATGATGGCTTTGGCATCCATGGATGCATTTTTTTTTCAAATACTGAAGTTCAACATTTTTAGATTTTGAAACTAAAATTTAATTTGAAATTCTTCCTTTGAAGCTAAAACCATTTTAAAAATACAATAGTTTTAAAAGAAGAAACCCAGAAAAGAGTGCATCATCCATTTTCTTGTCAACACAGTACTCAAAAATATATCTCTTCAAGAAAATGTAAACTCATTTTAAAGCTCAGAAACCATTTAAATCTCTTGGTATAAGCCATGGGCCATGCCTCTGCATGGTGTGAATTTCACCCCAAAGGAGGAACTGAAACAATGAAGGACAAAGGAGAAGCAAATAAAACATCAAATGAATGCAGGTCTGTTTCTCACTCTGACAGATCTTCATCCTAAAGCATGACAAAGTAAAGCAAAGGAAGCTTTATGTTCTCAGTGCATTGTAGAAATGGTAAACAGAAGTGCTTTCAACACCTATGAATTAGTGATTGTGGATGACCAATTTCTACATAGGCTATGGCTAAATCATAGAACAGTGCTAAATAGTGTAGTGGCTAGCACCTCTGCTTAACATGCAGAAGGTCCTAGGTTCAATTCCCAGGGGGTTGGACTTGATGATCTCATGAGGTCCCTTCCAGCCCTATGATTTGATGCTGTGTCTCCACTGTTCAGATCCTTTGCACTGACTCAGCTGTCCTGGTTTTATCTTCTCTGTGTGGCTACTGATCAGAGAATGTGACCTTGCCCTTCTTTTAGAACTCTTCTCAGCCCCTTAGACTCTAAACATCTCTTGTTTACATTTTACTTTTGTTCCTCGCAAGTTTTCCTCAGTCCTTTTTAACAATGTTATTTGTGATCCCATTCTGAGGCAGCACAGAGCTCCCCAGAATCAGCTCTTCAGTTGTAATTAAATGTTACCATGTGCATATTGTAACAAACCTGGTGGTTAAATAAAGCCCACCTATACTGCAAAGAAAAACCCACCACAGTGAGTCTCAGAGCCTGGGTCAGTTGACTTGGGCTCATGAGGCTTTTGGTTGGGGTTAAAGATAGCAGCATAGATGTTCTTGCTCAGGCTGCCTGTCTGGAATCCCAAGACCTTCTGATCTTATGTCTGAATAGGTACACTGCTAAGTTAACCTAAGCACTGCAAGACAGAGTGACTTGACTTAGGTTCAGACTCAATGCTACAGGTTACACTATGCAGTGTAGATGTACCCTTAGTGGAGCACCATGATACCAACCATCTGTGCAATGTCCATCCAGCAGAGGACTCCATAAGCCCTCTAGTGTGGCGAAGGGCAGGAGCAGAGGAGGCTCTGGAGGAAGGTGAAGGTTGTGTTAGAGTTGGGGGCAGTGTAGTAGACCCTGAGACCCAGGTTCAGAGTGCTGACTGCACAGTTACCTGTAGGATGCTCTTGCAACCCGGCTGGCCCATCCACCAATTGAGGCTGGAAAGCCCACACTCACTTGATCCTGAATGTATACAGATAAGCCCTCTGAGTTCAAGAGGGCACTGAGGCCTGCTTCAGCACAGCCAGTTGCGTGTTTGGAGCCTTCATTTATTATTTACTTATTTAAGCCAACCATGAGACATGCTGAGTAGCTATAACAATATTCTACCACCCCTACTCACTGTGTTTGCGCCTAACTCACTGAGCAGTGTTACTGATGGCAATTGAAATACTACTCAGCTAGAGTAAAGATAGTTGGATCTGACCTCTTAATAGGGCATGAGCATACTATGGACTTGGCCCACTCCTTATAGTAATAGTCCCCTGTTATTATGCCACCAATAGGGAGAACATTTGAAGGACAACAAAATAGCTGAAAGATTTGGAAACTGATTGGAAAGAAGATGGAAAGGAAGCTGCATTTGCACAATCCGGAGAAAGAAAGACTGATAGGGAGAGATTGGATATTATAACTGCCTTATCTTTGTGAATCACCTGCACTTGTGTGTTTAAGACTTTGCCAAATCTGGCCCCCACATAAAAAGTTTGTATATGTAAATGTGAGGAGAATGAAGTAGACAATGAGACTTGTCTAGAGTACAGCTGTTATTAACCTTGTGTGGCCAATTGTTCACCTTAAATTAGTTGTCACTGATGTAAAGCCTGGAATTGCCCATCTACCAGTAATCATTTAGTAAATGTCTAATTATAAAGAAGAACATAACAGAAAAGAAAAACGAAAAGTTTTCTTTAAAATAGGCAGGTGAACAGGGCGACAGAATAACCTGCCACAGGGATCTTGACCAGTGGAAGTAAAAAAGTTAAGACTAGATAGGTAACATCCAGCGGGGAAGTGCATAATTGTATTGCACAGAGAAATGGTGGATGGACTCAAACACTATACATGGTGTAAGAATGGAAATATCTACTCATTGAGAAATCACCAACATTTGCAACAAACTTTATTCACCATCAGTGAAATGACCAACTACATTGGAGACAGAAGAGGCTGGTGCTGTTCTTAACTTATATGAATGTTATCCTGGATAAAATACTATTGTCTTTGATCCCTAAATGTAGCTTATTATTTCTCTTACTTCTAATCTTTATGATGGCAATAAAATTGCCTCAATTCTACCATAAATACCCTGAAGTTTCTTTTAGTCCCTTCTAAATCTTTTACAAAAAAATCTAGATGTTGTGGCTTAGATTTTCTTTCTACTGCTTATAGGAGATTGCTGGATTATGACCATTTTTGTGTCTCCGTCAGGCCTTGAAGAGATTATCCATGCTTTTGTCATTTGGAGATTAGATTAGCACAACTCCCTAGGCTGTCTTGCCTGATAAGACACTGTATAAACCCAAACTGGTACAGAGAGCAGCTAACAGATTCTCATTAAATGGAAGGTAAATTGAACACATTTTCACTTGTTCTGAATATCTTGCATAACCTTGCCTGCAAAACAAGACAGAGGTTTTAGATGTA
Source organism: Podocnemis expansa (assembly GCA_007922195.1). Lineage (NCBI taxonomy): Eukaryota > Metazoa > Chordata > Testudines > Podocnemididae > Podocnemis > Podocnemis expansa. The sequence goes on from ML681966.1 coordinate 92,690,590, forward strand.
CTCTGTTAATATACAAGGCTCTCTTTGGATTCTCTCCAGAACACTTCAGCTTGTTAGGTTCCTAAAATCTGCTGAAGCAAAATCTGTTTGGTCTAGTTTTGTTCACAAAGTACATGGAGAGACAGCCTTTAAAGTGTTCCAACTATGGGATTCTTCGTGGGAGAATTTTCTCCCACAAAAGCTCCTGCAAAATAATTTGTTAGACTTTAAGTGCCACAGGACTCCTTGTTTGTTTATTTTACTGAACTAGACTAAGACGGATACCCCTTTGGATTATGGGATTCTTATATACAATAAGTGTGCAGTGTGTGACGAACTTCTTAGCAAAGTCAATTCAGTACATGCATCCACTTCATGCAACTGACAGTGAGTTGGAGCCCACAAAAGCTTATGCCCAAAGAAATGTATTAGTCTTTAAGGCGCCACAGGATGCTTGCTGGTTTTGCTATATACAGACTAACAGGCTACCCCTCTAACATTTCAAAAAAGATGCTGATAACCTGGTGATTATTTCAGGAAGAGCTGTCAGAATGATTTGACACATGAAAACATGCCTTACAGTGAATAACAAAGTTCAATTTATTTAGTTTATCTGAGATTAAGTGGTGACTAGATCACAAAGTACATGTACTTACATAAGGAATCGATTTCTGATTGAAGACAGTTCTTTAATACTAAAGAAAAGGGAATAAAGAGAGCCAGTGGTTAGAACCTGAAGGTAGGATCATTCAAACTACAAATAAGGCAACTTGAGGGTAATTAATGGCTGGAACAATTTACCTAGAGGAGTGGTGAGTTGCCCATTACTTGACATCTTAATCAAGACTAGATCTCTTTTAAAAGGAGGCAGTGTCACATGAAAAGAAGTTATGGACTTAGTGCACAGATTACTACCTGAAGCTCTCTGGCCTGTGTTATGGAGAAGATTAGACTAAGTGATCACAATACTCACTTCTTTCTCAAACTTTTTTAAATATATTAACCTATAGGGCTCAGATCCTGATAGAACTCTCTTGGGTCAGGCAAAGATTCATTAAGTAAAGAATAAAGATGTACGACATCAAAAATATTAGTTAATGGTACCTGGTTGTAGAAAATGGTTCATATTCACTCCATATTGGTTGGCTCGAAGTAACTAGAGAATGCATGTTAATGAGATTGTCCAATACTTAGCACATAGGGAAAAAAAAATAAAACCTCACAAAGTACTAATGAAAAAATAAACTTGTGAGCTTCCTTCTCTGAGGGAAAAAAGGCAGTTGCAGGGGGCAGGGCAGGTTATCATCTTAGGTCTTTTCATGTAATTCTTTAAAGGTGGCTAGCACTGGTTACCTTAACTAAGGTCCTTTTGTCTGTAATTTTACCACTAGCATTTCTGAGGAAAACACATGCTGATCACAGATTGTATGGTGGGGACCTCAGGTTACTTAAAGTATACCATGCAATAAAAGGCTGCCAGAATCTTTTGTAGAGTTGGTTGGAACTTTTTTAAATCAGTGCTTTTTATTTTATTTTGCAATTATGATGTACATTAAAATATTAAGTGAGAGTATTTCCAATAACTAGGGTGGCTTATAAAAGGTGATAATGTATTAAGTCATTTCCTGATAAAATTCAGGAAGAGGGAGGGGGAAAATGTTCTTTTTTCTCACTTTCCAGTTTGCTCAGATGTGATCTATAACTCTGCCTGTCTCACACATATATGAAAATATATTTGCTAGTGCAGGTTAGAAAAAAATATTACAAAATTTGACAATTTTTTTGGTTAATTTGTTAGCCTTTTTTACATCAAGTTTTGACACAGTGTCAAAAGTTTCAACCAGGTCAAATCTTTTGAGCTGCAATGACCCTCCTCATCTCATGGGTTAGACCTTGGTTGTTAGTAACAGAGAGATTCAAGTCTGATGACCTCCTCATGGAATGTGTTGGTATCCTCAGTACTTTGTAAGTAGAGAGATGCTAATGTCACAATAGGTATTGGTCAGTCAACAGATTGAGTATTAAATAGAATAGAAATTTAACCATTCCCTAGATAAGGTCTAGACATAATGTGAGATGCAGACTTTGCCACAGCCTTTGCATTCTGTAGCTAGAGTTCAATTTCCAGGCTGATATTATCTGTCATATCTTAGAACAGGGGTGGACAAAATTGGCTAACAGCTGGGTTCCAGCAATTTTGCTTTTGGTTGCCAGAAGGCACTCCTCCATTACATTTCTGAAGTAGAGCTAGATGATAGGCTACTAAAACTGGTCACTATGGTGACCAGAAACACATTTTTCAAGGCCTGCTTTAGAAATACTAAATATATTGAAGAAACAGAAGTAATGACTTGAAACAGTTTATATCCATTGAGTTATTAAACAGAGGTCAAGAGTGACATTAATTATTTATTATTAATTATTATTATTGACAACAAGGATGAGGATCCCATTAAGTGACAAGACAATCCCCACCCCCAAAGAACTCCAACATTAATTCCTGTGACCAGATGTAGGAGGTAAAGCAAACAGCCGTCTGTAACAATCCAATTTAGGAAGACATTTTACCTGGTACTCTGGTGACCATTCTGGCAGAGTTACAATGTGAGTTAAACAGGAAATGCAATTCCCATGAGTGGGCAGGAACATGACACTTGTCTTTTTAACCTTCTGCTTGACAATGTGTTTGCGTATCTATATTTACTGCTCCAAAGTCCTACTCATAATATATGTCACATATGGAAGCGCCAACTAAATAGAATTCCTTACTTGGTCTGATGTTTCAACAGTCTAATTTCCTTATTGTTATGCTAACTTGGGTTTTTCTTAGTCTCAGAGAGTTGGTAAAGTATTCAATTGCCTAGTTATTTGCCACACTAGTTGTCTACATCATTGTTTTAACAAGAAGTAGAAGGGGCTTCAGATTTAGCTTTGCCACACCCCTCTTTTGTACTTTGGACAATTCAGTTAATCTTAGTGGATATGTCTATATCTAAGTGCTTAGTCTGGACTTGCTTAGTCCAAATAAGCAGTTTTTAAGTTAGTTCGAACTAGCAGAGCTTTTTTTAGTTCTAACTAACTTTTTAGTTTGAACTAAAAAAGTTAGTTCAAACTAGCATGAAAACATTGTGCTAGTTTGAACTAAAGTTCGAAATAAGTTTGAACTAAGCCGTTAGTTCAAACCTACCATTCAAACTAAAAAACAAACAAAAATTGTTTAAACTAGGCAAAGACTAGTGGAGACAGGGATCAAATTAGTCTGCATTAAGCCTCCTTAATCTGGTAGTGTAGACATAGCCACTGTGTCTGCATAAAATGGCGATCACAATTCTTCCCCCTCTAAAAGGAGTTTTGCGATGCTTTATTAGTAAAGGATTGTAAAGTCCATTTAGATTCCTGTATTGAAAACAAGACACAAGTGTAAAGCATCAGAAATTAGCCATGAGGCTGCTGGAATGCCAGATGGTGTGTGGCATTTCATATGTAACATAACCACACACCCCCCCCAGTGTCCTGGCAACACTGACTGATAAAACATGCAGGCAGGTACATATAGTGAGATATTTCCAGAACATCTCCACAGTTCTTAGTATATCCACAGACTCCTGAATATTAACTCCCACTCTCCACTCACCTGAAAAAATAGATGGAGTGTGATCCATTCTATAGTGAAGTTGATAGAAAGAATTTCCAAGGCTGGAATGACTGGTCTTCCATTTGGCACAGAGGGCCAAACTGTGCTAATCTTACACAAGTGGGCCCGCTGACTTTAGCGGAACTGCTTCTTTGAGTAAGGTGAGTCAGATTTTCCCCAACTGTATGTTAAAGAGGGGCGGATATAGAAGTAGCAGTAAAAAGATAGTATAATATTGACTTCCAGAAAGTTGGTCTTTTCAGAGAGACACAGATAATAGTGAAAGCCCATTTCCCCCTGCTTCCCAGAGATGGAATTATTTCTTTTACATGTTGATCCTAACTGAGGTGACTATGAAATGCTTTAAAGGGGTAAGGAATTTCAGGAATTTTCCTGCTCCTATTTGCAGGCTTCTGGGTTCTGTACAAAAGCATGCAATCAAAGCCCATCAGCAATCTGCCTGCAGTGAGGCAGCTTAAAGTAATGTGGAGTGAGTTGTGTGTCTGTTTTAGGAAGCAGTCTGTTTTGTCTCGCACTGGTTTTGCATTCTCTTGTGTTATGATGCTGAATTCTAAGGCTACATAGTTACATTGCAACCTTCCAGCAAGAGCATTTTAAATTTGTGTCTAATTTCTCTGTTTGTAGGCTGTGAACATAACACAGATGTACTGGTCCCCATTAAGAAGCCCCTTCTTAAATGTTAATTACTTCCACCACTGTGTAACTGCACATTTACATGTTACAATTCCATTGACTTTGCTGTGATTCCTCCAGGACAAAACTGAGATGACAAAGCAGGAAATTCAGCCCATCATCTGTACAAAGAGACTCCTTTATTTACAGGAGACAATAATATTTTCATGTGGCCATATGTAAATGACATCTTCATTTCAAGGAGCTTGTGTCCAAATCACTTACATCTCTCTTGTTCAATGTTGCTTTCACATTCCAGTTGCAGAATGAATTATCATTAGTGGGAGATCTAGTTTTCTTTGTGTGGTTTTTTTTTTAAATTTCTTTGTAGACTAAATTGTTTAATGAATAACTTTTCACACTATTAGTGAAAAAATAATGCTTTGGTGCTTTAGAACAGTAATGTTGTCAGACTAACATCGATAAACAGCTGTGAGTGGACAAAGCTACCTTCTCATTTCTTTCCTTGGTGAATAACCTGTGTCAATCTCTGAACTGTTTGCAGGTCTCCCTCAGCCCATGAATTATTATATCACTGACATCTGAGAGCGAAACCATTATGCTGACAAGGGCTTTAAAATGTGAATGTATTGTTGAAGGATCAATAGATGAGTGTTCAGAATAGCTTCTTTTTCCTTCTTTCTATCTTAAAAAAATGGAGTGCTCAGCAGAATTAAGAAATGGAACTTCTGCATCCTTAAATCTTGCTTAGATCATGGTTCTAGCCTTCCTCTTCATTAAATCTAGCCTTCCCTGATGAGCTTTTGACTTTTCTCCTCTGCACTTACCTTTAATAACTGTTCCCTGTGTAACCAATCAAACAGGTACCAGAACACTCCTTCCCCCAGTAAAAGCATGTTAGCTGCTGCATGTGCAGGGAATACACGGGAAATCATATGATTTTGCATAGAATTTCTAAGAGCCACACTAGTCTATATCACGGGCTGTTGTTTTCGGTAGGTACACTGACAGCAGGATTTTACAGTACACGATCTTGTTAAACCAAATGTGCCAATAAGAAAACCTGAGCTGTACATGGAGAGGAAATAGCTATTGCCACCAAATGCTCACTTCTTCCTAACACTTCTGAGAAAGTGGAGTCTATAGGAATGTCCTGAAGGCCAACAGAGTCTGGCTATGTCAGACCAGATAAGAAGGCATTTTAGATTCAATCTGCAGTCCTCCCAGGATTAACCTTGAAGCTGTTTGCTCCAAAATGTGAGTCATCTCAGTTATTAAGTAAAGCCCAGAAAGAACTGGGAGCTGTGCTACAATATGATAGTCATGGCTCCAAGGACCTCACAATCTACTTTAAATCAAGGCATAACTCACTGAGCCAGATTTTCTGGCTATGTCTCCACTGACGAAGCAAATTTGAAAATTTGCCACCATCAGATCCATTTATCTGGATCATTTGAGTGGCAGTGAAGACTCACTCAATCAATCCAGAAGTCAATCTCTCCCAAAAACATCTCCCCAAAAGGCATAGTGCTGTACTGATGCGTATGTGTTCCCCGTTGATGAAATACAGTGGAAATGGTGCAATAAATGGAAATTGAAGTGAGTTTCACAAGCTACTCTGTATAGCTTGTGTAACTCCTGTCAACTGCTGCTGAATTTCACTGGCAGTGTAAATCAGGCCTTGGTTTGTGTAAATCAGAGGATAGGCAAAAGCCCAGTTTTTCTAGCATCTTAAAATGCTGCTGTTAACTAACAATAATGATAATCATCATAATTATATTTCATGAATTCCTAAAGCACCAAAAATAGAGCTGCCTGGGAGCTTTCTAACAAAAAGTTTTTCATTAGAAAATAGAACCAAGCCAAAACTGTTCCCAAAAGTATCAGTTTTGATGGAAGACCCAACTGGGGGGGGGCCCGGGGGGGGGGGGATTTGTTCAAGTTTGGATGTTGTCAAAATCTCAACACTTGAACATTATTGAACTGGAAACTTGGGGCGTTTATGATCAAAATGTTTTTTCATTTTGAAATTATTGTGACTCTCTACCCAAAGAGTTTCCAGTTGGAGTAGCCGTGTTAGTCTGTCTACAGCAAAAACAATGAGTTCTGTGGCACCGTATAGACCAGAGGTTCCCAACATTTAGAAGGCCGCAGACCCCCTTTACAGGGGGAAGGGAGTCCGCGGCCCCCCTTGGTGGAGGAGGCACCACCATGCAGCAAACATGGCCCACTCAGGGGCAGAATGCAGCCCGCTGCTCCCCCCAGCCATGGCTCCCCTCCCTTCGGCTGGGAGCCGCCACTACCATGGCCTCCTCCCCCTGCCTGGGGAGCTGAGAGCTCCTGCGGCCATGGCCCCTTCTCCCAGGCTGGGAGCTGCCACGGCCATGGGCTTCTGGGCTGAGAACCACCAACCATGGCCCCCCTCCCCTGGCCACTGCAGCCATGACCCCTTCCCCTGCCTGGGGAGCTGGGAGCCACTGCGGCTGTGGACCCTCTCCCACCTACTTCCTCTCCCCAATGTCCCCAAGGTCCCTTGCCCCCCTTACCTGGCCGCTGGAGCTGGGAGCACCTGGCCACCCTGCAGACTGCTCTGAGCATGCTTTGCATGCTCAAGGCGGGAGTTTTAAAAACTTCCAGCTTGAGGGATGACCAGAAGAGAAAACAGTGAAAGCAATATTATTTGTCATTGTGCTGCAGTTATAGAGACCCCAGCTGGGATAAGGCAAAAAACACACTAAAGTACAGCACTTGCCTCAAAGGGCTCACAACCTAAGGAGACGTAATGACTACTTGTGGGTTTGTACCCTGGCAAACTGGTTTGTCTCATTCAGCTGTGTTATCTTGTTCCCTTGACTGCAATTTCTCTGGGGCAAACACTGCCATTTCTTACATGTCTTTAGATGTACATCTTACTGTAAAATAAAATTACTGTAAATACTGTAAAATATAAGTTATTTCCACTGAGGCACATTGCAGAGACACTTCTAGGCTGACACTACCATGACAATCCTTTAGCTACCATCATGTGAGTCAGGCTCACAGACACTCACATTAGATCTGTGACCAGTGTAAGTCAGCATAGACCTGGTTACTTTAGTGGCATTTTGGTGTTATGCAAAAGCAGGGGAACAGGCCCAATGAACTGAAACGCTCTTAAGAGCATCTTCTCGCTTCCATTTTACATATGACTTTTCAGAAACTGATAATGACCCCAGAATAACAGCAGTCCAGTTCCCCAGCCATTTCTCCCCTGTTCCGCTGCTGCATTCAGTGTGAGATGTTTGCATTTTCTTCAGACACACTGCAAAAGAAGTGGTGCTCATGGGCGATGAGCAGCTGCATTTCCTCCAGAAAATGTCAGCTCTGACACTAGCCCCTTGCCTTGATGGTTCATTGTGGTAGATTGATAATGAATGCTTTTCTATTAAACATTGCTGTTGCAGCTTTCTTCTGCTCTGGCCTTCTCCAGCTAAAAGAAAGGTTGATTACTACTAGGGGGTGACACTTCAGGTCAGGCTGAACCTGTTTCAAACTTCTAGCAGTTAACATTTTTCAATTTCCAAAAAAAGCCAGTGAAGGGTTCCCTACTTTGAATCCCACCTCACAGTAGATCCCATTTTGCCCAGTGAGACAGTTTCAGCAAGTTAGAGACGTTGGTGCAAGGAGACAACTCCTACTCTATGGGTACATCCACACACAGCTTTTAAATCAAAATAATGAGCTCCATCATTTCACTATAAGGAAAGTCATATTGATGTAATAAAACTTAGTTTTATATCGGTGACAGTTAAATCAAAACTGTTATATCAATACAAGACTGTACAGACGTGTTATATTGATATAAGTTATATTGATTTGAACCCTGGTTAGACCTTCCTCCCAGGGTGCATAGTAACCTGGAAGGTAGGGCCAGGGTTCAGCACCCTGACTGGAGGGTGTAGGGGGTGGAAGGGACCCCCCACACCAGGCTTCCCCAGCTTAGCTGGGTGGCAGGGGAAGGGACCCTGGGTGCCTGGAATCCAGAGCCAAAGCTGGGCAGCAGGGAAAGGATCCCTGCGTGCCTGGCTCCCTGAGCACTAGACCAAGGAGCAGGGGAAGGGACCCCCACATGCCTGGCTGCAGGCTTGCTTGCCGGGCAGCAAAGGAAGGGATCTGTGTGCACCCGGCTTCTCCCCACTTTCGAGACTGCGGGGAAGGTACCTCACATGCCTGGCTTTCCCGGCCTTAGCCAGGTGGCGGAGAAAGGTGCCCCACATGCTGGCTCCCAGCAACCAAGCCGGTTGGCAAGAAAGGGACCACAGGTACCTGGCACTGCCACTGCTGTCCAAGTGGTGGGGAGAAGTGGCCCCATGCCCGGCTGCAGGCATGTGTGAAGTGCTGGGGGAAGAGATCTCCAGGCTGGCTGGAGCCACACTAGCCAGGGTGCAGGGATTGCTCTCCCTGGCTCCCAGTGCACTCAACAGTTCTGCAGAATTACCCACTTTATTTAGCCTCAGCATAGACACAATAGAGAAGTGGAAGTGTCAGAGGAGTTTAAAAATGTGCTTTAGCATATAGTTTAACCTATGGATGTTACTTGGGGTACATGAGAGGACCTCAGCATAAATGTAACTGAACTCTTCCCATAGTGCAAAATAATTATATTTAGCAGAGAACTGGAATGTTGCTTCAATATTAGTTTTACTGTTCAGTCTAATTAGAAATTTTTTATTGTTGTTTTCAAAAAAAGTAAAAGGTCACAGTCAAAGCCAAAACACTTCAGGAAAAGGTGCAATTTTGTCTAACTCTCCCACAGAGAGAAAAATATTTAAAGCTCAACAACATTTCACCTAGGACATTTTGAAATGTTCATTAGTAACATTTATTTTATTGTTTTACATTTCCTCCAGTGATATGACAAAATGAAAGCTGAAATATTCTGTCATTTATTTGCAAAGTCTCATTGTTTCAGTACAAGACAATAAGGAGTCATTCTAAAGTATAAAAGTGGACAAGTTTCCATCAGTACTTAGTTGCTTCTGCCAGGTGTAATTCTCAAAATAAAATGAAAGTAAATATTTAATCTAATGTATAAAGAAATAGTGCATAGCATGTACTTTTACTGACATATGAAATGTACAAAAATAAGAAAATTACAAAACTAAGTTTCTGGTTTTTACAAAACAATGTTTCCTAAAGCTGACTTTTGTTCAGAAATTCTGTTTAGTACAAAATTTCAGAAATATTTGATTTTATTGTGATTATAATAAAAGCAAATTTCAAAATGTCCAAAATTTCCACGCACTGGAAATTCCAGGTTTTGACTAACTATAATTGCTGTAGGTCTGTTTTTTTGCATGTCTTATGGGAAGATTTGTTAAGTATTATGTAAACATAGAAATGTGACCTGGCCTGTTAAGAACAGGGGGGTGCGGAGCACTGTGTGCCATGTGGTTTGCAGCAAGGTTTGTTGCATGCAATACACCCATGTTTGTTGAGTTTGCTTCTTTTCTTTGAAAAAAAATCAAATTTTCCTTCAGGGAAAGAGAAATAAAATGTTCATTTCATGTCAGGTTGTCATTGATTTCTATATCTTCCCAAATCCCCTGACTGTGGTACATCATGGGAGATATAGATCACCCAGAGACAGCAGGAATTACACCTCTCTGTTACAGTGAGCTTTCTTTTTAAAACCAAGGGTTAAAGTAGGCCAGAACTCACCAGAATGCCATTCTGGGGCCCACTATTTTTAGGGACTAGGTGTCCCAGGCCCCTAAAATTAGAAAATGAGGCAGGACCACTGCATTCTGGGGCCACCGTTTAAAAGTAGCAGGCCCCAGAATGCAGTGTTCCAGCTCCGTTTTCTATTTTTAGGGGTCCTGATGCTGTGCCCCTAAAAATATCAGGCCATGGAATGGCATTCCATTGAATTCCAGGAGGCAGGGGAGCTGCCCTGGCCTGGGCTGAGGATCCAGTCTGAGCCTGCTCTCACTAAGCATGCTCAGAGCCTCTGAGCACACTCTCAGAGCAGGCTCAGGCTTGAGCCTCAACCCAAGCTGACATGGTGGCCAGGTAAGGGGGCCCTGGGGTGGGGGTTAGATCAGTTTTCTCCCCAGAACTTGAAATTGAGGGGAGGGTGTAGGGGGTGCTCACTAATTTAGTACAACACTGTTATTAGCTGACAACTGAGGGGGGTGTTGGGAAATTCAGGGGGGTGCAGGAAGGGTGTAGTGGGTGTGTTAAGTTAATTCCTGGTTCAGGGACAGATGAGCCAACCTGGCGAGTAAAAGTCACAGGGGAGGGGTTTGGCTCCGTGCAGTGGGAGAAGACTGCACAGCACAAGAGGTTGGGGAAGGGTTGGGGGACCAGCAGCGAGATGGGGGCCAGGGACAATAGCTGGGCTGGGGGGTAGGTGTGTGTGAGGCAGTAGCTGGAGTGGTGGGTAGGTGTGTGGGGAGCAGTAGCTGGGGTTTGTGAGGGGTCCTGCACTGCTGTGAGGGGGGCCTGCAGTGGCATGAGGGAGCCCTGCACTAGCATGAGAGGGGCCTGCCAATTTAGGAGGGTTCCGCGGCCCACCAAATTATACTTTAACCCCTGCTTAAAACCCATGAAGAAAAGTTTCTTCAAAACCAAACAATGTGAGTGCCTGTGTTTATGTGTTCATCTTAGCTGCAGCATAGCTTCTTAAGAACAAGGGCAGAGGCAAAATACCCATGATATCTCTAGAATCTAGATAATGGTGGGAACAAAATATTATTTTTCACAATGAGACATTGGTTCTATACAGGCTTTCCTGTGATTATACTATAGCCTTCAGAATCTAAAGAAAAATCATTCTGAAAGCCAGAGGAAAGAGACACATTAATTATTTAAAAAGTAGCTAAACCCAGTAGGCCAGCAACTCCAGAGAAAGCAGAACAATTATTCCTTCTTCTCACCCTCAGCTGTGCAAGCATACAAACTGAGGCAGGGGGTTGTTGTGGACAGACTATACTGGTGTGTATGTTTCTTTGTTTTCATCATGTCCATCCCTTTGCTGTATCAGTGCTTGAAGGCTGAGATGTTCCTTATTGCCTTTTGTTATCTGTACCCTCAAAGGGAAGCACACTTATTTGGTACTAATAATTCAGGTGTCCTAGAAGACTGTGGGAGAGAGGGAAAGTCTGCCCAGGGCAAGAGGAAAACTATAACAAAAAAAAGTTTCAATCCTCTGTTCTGAAAACCATGCTACTGATGCCGCGATCTCATTATGAAGTCATGAGAACAACAACAACTGCTCCTGTCAGCACAAAAGCCATCAGGTTCAAGTAGGTTCCATGTGTATGCAGAGCATGAGAATTTTCTCATCAAGGACAAACCTAGAAAAGGCTCATTTATTTCTAGTGACGCAAAAACAGCAATATCAACAGCAAGTCTATTATTATGATTATATTATCTCTTTTGTGATGTGTATCCAGTGCCTAACATGATTCCTGATAGAGTAACATTGACACAATGTACATGTGCTTACATAATAAATGTTAGAAATATTACATCTGTCACCCCAAACTGGAACCCATAGGTGGTCTCTTTAAACTGCGATAAGCTCAGATTCATAACTATGCTATACACCAAAAATCATAGGCTGAACAGAGAACCTGGATTATTGAAAGAATCTATAACCCACCAACTTCCCACCCCTCACTACATCTCGGGGGGGGGGGGGGTTCTATCCCTTCCCTCTAAGACTGTAGCGTTATTAATGTACCACTTCACCCTGAATGCTCCCTTGAGATATGTGTTAACTACTTACACTAAACAACTTATACTCCAACTTGTATTTAGCTGTGACCCTCTTGAATACCTTACCCAGACCTGAAGAAGAGTTCTGTGTGAGATCAAAAGCTGGCTTCTTTCACCAAGAGGAGTTATTCCAATAAAAAAAATATTTCTTCACCCTCCTTGTAGTTCTAGAACTCTAAATACTAAGATGGTAAACTATAGTGAATCAACTTGGTCCATGGAATCTCATTCAATATAAATTACATGCTTGAACAATAAGAACATAGCAGTAGGAACATACTACCAGCCGCCTGACCAGGTTGGTGACCATTACTTTGAAACGTTCAGAGATATTGCAGAGGCTACAAAGGCAGAAAACACAGTAACAATGGTTGATTTCAGCTATCCTTATATTGACTAGGTACATATCACCTAAGGACAGCATGCAGAGACAAAATATTTAGGCACTATTAATGACTGCTTCTTGGAGAAGCCTCTTCTGGAATTTACAAGGGGAGAAGCAGTTCTTAATTTAATCCTAAATGGAACACAGGATCTGGTCCAAGAGGTTACTATAGCCGAATGCCTTAGTAATAGCAACCATAATGTAATTAAATTTAACTTCCTTGTAGGAGGGAAAAATGCCAGAGAAACCCAGCACAGTAGCATTTAACATCAATAAAATGGAAACACACAAAAATGAGGAAGCTAGTTAAAAGGAAGAGCCACAAGAGTAAAATGTTCTTAAGCTGCTTGGAGACTATTTAAAAACACTGTAAGAGAGGCTTAAACTAAATGCATCCCCAAACTAGAAAAACATAAAGAGGCCAAAATATGCCACCATGGACAAACTGCAGAGTAAAAGAGGCAGTTAGAAGTAAAACTGTATCCTTTAAAAATTTAAAGTCAAATCCTCCAGGAGAATAACTCTTGCAAGTCAAGTGTGAAGCATAATAAGACGGGCCAACAATTAATTAAAAGAGAAACCAGATAAAGATGCAAAAACTAGGACCATTTTTTTAAGTACATCAGAAGAAGGAATCCTGCCAAAAATCAGTGGGGCTACTGATGCTCAAGCATTCATAGAAGAAAAGACCTTTGTGGAGAAGCTAACTGAATTATTTGCATCAGCCTTCACTGTAGAGCACTTAAGGGACATTCCCACATATGACCTATTCTTTATAGGTGACACAAATGAGGAACTGCCCCAGAATGAGGTATCAGTAGAAAAGGTTTTGGAATATGTTCATAAATTGAACAGGAATCTGATGGTATTCACCTGAGAGTTCTGGAGGAATTCAAATATGAAGTTGCAGAACTACTAACTGTGAGATACATCCCAATGCTTAAATCAGCCTCTGGACCATATGACATGAGGATAGCTAGTGTAATACATTTTTTTTTAAGGCTCCAAAAGCAATCTTGACAATTACATTCTAGTAAGTCTAACTTCAGAACCAGGCTAACTAAATGGAACAATAAAAAGAACAGAATTGTTAGATACATAGATGAACATGATAGGTTGAGGAAGAAGCAATACAGTTTTTGTTTTAAAAAAATCATGCTTCACTAATCTATTAGAATTCTTTGAGAAGGTCAACAAGCTTTTAACAAGGGTGATCCAGTTGATATAGAGCTTGGATTTCCAAAAAGCCCTTAACAAAACCCCACACCAAAGGCTCTTAATCAAAGTAAGCAGCTTACCCATAGGCTAAGAAGGGGGTTGTGACAGAGTGGACTCACCCCACACTGCAGAAGCCCAGCCAACTTTATGGGTAGTGGAAGCTCCACCCCTTAAGCACTGCTGGGCATGCTCAGACTGCTGCCCAAGTATAAAGTGGAGCAGTTCAGCTCAGTCTGGGCTGACTAGTGAAGAGGGAGGGTATATGCTGGAAGCTCCTGCCTCAGAGCTCTATCAGCCACAACCTGTGGGATACTTGGCCTCAAGTAGGAGCCCCAAGGAGCAGCATCCCTGGAATGAGCACCTGAGGCTGATACCCAGAAACTGTAGGGAAATCAATAACAGCCATCTCCAAGAGGAGGAATATGGATCAGTGAACAGTCATGACTTATCCTGTCTCAGGTAGGAAGTAGCCCAGGGGACACAAGGATATAGCTGGGGGTAAGAGGAAAGACTAATCAGTGTGTTTCAGTCTGGTTCCCTGCTGACTTGGTACCATAGCCCTAGCACCAATAAGGCCCTGGGCTGGGGCTCAGTGGAGTGGGAGGGCCTGAACCCCCCTACCTTGGCAGTGCACCCCATAAGAGATACCCTTTTTACTGACCCTGTGGCTGCTGGGCTGGGCTGGGCTGCCCTCACTGGAGAGCTGCTCATAGACTTTTTGTGTTGATTCTGTGGCCACTAGGCCATGCTGCCCTGACTGGAGGGCTGTGCATATGCTTTTTATATTAACTCTGTGGCTGCTAGGCTGTGCTGCCATGACCAGAGGGCTGCTCATAGGCTCTTTGTATTGAATCTGTGATGGTTAGGCTATGCTGCCCTGACTAGAAGACCAAGTATTGTCATGGACATTGAACATTGAGTAGCTTGCAGAGGTGACCTCCTTGCTAATGCTCCTTTCAGCTTTCCCATAAGGAAGAGGGTGTGAGGGAGGGCCTACCCCATGAAAGGGGTCCTCTTACAAAACTGTAAAGGTTAAAAGACAGAAAACAAATGAAATGAATAAATGGTCAGTTTTCACAATGGAGTGGTAAATAGTGGAGCCCCCCTAAGGATTTGAATTAGAACTAGTGTTGCTCAACATGTTTATAAATAATTGCAAAACAGAGGTGAATAGTGATGTGGAAAAATTTGCAGACACTAAGAAATTACTAGTTAAGTTCAAAGCTGATTGCAGAGTTACAAAGGATCTTGCAAAACTGCATGATGTGCAATAAAATGACAGATGAAATTCAGTGTCGATAATTGAAAGTAATGCACACTGGAAAAAATAATCCCTACTGTACACACTAAATGAGGGGGTCTAAATTAACTTTTACTACTTAAAGAAATCTTGGAGTCTTCCTGGATAGCTTTCTCTAAACATCTTTGCAGTGGCAGTCAAAAAAAAAACAAAAAACCGAGTATTCGGAACCATTAGGAAAAGGACAGATAATAAAACAGAAAACATCATAATGCCACTATGTAAATACTTGGTAGCACAAACTTTGAATACAGCTTGAAATTCTGGTTGCTCCACCTCACAAAAGACGCATCATCAAGCCAGAAAAATGACTAGAAGTGTGGAACAGCTTCCATATGAAGAGAGAGAGAAAAAAGGACTTGGACTGTTCATCTTGTAAAGGAGACAACTATAAAAGCAGGGTGGGGGGTGGGGATACATTAGATGTCTATAAAAACATGAACAGTGCAGGAAAAAGTGAATAGGGAAATGGTATTTACTTGTTCACATAATTAATAGGCAGCAGACTTAAAACAAACAGAAGAAAGTATCTCTTCATACAACTTATTTCAACCTGTGGTTGCTGTGAAGGCCAAAAGTATTAACTAATCAGTGATAATGACCAGTGGTCTTAATCGTGAACGAGGCACCAGTACACTAAACACTATGTAAGCACATAGCGCCTGATCTCAACAGTTTATGTGGCTATTTAACCCTATATCACCATGGTGTGTATCTCTCTCTCTGGCTATGCTGGCATTGCCCTGCGGGTCAGACTACTGGTGGTAGGGGAGGGTCTGAATACCAGTGCTTACCAACAAGGCCGTCCCTAGGGGGGAGCAGGGCCCAGGGCGAATCAGTTTGTGCAGGGCTCCCTGTTTTAAACTTTGCAGTCAGTGTCATAATTTTTCTTTAATAAAATCATAAATTTCTAGCCCTCAAGCTAAAAAGTTGCAGAGAGAAGCAGAAAAACATGACCTGACTTTATCCTAAAGGCTTAAAAACCAGAAGTCAGAGAAAATAGCTCCCCCTCATTTATTATTTCTTTAAACATCTTTTTGGCTGTGTTCACACACAGGGATTATTGTGATACAAGTTGTGTCAAAACAAACTTGTACCGAAATAATGCCTTATTTTGAAATAACTTAGTCTGAATTAACAAAGTTATTTCGAAATAAGGGAAAAGGCGGGAAACAAAATAGCATGTTCACACTGTGAACCTGCTATTTAGCTTCCAGAGGGGGCTGCAGGCACCAGCAGGCTTCAGCGCAGGGTGCTGAGGGTTCACTGGCCAGGGTGCCAAGGGGGCAGCCCTTGAAATGTTGTTTCGGAACACCTTGTTCCAAAACAACACGTTCACACGCATTGTTTCGAAAAAAGGGTTTCAAAACAAGGTTGTTTCGCCCCCAAATGGGGTTTAACTTGTTTGGAAACAGCACAGTTGTTTCGAAAGAACTGTGCATTTGTGTGAACAGCAGAATTCTTATTTTGAAACAACCTCTGTTATTTTCAAATAAGAGTGCTGTGTGAACACAGTCCTTATTTTTAAATGAGTTTTAATGATATATTTAAGCCAGACTTGTGACTATTTTTGATGTTTAAGGTAGGCAGTACTGAATGTGTCATGGTGATGTCTCATCAACCTCACAGCCAAGTGGACAGGAGCATCTGGAGGTACTCTTCTTTGTGGTTCTGGTTTTCTGTTCAAGATGGGCACACAATTTTACAAGTTTAATAATTTTTCTTAGATCAAGTTTTTGTTAAATTGAAAATTCAGAGACAGGGAAGCTATTTTTGGATGATAACAAGAAATAAGTTCAGGTCCTCTCTCACCTTAAAGTACTGGATTCCAATTGTCTAATGTATGTTATTTCCTTTATGCTGCCTGACTCTCTCCTTTTCCATCTTATTTTAATATATGTATTCATACATTCCTCATTGCTTTGCAGGTGATCTAAGTAATGAAACTCAGGTATTGTTTGAGGATGAGAAGAAGAAACAAGGGACCTTTGGCATCCTCTCAGATACCCTGATGTAAAACAAACAAGGAGTCTTGTCACTTTTAAAAGCTAACAAATAAATAAATTTGTTAGTCTTTAAAAGTGCCACAGGATTCCTTGTTTGTTTCACTAAACTAGACCCACATGGCCACCGTTGCTTTCCTCTTTGCCATGCTTTGGGACTGGTGATCTGCCTGCAGTCAGTGACAATGGGGCTTATTTACAGTGCAGAAGGAAGGACAAAAAACTTCTTTAATGTGTTGATTGATGGCCGTTAACCCTAAAAACCCAATATTTCCATATGAGCACTAGCCTGGGGTCTTCTCTCTCAGGTATCATAGATCATTATCTGCACAGAGAAGTTTGCTCAAAAAGACATCCCTGAAGACTGAAAAGTCTTGTTAAATGTAGAAGGAAAAAAAGTTCTTTAATATCTGAGAACACTTTCTAGAAATGCTGATCTAAATTCAAAGAAAAGGTCCTGTTTTGTAAAGGTTGGGGATGTGACATTCTCCTGACTTTGTCCCCATTTGCTTGACTGAGGCTGGCTCCATAAGTTTTATCTCAGCACTTGCCCTTTCTCTTCACCTCAGGGAGCAGTTGTGGGAAGGTGGCTACTTAAGAGTTACTGTAAACAAACGCTGCCTGGCTGAATTCCCTTCCCTCTTACCTGGCCAGCCGGAGCTGCTCCCTAGTCCCACAGCTTGAAAAAGCTCCCTGCTTCCTTACTCCAGCCAGCTGTGTGGGATCCCCAAAAGCACAAGGCCCCCCAAAGTGTGGGGCCCAGGGTGGTTGGCCCTCCTGCCCCCCCTTAAGGACGGCCCTGCCTACCAAAGTCATCTTCCAACAGGACTATGTTAATATGAGCTAAGAATCTTTTAGCTGGCACATACAGCTTCCACACTGGGAAATTACAACACAACATTTTGGTTCATCACTGTTATTCACACTCAGATGATTTGAATTGAGGACACTGGAAGAGCCAAACACACAGTTTCCTGTGGCACTTTTAAAAACTAATGAATGGATGAGCTGTCTCTTTGGATATATCTATGCTGGAGGCTCTGTTAAGTTGACTTAACAAGGTCAACAGAGTTGACTTTGGGACTCCACACTGAAAACTCCTGTTGATTGCCAGCATCCACATTGGCAGGTCCCAGGTTGACCCTTCCTGGTGGCCAGGAACTCTGGGTGGAGGCCTGGAGGCTAAGTAGGTCAACTTAAGGGCCTTCCCCATCTACATTGGCTTAAGTTGACTTAATAAGGATGACTTAAGCGTTAAGTCAACCTTAAGAGGTGGTGTTATTAAGTTGACTTAAGGAAGCACTTAAGTTGACTAAATAAAAGCCCAGTGTGGCCACAGGGATTTGTAGGTTGACTTATCCTTCCTTAAATCAACCTAAGGCTCCAGTGTAGATGCACCTTCTCTGTTTAATTTATATTATAGTCATTTAAGTGTTGTTTAACCACCTTGTTTTTAATATTATATCAAATATTGTCTCATATTCTAGAAATTTTGTGATATTGCAGGGGACCACTAAAAATAATACTGAAAATTGTGCTATGCTGTACAGGATTTCTTGTATGCCTTCATAAAGTATTGCAAGTAGAGGTTTGATTTCCTATTAGTTACTCTAAAGGGCTTTATCTGTTAGGAATAGAGTGGTACAATAAACATTGTCAGGTTTCATTGCCCTAACATGTAGACTGTCTGTTTTTTCTGTCATTTCTTTGCCTTAGCATGTAAGAAAGAAGATGAATATGTAAGACAGTCTATTAAAATGTTTTAATTCATGCAGGTGTATGTGCCTAAAATCCATGTCCACAAAGTAATGAATATTGTGTGGCTTGAATGATTAAAAAAAAAAAAATCACACATATTAAAAGAATGCCAGATATATAGAAGCTGTACATGTCTTGAGAGCAAATACTTCAAAATGAAGAAGAAACACAGGGTTGTCCTTGAATCTCAGATAGCTGGAAGGTATGTTGCTCAACTACCCTGCGGGTCATCAGGTTCAGATGAGCAATGGGAATCAGGGAAAACAACATGACAAATACATCAGCTCTTCACATGCCACTCTTTCATTACTTATGAAGGAGATGGCTTAGTTGCCTGGTAAATATAGCTGGGCTTTGGCTTATTTAGCACAGATATAGGAAGGCATTTCATTGTGGGCTCCTCATTACTCAGGGAGGGAGTAGAGGAAATTCGTGCCACTTGCAGTTTTCTCAGACCATCAGTTTCTGACTAAATATTCTGCTTTTCCTCTTTCCCCTCTCTCCTCCTACCCACCCCTACACTCAAAGAAAGAGAATGATCTTATCTTTAGGCCAGATTAATTAGAAATTCCAGCTGAGAAACATTTAGATACTGTAGGTGTGTTTCCTTGTTGCTGACTTGACAGAGGAGATTTCTGGGGAACAGAGGGATCCTTTTTCAGTAAGAAGGCACAGATAGTCCCACAGACAACCCAACCAAGAAATAGTTCAATCCAGTGAATGGGTACCCACCATTTGGTAGAAACAGTGTCATTGACCTGCTCATCTGAGCCTATTGAAATCAATGGTCATTCTGCCACTGGCCTCAAAGAAAGCTCTCTTGTCCCTTGTTTGTTACAAGGGAAATATCCATTTGTAGATGACAACAGCCATGAGTAATGATCTTTGCTAGACTGTTCAGGAGAGATGCTGAGAAGCAGCAATGCCAAGTGATTTTCACGTGACCTGGGAGCATTCCACACCCTACAATTTCATATGAGATCTCTTTGCAATGTCCACGGTTCACAAAGACAACTAGGAACATTAAGGAAAATTTTTAGAAAAGTTCTACTGATTCACCTGAGTGACTATTAAACCTTATGGATCCCTACATCTACACTGACAAAATTAATTCAAAATAGTTATTTCAAAATAACTATTTTGATTCTAATTCAAAATAACTATTTTGAATTAGCACTATTTCAATTTAGAAGCCTGGTGAAGACTGTCTAATTCAAAATATGGTAGGAGTTATTTTGAAATAGTCTTCACTAGATTCTCCACTTGAGATTTTCAAAATAAGCCCTATTTTGAAATAAAGCAGGTTTTGGAAAAAAGGAAATGCTTATTTCAAAATAACAAAATGCTTGCATGGACAGGAAAAAAAAGTTATTTCATAATAAGGCTCTATATTTCCAAATAACTTCTCAGTGTAGATATATCTATGGAGACAAAGATCAAAAAGCCAAGCTCATTCTCATCACTAGTTTAGTAAGACTTAGTTAAACCTGCAGAAAGGCAAATGGCATATGAAGGTCTGGTCACCTTGGGACTACCACTGACCTTGGAACTGCTGGAAAGAATTCTGCAAACTTTCCCAGTGCAGCCTGACCCATAAGGTACTGAAAATACATCCTGCCAAATAGTTAATTCATACCATGCAGACGTGCTCTCAACATGTTGAATCGGCATATTCTGCATTCAGGGGACACGTTGGTTGTTAGAAAGGTAATGTCTTTGTTCTCTGCATGGCTGAGGTGCTAAGTGCATTCAGACATGTTCAGGTGCTATAGAAGGCAATTGCTGGCACTTGACAGTAGATTTTTAACAACCTGACTTAACAGAAATGGATTGCGTAAATTAATGAGGCCTCCCAAATTCAAATGCATTATAGTAACATCCTGTTACATTTATGTAGCATCTTTCATGTCAGTGTCCCTCACTTCACAGAGCTTCCATTAAGTGAGAGCTGAACACAATGTCAGAATTCACTTCAGACACTACTAAAACTGCAGCTGCCTCTGGTGCCAAACACTTCTCATGGTTTTACACGCAGCAGAGTCTCAAAGTGACAACAACAGGCATTTAACTCTGTGTAATTCCACCTACTTCAATATTGGACCTAAGCTGAAGATATAGAGCACTGTTTTTACACTGTCAATGGATTTTTGTTCCCACAAATGTCTTTTTTCCTCCTTTCCTCAGCCAGCAAGTTTCAAATCAGAAATACCTAATGGGAGAAACTTGGCTTGCCTTATTAGAGGCAATTACATTTAGCAATTAATCTGAAACTCAGCTCCTTTTCATCTCCTAAGACACAAAAACAGAAGCGGGTCACTGCTAGGAATACAAAGGTGTGTCTGTCTCGCAGCCAGCCAGTCAGTGGAATGCCTGGTAACACATTCAGGGGAAAGTACGAGATTTAGTACTGACACTTTAAAGAAAGTCTCAAATAATTGTGTGTCTGAGGACTAAAGGTGATGTAACAAAATCCATTACGTATCCAGATATGGCATATTTTGCCTCAGTGAAATTGTTACTTGAGGGAATGGACAGCTGTTAGACTAGGGGACATTTCCACTGCTTGAAAGCCAGTGTTGATGCCTGATCTTGTTTTTACTACGGTTAATAGACATTTTGCAACTGACATCAGTAAAAGCAGAAGTAGAACCAAAAGTCCCGACTGTTGGACTCTCAGGTGGATTTTTTATTGCTCCTCTATAGGGATTGCATGATGCAATTAAACCAGGGCTCTGTAACCTACAGCTCCATAGTCTCATGTGGGTCTTTGGCTGCCCCCTTGTGGCTTTTGGCTCTCAGTATCTGGGACTGGCTCCAAACCCCTCCCCCCTGCCACTGGGAGACCCTGTGTGGGGCCCACTCCTGGTGCTAGGCTCCCTGGCCCCCCCCACCAGGGGACACTGTGGCAGACACCCTGGTTCAACTCCCCCCACACCAGGAGAGTACAGTATGCAGTCCTCAAAACACTTGGCTAGGGAAGGAATTGCCAAAAAAAAAAAAACCTCTCATCTTTTGGGTTGCCAATCCCTGAATTAGACTTACCATCCACCTAGCCTGGTGTCCTGTCCCAAGCATTAGCTTGCATCAGCTGTTTCAAATGGAGGCTGAAGAAACCCTGCAGTAGCAGTTAGGGGATAATTGCCCCCAGAAATGTCCCATCCTAATCCCTAGGTTATTAGAAAACTATTTAAAACATGCATCTCATCTCATCCATAGTTTTTCCTTTTATAACTGTGGATCATCTTGTTATCCACTTACTGACCCAATTCTTTGAAATTTGCTAAATTCCTGGTCTTGATGGCAGCCCATCACAATGAATTCCACTGTAAATGTATATTTTGTGTAGAAAGTATTTCCTTTTCTTGATTTTTGAATGGGACATCTTTCAGGCCCACTGAATGGCAGCTGGTTCTTGTGGTGTTAGACTGTGACATCGCCAGGGTACAGGCAGGAGAGGGATGAGGCAGAGGGCATGCCACACTCATCCTGCTTCTTGGCATTAAATGCTGGGAGCAGAATTAGCAGGCACTCTCCTCCACTTCTTCCTTGTTGTGGGCCCAGCCTGGCCCATAAGGTGGTGCAGCAGCAGTGGCTATGCATTGTGTGCACACATGGGCTTCACCAAGCCATCTAATCCCACCTACACCATCATGAGGGCCCAGTATGAGGCATGCATAGTAGCTTTTGCTGAATTAATCCTGGCATCTAGCTGATCAGGGTCCACCACAGCTACACTACTGTGAAGTTCCACTCTCTTTCCCAGTGGTGTACATCTCCAATTCCAAGCCTTGATGAGACAACAAGCCATCAACACTGTTACTGTCCACAACTGACAATTGCCCTTCATAGTTCCTCAGTATTACCTCTGTCTAGTGATATTCTAGGGGCAATTCCATTTTGGAAGTGAGAAGGGAAAGCATTTCTGGCAGGTGGCATGTCTAAAATGGGCAGCTGGCACAGGCTGCTCCGAGGTTGGCCCCATCAGTGGGAGACCTGGAGAAGATGGATTAATGGGCAGAGTGCCAGTGAGGCAAGCAGAGGAGACATGATAAATCTGAGGTCAGTGGGAGATGTCAATGTTCTGTTGTTGTGGAAATGAGTCACCTGCTTTTATAGCTTATCACAGAGATCCCACCTCCGTGTACAGGGTGTTGGTCTGTACACCGAGACTGAGTAGTGGAGTAGAGGACTTCTTATGCACAGTGAGTCTGAAATAATCAAACCCTACCCTCATGGTGTGTTTGCACGAGCATTGTGGTGAATGTTTAGTAAGGGTCTTGCAGAGGCTGTGACAGGTGTGTCACTGTGAAATACCCAGCTTGTTTCCTGTAGAAATTTTTCTCTGCTGTGGCTAATGACGATAATAGGGAGATATCATTTAAGATTCTGCAGGCAAAAGTCAGGTGTTTTTTCTTCATATGAAAATTCGTGCATGCCAAAAGTGTCTGAGCCCATTCAAAAGAAGCACCGAAGCAGAAATAATTCAGTTGTCTGACAACACCACGACGGTGCCACCTACTGGTTTCCTTCTTGACTTATAGTCTGAGTGCTGTTTTTGAAGCATATTTAAGCATCAGATTGAGCCATTAAAAACAAAACACTGCACTGAAATAAAATTAAAAATTAAATGCTGAGAACATCTTTCTTGATCTCTGTCAGCAAATACTGAAGAAAACTGGAATATGTCAAAGTTCTAAGTAACTGAGAAAGAGGTATCGTTTATTAAGGTTTTTGAATGAGCACCTAATACTCTGTAATTCCAGAAAAATATTCAAATCAGATTTGGACAGACAGGGTGCTGGCGTTTAGGATGAGATAACAGGGATTTGTTGGCTGTATAGTGGACTATAAAGAGAGAGAGAGAGAGAGAGAGAGAGAGAGAGAGAGAGAGAGATGATCTTTTTCCCAGCACCAGACCTTAATGAAACTGTTTCAGAAACATTACTAACTGGAGAGCTACATGAGAAAGAAGCAAGGTCACTTTATTTCAAATTGCTTTCTGTTTTGGAAGACCTGTAGTCAAATCCCTCTTAGAAAGTCAATGACAGAGCACACTGCCTTGTAGGTGAAAGAGTTAACATAACCATTCCAGATTAGTATGTACAACCAACTGCTCTCTGAAAGCTTATTACAATTTCTAGGGGCTTGTGAAAATGCTCACATTTGTGCTAGCCATCCACGACTTTCAATTTACTAATAAAAAGTGGCATAAGACAGTTGTTATTTGTCCAGTGCTGGCTGTTGCAGGATAGATGAGTTTGGAGTTTGCATTTCTGGCTTCCTTTAAAACAACATGAAGAAAATATTCCTTCACACATCTTCCAAACATGAAAACATTTATTCTTAATTTCCTATCCCTGCTGAGGCAAGAGAAGACATGTTCTCATGGTTAGGTACTGGACTGAGAATCAGGAGAATCAGTTCCTTCCTCTGCCACAAATGTTCTGCGTAAATTTTGATGACCCATTTAATATCTTGGAGACCTAGTTCTCCTCTTGTAATAACACTGTTGTTCATTAAGGCGATACAGTACCTAACACAATAGGGTCCTGATCTTTGTTAGGACCACTGGGTGCTATTGGAATACAATTAATAACCCCCATTAACATTAAGCGAGGGGCAAAGTAGGGCTGATAACAGCACTAACAAAATTTGCATTTTCCCCATTTTATGATAAAATGTCTACTGCCCATACCACCAGTACATAGTAATACTACTCACGAGTGTGTATATCTGTTCCTGCACACCTTGTAAATCATCTTGCTGGTGCTATTTGCAACCAAATCAGTTCACTTAAAAGGATTATTTCTTTTTGGGTTTGATTACAGGTATCACCAGCCCAACTAAAGGTGTAAACGTTACAATGGGTGAACTGCAGTGTCTAGCATTAAATGAGGATATTGATATAGTAGGCATCATAAAAATTTGGTGAAATTGATCATTAATGGGACACCATAAATACAGAGTATAGGAATGACAGAGCGAATAGCACTCTTGAGAGACTAGTCCTATTTGTGAAAGCATAAAGCCAAAGCTATTAAAAATCTTACATGAATCAACTGTATTGTGACATCTTTATCAACAGAAATTCTATGCTTCAATAATAAGACTATAGCAATACAAATATACTACTGATCACCTGAGAATAATAGTGGTGGTGACCGAGAAATGTGAAGGGAGATTAGAGAAGCTACAAAACCAGACAGCACAATGATAAAGTTGGATTTCATCTGTTGCCATATTGACTGGGTATACCATCTCAGGACAAAATTTCTAATGACTGCTGTTTGGAAAAGCTTGTTCTGGAACACCCAAGGGGAGAGAATTTTTTTATTTAAGCGTTGCATAACGTCTGGACCCCGAGGTTAATAAAACTGAACCACTCATACTCAGTCCTATGTTTCTTAAAAATAAGAAAAAAAGTGCCAGTACTCTCCTTTCTCCTGTTGACCCCCCCCCCCCCCCCCGTTGGCCAATGGGGCCAGCAAAAAAGCTGCTGGTACTCCATATCCCTATGTATGATCACAAAGAAAGCACTGCTCATGACCATACTGTAATTAAATTTAACATTGTTCTATAGAGGAAAAATACCAAAGAAACCCATCACAGTAGGATTTAACTTTGAAAATGGAACAACACAAACATAAGAATGATGGTTTAATGTAAATTAAAAGGAAGAGTCACAAGAGGGAAAAGCCTGCAAGCTGCATGAAGACGATTAAAAAACACAACAACAGATGCTCAAATTAAATGTGTAATGCAACTTGATGAAAGAAAGAAAGAGTCTATTGGTGTTGATCTGGAAGACAACA
Source organism: Podocnemis expansa (assembly GCA_007922195.1). NCBI lineage: Eukaryota > Metazoa > Chordata > Testudines > Podocnemididae > Podocnemis > Podocnemis expansa. The sequence continues at coordinate 92,716,094 of ML681966.1, forward strand.
GAGGTTGTTTCGAAATAAGAAATGCCATGTTCACATGAAGTACCGTTGTTTCAAAACAACGACAGTGTTTCGAAACAACTTAAACCCCATTCCCTTTCAAAACAACATTGTTTTGAAAGGAGTTGTTTCAAAACAACCCCATTGGGACATGTTGTTTCGGAACAAAGTGTTCCAAAACAACTTTTGACCCTCAGCACCCTGGCCAGGGACCCCTCAGCACCCAGTGTTATTTCAAAATAAAAAAGACGTGTGGCCATACCCAGAGGGTTCCTTCTCTGGGATTTAACTTAGGTAGTTGCAGGTTAGTGGGAGGGGGTACAGGTGCTCAGCACAAGGAAATCCAAAAACAAAGAAATACCCTGACCACATCTAAGTAAACATTCCCTGTTCTACTCTCACCTGGTCACTAACAAACTTGAGTTTATCTTTGGTAAGGATGTCACTGGATCCTTCCTCAGGCCTCTCTCTGGCCTCCTGATCCTTCCAGGAGCTCTGCTGCATCCAAACAGGAACAGGCAAGTCTGCTGCTCCAATTCAAAAACCTGTACTTTGTTCCTATTGGCTGTCCTGGGACTCACTGACCAGAGTGTTAACCCTTTCCTCCCCAAGGATTACTACAATCCCCCCTCAGTCTTCTCTTCTGCAAGCTAAATAAGCCTAGTTCCTTCAGTTTCTCTTTGTAAGTCTTGTGGTCTAGACACTTGATGATTTTTGTTGCCCTCTGCTGGACTCTTTCTAATTTGTCCGCATCCTTTTTGCAGTGGGATGCCCAAAACTGGACACAGTTTTCTAGATGCGGCATCACCAGTGCCAAATAGAAGGGAATCATCACACCCCTTGATATGCTGGCAACACTTCTATTGATGCAGCCCAGTATGCCAGTGGCCTTTTTCTCGACAGGAGCACACTGTTGGCTCATATCCAGCTTCCGATCCACCATGACCCCCAGGTCCTTTTCTTCAGTGCTGATACTCAGCTGATCACTCCCCAGCCTGTAGCAGTGCATGGGGTTCTTCCATCCCAAGTGCAGGACTTTAAACTTGTCCTTGTAAAATCTCATGAGATTTCTTTTGATCCACTGCTCCAATTTTGTCTGGGTCTCCCTGAATCCTGTCCCTGCCCTCCAGTTGGTCTGCTGTTCCCCCCAGCTTGGGGTCATCCACAAACTTACTGAGTGTGCAATCTATTCCATCATCCAGATCATTAATGAAAATGTTGAACAGAACTGGCCCCTGGGGCACTCCATTCATTATTGGTTGCCCACTAGACATGGAGCCATTGATCTAGCCAGTTTTCTATCCACCTTACAGTCCATGCATCCAACCCATTCTTCCTTAACTTGCCAACGAGAATGCTGTGGGAAACCGTATCAAAAGCCTGGCTAAAGTTGAGGTATATCACATCAATGGTTCTTCCCTCATCCACAAATCCGGTCATGTCATAATAGAAGGCAATGAGAATGGTCAGGCATGATTTACCCTTGGTGAATCCATGCTGACTGTTCCTGATCACTCTATTTTCCTCTACCTGTTTCAGGATGCATTCTTTGAGAACCTGCTTCATGATTTTTCCAGGGATTGAGGTGAAGCTGATAGGTCTGTAATTCTCTGGAAACCTTCTTCCTCCCTTTCTTAAAGATAGGTACTATATTTGCTTTTTTCCAGTCCTCAGGCACCTCCCCCATTCACCACAAGTTTTCAAAGATAATGCCCAGTGCTACTGCTATCTCACCGGCCAACTCGCTCAGCAGCCTCGGATGCAGTTCATCCATCCCCGTAGACTTGTGCTCATCCAACTCTTTAAGTAGTCCCTAACCTGACTTTCCATTACCAAGGGCCTCTCTTCCTCTCTCCAATCTGCCATGCCCAGTGTAGTGGGCTGAGAGATGCCCCCCCCATCACCCATGAAGTCTGAAGTGAAAAAAGCATTGAGCACTTCAGCCTTTTCTGCATCCTCCACCACGAGGATACCTGCCCTATTCAGTAAGGGACCTACGCTATCCCTGATCCTCTTGTTATTGACATACTTGTAGAACCCCTTTCTGTTATCCGTCACATCCCTTGCTAGCTGCAACTCCAATTGTCCTTTGGCCTTTCTGATTTTATCCCTGCAGTCCCAAGCAATGTCTTTGTATGCTTCCCTAGTCATCTGTCCAAGCTTCCTTTTTATGTTTCAGCTCACCACAGAATTCTCTGTTAAGCCATGCAGGGCATCTTCCACATTTGCTGTTCTTTAGCAGGGTTTCTTTAGAATACAGCCAGCTCTCTTGGACATCTTTCCCCTTCGGATCAGCCTCCCAAGGGATCCTACCCATCAGCTCCCTAAAGGAGGCAAAATCTGCTTTTCTGAAGTGGAGGGTCTGTGTTTTGGTTTTTTACTTTTTTCCATTAATCAGCACCCTGAACTCTACCATCTCGTGGTCACTGCTGCCCAGGTTGCCATTTGCTTCTACTTCCCCAATCAATTCTTCTCTGTTTGTGAGCATCATGTCAAGAGGTACAAGACCCCTACTTGGTCCACTCATTCTCTCTGAAACATCTGGTCCTGGCCACTTTTAGAAGACAGGATACTAGGAGTAGGTGGACCAGTGGTCTGATCTAATTCGTATGTTCCCTGAAATCATTCACCATAGAGGTTATTACCTTCCATCCTATTTGTACGTGGCATGGATTGGAAAAGATACAAGTGGTTTCATTTGCAGAGAAAAGGAATACTAAGTAGCAAGAGGAGCATGACGATGGTGAAAGGCCTTTTACCAAACATGTGAAGCTGGGCAGGGAGTCCTGCTTAGCAAAGCGAGAGGAGATATGGAACCTGAAGAAGGAGGCATGGCTCAAGGAAAAAGAGTGCTTCCCACCTTTGTAGACATTAAAGAAGAGTAGCCAGCTAGGCCTGATCCACAATAGGACTTAGGTCCCTAGCAAATCACTGGAATCTGCAAAGCCTGTGTTTTATACTTTGGCTCATGATACAATGTTTGACGATAGAGAAGTGCCTGACAATGGGATCCACAAAAGATAGCATGGGAGATAGGCAACTGCCTAAGCTCACAATGGGAGATGTTGATGGAGGTGGATCCTAAGCCCCTCCCCTCTCAGCAAGTTAGGTGCCTAGCTCTGCTTATGATCAACAACAAGGATTCTTTTTACTAGGGGTAGGTGGTTTAGGTGCCAAAGTAGTTTCTTGAACAAGTGGCTTAGGGGCATGACTAGTTACACACAGAATGACCCAGGGGGTGGCCTCTCTTATGTCCCTTATCTTGTGATTCAGGAATTTGTCCAGAATGTCAGAGGCCCAGGTTCACAATCCCCTTGGCCTGATGAAGACTGAAGGTTGAACAGGAGAGCCTGCTACCCCCTTGGCTACTATCTTTCTTTCTTTCCCTCTCATTTAACAAGAGTGGAATGGCATCAGTAAGAGTGGCTGAGAGAGCCCTCATCAGAACATGCCTTAACCCAGAGACAAGGAAACTTACACAAAATAAAATTAAAAGACTCCAAAGACTGGCAGAGCATATCCTCTTCTTTGTGAGGCCCTCATCTAGAACCCACTGAAATCAATAGAGTCTTTCAGTTGACATTAATCAGTCAACCTAGAAGGTGATGGTGCACTCAGATGTGTGGTGTGGTGAAGAGGTAATTGGAATGGGCATCAGATGATCTTTATGATACATATGGCTCTGCTACTGACTTTCTGTGTGACTTTGAGCAAGTCAGTTCCCTTCTCTGTACCTTTTGGTTTTCATCCCACCCTTTGTCTCTCTTTTTCAGGTAAAATTTTCAGAAAAAAAACTAATCAATGAGGAGCACAAGTCCTATAGACTTTCAATAGTATTTGTGCTTCTGAATCACTTTAGAAAAATCAGACTTTAAACTGTTTGTGACAGGGACAGTCTCAGATAGGGAGTCGATACAGCACCCAGAACACAGGACCCTTGATATCAAATTGTGTCTCTTTGAGTATGTCTACACTTGCAAGTTACTTTGAATTAAGGAGGCTTAATTCAAACTAACTTAATCCCTGTTTACACTAGGCTTTCATTAGTTCAAATTAAGGAATTCATTAATTTGAACTGATGAAAGCTTAGTTCCAATTAGTAAGACCTGCCGGTTAGTTCAAACTAAGCCCTTAGTCCAGTCCTTAGTTCAAGCTAAAGATGGTGTAGACTAGGATTTGCCCTCAGTTCAAATTTAGTAAATTTTGAATTAAGGGCACTTAGTTTGAATTAACAAAGTGGACTGATTCAACTTAACATTAAGTCAATTTAGTCCACCCTGTTAATTCGATCTAATGAGTTTGAGTCTAGGTCAAACAAAACTCAAACTTATTAGTTCAAATTAATAAATTTGAACTACCTTTTCCTAGTGTAGACATAGGCTTAGGTCCTACTACAACACAAATATAAACTGTTATTTAACACTTCAAAAGTATGTGGGATTTTACAGAATATAAAACAATATGGTCTCTCTATCATGGGTGAAATTTGTCATAGTAAGAAATTTACCTATGAGCAGAGTCTGCTCAAAGTCCATGCATAATATAATTTAAGAGTTTAAGTGGAAATAAGTGCTGCACAGGGCTCAGATGGGCTCCCAAAGGTCTTATGCTTTAAATATTCAGTTTTACAAGAGCTGATAGTTAAGCGCCAAGTTACATCATTATATAAATTTTGATTAATTACAAGGGAAATAGAATGCACGCATTTTGATGTAATCAACCAAAATAAGATGCAAGTGAATATAATGACTAGTGGACAATTTAGAGGCATTAGATGGATTCAGTTATCAATATTAGACATACTGAACCACAGAAGCTGTCCAAAGAAGTAGGAGGAAGAGTAGGAATGTCTCACTCAGCCATGGCCTATCTGACAAACAAATTGGAAAAACCATGGCATCTCAACTATATGATGGTTGAGTTGTTGAAAAGCTTATTTTCTTCCATGGCAACTTAGATATCTGAATTGTAGAAAAATGAAAGTTGCTGAAAATAAAATTGAAGCCTTTGAAATGTGCTTCTGGTGAAAACTTCTGCATATCTCTTGCTGGGAAAAGCAGATAAATAAAAGATCTATACAAGAAAATATGTTAGCAATATTGGAATGAAACAAGGCCTGACATCAGAAATCAATAGGCATAAAATTAAGTACTTTGTTTATATCAGGTGTGAAGATGGAAATAATCTTGAAAAAGTTGTTACAGAAGGAATGGTGGATGGTCACTGTAGGTGGAGGTGACCAGCAAGGACATGGATGGATGGTATATGGCAGCTCCCTTGAAATTAGCTGCCAAGTGCTGGAAGCTGGCAGTGGATCAAGAAGGCTTCCAGAAATTCTGCTACAATTTCACCAATACTCACACATGGATAAATGGATTTTACTTAATCGCAACAATAATAAATAAGAGTTGAAAGCACTAGATGGAACAGTTTTTCATTGGTTTATATATGGGAGACATGACGCTCTTATTTCATGTGCTGCACTTATGGTGTTTAGTCTTTAGGAAATACAAATGATGGCAACAGGAAAAGGTTGAACTGTGGCATAACTCTTCATTCATCTTACTTAGAAACTGAGAAACTATGCAGATATTTACAAATTTCCCACAAGTACTTCAGTGAAATATATCACCAATGCCCTGCATTGTGTCCAATGCTTTTTGGAAGACACTCCCAAATTTTCCATTGCATTGTGAGCTTGTTTTTAATCATACACTCAATGCAAGATAATGAACTATCATTTGCTAGAGCTCATCATATGATCTTAGATCCTTGTTTGTCTAGCTTGATAGTGTTATCCTGGTTAAGTCACTGTTATTTTACTTATACCTTACTACAGTTTACAAAGAGTCTTTTTTTTCTTTATGAATTTTGAGCTATGGTTGTAACTTAAACCAAGTAATTATCAACTGAATTATTGTGATGCCTCAAAGTAGAATTCTAGGTATCAAGAGCAGAACTAGTCTCCTCCCTGGTATATGACTCCGTTTCTCCTATTTGTGCTCCATTGTTGATCATCTATGCTGTCATGATACGCCTATATGTCGGCTCAGCCCGAAACAACCCTAATGAAAGACTTGTTCTTACCTCTCATCTGTCAGACTTTGAATTCAGGTCAGGAGGTCATATAAATCAAGGAGAATTAATCAATCAAGGAATGGTTTTTACAAATTACTAGGGACATAGGGAAGAATATGTATAGAGGATCTGAGTATCACAGGGCTTTACTGCACTAATTTTTCATCTCCAAGGATTTTGGCTATGTCCCTCTGATGTATCCATCTAGCCATTTCTTCACAATGCAGTAGCACTGCCTAATGTAATAAAGTGCCACAAATACCAGCCTGAATTCAGTGTAGAATCAGAACATGACCAAACAGGCTAGGCTGAAGTTGAGTACATAAAACATAGATCACTTTAGAGAACAAGTTGGGAGTTCCCTTCCAAATTCTGCTATTGCCTCACTGAGTAACCAGATACAAGTTGCTTAGGGTGGGGACTGACGCTGGAAGGAGACTATTATTTATGTTTACAATAGCAACCAAACCACAGTTAAATGTCATAGACACAGTTACTAGCCCAAAGAGCTTGCAGTCTAAAGGGCATCTCCATGCTCAGCAGATCTGCTCTCCTCCACGTGTATTGAGCCCTATAGTACAGGCTCATAGACTATAAGGTCAGAAGGGAACGTTACGATCATCTAGTCTCAACTTCTGCATAACACAGGCCACAGAACCTCACCTACTTAACCTATGATCGAGTTACTGGAGTCCTCAAATAATGATTTAAAGACTTTGAAGTACAGAGAATCCACTAGAAAGCAGGGGCATCGCTATTGCTGGGCCCGCAGGGGTCATGGCCTGCATCTCCCTGGGCTGGCTCGGCAAGACAGGCAGCATCAGGAGCTGTACCTTGGCTGGGGCTGCCTGCCGCTGGCCAGCAGTGGCAGGAGCCAGATTCGGGCTGGGGCTTCCTGCTGCTGGCCGGCAGTGACTGGAGCTGGATTGGGCCTGCCTGGGTCATCTGCTGCTGGCCAGCAGAGGTTGGACCTGGATCAGGCCCTGGGCAGGATTGGGCCCTGGGGCAGGGCCCCAATCTTTTTTAGGGTATCAACACACCTGTCAGGAAGTGACCCATGCCCTATGATGCAGAGGAAAGTGAAAAGCTCACTGGGCCTCTGCCAGTCTGCCCTGGGGGGAAATTCATTCTGGACCCCGATACGGTGATCAGCTAAACCCCAAGCATCTGGGCAAGGCTTGCCAGCCAGACATGCAGAAAGAGTGCTCTGTAGTAACTCAGTACTCACTCCAGCTAGCATCCCATTATAGGCCATTGGGCCTGTCTGCTAGCAGTCATAAATCAATCAATAGCCAAACTAAGCTGTCTCCTCATACCATCCATTCTATCAACATATCGTGCTCAGTCTTGTAGCCAGTTGGGTTTCTTGCTTGCACTTTACGTATTTCTACTGCTGTTTGCTCCTGTTAGTAGTGGAATCAAGACAGCAAAGTGTCAGCTGACTCATCTTCTGTCTCCTATGCCCTCAAGAGTCATTTGTAATTAGTGACACCTATCCACTGAACACAACAGGGTCACACAACCATCACTCCTGAAACAGTTTGGAGAGCGCAGGGTTGTGCAGATGCCTCTGAGCCCTTAATTCTACACAGCACTTTTATTTTGAAATAACCCTGGTTATTTCGAAATAAAAGAAATTAGGTCTACATGACATTTTCTTATTTCGAAAGGATGGATCCCGTCCTTTCGAAATAAGAACCATTGTTTCAAAACAGGTTAAACCCCGATTTTTTCGAAACGGCTGTTATTTCAAAATGGTTATTTTGAAATAAGGCCATTTAGACATTTAGACAGGTCCAAATGGCCTTATTTTGAAATAACCATTTTGAAATAACAGCCTTTTGGATTGCAGGCTTTCCCTTAATTTGAATTAACATTTTGTTAATTCGAATTAACTTATTTCAAAATAAGGACTTTATTTCGAAATAACTCATTTTGAAATACTTATTTTGAAATAATGATGTGTGTGTAGACATAGCCAAGGGAAAAATAAGCTTGAAGCTTGGCATTCAGGCTGAGTTTCCTGCATCAACACTTAGGGAAAAAAAAAAATTCTTTCAATTGTAAGATGAGTGCATGTGAAATGCTGGAGAGACAATCCTGAATGAATCACGACGCGGCACACTTACACAGAGGCACCAATGTGCGTTACTTTATTAATACCAGGATCATATAGGCAACTGGGGACCTCATCTGAGATCAGGCCCCTCCTGTGTTAGTCACTGTCCAAAATACACAGTATAAGGTAGCCCCCACTCCAAAGGTCTGATGGTCCTAATAGACAAGACTGATGAAAGGCAGGAGAAACAATAAGAGTCCTTTGGCACCTTATAGACCAACAGATTTCTTCAACCCACTTGGAGCCCACAGAAGCTCTTGTCCGAAGAAATCTGTCAGTCTATAAGGTGCCACTGGACTCTCATTTTTGCTGTACACAGACTGACATGGCTACCCCTCCAGAAAAGGCAGGAGGGAATAAGAGGCACAGTGATTTTCCCAAGGTCATGTAGCAGGTCACTGGCACAGCTGGGGAAAGAGTTTGGGGCCACTAAGACTCAGTTTAGCACCCAGTCACTGACTACAGGGCTGAGAGCCAGAGTTTAAGAATGAACTGAAAAAAAAAGGGGTGTTGAGCCTTTGCTATCTTTGATAATAAAAAAAAGCCAGCCCTGAACCCCTCACTCTCCCCAAATGATTTTGTCTTCCTACTTGTTTATTTACTGTAGGAATGCCAGGAATTAGGAGATGTTTTTATTAGGGAGCACCAGAATGGTAGACAAAAACCTAAAGAACAGCTGTACCCTTTCTCAAATGCACAGGAGATGTTGATTCTTTCATGGAGAACTTTTCTCCCAACTGTTTGCCGTTTGAGCTAAACAGGTACCTGTGACTGTAGGGTCCTCATTACCTTTGCATCCATGCACGTTGCCATTTGTAAGGCAGTCATCCTCAGACAACAGGCCTGAGAGGTATAGAAGTGCTATCCTCACCATTTTACTAAAGGCAGAATCCAGACACAGGGGAGCTAGGTGATTTGCCCAAGGTCACACAGAAAAGTCTGGGACAGCATAGGTTACTGAAACTGAATCTCCAAAATCTTGGGCCAGGACTCAAACCATTGCCCCATCTCTGTTTAGTATGGAGGGGTGCTTGATTCATCTTTTTGGAATAAAAAAGAGTCATTGTGCCTGCTAACACACACATACATACACAAGAGGGGGATGTTACCTCCAGGAAAGCAGTAGCGGTAAAATCTGTTGCCTCATTTGAGGGTTCCACTACCCGCTTTTAACACTAGCTGCTCCTCTACAGGAGGCTGTTTGAATGCACCATGAAAAGCAAGTTCAAGGCACAAACACTATGTTTTGCTTTGGTGGACTGGTCACCTTTCACTTCTCTAGAGATCAGCTTACCACTGCTGACTCTAATAAGCTACCCAGGGAGTTGGTAAGTCTTATTTAGTATTTGTAAAAGCACTTGGAGCTGTGTGCATGACAGATGCTATAAAAGTGCATTGTGACATTTCTCTGTTGTGGCAGGCCACAGGATGTATAGGATCTAATTCAGTAAATACTGGGCCTGATCTTGAAAGACCTGAGTCACATTCATATTCTTCTGATTCCTATTCAAGCAAGTGGAAAGATTTTGATTGTGTATGATTTGTAGACAACAGCAAATTGATTGCAAAATCAGAGGTGTCTTGGAATCTAGTAGGGGATTTGCTTGCCATCCATATGCAAATGTGTTAAAAGAGAGAAGACTGGGGGACAGAGGGCTGAGTGTTTGGTTGTTTTTATTAACCTTAATTATTGTTTTAGAAATTGGGCTTTGCTATCTTTTATGTTTCTACAAAATCCTGACACTGTGAATTAACACCATTTCAATAATCTTTAGTGGTAAAGTCCAAGGATATTTAAAAATGCTCTCAGGCCATCTGCACAGTATTTCAGATGCTCTCACCATCACCTCCTGAGTCCTTGAAACATCTGGGTTGAGACAGCATCAGCAACATCACAAAGCCAAATGATTTCTTCTTTGCTATTGTGAACACTTGTCTGGTGTTTCTAGAAGAAGAAAGCAGTTGTATTGAAGTCAGTGAAGAATTAAAAGCAGGGAAGGGACACCTCTCACATGAAGAATGAAAATGGCAATGAATTCTGCAGTACACGGATCATAACTCAGCTCGGGTAAAATGATTCTGATGTCATTGTGCCAGGGCTCTGAATGCTCAATGCATGTGCACTTTTGGCCTCCGCAATCACTGAGGCCACCTTTACAGTGATACAAACACTACTGACTTTTGTAGACATGCTCCTGATATTCACCATTATAAGTGAAGAGGGAATCAGTGCTTCAGCTCTGGCCAGGATGTCCGGTTTCCCCTCACCTTAGGGCTGGCTCACGTCCCATTCATGGCTTAGTGTAACTTAGAACAGCCTCAGAATTGGTCCAGGGTATATTCTTCTGCTCATGGCCATAACAGAGTATTCCAGCAGTCAGAGAATAACAACTCTTGAGAAAATCCTCTTTCTCCAGGAAATGGCACAGTTTCCAAGGGACATAAATAGCAGGGTGGGTGGATGGAGTTGTTGCAACACTTCTTTGCCATCTGGGGTGGCATATTCACTGGATTTCCCATGCAACCACCCTACCATGGGCTGTTGGGGCAGGGCTCTGGCTTTCCTGGTATTTCTCTAGTGCCGAGAGCATCCACCTTATATTAAAGGCCCTTTGTCCCAGATGCTCCATGAAGACATGATCACTGCCCTGAGGAATGTTTGAGGTTTAATCTTCATGTGTGGAGAGGGGGCTGGAGGAATGATGTTGTGTATTCCCTGGATGGCCCACACCACCCAGCATGGGTCCTAGATCTATTGACCACCACCCACTGTGGCCAGGTGGGAGTCAGGTACATTGCCACAGCAATGGCTGCTCCTCCCTTCCTCACCGTGGGAGAGAAATCTGTGAGCACAGGGTACTCCTATGAGCAGATCTAGGGTAGACAAAGTGGCCTGCACTGTTAATGACAAGTCTGTGTCCCTTGAAATCATGCAGTGCTATCCCAAGGATTTTAATATCCTTTGCAAGCATGAGTTAACACTCAGCCCTGCCTGCGTTACATGGGGGAAGGCATTTTTAGTCATTTTTCAGTGCATAACAGGCTCTCGTTGATACTCCAGGCACATAGATAAAGAATGTGAGTTCACATATATTACTGCCTGGCATCTCACATGGAGAAAAAGCCTTCTTATCCCATAGCAGAAGTGAAATCTACTCAGCTACCCTAGCCAGGCAAGGGCACAGTGCTGGCCAGCCAGCAAACTCCAGCTTTGTTAGACTTGATGGGAAACAAAGGCTAAAGTTGTGAGCTGGCAGTAGAGAAGTCCTTGCCTCTCATCTCTAGTGTACAAATCCAGGGAATGCCAGTCTGATCATCTGAGCTCACCACAAGCTAGGACCGGGATGAGAAGAGAAGCAAATCAGGACCCAAACCTTCCAGGGGCGTGTGGAGTGAAGTCATGCTCTCAAATTGCAGCTGAATGCCAGGGAATAACCCTGTGCTGTATTAGCTAAAGATCTGGAGAGTATCTCAAGTGCAGTTGCACGCAAAGAGCGTTGCAGTGACCTAGTCTAGAGATGACCATGACATGCATAAGGTGAGTGCTACATTGAGAAGAATCTGCAAGGTCCTGCCCAGACATGGATGACTAGCATTCTTGGTTACTGCTGCTACCTAGAACTCCAGGTACAGCCCAAACTGTAACAGGGTATTATTAAACCCATTTTACACACAAGTGCACTGAGACACAAGGATTCAACTCATCTTTCTGTAGCCATGCACAGTCAGCAGATGATAGAGTTTAAAACTAGAAGACACCATTAGGATGATAGTGTAACATAGATCAGAAAACAAACTCAGGATCTTGCCGGCCACAGGATCTTACCCACCCATTCTGTCCTGGAACTGTGTGAAATGTTGAGGTGTCTAACATTAGGCTAGTGAACTCTGACCAAGGAAAAAGACTTTTTAGAAGAAAAACATAAATTGTCCAGAATTGCAACATTCATTTATTTCAATATGGTTTAAGATTCGGGGGGAGGAAAAAAAGTTGTAAAATTTACACATTTAGAAAAAAAAAATCTGATCACACTAATAAATTGTGCAAACTAATGCCAATTTGATTTATATATAAGGAATTCGATTTTGATGGCATTAACTTTTGGTTCCTTCTTTTCTTACCGGTTCTGAGATATCCTCATGCTTTCTTTCACCACTAATAGACAACAAAAAGACCTTTAATGATGGCTACAGGGTTACTTGACTGAGCATTTTGAGCCCCTGGGGTGTTTTTATTTAACAACGAACTTGACCCTATTGATAAATGATCACATCTGAACTCAGAAAATGTACATACTGCAGTTCTAGCAGTACAGTGACCCTATATTTGAAATGTTTGATTATTTCATAGTGAAATGACATTGAAAGAATGAAGTCAACAGCTTGCATGCAGCATGACAATCTATACTTGAAACCATGGGCTTTATAAATAAATCAGTAATATAGACTTGCCTAAAGATTGTCCCAATCTGGCTGCATGGATGGGTCTTGGAAAAAAAAAAGTATAAAGGCAAGGTGTAAAGTACTCAGGAATTAATAGAGAAAGTAGCAAGCATAACTTTTTCTGATAAAGTTCTGTGACCTCTCATGGATTTAGTCTGATGTATTCAAGTTATTGATTTCATGCTTTCACAATGATTCTTCATAATGTTAAACAACTGCTCTATAGGGTCAGACATAGTATAGTGGCAGAATTACCTTGCTTGCCTCATACATGAGGCTTGTCATCTAGTCAGACAGGCTTAGGAGGTGATTAGTGCCATGCACTGTATACTAATAGCATGTCATACCTTTTACTTTCATTTAGCAGGATCAGTGGTAGCTCTCTAGATTTCAAACTATGTGAAAAAATACTTCCCTCCATCGACACTCTCTTGCTCTTAGTCCATGTATAGCTGCACCCCTGAGCTTTAAAGTCCTTCCTTCCTTTGTTTCCTTTCCGCTGAAAAAGTTGTTTCTCCTCCATCCAATTGCAACAGACCAATGCAAACAGCCAGCTCTGGTGAGACAGGGTCACCATCACCTGTCAAGGATTATAAACAATTTCAGACTGACCAGTCACCTGAGCCAGCATTAGGCCATTGATCACTCTGCATCCATCCATGCACCTCTGACATCTCATCACAAACTGCTTTGTCCTTCTATTTACCATTGATCTTCCTATGTGACAAAGTTAATCAGACAGGGCAAAGAATGACTCTTCTGTACAATGTTCTCTCTCTCTCTTTCTCACTCTTTTACCCTTCAAACTCATCAAAAGAGGGTGCAACAGGTACAGCCCCTTCTGTATCTCATGATCAACCAACTGCCATGGGCTGCCATGCAAGTTTCATAAACAGGACTGTTTCCTTCTCTAAGCATGTACACACATTTGTGTGTGATTTATAATTAACTAAGACTTTGCAAGCAATACGTTATAGAACAATAACAACCATCAGCATTGCCAGGCATTGTCAAGATGATGCTGTAAATCTGTTAGTCCTCATGCCCGTTATCAGGTACTAGTCACACATTAAATGATTCTACTTTTAGTCAGAACTGAGGGATATTCAGATCGTGTTGTGATGCTGCCTCTTGGCTGCAAATATATTTAGAGTCAGTATCTGCTTAGCAACATTAGCACAAGAGGAGTTTTTTGCAGAGTGAGTGTTTTACTTACAATTGCCAGTGATTAACAATAACAATTTACAGTGATAAAAAGGAGTTTAAATGCCTAAATTGGAAAACTGTCAGAGAAGCAAAATAAAACCCGACACATAATTGAAATAACATGCCCTTTGTATTGTCCATTAATTCATACCAACATTCACAATAAACATGGTGCATAAGAAAGTATACTTAAATGATAGATATTCAGTGATGGTCTGGGCACCTTCAATAGAAGTATTTCAAAATTACCAAATCCTAACTCACATAATGCTAATATATGCACTATTTGTGCATAAAAGTTCAGTACAAGATAGCTTTCCAAAATGTTATGGAGTAACCTTTTATTTTATTTAAAGGGATTTTAGTAATATATTACACCACTGTGGGTCTGGCTCCTGTGCCACAGTTTTCATGCTTTAACTGAGTGAAAGTCACTTGGGATATCTGCTGCCAATGTAGAATCTCTAAGACATTGGTTCTCAAACTATTACAACAATGTTTATGTGTACTACATCTAACACTACCTTTATGGCTCTCTTTTTCATTATTTGTATTGTGTCCCCCCAAAATATGGGGATGCCCCATTTTTAATAAGTTGTTCTTAGTTTTATTTATTCTCTTTAGCATTTACACACATCAGTTAGGGCATGTGTTGGAAAAAAAATTAACAACCAGGCATTTTGCAATCCAATATTAACCTTACTCAGTTTTTCACTGTACCAGCCATTGGCACAACTTTTCCCATAACCTTGTGGCATTTGGGCATTCTTTGGTAACATATTTATGTTAAGCATTTCTTAATCTATGGCCTAGTATGGATACACTAAAATCTTACCGGCCTCAGCCTGGGGGCCTTATGTTTCAGCCCTACTTGTTCAGCCCTATTACGTACTTATGATCCCTTCTACCTTCTCATCAATCTTATATTATTATAATCCTAAGATTTAAAACTATTTGGCATTTAATCATTATTTATGTCATGACATATCAGTTAACCATAACATCACACAGTTAAGGATCAAGTGAACCAACTGGCCACAACAGTCATATTTCATATGCAAAATTAAATTCTGTGGATGTGGATTTTAAAAAAAAACAAGTGTGATTGCATGTTTAGTTTATACATTTAGCACACTGGCCTGGTCAGTGGGTATCTGACGTGCAAAAATATACATTTATCAAGCCATCCCTTAGCTCATGAAAAATACCTGATTTGTGCATGTGCAAATAAGACATGATATTGTGCTCACATTTTTGTATGCACAATTTCATCTGTACATGTGCACATTTCAGAAAATTAGACCTTTAATGGCTAACAACATACAGTGTCAATCAGCAATATTTGCTATCGATTTGAAAGATGAGCCTACCAATATTAACATCATGACATGGAGATGGAAGTTGCATTATCTCTTGTAACTGTGTAAATACAATTTTCAGCACAAAAGCTATGGGAAATGAGTTAATGAAGAGATTTTTCATAGCATCAAAACTCTTCAGTTTGAGTGGCTCAGTCAGAATTTCACATCAGCCTGGAGGAGAGCTAGTCATATCTCTAACCAGAGCATGTTATTGTCACCTAACCTCTTGCCCAAAGTTGGAAGCTACAGTCCAAAATTCAAGTGGTGATGAGACAAAAAATTGGGGATGCATGTCTCACAGACCTTGATCCCAGGGCTTGCTGAGGACCACCTGAGAGTTTCTGAATTCCTACAACTTAGGATATGAATAATTTCTCATGATGTGAACTCATGGTCAATCATCTATCTCTTCATTGCTTTTTTACTCAACTTTTTTTTTTTTAAATACACCTAGTGTTTATAGACATTGTAGGCTGATGCCCTCAATACCCACTGAGTTCTGTGTGCAGACTAGCTGCAAGAGCGGACCAAACAATCTATTTTGCCTTTCAAAATAAGCCTTTTCTTTAGGTTGATGGAGCTTGAAGGTGAGAAATCATCATGTTGAGAGCTAAACTTGGTTACGGTTGGGTATACTTTCATTGGTCAAGATATGCATGAGGCATATGGTGGCTCTTTAGAGGTAGTGCTAATTTTCTTTTGGCACCTAAATCATTGTAATTAATTCAGTGATTGAGGATGGAAGCATTAACAGCTCTTCAGAGGGTATAAACATGTATATGTTTAAATCAAAGTTGCATTAGAGCAGAAGATTTTTATTGCTTCATCTACTACTGTGCAAATAGGGCTCTTGATGGAGAACAGGTCAATTTTTTTCTCATCAATTGATCAAGAAATAGAGGAGATAATTACCAAGTCTCTGGAGAGCAAAATAGATTTATTTTAATGAAAAAATAAGGCTGGTTCTAAGGGCAGTGTTCCTTATTTCCAGCAGTAATATTGATGGCTGCTTTTTATCTCATCTCCACCCCCACACCCCTTTTCCTTTCTTTTACAGCATGGATTGCTGTGAACGAGTGGTTGTAGAGATTTTTCTATCACCACTTTTTGACCAAATGGAATTTTTGTCTTCTCCCCTTCCCCTTGCCCCTCAACCATTTTCATGAAGGAAAAAAAAAGTGTCTGCTAAAACTCTGAAAAATAAATTTCAGCAAAATAATAATAATAATAATAATAATAATAATAATAACAATAATAATAATAAATAATTAATAACGTTCATCAGAATTGTTCCTGGGGAGAAGGGAGAATTTTCTGACCAGCTCTGCTATATCTCCTGTTCATGATATTCTATTAAAGGTTAATTAGACCAACAAGAAAACAATTTAAATGAAGATTAAGTTAATCAGAGCAAAGAATGCCACACATTTTTAGGAGGCACTTCATTTTGAACGCACTCTGCCAACTCTGCAGTGATAGATAAGCTGAAATTTGCACTTAAGTAGCACTATAGACTCTCTTTCACGCATTCAGGACTGGATTTAGCTGTCATGTGAGCTCATTCCCTCTACTGGCACTCCTAATCTGCGTACCTGCTTCACTACCGTCCCACAGCCCAGCCATCTCCAGCCTGGGAGCAGGAAGGGTGGGAATGGTGGTGTACAGTGGGGAATATTTTATATTTCTGGATTTTTCAGTGTTTTAGTGTAAAACATGAATATTCTCCTCATGTGGTTTCAAATGGAATTAATTAGTGTGGGACTACAGTGGGTGCACAACTTGTCAGCATGAGCAGAAGGAAAATAGATTCATCAGTGAAATTCATGGACAATAATATGGCTGATTTTGCTCCTGGCAAAAGATACTTTGGGCAAGTAAAAATGTTGCCATTAACAGTGTAATGTTGCTGTGTGTGACAAGATCTCAGTGAGTGATAAATAAAATACCAGGACTTTTCAGATGTGGTTCCAAGTCTTGCTTGTCAGATAACGATCACTTATTTGTGGGAAGCTATTTACAGGCTACCCCAACACTATAACCCTATTAACATATCAATGAAACATGCTCAGATTTGGACATATATTCTTTTGTTCCAGGGGTGCCATCTAACCTCATCAGGCTCTGAATTTTAATTGAAAGTGATACATGGAAGATTAAATACGTGCATCACTAATAGGAAATAGCAACCTATAGGATACTTAAAGCAAGATTCACTGATAGACAGAGAAAAGCATGGGGCCCATGATCATGATTGTCCCACAAAAGGGTTGTATCCATGCCTCCAGGTTAACCACAGGAGACTGAGGAACTTCCAGCAACACCATTAGCTTCCACTATGGGTACAATAAGGAATCCTTTCCTGGAAAGAGAAAGAAAGCCAATTCACTTATGGGATTTGCCTCTCCCTTTTACTACAGCTATAGGTGCTCTGTACTTCTATGATCAGACTCTAATTCAAGGGAGTAAAGACTGGATTAGTTACACCATTTAATCCCATTTATATGGCAATAGTACCATTATCTGCATTGTAGTATTTGGAGAGGGGGCTTACACCTTCCATGCTGCAGAGCACAGAGAATTATTGTCCAGCATTGTGCTTGCTCTCTTTTAACTCTGTTCATGTAGGGTAAATGGGGTCTGAGGTCTGATGCTTCCATGTAACCTCTGCCATGAAGTAGGGTTGAGAAGGGGTTGGCCAAGCAGGGCTCTGTTTTGGTGAAAGTGATGTATGTTGCAAATAGAAGATTAATTTCTTCAAAATGAAAAATAGCCTTGGGACACACTTCATACATGGGGCACTGCTGGGTCCTCTGCAGCTCTTAAAAGCAGGCTTTTTATTTAGGTGAATAGAAATGGATTTAGGTGCATGTGATCCAAGAGTGGCAGCCAGCATCAAATTGTCAAACATTGCAAAGTGACAAACCAGCAAATGGAGACAGGTATGACTACATTAGCCAAATAAGTTTGAACTTTCAACTCCTTGGTAAGAAGTCCGAGATTCGTCTGAACTAACCCCAAACATTTTAGTTCAAATTAACCGTACATTCTAGTTCGAACTAAAGTTTTAGTTCAAACTAGAAAGTGTGGTTAGTTCAAACTAATGGGTTAGTTTGAACTTTTAAGTTTGATCTAAGCATTAGTTCAGGTCTTGCCTGAGCTTTGTACAAACTAAAGTTTGAAATAAGCTTGTAAGTCTGAACTAAGCTTGGCACTAACTAGTTCGGACTAAGATTTGCCTACTTAAAACTAAGAATTCCTTATTTCGAACTAGGCAAAGCCAAGTGTAGCCAAGGGCTAAATTAATCTAGACTAAGCTTCCTTAGTCAAGACTTATTTGCCAATGTAAACACAACCTTAAGGTCAGCATTGTAGCACCTAGGTTAAGGATCACAACCACCTAGTGTAATTTACAGCCCTGAATTAGACTTCTAGGGTCCCTATACAGTTCATCGGAGGGGCGTTAGGTGCCCAAAAATAGGAAGAACAGAAGTTAGCTCACTGAGTTAGGAGTCACCTAAGTTATCCGATAGGAAGTGCTGAGGATCAGGGTTTGGCTTCTCAGGGACACATGTGCCTCACTCTGCACTGAGGAAGATAGCTACTTCCACGCAAAATTGCCAGCCACAAACTCTCTCCATGACTTAGGCACCTAAGTCCAATCTGTTCTTTCTCACATAAAATGGTGGCAGTAGCAATCTCTATATGATTTCCTAGTGGTTAGAGCAGCCAGGGGGAAGATCCATGCCTCACACCAACCAAAAAGCACATGACTCTTCAGTCTATTGGTCAGAAGGAATGCCTGGGGACCTGATTCAAATCATTGTTCTGAGTCAGGCAGAGTGGGGATTTGAACCGGAATCTTCTAGGCTATGTCTACATTCAACATTTCAATTTGAATTACTGAATTCGAATTGCCAATTTGAATGAATAATTATTCATTCAAATTTAGTCAATTCAAACCAACATGGTCACACCAGAAACTCCAATTCAAATTGGAGGGGAGCACCATGGGAAATGTAGCAAAATGGCTGCAGAAAAGGGCCACTGCCACAGCCAATCACATAAAGTGGGAAGTTTCCTCAGCCCTCTGCCCATTGTGGCTGGCAAGAGGCAGAGCAAGCAGGTCATGGACCAAGCCCAGATCCTGAAGTTGCTACTGAGGTGCCCACCACCCGTACAGTTTTGACCAGTGTTCTGGTTGCCTTGAGCACAGTCTTACTGGACCCTGGCAACATGGAGGCAGGCACCAGCACCGCCACCACATTGGCCCTGCCTGCTGCTGCAGCCACCATGCTGCCCTCCATCCCCTGTGGCTTCTGGGCATGGGAAACCAGCACTGACTGTTGACACTGTGTTGTCCTGACCACCTGGGATGACGAGCAATGGAAGCAGAACTTCCATGTGAAGAGGCAGATGTTCCTGGAGATAGTCCATGAGCTCACCCCACAGCCACAGAGAATGGACACCCGTCTTAGACACGCCGTGCCCGTGGAGAAGAGAATGACCATCGCCCTGTGGAAGATGGCCACCCCGGACTCCTACTGATCAGTGGTGCACCAGTTCAGGGTTGAGAAGGCCACCGTGGAAGCTATTCTCCTGCAGGTCAGCAGGGCAATAAATGGTAGCCCTGATACCCGGCCTAGTCACTCCTGGGAACCTGCAAGAGACTCTGCATGAACTCCGTGCTCTTCGATTCCCCAACTGCATGGGCATCCTTGATGCCACTCATATCCCCATCCGAGCCCCACTGCACTGAAGCGTGGAGTACCGGGACTGGAAGAGGTACTTCTCCATGCTCTTGCAGGCCCTGCTTGATCACTGGGGCCTCTTCACAAACGTCTACATCGTCTGGCCGGGAAGGGCACATGATGCCTCCATGCTGCAGAACGCATCCCTGTACAGGTGAATGCAGGCAGCTCTCCTTCTTGTGAGGGATGCCACCTACTCTCTCTTGACATGACTTATGAAGCCATACACAGACCACTTCAAACCAGGCAAGGAGCTTTTTAACAGGAGACTGAACAGCTGTCACCAGGTAGTGGAGCACTCATTTGTGAGGCTCAAAGCCAGAGCCAGACTGCAGTGCCTTCTAACGCGCCTCCACCTTGTGGAGGACACCATCCCAGAGGTCATCAGCACCTGTGTCACCCTGCATAACCTCTGTAAACTGCAAGTTGACAGAGTCCCAACCCTCTGGGAGGCTGAGGCTGAACAACTCGCTGCACATTTCCAGCAGCCAGGCAACAGCCAGAGCGTGAGCAGCGAAGAGCGCACATCATCCGAGTGGCGCTCAAGGACATGTTCCTTGCAGAGGAATCTTGAGGACCCAGGCCTGCCACGAGATGCCCTTACCAACTCTACCCCACACATGCCGTCCCCACACACAAGAACGACCCTAAGCCCCGATCCCCAAATCAATAAAGACATGAACATAAAATACTTTTTTAACATGTTTTATTTAAATGGGAAGGGGGGAGGTTTGAGGGCAGGGAGGGGCTTTGAGAACTGACAGAAGAGGGGACTTGGGGGAGAACTGGGAGAAGGGAGGCTTGGGGGAAAACTGGGGATATGGGTCATTTTAAGGGTCAGGATGGGGGGCAGTCCCAGTCCCAGTCCCATGGGGGGGTTCCCCTCAGCCTTCACCACAGCCACCCTGGGTGCAGGCATGCTGGTGACAAGGGATGTGGGGGGTCTCTGGGTGGGGCTTCCTGGGTAGCAGGGGAAATAAAATGGTCCACCAGCTGACTCAGGCTGGCTGCCATGCCCTGGAGGGCTGCCCCGATGGTCAACAGTGCCTGGCTTATGCGATCCAGCGCCTGGCTCTGCTATTCATGGGTAATGGTGTGGTGCTCCTCCAGGTCAATAGCCCATTGCAGCAGCTGGAGGACAGATTGCTGGTGGGCTGACACCTGCCCTTCTCATAGAATAATAGAATCATAGGGTTGGAAGGGACCCCACGAGGTCATCTAGTCCAACCCCCTGCCAAAAAAAGCAGGACCACTCCCATTAGATCATCCCAGTCAGTGTTTTGTCCAGCTGGGACTTGAACACCTCCAGAGATGGAGATTCCACCACCTCCCTAGGCAGCTTATTCCAATGCTTCACCACTCGCCTAGTAAGGAAGTTTTTCCTAATATCCAGCCTGGACCGCCCCAGCTGTAACTTGAAACCATTGCTTCTCGTTCTGCCCTCTGTTACTACCGAGAACAGTCGAGCTCCCTCCTCCTTGGAGCAACCCTTCAAGTAGTTGAAGGTTGCTATCAAATCCCCCCTCAGTCTTCTCTTCTGCAGGCTAAATAAGCCTAGTTCCTTCAGTCTCTCTTCATAGGGCTTGTGCTCCAGCCCTTTGATCATTTTGGTTGCCCTCCTCTGGACTCTCTCTAATTTGTCCATGTCCTTTTTGTAGTGGGGAGCCCAAAACTGGACACAGTATTCCAGATGTGGCCTCACTAGTGCAGAATAGAGGGGAATGATCACATCCCTCGATCTGCTGGTAACACTTCTTCTGATGCAGCCCAGTATGCCATTGGCCTTTTTGGCAGCAAGAGCACACTGCTGACTCATGTCCAGCTTCCCATCCACCATGACTCCCAGGTCCTTTTCTCCAGTGCTGCTATTTAGCTGATCACTCCCCAGCCTGTAGCAATACATGGGGTTTTTTCGTCCCAAGTGCAGGATTTTACACTTATCCTTGTTGAACCTCATGAGATTCCTCTTGGCCCACTGCTCCAATTTGTCTAGGTCTCCCTGAATCCTGTCCCTGCCCTCTAGGGTGTCTACCATTCCCCCCAGTTTGGTATCATCTGCAAACTTACTAAGTGTGCAATCTATCCCATCATCCAGATCATTAATGAAAACATTGAACAGAACTGGCCCCAGGACCGACCCCTGGGGCACACCACTTGTTACTGCCTGCCAGCTTGACATGGAGCCATTGATTCCTACACGCTGAAACCGTTGTTCTAGCCAGTTTTCTATCCACCTTACAGTCCATGCATCTAACCCATACTTCCTTAATTTGCCAATGAGAATGCTGTGGGAAACCGTATCAAAAGCCTTGCTAAAGTCAAGGTATATCACATCAACGGCTCTTCCCGCATCCACAAATCCAGTCATCTCATCATAGAAGGCGATGAGGTTGGTCAGGCATGATTTACCCTTGGTGAATCCATGCTGACTGTTCCTGATTACTCTATTTTCCTCCAAGTGTTTCAGGATGGATTCTTTGAGAAGCTGCTCCATGATTTTTCCAGGGATTGAGGTGAGGCTGACAGGTCTGTAATTCCCAGGATCCTCCTTTTTGCCTTTCTTGAAGATAGGTACTATATTTGCTTTTTTCCAGTCCTCTGGCACCTCCCCTGTTCGCCACGAGTTTTCAAAGATAATGGCCAACGGTACTGCTATCTCATCAGCCAGCTCCCTCAGCACCCTCGGATGCAGTTCATCCGGCCCCATGGACTTGTGCACATCTAATGTGCACATCTAATCTCATGCCTGCACACCATCCTCGGCCCCCTGTCCCAGTTGGATGAGTTCCAGAAGGAGGTCATTCCAGGTCCGGTGTGCCCTCCTCCTGTGCCTGGCAGTGGCTGATGGGCTCGCTGAGGTGGCAGGTTGGCGGCCTTGACAAGATGTTGGGAGGAGACAAGAGAGACCACCATTATTCCAGGCAGCTGCCTAGCTAATTCTGTGTGTGGACTGACAGAAGCAAGCAGCTGTGCCCTGGCTGTCCCCATGCCTCCCAATCCATGTCCTGCAGGACAGGGCCCCTAAGGTACACCTGGCTGTGTTGTGCTGCCCGGATCAGGCATGGTGCCCACTGTGGTGAGCAACACTCAGCCCTCTGCTGCTCTCGGAGCGTGTCTCAAGGCCATGTGCCAGCAGCCTGGGCTGCATGCTGTCTGCTTGGTGCTGCCACTTTTGGCTCCTCTGTTCCCCCTGCTGACATGCCCCCACCCTGCTCGACTGAGTTTCCCCCATGCCACATGGGTCCCCAGGGCTGTACCCTGAGGGACAGCCTCTGTCCCCACTATCCCCCATGTCCGGGACCCTGCCTGTCCCCAGGCCCTATCCACCCACCCTGCCTGTGACAGGGAGGTGCTGCCATGGCTGCATGGAGGAAGGAGGGGGCCACTTACCCACAGGTCTCGACATTGTATGGCGGAACATGCCCTCTCCGGGGTCTCCCTCTGTGGTGGTGCCCTCCTCCTCCAATGCCTCGGGGGATGTGGGTGGGGACTTACAATGGAAACATAGGCACCTAAGGAAATAAGATGTGAATAGAGTTAGGTAGCAATTGACCAAGGGTTTTGAGGATTTAAATTTTGACTTTTAATCCCTAATATCATGGAAGATGAGGATTGGAAGGGATCTCAAAAGGTCTTCTAGACCAACCCCCTGCTCCAAGCATGACCCGTCTCAACTAAACCATCTCAGCCAGGGCTTTGTCAAACACTGCACCTTAAAAACCTCTAAGGATGGAGAATCTACTACTTCCCTATTTAACTCATGCCAGTGCTTCACAACCCTTCTAGTGAAAATGTTTTTCCTAAGATCCAATCTAGACCTCCCCCAATGCAACTTGAGACCATTGATTCTTGTTCTGTCATTTGCCACTGCTGAGAACAGCCTAGAACCACCCTCCCTGGACCCTCCTTTCACATATCTAAAGGCCGAGCTCAAGTGTGGCCGCAAGGATGTCGTCACGCGTGGGGTGGGCTCTCCTCCTCCACCTGGTGGCCAGTGGCGGGCTCCTGGGAGGAGGCTGGTGGGTAGGCGGACGAGCTGCAGGGGCAAAAGGGAGCATGGTTAGGTGTCAGCCTACTAGCCTTGGTGTGTGCAGCCTGTGAGCTGCAAACACCCCTGCCCTGACAACTAACAGGATTCCAGGGATCGTGGCCCATGGTAGGTAGTGAGCTGTTCTCGGCAGCATTTGGGCCAGGAAGTTTTCTGAGCCATGTGACAGCCGTGCTGGCTGCAGGGTCTCTGCCCTGCATGCTGCCAAGTCTGCCTATTGTCACCCTGTGTTGAGGGACCCCCATCCTGCTTGGGCATGGGACCCTGTCTCCACATGCCTCCCTGTGGCATGCCTGCACAGGAGAGCCTGTGCCCCCCTCCCCCGGGCCCGAGCCCCACCATCCCAGGGCTGTGCACCCCTCAGGATCCATGCCCTGCACTCCTGAGCCTCCCTGCCTTGTGGGAGGGACACTCACCAACTGGGACTCCTGATGTCCAGAGCAATGTCCGGTCAGACTCAGCTGCCTCCTGCTCCCCTGGGTGCTCTTCAGGGCTGCTGGTCTGGGGCTCCCCTTCTGGGATGAGCTCCAGGCTTGAGGGTGGCGCTGTGCTCGGGCGGCTGCCAATATTCCCTCTAATTACTCGTAGACTGTGTGTGCAAACAATTTCTTTGTGTGCGCAAAAACATTTTTTTGTGAGCATC
This sequence comes from Podocnemis expansa, assembly GCA_007922195.1. Taxonomy (NCBI): domain Eukaryota; kingdom Metazoa; phylum Chordata; order Testudines; family Podocnemididae; genus Podocnemis; species Podocnemis expansa. Next base: position 92,740,737 of record ML681966.1, read on the forward strand.
AATATTAGCACTATTGAATTTTCTTGTGCACACTTCATTTTTTTGTATTGCTCAGGTTTCATGACCTGTGTGCGCGCGCACACGCGCACAGCTTAGAGGGAACAGTGGCGGCTGCTCTCGCCCACATCCAGGGGCTCTTCTGCTTCGGAGGGGGCCTCCTCCAGCTCTGTGGCACTACTGTGTGCCTCAGCGGAGTCCTGCAGGCGCCTAAGGTGCGGTGGGCCACTGGGCTCATCCCTGAGGAAGCGGTTGAGCTTCTCATAATAGGGGCACCTGGTGGCAGCTGCTGCCCCCACGGAGCTCGCTGGCATCCCATGCCCGGGCAGACTCCTGCCGGAGTCCCTTTACCTTCGAGCGCACCTGCTCTGTGGTACACTCAAAGCCCTTATCTGACAGTGCCTGGGCGATGTCAGCATACACGTCCACATTCTTGTTGCTGACCCTGAAACGCTCCAGGATGTCGTCCCTTTCCCAGATGCGGAGGAGGGCAAGGGTCTCAGTTTGGGGCCATTCCTGTGAGGGAGCCACTTGTGCCTCAGCCATCGCACTGCTAGCCAGCCTCACAGCCACAGGGCATGAGCCTAGAGGGCACTTGCTGGCCCAGGGCACCCTGGGAGGAAGAAGGTCACCTAAAACCACTATCAAAATAGTGTTGTTTCAAAACAACGGGGTTTTGGACTCGTTGTTTCGAAACAGCCATCCAAACGCCATTGTTTTGAAACAGCTGTTTCAAAACAACGGCAATTTCAAAAGCAGATGAGGTTTACTGCTTTCAAAATAACGAAATGTCCTGTGGACATGGCAACTTTTCTTTCGAAACAGCGGCTGTTGTTTCAAAACAAAAGTGCCGTGTGGACGCGCGCGCGCACACACACACACACACACACACACAAAACAGCAACAACAAGCCCTTTGCCACACACACACACACACGCGCACACACACACAAAACAGCAACAACAAGCCCTTTGCCACACACACACACACACACAAAACAGCAACAACAAGCCCTTTGCCACACGCGCGCGCACACACACACACACACACACACACACACACACACACACACACACACAACAGCAACAACAAGCCCTTTGCCAATCTTCTCTGGGGGAAAATTCCTTCCTGACCTCCACATGGAGATCTGTTAAACCCTGAGCACGTAGGCAAGACTCATCATCCAGATACTCAAGAAAGAATTCTCTGTAATAACTCAGAGCTCACCACATCAATTGTCCCATCAGCTTATCTACTACCAGGAGCCAAAGCCTGGTCAATTGCCATACTAGGCTATCCCTTTATATCATCACCTCTATAAATTTATCAAGCTCTATTTTGAAACAAGCTAGATATTTTGTCCTCACTGCTCCCTTTGGATGGCTATTCCAGAACCTCACACCTCTGAACTACTGGTGCAGATTATTCTGATAATATCTTCTAATTTTTAAATTTAATTTCCCTTATCTTTTATCTCCCTTATCTGAGGAAGAGAAAAGACCTAAAGAGAACTGGATAAATAAAAGTATAAATAAGAGCAGCAAAGATCTAAGGAGATAAGAGGATGTAAGATCATGTGAAAAAGTGTAAATAAAATAAAAGCTAACCCACTTAAAACTCAAATCCAACCAGTGTCCTACTTCTGAACCCTTCTCTTTCCATCAAAAATGCTTAAATTCAGGCATGTGCTTAAGTGTATGCCTGAATCAGTGGTAAAGCACCAACCTTTTATGCAGTTGGCAGATTTTAACACTTTAGCTCAGTTTTGTATTTCCTGGTTTAGGCTGGGTAAAGAAACAAAGATCAAAATTCTGAAGGGCTGATTTTTACAGTATTTCCAACCCAGGTACATGCTGACTTCCATAACTGAATTGCCAACATCCCTTCTAATGAACCAAACAAGGTGTCCTGTGGCACTTAAAGACTAACAAATATATTTATTGCATGAGCTTTTGTCGAGAAAATATGACTTCATCAGATGCTCTAAACAAGTGGGATTTTATCCCGCGAAAGCCCATGCAATAAATATATTCCTTAGTCTTTCATTGCCACTGGACTCCTTGTTTGTTCTACTGAACTAGACTAACATGGCTGCCCCTTTGGATGGTCTAATGAACCATTTATCTTACTCAGAGAAAATAAGCTGTACCACTCTTGTCAATTATGCATTGTCACATTGGTCATAAAATGCACCTTTACAACTAATAGTTACTTGTACAGTCAAGCCTGCAGTATACATCGACATGGTTCTGGCTAGCATGGTTTATAAATCAAACACCTGAAACTAACTTTAAAAATAGCCAACAGCCAGGAATAACACAGAATTAGAGCCTGCAAATATATCCACATGTGAGTAGTCCCACTGCCAGCAGAATTAAGTTCCTTGTCTTTGCAAGATTGAGATTGTGTTTACTGTAAGCCCAGGAGCAGGTTGGAAAACAGTAAAAAGTTTCATTTTGCTTTTCTAAAAAATCTTAAGTGCCCTGTAGATCTGAATAAGAGAAACTGCATTCATTTCATGAGTTCTAAAACCCTGTTTCAGAACATATAAGTTGGACATCTAAGAAAAACAAATTGCCTATTTTGCAGCAGCAGAAGCCAAGAATTTGGTGAGATCTCTTATAATTTCTCCTGCTTCAAAATGTCAGTTATTGAGCATAATTAATTCAACAATACTGAATTATCTTCTAATAAGTATTAAAAACAATGGTGATAAAAATGTGGCTCTAAATGGCATGTGATTACACTAGATGAGGATGGAACCAGTGTTCAGTGTTTGTTCTGCAATAAAGCATTAGCAACAAGGGCAAAATTAGAAGACAATCAAAACTAAACTATTTGCTCTGTGGTAACATCAGAAACAATGTTTGCTTGGTCTGTCTAGGCATCTAAAAAAGATTTTGTACATGAAGAAAGTGATGGTTAATCAGTAATTGAATTTGATGCAATGGATAGGGGAATGGGTGATAAGTAATTTGTGAATTAGTAAATAGACTGAGTTATCATTGATTGATGACCCATTTAATTCCAGCTTTACTCCAAATCTAATGCAATTATACCTACTTCATTATACTACATTTTATTTTATTTTTGTGATAAGGAATCAGATCTTTTCATCTGAGGAAAAATGCTACCTGAATTAATAAGAATTGTGAGGGCTCAACACCACTGTGTTTCTGTATGTATTTTGGTAAAATGTGACATTCAGAATGCAATGTGCTGTCTCCTTGATTTCAGCATAAAATCCCAAATCAAGTCAGATAGCAAAAAATCACACAAAATGAACCTATCATAAAGACCTGGAATTGCATTGAACCTTAGGTATCTGTGGTCAGTATACTCTCATATTCCTTTGCATCAAAAGCACTGTGACTATACACTGCCTTCAATGGAAAATGTAACACTCTGTTTTATCTTGAGGAAATTTATTTCTACCACAGTGGAAGTCATCAGGATATGACACAACTTACTCCAGCAGGAGGCAGCTGATCTCAGTGAGACTAGTGGCCTTTTAAAACTGAGAGATGCAGCAGACAAGAGCATGGCTTCCATAAAATAGAGATACTGACAGGATCTCCTCTAGCCAACGCATGCCTGCATCAAGGCTTAGATAATGCACGTGCAGCAGCTTAATGAATTTGCCATAATTTATGAGTAAAATAAGTGATCCAGATTGTTGTAAGAGACCTTTCCTCGGTGTTATTTACCATTCTGCCAGTTGGTGTGTCATCTGCACTTCTTATCAGCTACAATTTTATATTTTCTTCCAGATTATTGATAAAGCTATTGAAAAGCAGATCTCTATGAGCCCCCATTAGAAACAATTCCATTCAATAACAATTCCATTTTAACAATTTCATTTTGAGATCTATCAGCCAGCCAGATTTTAATCCATTTCATATGTGGTTTATAGATATTATATAATACTCTTTGTTAATGAGAATGCTGTGAGGTAGAAAATGAAATGTCTTATAATAATCAAAGTATACTGCATCTATGTCATTAGCATTATCAAAGAAACATGTTGTCTCATCATATGGTTACTGTTGAGTAGGCATGCTATCCATAGGAGTTAACTCACTGCATGTATTGCTCAGATAATTCAACAGTGTGACAGCTTGGGGAAATGTGTCTTTGCCCAATAATGAATCCAATTTTCTTTTATGAAAACTAGTTCTAATTAACCATCCTTGTGTATTGGATCATCCATTTTGTACCAGGAACTAGGTCCACAGTGGTGAAGCTGTGTTTCAAGAGCTGCAACAAGCAATGCACGGATCAGCACTGAATTGTTCTCCCATGGTAGAGGCCTGGAGTTGCTGCTTGCAGGGCCATTGTCTTCCACTGGACCCTCTTCACAGAAGCCTGTTTGGAGACAAGTAGGAGGCTGGAATTCCAAAGTACCTCATAAGCCCGGGAGGCCAGAAACATAAGGTCGAGAAGCAAAACTGTATAGTGTGAAGACACAGACACTAAATGCCCTACTTTAAGCAGCAGTTACAGAACTCCCTAGCCAAGAAGTTCATACATTAATTAAGCTCCCTGTTGTAACACATTCTGTTCCTCTCTAATAACTGTGAAAGACCAGTTCCAGAGGGTTAGCCATGTTAGTCTGTACACAGCAAAAATGATGAGAGTCCTGTGGTGCATTAGGGTATGTCTACATCTGTTTTTTTAGTTCAGATTTGCTAGTCCAAACTAAAAATGTCTGACGTTAATCTGAACTAGCTTCAGGCTAGTTCAGACTAACTGCAGCTTTTTAGTTCAAACTAGCCGCTCATCCTAGTTCAAACTAACTTTTAGTTCAAGCCAGTAAGTGCAGTTCGTTCAAACTAATGGCTTAGTTTGAACTTTTTCTAGTTCGAATTAAGCGGACTTAAAGTTAGAACTAAGCACTTAGTCCTGACTAACTAGTGGAACTTACAGGCTATGTCTACACGGCACTTTTATTTAGAAATAACACTTGTTATTTCAAAATAAAAGAAATTTAGTCTACATGACGTTTTCTTATTTTGAAAGGGCTGCAGGCCCCCGAGCTGGTGGCGAGGTGAGCCGCGGGGCTCGCAGCCACTGCCGCCGCTGAGCCCAGGGCCTGAGGGGCCGGTGGGACCCGGCTCCCCGTGACTGCAGCAGCTCAGTCGCTGGGGCCCTGGGGAGCCGGGTCGGGACCGGCTCCCCGTGCCTGCAGCCCCCGCGGCGGGGAAAAGCCGGGCCCCGGCACCCTGCCGTGGGGGTTGCCACCAGCCCTGGCGGCAGGGAGAGCCGGGCGCCCCCGCACCCCACTGTGGGGTTTGGGAGCAGCCCCCGCAGCGGGGAGAGCGGTGTGCCCCTGCACCCTGCCGCAGGGCTTCTGAGCAGCCCCAGCGGCGGGGAGAGTGGGGCATCGGCACCCCTCTGCAGGGCTCCCCGCTGGTCTTGGGGGCACCCCCCATGCCCTGCAGCTTGTCTCCTCTCAGCACCCTGGACAGGGTGCTGAGGGGGTGGCTCTTCCTCCCAGGGTGCTAAGCACCCTGGGCAGAATTTCAAATAATGCTGTTTCGAAATAAAGGTTTTATTTCGAAATAAGTCATTTTGAAATGACTTATTTCGAAATAAAGCCTTGTGTGTAGACATAGCCATAAGCTTTGGCTAGTCTGAACTAAGAAATAAGGAATTTTTGAGTTTGAACTAGAAAAAGGCTAGTTGACATGGGCCAAATTAGTCCAGACTAAGCCAGATCCATCCCCTGAGTCAGTGCCTGGGGCTTTGCCCTGCTTGCTCCAGCCTAGTTATGGCCCTGGATGTGCACCTACCACACAGGTTTTCTGGAGTTCTGCTTCCCTGCTTGGGTGTTATATCTGAGTTTACCTATGGTGGTCACAGAATCATAGGCTATGTCCGCACACAAGTGCTTGTTTCGAAACAAGCCATTTTGAAATAACGCTTTATTTCTAAACGAGTTATTTCAAAATAACAAAAAGTTATTTCAAAATAAGGAAAAAGCGGGAATCGAAATAGCAAGTCCACACTGTGGTCGGTGGCCATGTTGCTAGCCAATCCCATAAAAACTGGCCCCGACCTCACTTTCCTGTCCAATCAGGCTAGCAGCACACTACAAGTGATGGACTTTGCCCGGTTGCCCAGACAGCGCCATGCGACACCCAGCCACTCTGGCCGCCTGCAGTGTCCTCCTCATGTGGGACACTCTGCTTGTGGAGCCAGAGGGTGACCAGTCTCTGTCTGAGGCTTACATCCACCTCGTGCACAGGGCAGAGGTACTGCCCCTGCCCCCCTCCATGCATTGCCAGGTCTGGGCTCAGGAAACCAGCCCAGACTGGTGGGAGTGGGTCGTGCTGCACACATGGGGGGAGGCCGACTGGAGGTGGAACTTCAGGATGACCAGGGCCAGCTTCACCCTCCTGGTCACGGAACTCGCCCCACAGCTGCGCTGCAGGAACACCCCCATGAGACCTGCCATCCCCGCGGACAAAAGAGTGGTCATCGCCCTCTGGAAGATGGCCACTCCGGAGTCCCACAGGTCAGTGGTGCACCTCTTCGGCGTCAGGAGGTCCACCACCAGGAACATCCTCGTTGAGGTCACCAGGGCCATCAACCAGGTCCTGCTGTGATGCCTGATCATCCAAGGGGAGCTGCAGGACACCATCCCAGACATGGCCACCCTCCGCTTCCCCAACTGTGCGGGGATCCTCGACGTGACGCACATCCCTGTGCGAGCCCCAGAGCACAGGGCCACGGAGTACCAAAATAGGAAGGGGTACCACTCCATCATTGTGCAGGCCCTTGTGGACCACCAGGGCCTGTTCCAGAACTGTTATGTTGGGTGGCCAGGGAGGGCCCATGACACCAGGGTCCTCTGGAACTCTGCCATTTACCAGGGCATGGAGGCAGGCACCTTCTTCCCTCCTCACAACATCAATCTTGGGGGAGTAGAGGTGCCTGTCGTCATTGTGGCGGATGCGGCCTACCCCTGTGGCCACGGCTCATGCAGCTGTATGCAGGGCCCCTCAATCCCTCCTGGCAGATATTCAACCGCCGCCTGACCCACTGCAGCCAGGTGGTGGAGCAGGCATTCGGGTGCCTCAAGGCCCACTGGAGGAGCCTCCTCACCCGCCTCCACTTCACAGAGAGGACACTGCCCCAAGTGATCGCCACGTGCGTGGCCCTCCACAATTATTGTGAGCAGTGGGTGAGCCCATTCCACCAGCATGGGAAGCTGAGGCCCGAGTCTTCAGCAGGAACTATGCAGACCCCTGACCTCTGCCCACATGGGAGCAGCCATCCCAGTGAGCCCTGTCTGTGTGTGATGCCCTCTGGACCGCCTTTGCAGAGGAGGAGCTCTGAGGGCCAGGCCTGCCCTGCCCCACACCACCCTTTCCCCTGTTCGCCCACAGCCAACCCCTGCCCATCCACCTGCACTGTCACCTACCCCCAGTAAAACCATTCACAACCAAGGATATATTTCAAACTATTTATTTAACAGAACAGGGGTTGGGGCATGGGAGGGCCAGGGAGGGTTAGGGGAAGGGGGACTTTGGGGAGTTCGAGGATGGGGCAGCAACTTGGGAGGGGGAGTTCAGGGAGGGGGCAGCAACTTGGGAGGGGGAGTTTGGGAAGGGGGCAGCAATTTGGGAGGGGGAGTTCAGGGAGGGGGCAGCAACTTGGCAGGGGGAGTTTGGGGAGGGGGCAGCAACTTGGGAGGGGATGGGGATGAAGAGTCTGGGGGACAGGGGGGAAGTCAGGCATGGCCTGTGGGAGGGTCCGAGGGGGTGGTGTACCCTGCCCATGCTCATGGCCACGCTCTGTGTGTCATAGCCTCTGGGGAGGGCTAGGTGCTGAACCCTTGGCGGGACGTGGCGGAGCCATCCTCTCCACCAGCTCCCAGATGGCAACAGCCTGGTCTGTGATGGCCGCCGGCAGCCGCTCACTGAGGTGCTCCAGGGACGTGGCCAGCGTGTCACTGAGGCACTCCAGGGACGTGGCCATCCTGGCATCCAGTACCGCGATGCGGTCGAGGCTCCGGAGGGTGGCGTCCTGCTGCTGGGCCTTCTTGGGGCGCCAGGCCTGGGTGGAAGCCTTCATACTCTCATCAACCTCCTCAAGGCTCTCAAGGAGCTTGGCACGTGACCAGGGGACCCTCCTCTGCCACTGGGGTGACCTGGGGCTGGGGCGTCAGGCAGGTGGTGGTGGGTGGCGAGCGGCTGAGCGACCTGCTGGAGGGAAGCAGAAAGCAGAGTTGGCCCCTGCTGCCTGCTGGCCCTGTCTGTGTGCAGCCTGTCTGCAGCACACACCTCTGCCCTGACTGTCAGCAGGTCCCAGGATCCTGGGGGACATTGCCCTGGGGTAGGGCTACCAGCCCCCAAAGCCTTGAAAGGAGGCCAGGACCGTACCCAATGGAGGACATTGGAGGACACTGGGTGAAACTGTTGTCTGGCTGTGGTATTTGTCGGGGTTTAGGGGGCTCTAGAACACTTGCCTGTACAAGTCAGTATTCTATGGCATTCCAGGATCCTTCAACCCCTACAGTAAAAAGCCTGACAAACGCCTGTATTTTAAACTGCCTGCCAGACAGGGAATGTGAGGGTAAAAAGAAAAACAGGACAGTGAAAAGGGGACCATGTTCTCTTTTTGCCAGACATCTGGGAACCGTACCCTGGAGGCACACATGCTAGTGGTGCCCACAAGAGTGAGCTGGACTCACCCACGCCTTGCTCTAGGGCAGTGGTTCCCAACCAGTGTGCTGGGGCACACTGGTGTGCCACGGCAACACCCAAAGTGTGCCATGAGCATCCCCAAGAGCTGGTGTGTAAGTTCCCTCCTTGCTCAGCCCAGCCACAAGAGCTGTGCAAGGCTGGGGAAAGGCACCAGAACACAGTTCTGGGGCCCCCTATTTTTAGGCAGGGCACTTTCTGGCCCCTCTAAAAATAGAGGAAGACACCGGAACACAGCGTTCCACGGGTCCCTCTAAAAATAGCACAAGCACCCAAATGCAGAATTCTGGTGGCTCCACCTTAAGCCCAGCCAGGAGAGAAGGGCAAGAGGCTGGGAGCGTGTGAATCTCCCCCTTCAAGGTGGAGCAGCTTGTGTCAGGCAGCCTGCAAACAGCCCAGGTGAGGCCTTTGGGGGGGATGGCTGCTGGGGGTTGTGGGTGGCAGCTGTGTGTGTAAAGCAGAGGTGTGTGTGTAGCTGGGGTTGTGGGGTGGCTGTGTGGGGGGGGATGTAGGTGGGGGCTGGAGGCTGGAGGCCTAGTTCTGTCCCCTGCAGTGATGGGAGGTTCCATCACAGGCAGCAGGGGGCTGGGGGAGGGGAGGATGGGACCCGCTGGGGTGGGATGGAGCAGCAGTGTGGTGAGGATTTGCCCTGGGTGGTAGGAAGGCACTGTGGAGAAGGGGGATGTGGATACTGCACCATGCTCCCCTGCCCTACCCTCCCACTCCCCAGATTCCTCCTCCCTCCTACAAAGCCACTCTTGTTCTCCCTTCCTCTCTCCTCTCTTGCCACCCTTGTGATGTTCCCAACATGGCTTCCCTTGTCCTCTTTTGCCACCTCGCCCTGCTCTGCTCCCCACACTCACTCCTGCCGCTGCATATGACTCCTGACCTCTCCTGTTTTGCCACCTCTGCTACCCTATATAGGAGCATTTCTGAAAATGATTCATAAATACTAATAAGTAATTCATGTTAATTTGAATATTCATGAGTTTTTTAATAGTGATGTCCCTTGAAAAATTTGAAGGTATCAAGGTGTGCCATGGCAGAGAAAAGGTTGGGAACCACTGCTCCAGGGGTTCTCCCAAGGCCCCTTGCCAGTGATGTGGCCTGCATGCTTTCCACCCTGCCCAAGATGCGGCTGCATTTTTAACAGCCAGCCCCTCTTCACCACCCCCAGGGACACAGGGGCCTGTGACCCCAGTGCCACCTGCCTCTGTGGGACTCCTGGCTGAAGGGGGGGCTCTGCACTCGCTGACCCTGTGCCCTACCTGCCCCGGTGCCTGGCCGTGGACCCCTTCACTGCCAGTGACCTGCTGGACAGGCCTAGCCCTATGTTCCTCAGTGGGAGGGGAATACTTACCCACAGGGGCTCCAGAGGTCTGGTGCAATGTTCCGGGCTTGGTGTCGGACTCAGGGGCCGAGATGGTGGTGGGCCCCTGGTCCTCCATGCTGCTCAGTGCCTCTGGGCTGGCAAAGAGGTCCCAGCTGCTTGGGGCGGCCTCCACCGCTGGTGGTGCTGTGGCTGGAGGCCCCCCGATGGAGATGCCTGTGTCCAGAGCCTCAGCGGGGAGACTACTGGGCTCTGGATCCAGGAAGGAGTGGAGCTCCTCATAGTAGGGGCAGATGGCTGAGCTCCCTGCCCCCTGGACCTCCTGGGCCTTCCGGGTCCAGGCATGGTCCTGGTGCAGCAATTTGATTTTGCTGCAGACCTGCTCAGTTGCGTGTGGGTGGCCCGCCTCAGACATTGCCGTGGCAATGTCAGTGTACACGTCCTTGTTCCGGTGCGAGGCCCGGAACTGGGACGTGATGTCCGGTTGCTGCCAGATCCCGAGTAGGCAGCAAACCTCCTCAGGGGTCCAGACAGGGCCCTCCATCGTCCCCAGCAGCAGTGCCTGCCTGGGATGTCATGGCTAAAGCAGGCTCTGGCCACGCTGCCTGACAGGCATGCCCAGACAGGAACATCCTGTTCCCCAGGGTGCTATGCACCCTGGGAGGAAGGTCAGACAGTTATTTCAAAACAAGCGTTGTTTCGAAATAACATGTCCAGACAACTGTTGTTTCAAAACAGCATGTCCCAACGGGGTTGTTTCGAAACGGAAGGGGTTTAAGCCATTTTGAAACAACAGCTCTTGCTTCAAAACAACGGAACCCGTTGTTTCAAAATGAGAGAACGTCGTTTGGACATGCCACTTTTTATTTCAAAACAAGCTCTGTTGTTTCGAAATAAGAAGCCTGTGCGGACATACCCATAGAAACTAAAAGGGACCATGACAGGTTATCAAGTCCAGTTCCCTGCACTCATGGAAAGATCAAATACCCCCATTAAACCATTCCTCAGAGGTGTTTGTCTAGCCTGCTTTTAAAAACCACCAATGTGAGAGATTCCACAACCTGCCAAAGTAACATATTCTGGTGTTTAATCACCCTGACAGTTAGGATTTTTTTCCTAATGTTTAGGCTGAACCTCCTTTGCTGTAATTTAAGCCTATTGCTTCTTGTCCTATCATCTGTGATTAAAGAAAATAATTTTTCTCCTTCTTTCTCATAACAGCCTTTTAGATATTTGAAAACTGTTATTGTATCCCCCTCAGTCTCCTTTTTTCAAGACTAAACAAACTCAGCTCTTTCAATCTTCCCTCATAGGTCAAATGTTCCAGACCTGTAATAATTTTTGTTCTTTTTCTCTAGACTTTCTCCAGTTTCTCCACAGCCTTTTTTAAATGAGGTGCCCAAAGCTAGACACAGTACTCAAGGTGCAGAGTAGAGTGGAAGAATCACTTCTCATGTCCTACTCACAATATTCCTGTTAATACACACAAAAATGGCATTTAGTTCTTTTGAAACAGTATTACACTGCTCACTCATATTTAGCATGTGATCTACTATTACACTCAGATCTCTTTGTACAGTGCTCCTTTCTAGGCAGTCATTGCCCATTTTGTATGTGTGCAATGGGTTGTTCAACCCTAAGGGTATGTCCACACACACTCCTTATTTCGAAACAACAGAGGTTGTTTCGAAATAAGGAATGGCATGGCCACACGACGCACGGCCATTTCGAAAGAAGCAAACCGCTTCTTTCGAAATAGCCGTGCGCTTTTCGAAATAAGCTAAACCTCGTTTTATTTCGAAAGGGCGTTGTTTCGAAACGGTTGTTTCGAAACAACGCCAAGTGGACATGCTTAGCACCCTGGGAGGAAGAGCCACCCCCTCAGCACCCTGTCCAGGGTGCTGAGGGGGGGGACAAACCGCAGGG
>ML681966.1:92753097-92799344 GCA_007922195.1 Podocnemis expansa
GGTGCCTGCAGCCCCCAGAGGAAGCGAAATAGCAGGTCCACACTGTGGACCTGCTATTTCGCTCCCTTATTTCGAGGACACAGTTTTGTTATTTCGAAACAAGTTATATCGAAATAACAGGTTCTTTCGAAATAAGTTATTTTGAAATAGCTTCTTTCGAAATAACAAAACTGTGTGTAGACATAGCCTAAGTGGAGTACTTGGCACTTATCTTTATTGAATTTCATTCAATTTATCTCAGACCATTTCACTAGTTTCTCCAAATCATTTTGAATTGTGATCCTATCCTTCAAAGCATTTACAGCCCCTCCCAGCTTGGTACCATCTGCAAACTTTATAAGTTTGCTGTCTATGTCATCATCCAAATCATTGATAAAAATGTTGAATAAAACCAGACCTGGGACAGAACCCTGTGGCACCCCCTCATTATGTCCTTCCAGCCTGAGGGTGAACTGTTGATAACTACTCTCTGGGAGTGATTAGCCAACCAGTTTTTCACCCATCTTATTGTAGCTGTATCTAGTTTGTACCTCCCCAGTTTATTAACAGGAGTGTGATATGAGACTGTATCAAATGCCTTACTAAAGTTTAGACATACCACATCTACCACTTCCCCTCTGTCCGCAAGGCTTACTATCACATCACAGAAAGTAATCACGTTGGTTTGACATGATTTGTTTCTAACAAATCCATGCTGACTAGCCCTAAGCATCTTATTCTCCTCTAGATTTTTGCAAATTGACTCCTTAATTATCTGCTCCATTATTTTTCCTGTTAAAGAGGTTAAGCTAACTGGTCTGTAATTCCTTGGATTGCTTTTATTTCCTTTTTTGTAGATAGGCACTATATTTGCCCTTTTCCAGTCCTCCAGGACCTCACCCATCTTCCATGATTTTTCAAAGATAATAGCTAATCATTCATATCAGCTCCTTGAGTACTCTAGGGTGCATACCATCAGACCCCGGTAACTTGAAGATGTCTAACTTGTCCAAGTAATTTTTAACTTGCTCTTTCCCTATTTTAGCTTCTGACCCTATCTCATTTCTACTGCCCTCCTCTACATCAGACGTCCAGTCGCCACCAACCTTCTCAGTGAAGACTGAAACAAAGAAATTGTTTAGTTCCTCTGCCATTTCCACATTGTCATTGATTGTTTTACCCTCTTTGTTGAGTAAATGTCCTACACTGTCCTTGGTTTTCCTCTTGTTTCTGATGTATTTGAAAAATGTCTTTGTGTTACCCCTTATGCCTTCAGCTACTTTGATCTCTGTTTGTCCCTTGGCCTTTTGGATTTCTCCTCTACATAATTATGTTATTTTAGTCCTTCTTTGAAATTTGACCTAGTTTCCACTTTTTGTAGGACCCTCTCTCTCTTTTTAAATTATTGAAGATCTCCTGGTTAAGCCAAGGTCATCTCTTGCCTTCTTATTTCTTCTACACAGTGGAATGGTTAGGTCTTGTGCTCTTAATAACATCTCTGAAAAAACTGCCAACTGTCTTTAGTCTTTTTTCCTCTTAGACATTCTTCCCATGGTATCTTCTCCTTGACAGGGATTGTTCCAGTCCTTCACAAATAGCTTGCAAGTGTCTCCAGTTTCTCCTGGAAGAGACTTTCTCCACTTTGTACTATGTAAGAACAGAGTGTATCACTGAGCTTCTGTAGTACAGAGGTAATAACCTATCTTGATTCATTGTCTACTTTTACTTTTGTTTGGTGACTTGTATGTAAGGGCAGTTGAGGCCACCTAATTCTTCATAAGAGCATTTAGTCTGTGCATCACATTTCTAGACAGCTTTGAAGTCTGGACATTCTGGTGTTTAGCAGATCCAGTAAGAAGGGTAATGCAGAATAGAGCTGAATACTCATTAATAGTCTAGTAAGAGTTTTGCCAGTTGGCATAGTAAGAGGTGTCTGATAGCTAAGTAAGGCTAACTGATCTTTTTGCTTCAAATCATTTTAGCTGCTTTGACAGCACATTCTATTATTCCATTTGCTTGTGGGTAACATGGACTCAGAGTTATGTGCTCTCAGTCACATTCATATAGAAAAACCTCCAATTGTTTGGCAGTGAATTGTGGGAGTCAGCCAAACCTTGCAAAAATACTCTTCATTCTCATTATAACTGCTGCACTAGATGTTGTAAGAAGCTGTAGATTTCAGTCCATCGTGAGTAGAGGTCAACTATTATTAAGAAGTGGTTCCCTGATGTCTCACACAAATCCTTTACAAATCTTGCCAGGAAAGTGACAGTTTAGTTGTCATAAAAGGTTTTCATTGTTGTCTAGCTTTATTCTCAATCCTCCCCTGAACACCTCTCCTAATGTCTGACCAACATATTCAAGCTTTGGTCTTCCCCAACACTTTGTCCTTGGTGTTTCTGGTGGATTACAGTTTGGGTATTAGGAAAAAAAAAAGTCCCATGAGCATGCTAATTACCTTGTCCCAGAAGACCCTCAGATCACAGATCACATATTACAGCTTCAACAACTTTATTGTAATAGTCCAATACAACAACCACATACCATAGTCACAGCAACTAGAGCTGAGTGTTTTTTTTTTTTTTTTAATATTGAACTAGGGAAAAAAAGCAAAACCAATTCATTTAAACTATGAGGGGGCAGAGGATAATAGGAACCTATATAAAAAAAGCTTCAAATATAAGTACTTGTCCCTACAAAATCAGAACATCTGGTCATCCTATTTAGAATCATAGAATCATAGGTTTGGAAGGGACCTCATAGGTCATCTAGTCCAACCCCCTGCCAGAGGCAGGACCACTCCCACTAAACCATCCCAGTCATGGTTTTGTCCAGCCAGGCCTTAAACACCTCCAAAGATGGAGATTTCACCACCTCCCTCGGCAGCTCATTCCAAGGCTTCACCACTATCCTAGTAAAAAAGTTTTTTCTAATATCCAGCCTCGACCTCCCTAACCACAACTTGAGACCATTGCTCCTCGTTCTGTCCTCTGTTATTAGTGAGAACAGTCGAGCTCCATCTTCCTTAGAGCATCCCTTCAAGTAGTTGAAGGTTGCTATCAAATCCCCCCTCAATCTTCTCTTCTGCAGACTAAATAAGCCTAATGTTTTCAGTCTTTCCTCATAGGGCTTGTGCTCCAGCCCTTTAATCATTTTGGTTGCCCTCCTCTGAACTCTCTCTAGCATGTCCCTGTCCTTTTTGTAGTGGGGAGCCCAAAACTGAACACAGTATTCTAGATGTGGCCTTACCAGTGCAGAATAAAGGGGAATGATCACATCCTTTGATCTGCTGGTAATGCTTCTTTTGATGCAGCCCAGTATGCCATTAGCCTTTTTGGCCGCAAGAGCACACTGCTGACTCATATCTAGCTTCCCATCCACCATGACCCCCAGGTCCTTTTCTACACTGCTGCTACTTAGCTGAATGTTTCCCAGCCTGTAGCGGTGCATGGGTTTTTTTCGTCCCATGTCCAGAATTTTACACTTGTCCTTATTGAACCTCATAAGATTTCTATTAGCCCACTGTTCCAATTTCTCAAGGTCTCCCTGAATCCTGTCCTTGCCCTCCAACGTGTCTACCATTCCCCCCAGCTTGGTGTCATCCGCAAACTTACTGAGAATGCAGTCTATTCCTTCATCCAGATCATTGATGAAAATGTTGAACAGAACCGGCCCCAGGACCGACCCCTGGGACACACCACTTGTTACTGGTTGCCAGCTAGACATGGAACCATTGATTCCTACGCGCTGAAACCATTGATCTAGCCAGTTTTCTATCCACCTTATAGTCCACCTATCCAACCCATACTTCCTTAATTTGCCAATGAGAATTTTGTGGGAAACTGTATCAAAAGCCTTGCTAAAATCAAGGTATATCAAATCAATGGTTCTTCCTGCATCCAGAAAACCAGTCATCTGATCATAGAAGGAAATGAGATTGGTCATGCATGATTTACCCTTGGTAAATCCATGCTGACTGTTCCTGATCACTATTTTCCTCTATGTGTTTGAGGATGGATTCTTTGAGAATCTGCTCCATAATTTTTCCAGGGATTGAGGTGAGGCTGACTGGTCTGTAATTCCCCGGATCCTCCTTTTTCCTTTCTTGAAAATCGGCACTATAGTTGCTTTTTTCCAGTCCTCTGGCACCTCCCCCATTCTCCATGGGTTTTTAAAGATAACGGCCAGCGGTGCTGCTATCTCATTGGCCAATTCCCTTAGCACCCTTTGATGCAGTTCGTCCAGCCCCATGCAGTTGTGCACATCAAGCTTCTTTAAGCAGTCCCTAACTGGACCTTCTGTCACCATGGGCCTCTCTTCTTTTCTCCAATCTGCCATACCCCTGGTAGTGGGCTGGGAGCTGACCCTGCCTGTGAAAACTGAAGCAAAAAATGCATTGAGCACTTCAGCTTTTTCTTCATCCTCTGTCACGAGGATGCCTGCCCCATTCAGCAAGGGACCTACACCATCCCTGATCCTCTTCTTATTAACATACTTGTAGAACCCCTTCTTGTTATCCTTTACATCCCTGGCTAGCCACAACTACATTTGTCCTTTGGCCTTTCTGATTTTATCCCTGCAGTCCCTAGCAATATTTTTATATGTCTCCTTGGTCATCTGACCAAGCTTCCACTTCCTGTAAGCTTCCTTTTTATGTCTAAGCTCAGAGCAGAGTTCTCTGCTAAGCCATTCTGGCTGCCTCACATGTTTGTTTATTTAGAACACACACGCACACGCAAACGCACACACACACGGGCGCGCGCGCATGCACGCACGCACACACAGAGGAAAAAATATTGTTCAGGACTAAATGAAATATTTTGAATGCAGATTCAGAATATTTTCAAAATGAAATGATAAAGTGACCTGAAAAATGCAATTTTTGGAGAACCAACTATTCTACTGGAAAAAAAGTCACTCACCTCTAACCATCACATGGTAGTGAGTTGTAAATTTGTGGAAACAAACCAGTTGTTATTTAAAAAGCCATGTAGAAGATAAACTGAGATTTCTATTTTGTGACTTCCTTAATAAGGCTTATAAAAGCAATTGATCCATTTAAAAAAATGCATAATAAGGTAATAAGTGGGTCACAGTCTGTCCTACTAACACTATAATGGGAAACCACAGTATATCAGTTAATTCAGAAAAAAAAAAATTCCTCTTCCTCCTGCTTTTTGCTGAGTAATTTTGACATTATAATCTGAAGGACATGAGAGAGGTGATTTTTTTTCTTTTTAATTGCAGACTACACATCTTTTCTTTTCTTTTCTTTTCTTTTCTTTTCTTTTCTTTTCTTTTCTTTTCTAGAAAGTTGTTTAAAATGTATGGCTTCACTCCCTTGTCTGAGTCATTCCTTATATACTGTCATCAGGCTTCCAAGCAATGAAGTCTTTTGGCAAAATTGGATCCATCTAGTTCATTTTTTATGAATCAGGTAAAGGTTTTCTATCCTAGGGGCTACACAGGAAGATAGAAAACATTTTGTTCCTTGGCATGGGATTGCTGAGGCTATGTGCATCAACAAAAAGGCAGCAATGCTCCTGCTTTGCACAACAGCAATACAGGAAAACTGGAGAGCCAACTCCCTGACGTTTATTTACAATCTAATTCTAAGACAACAGAGTAGGAGCTATCAATTATATACATTGGTGCTTGCAAATTGATTCTGGTTTGTTTTTCTTTTGTTATTTGTGTATACAAGACAGAGAACACATTACAGAGTAAGTTATGACATACTGACAGCAGATTATTACCCTGCATTTCTAATATGACATAATTATCTTTAGCATAGTGGTATTATTATGGTTAAATTATTTAGTCTGACTCTTAAAGTCAACATTGTCTACTTATTCCCATTAAAACTGATGAGTAGCTGAAACCGACTTCCAGGTTCTAGAAATAAACAAAGCCATTTGCAACATACAGTTTCTCATCCTCAAAGAGCAAGTCATCGGAGAGCTGAAGATTTGTAGGGGGCAGTTGAAAAGTATGGAGATGAAAATAAATTTCATTGGGCTGAAAGAGTTATTGGCAAAAAATAATACAAGTCAGGGATGAGGAGGAGGGAACTTTAATAAATGCATTCAACTTCCCTGCCTCAAGCTCAGTGGATTCAGAGGACTTTTCAATGTACAAAACTGAAGGGATGTTGTGTATCTTCAAAAAAGTAGAAGGAATAGATGGGGCTAAAATTCTATTTCAGTGCTGTCTGCTGTGATTTCTTTTAATACAGGTGAGGTGGAGGCCAGCCAGTTTGAAGATCTGAGGGTGGCTATACTGGAAGAACAAGCCAGAGAATTGCAAAAATAAGTCCTTTGAAAGGCAGCTTTAGCATACATTTTGTTTCTTCTTTTGATCAAAATTAGGGATATTAGGGGATAATCATCTTGTGAGAAGCTGAAAATATATACGACTTTGCTTCTTGTACCAGCTGCTATAAATATAAATATGTAGCTGGAGCTAAGAACATAAGATATGTAGCATTTTCAAAGGGCCCAAGTGATTTAGGACATTTTGAAAATGGAATGTAGAATCCTATACCACTTAGCTCTAGATCATCACAGGCATTTAAGTACTGATTTCAGTGGAAGTTAAGACCCCTTGAGAATCTGCATGTTGGATACTTTTTTTTTAAATGCATCATCCTAGCTCCAGCAGCATTTCTTTCTGAGTATGGGCTTGACCCAAAGCCTGCTGAAGTTAGTGGAAGCCTTTCCACTGATATTAATAAATCGTGCATGAGGAAGAGCATGCTTTGGCTGATGGACGTGGGCATCTTCATTTAATGCTAAAGCGCCTCTTGTTAGAACCCCGTGGCTGATGGTATTGAATTTTGGTGATGTTATTTTGAATAACTGGAAGGATGATTGGAGCCTGTGTGAGACACTTTTCATATATTCTAAATAAAAACAGCATTAAATGAATTTCTAGAGAAAAAAAATTAAGATGTGCGGATTTATATTTTTATGTTAACTAAGTAGGTGGCCACTGGAGTTAGAAATTAAAATTGTTACTGCAAGATGAAACATTGTGTAAACAAACATTTTACTGGACACAAAGCAAGGAGTCTGGTGGAACTTTTATAGACTAACAAATGCATTTATTCCATGAGCTTTCCTGAGAGAAAATCCCACGTTATCAGATGCTTGAAAATGTGGGACTCACTGCATCTGACAAAGTGAGATTTTCTCCTTGAAAAGCTCATGAAATAAATAAATTTGTTGGTCTTTCAAAGTTTCATTAGACTTCTTGTTTGTTTTGCTGAGCTAGACTGACATGTTGGCTACCCCTTTGGAACTTTGCTGGAAAGCCCAAAATGCAGCTAGCAAAAGAATGTTTAGTGCAAAGAGACCAGTTAACTATGATATCTCTGCCAGTAAGCTTGGAATAGGGAAGGGCCTTGCTATGGTAAACAAGTTGACTGGCAAGGTAACAGAAAGTGAAAAGGAGCTTTGAACATTTCATTGGTCAGAACCATATTTGGTAGCCAAATAACTCATAAACAACAAACAGGGGTCAGCTGATTATATGCAGTGTATTAAGTATAATCCAATGATGTAACCTGCATATTAAGGATAGTCAAACCATGCAGGAATTTAGGCATGATGTAACTTGTTGTATTATATGTGCACCTGTTGTATTATGTATATTATATTTGCAGGTTAGAAAGGTATATGTATCTTGTGAACCCTGCATTCTAGGCTTAATTATACAGATACAGGGGGGTTTGGCTACTCTTTGCTAGGTTTGATGTATGAAGAGGAACAAGTAATCTGATTAAAGACACCATCTACCCATTCTGCTTCTGAGTAGGCCTGATACTTTCGTCTAACATAATATAGCCCATGAAAATCTTAGAAGCTAACAGCCAAATCCTTGGGGTGATATTCTGGCTCCGCTGAAGTTCATGGGTGTTTTGCCACTGACTTCAGTAAAGGTTGGATGTTCAAAATACTCTCAGTTGGCACAGCTCACCTCTCCTGTCAAAGCCCTTGGGAGTTTCACAGCTGACTTCACTGATAATGCATGCTTAAGTATATGCATAGCTTTGCTTACAGGTACAAAATTAAGCAAGTATGTATCTTCTTAAGGATTGAGACAAAAATAAAAAGAACCATATAGAAGACTATATACTGGAAAATCTCTTTTTTTATTTTATTTAATTTTTTTATTTTAGTATTAATAGCAGTAATTATTGTTTTACATTATTTTTTCCTCACAGTTATAAATTAAATTCTTTTGGACATATATTGTTGATTTGTGATATTTGTTATCCTGTAGATTTAATCTGCCCATTATTCTGTAGATTTAATCTGCCCAAATGTTTTAGATAATTAATGTCATATTCTGACTCCCTTTACTCACATTGTGTAGTGCTTTACTCTTAGCATTCTCAGTGAACTCTGATTGTTTTTTATCTCTGAAATATACCATCTGACCTTCTTTGGATTTTCTGAAGGATTTCTTAAAGGTCTCTGAAAATGTTTATTCTGAATACACATTTATTCAAAGGGGAGAAGCTCTTCAATCTTTAACTCAGATGACCTTTATCCAATGTGTTAATTGGTCATTGAAGTTATATCATAGAGCCATAGAAGATTAGGGATGGAAGTGACTTCAAGGGATCATCAAATCCAGTCTTGTACATTACTAGATTAATAGACTAATAACACTAAACGTAAAACAAACAAGGAGTCTGGAGGAACTTGTAGGGTATGTCTACACTAGGTGCTTAAGTAGACGTAAGGAGGCTTAAATTGACGTAAGAAACTACCTGGCCACATATGGAGTTCATTAAGTTAACTTAAGCACTTGCTTAAGTCAACTTAATAACTCCTGCCGTTAAAGTCAACTTTAAGGGTTAATTCAACTTTTTAAGTTGACTTAATGCATTGCGGCAATTAAAGTGGACTTTACTGCAGTGGAGCCATCTAAGCTGACTTAATGCAATGTGGCCTCACTAAGTTGACTTAATAAAGGCCACTTAAAGTCAACTTTAAGTAGACCTTGTTAAGTTGAATTAACTGAGCCCTGTAGTGTAGACATAGCATCTGACGAAGTGGGATTTTCCCATGAAAGCTCATGCGAAAATAAATCTGTTAGTCTTAAAGCACCACACGACTCCTTGGTTTTTTTACTGAACTAGACTAACACGGCTACCCGTTTGAAAATAGCCTTGAAGACTAACATTTTTATTTATTGCATGAGCTTTCATGGGAAAAAAATCATACTTCATCAGATTCTTGAAACCTCAAGTGACTGAAAAAATGTGATTTTCTCCCATGAACGCTCATATGATAAATAAATTTGTTAGTCTGTAAAAGTTCCACCAGACTCCTTGTTTATTTTGCTGAACTAGACTAACACAACTACCCCTTTAGAACTTGTCAACACTGAGAGATGCTATTAAGACCTATTTGATCTTAACAAAAACAATCAACAATTAAAATAAATCCTAAAAAAAGAGAAAAGAAAAAGCTTTTAAGCCTTGTACATATCATAAAGAAGTCAAAACAGGGACACACCATTCTTTTT
Organism: Podocnemis expansa; assembly: GCA_007922195.1. Classification (NCBI taxonomy): domain Eukaryota; kingdom Metazoa; phylum Chordata; order Testudines; family Podocnemididae; genus Podocnemis; species Podocnemis expansa. Next base: position 92,762,614 of record ML681966.1, read on the forward strand.
TTTTTTTTTTTTTTTTTAGGTCACATTTAAGAGGTTTAAATTGTGAACATAAGTATACATTCCTCATTTTTGGCAGAAACAAAGCAGAAGTTGTTCTTTTCAATAGCAGGAACCAAAGCAAGCCTTGCAATGGCATGTGAATCACAATCAATACAAAGTGAGTAGCCTAAGTTCCAGACATTTATTTGTAACATTGGAACAAAGACAATTCCTTTTGCAGATCTATATATAATGCAGCCAGTCACCAACCAGCGTGTTTGTACAATTGTGTTTGTTACAGTGTATCTGTTTACATCGTGTGTGTGTGTGCATGCGCGCATGTGTGTGTGTGTACCCTATTTATGTCAGTGTTGATGAAGTTTCTTCAGGAACAGGGGCACTTCCTCCCACAGGCCTTTGCTCCAGGGCAAAACTCTGGTTATCAGAATTGCAATTAGACAGTCAATCGGCATTGTTTGCTTTGACATAAGTGCTAAACACAAATGGCTGGGTCTCCTCTGACGTGAACTCCCCTGCTTGAACACATGCAGTAGGGTTCTCTAACTGTACTGGCTCTGGGCAACATATAAGGGATTCAGGTCTTCTTCACAGTAAGATGCCCAAAGATATCTACAGAGAGAGAGGATCCACAAAGAGGATATGCTTTATCTCCTTCACCATGTTGTCTCTAGACAGACTGCCTGAGACAAACCAAGACTTAACTTTCAACTGTGATCTTCATTCCTCACCTCCTCTAAGGTACCTTTTTGAGTGTCTTAATGCTTAACAGCCATGGACAAGGTATCTCACAAATCCACTGGGATAATGGCACAAGCTGCTATAACTCAGGATTTTTAAGGGGTGACAAAGCCTTGGCTGGGATGGTTTAGTTGGGGTTGGTCTTGCTTTGAGCAGGTGGTTGGATCAGATGCCTCCCAAGCTCATTTCCAATCCTAATTTTTTATCATTCTTTGTCAGTTCTCCTCTTTGTCTTGCTTTCAGTTGCAGAATAGTTTGAGAATGAGGCTGGGCTAAACGATACTAGAGTTGTCTTGAGCTCTCACTGCCAGTTCCTTCCTTTCTTTAGATAGATGGGTCTCCCCCCTTCCCTTCTTTTCTAATGTTTTAGGGTTTGTTTCAGCATTTGGATTGCAGGGTATCACCTGCTTTGTCCCTTGTCCCTCACCTTCTGCTCTCATTGACTTGGATTCAAAGCCCTTGTACGGTGTTTCTAAAGCAGAACAGCTGTGTTATAGTGTAAATCAGTGGTTTTCAACCTTTTGCAGGTTGCAACATACTTGGTGGCATATTGCAAGCCTACAGGACAAACCAGCCCAACCCCTCCAGGCCAAATCCAGCCACCTATCTGTCTTTCTGTGACACACTTACTACTATGTGGCATCACCTTAAAGTGTCCAAAAACAGTGGTTGAGAATCACTGGTGTAAATGACAATACAAGTTGTGAGAATTAGATCCTGAGCCTGTAACCCCCTGGTCAGTGCACTATTATGGTGTACTGTTTATTTATTGTTTGTATTGCAATAATGCCAATATGCCAGTGTGCTAGGTACTGTACACACAGAGAACAGACAGTCTCTATATCAAAATTCTGCTCTGAATGCATTTGTGCAGGAAAGCGCCTGTGCTGCAGGACCTCATATAATAAAAAGTCTACTCTGTTGCTCTCAGCCAATTATGCTCCCTGGATACACAAAGGGTGTGTTCACACAGCAGTCTTATTTTGTAATAACAGAGGTTGTGCTGAAATAACAAACTCCATGTTCGCACAACGCACCGTTGTTTCGAAACAATGGGTTCCATTGTTCTGAAACAATGGCGTTGTTTCGAAACAACTTAAACCCCATGTGGGGATGAAACAACGTTGTTTCAAAACGATTGTTTCAAAACAATGCCATCTGAACATGTTGTTTCAAAACAACAGAGACTCGTTTTGAAATAACTGTTGTCTGAACTTGCTATTTCGCTTTGAGCTTTTTTCCTTAATTCGAATTAACTTAGAAGGCGGCAATGTAAAACCACTTTATTTCTTAGAATGGAGATCCCAAAGACGGAAGAACTGAAAACAGAAAGAGACAAAGCAGTCTGCTCCCTCAGGCAGTGAGGCAGAACTCACCCTACCTTGTTCCAGGCTGACGCTTTCAGACTGATTGCCATGCTGAAGACCCAGAGCACAAATTTCTCCACAGAGCCCTCTAGTCTACAAACAGGAGCAGAAAACCACTAACAAATTAAAGAAAGAACTTATAATTTTAACAGCATTCAATGCATACCTCTCTTCTTTCAATTTAAGTTAAATTGCTTTATTCTCTGCTCTACTTCACCTTATTTCCTGCTTTTCCTCTGGCCTTCTGCATTTTCTGTTCTTCTCATTTCCCTTGTTTGTTTGGGTTTTCTTTTTTCCTTCACACTAATGTCTACTTGTTCCTTGTTACACTTAACCTCTTGTTCAATCCATTGCTTCCCCATTCCCTCTCCATCTGCCTCACCCATCCCCATATTCATTCTTTCTCTGCCTTAAACATCCACTTGCTCCTACCTTCCCTCATCTGCATCCCACACTCAACCAACCCCTTGCCAAGTGCACACCCACAGTCAGCCTTACTTAATCACTCAGCTGCACCTGACATTACCACTGTACTAACTAGACCCTGAGGAGGAGCTGCACCAGTGACTTATGAGCTGTGCGAGGCACTGAGGGCAACTGCATCAGCAGCCCATCAGAGGTTAGGAAAACAGGAGAAGAGAGGTATAGACCCCATAGGATAGACTCTCAGGTTGAATAGGGAGACAAAAGCCTGGAGACCTATAGGGTAGTCAGTCCTGCAGCAAGGCTAGAAAGAGATGGAGAAGGGGAAGGAATGCAAACCTCACAGAGGAGCCATCACCATCAATCTGGCTAGAGAAGGAAGGGGCTTATGAGCCCTGACAAGAAGTTTCTCTGGTGTAAAGAGGACACACCAGGCACCTCACACCAATGAGGAGGCACGAGTGTGTGCTTCTGGTGACCAGAACAGGCCCTATGTACAGCAGCACCCTGAGGTATGGCAGTCAAACCCCATGCTTGGCTCTGGCCCCATAAACAAATGTTTGGCTGTCCAGAGGCCCAACTCAAATGCCAGGATAATATCCCAAGCCTACAGCAGTCAGCAGGCCATTTTGCCTTGAATTCAGCAGTCTTTAGATCCAGTCTTGGGTGCATGTTGCTTTACTACTGCTATAACTTGGTGGAAAATGGCTTCTGTATCCCACAAAATAATTCAAGATTTTGGAAAAAATTCCCTATTCCCAATCAGGATGAAAACATTAAATCTGCACCCTTTACACAAGTTGAACATTAAAATGAGTAAGAATCAGTCAAGTTGTGGCTTTTCAAGAATTCCAAAGCATTTTGTTTTGACAGACCTTTTTCTACACTTTTTACTATAAAGTAACCTAAATTGCAATATAAAATGTAATTTTGAAGCAAAAAATAGAAATTTAAAATGACAAATTAAATTATCTTTTGCTATGGAAAGTTTCACATCTATGAATGAGCATTTGCTGATGAAAAATGTTCTGTTAAAAAATTCCTAATCCGCTCTGTTGATTACAATGGGGGCTGCACATACATGAGCAAGTTCTCGAGCAGGTGTGGCCAAACTGTGGCTCAGGCACCACATGTGGCTGTTGAATGAAAAAGTGTGGCTTGCAGAAGAACATCAGCAAATCTTTTTTAGTAGGAGAAAGTATATGTCTATATGCCTCATTGCAGCTCTTGAAGGTTTAATAATCAACTTGTGTGGCTCTTGAGTTCCATAAGTTTGACCGCCACTGATCTAGAGGAGCATCGATTGTTTTTTCTGAGGGGATACCCACAGGAATGGCTGAAAGGTGACCACTCTTGGATTTAAGTAAAGTCATCAACACCATTTCTCGCATAATTTACATGTCAACATTAGTTCCCATAGTAACACTCTCAGGCACATTCGAGAATGGCTGTATGGTTGTACATAAATTTTCTGGTAAATAAATGGCAATGCAATGTGCTGTGCAGAACACTCTAGTGAGAGATTGCAAGGAACTCATCTGAGGTCCAGGAGTAGCTAACAACTTAATTCATTGCCTAATAGATGGCAGAAGCAATGCATTAATTAAACTTAGAGATGATGCTAAATTGAAAGTCATTGTAAATAACAGTGAGAACTCCTACAGCGTGATCTACATAGATTAAAAATACAGATAGGAATTTACCGAATAAGATGGCTTGGAAGAAAACAAACCAATACCTGAGCTTTAGGGCTGGCTCTGGGAGCAGAGATGGAACAGAGACAAAGGTTGTAGCACTGCAAACCATTATTGCAGTATTTTAGGTTTATGTCGTGGTAGTGCCTAAAGGCCAATGAGTTTGGAGCCCCTCTGTGTTAGATGGTGTACTTATTTATAAAAAAATGACACTCCCAGCTCCAGCAAGCTGCCAGTCATAACAACAAGACTAACCAGATGGGCTAGACAAAGAAGCATGTTGGAGTGTGGGTGGATGAGGCAGAGGAACAAAATAATAGCATCTGTGCAGTTCTGAGCCAATAGGGAACAATGATGGCAACTTTCCACCTGCCTAGCTGTTTGAAACAGCAGGATCAGGTGACTGTCTGGGCCAAGATTTGCATAACACTGCGGTAACTCTGTGTGCTGCAAAATCTATTCCCCAGTCTGAAAGCTGAGATCTACAAAGGAAGTGTGTGTCCAGCAAACACAATGGAGAGTTAACTATGTTCAACTCTTTTCTCTATGATGTGACGGCCAAAAAAAAGGCCACTCAAACTGTCAGGTGCACTTCTTAAACCTTCCTTATCAATCATAAAAGCATAGTGTAACCCATATGCCTAAAAGGAGCTATCTTCCTTTGGGATCTCTTGAGGCTGGGTTATGTTGCTTGGGCCTGTTCAGCTGCTCAGCTCCAAAATGTTCTGGAAATTAAGCAAATGGTTTTACTAAGCATGCTCCACAAAGTTTTACTGCTGCTGGTGTGGTCAGATGCCATGAGAGCAGCAGACTGAGAGCAGCAACTACAGAGCTGCAGTGAGAGGAGCCCATCTGGTCAGTGCATGACTGGGAGAAGCTGAGCCAGGAGTGGACAGCAAGATATTTTCTCCCTGCCGTGGAGCATTCTGCAGCAGAGATTTCTCTTATATGACTGATTGTTGGTTAACCAGTATGCTGACTGGATAGTGCTGGTTCCAGAAGAGAAAGAAAAGCTTTCCTGGATTCCTACTTAAGATGTCTGCAAACAAAGAAGAAGATTTCTGCTTCTTGCAAAACAATGACTTGAACAGAGACTGCAATTGTGGTGTGGGTGACTTCACCTGAACTTTGGGATGCCTGGGTTTCATTCCCGCAGTGTTTCTGTGGAGACTGTTCTGTTTAAATTCATTTTGTTTTCTTAGGGTAAGATTTGTTAAGCTAGTAGTTAATAAAGGTCATTGCTATGTTTATTCTAAGTAGTATTTTAATGTGGGATGGTAACTCTGAGCAATCTTTGCTGTGAGTCCTTTACAGACTGGATCCTGGGTCTCCAGCTGCTTTCTCCAGGGGTATATTTCTATTTCGCACTGGAGAGGAGCAACTGAATGAATTCTAGCCCACCCTTGAAGGTTACAATAACTCAACAGACATAAAATAAAGAGAAAAATTCTCACATTACCCCTCCACTCCCATGGAAGAGGAAGGGAGAAAGAAGAAACCACACATGACGGATCCAAGTCACATCACTTTGCATGCTCACAGAAGGCACTTGGATGTCAGGGTGATGGGCATAGTATAAAAACTTGAAAGCTGTGTTCAGATGTGAGTTTTATTTTGAAACAACAGCCATTGTTTCAAAATAAAATTTCTCATGTCCACACAACATACCAGTATTTCAAAACAACGGGGCCCGTTGTTTCAGAATAACGGCCGTTGTTTCAAAACCGTTAAACCTAGCAGGAAATCAAAATAGCTGTTGTTTCAAAATGGTTGTTTCAAAACAATGGCGTTTGGACATGTTGTTTCGAAACAACGCCATTGTTTCGAAACAACTGTTTCGAAACATCATGTCCGTATAGCCTTATTTCGAAATAACCATTTCGAAATAACAGCCATTTCGAAAGCAGGCTTTCCCTTAATTTGAATTAACAAACTGTTAATTCAAATTAACTTATTTCAAAATAAGGATTTTATTTCAAAATAAGTTATTTTGAAATGGGTTATTTCGAAATAACAGTTACCGTGTAGACATACCCGAACAGAACAAAAAACAAAATGAAAACAAAAAACATCCAGGGAGTCCAGTTTTTTATTGACTAACAGAAAACTAAGACAGAATGGATCTTTAAGGATAGCAGCCATCACAGTTCCATCCTCTCACAACAGATTTCACTACATCAACATAATCATGTAGGAGTTAATTCCTAGCTAGGGTATTACACACAGAATCAGTAATTTAGTGACTGGTTGAATTAATCTGGAGAATTTCACATCATATCTTAATAACTAGGGATGTCTAAATTGACAAGTACAAGGGGATGAGTCTAGTTGCATTTTGGCAGCAAAGGGAAAGCAGGAAGGCACAAGACATTTTTGACAAATTAGCTTTAATTTTCTATTTCTTCTACTGAGGTTTGTACCACTTCCACCACCATGGGAGTAAAACTGCTAATCACACTCCACTGTTGAAGACATTAGCTTAAGAGAGACAGTGGGGCCCTGGGAAGCAAGACAAAAATGTATGACGTGGGAACCAAACACTAGTAGAAATGTAACTACACAAATCATATGTTCAAGTGACATTAAGGTCTAATTTAATGTGACAAAGCCAAGAGAAACTGAAGGAGAGAGAGTGTAGGCTGACATTGTTCCCTGGTTAAATTCAACTACTACAGAGATTTCATAACAGACTTTGTGGTTGAAAAAGGGCCCAAATCCATTTCCATTAATATTATAATGACTGTGTGAAGGTGCTTCCTGTTTACAAGAGAATAACCGTGTTTTGGGCTACCCAAAGCAGAGACTGAAGGCCAAGGGGTAATAATTCATAACAAATTTTATATCAAACTATGGGAGAGAGCCTTCAAAAAGTTAACTGGGTTGCAAAACAACTGAAGGATGAAAAATTTTGCCACATCTCACCCTTTCATTTATTCTTAGGTACTAGGGTATCTAAGCACCTCATAGGTTGTAATGTATCTGTCTTCAGACACCTCCCATTTTGCAGCCTGGGAACCAAGGCTGAGAGATTAAAGGACTTGTCCAAGGTCACACAGGAAGTCTGTGGTGGAGTACAGAACTGAAATAAAGCAGCTCAGATGATATATAGCGTCCAGGTACCATCAAAATGAGGTTTTCATGGGTTCTTTACTTTAGTTAAGAAAGACAGAACAAGAATTAATGACTTAAAGATAAAGCCAGAGACAAATTAGGAATAAGGCAGAGATTTTTTTTTTTAATCAGTGAATGTGATGAAGCACGGGAACAAACTATGCCGGTATGGGGGATATGATCGTGTCAACTATGTGTTCTGTTTTCTATAAAGAACAGTATGCTATGTTTCACCACTCATTTTGAAAGATTAGATATTCATTGGAATAAGGACTTGAACCTGTTTTTTCCATATTCTACATATGTGCTATAATTGCTGGGAGTCTGACATCTCTAGATTTTCCTCCAGCCCAAAGAATAATTAATTATTTCTGTGACATGGAACACCTCCAACAGATGAAACTGAGCCCTGGTCTATACTGACAGTGAAGTTTGGAATAATGCTGCTTACTTCAGCCTTCTGCAGCCTGTGTCTCCACTGTCTGAGCAGTATATTTGCAAAAAATTGGAGCTGAAATTTGACTGCTATCATCATCCCTGCAAGAGGTTGAATTCTACATTTCAAATTTAGGTCTGTGTAGCCAGAGAGCAGCTTTTCCTGTTTTTCCTGTCTGCTACACTATAGCAAAACAGCTCCTCCCCTGCCTGTAGCCCCAGAAAGTTCTCATTTAATGTCTCTGTCTGCATGCAATACTGTGCCTCTCCATTCTGGTTGCAGCAGCCAAACAGGAAGGAAAGCCATTTTTTTTTCCCCTAAGCTTTAGAGAAAAAGGAAGAGAGAGTGAGCAAAGGACAACTACCGTCCCACAAATACCTGTACCTATTACACACAGTGCAATGCATTTCAGAAAATTATATGAGCACCGGGGGCAAGAGACTCCGAGCAAGCAGTTTGCTGTGATCACTCACCTTGCTTTCTGTAATTTAACAGCCTAATATTGAATTACAATCCCATCTGCAGTGTAGACAAGCCCTTCAAGATTTGTGCTCTCAAATAGTCAATCTCCTGTGTGTGAAAGCCCCACTTTGAAGGCCTTCGGCTTAATCAGTCATAGTACTCCCCCTCACCTCACCAGGGGGTTGTGGAGATGGCTTCATTAACATCTCTGGAGCTCTCAGCTACTATAATGATGCACATCACAAAAAGGCTTATGAGGAGATGACTAATTCTGATCTCAGTACACAGTTTTTATGGTGGATGGTAAATAAGATCAGGGACCACGCATTGTCTGATTAGGCTACAAAGAAAGTGTGAACCTTCTATTCATCCAACTAATGAGAGTCCTGTAGAGAAAATAGCATGTGATCATTTAATTAAAGTCTATTATTATGTGTACACACAAGGGTGCCAAATGAAGAGTGCATGGGTAACCTTAATTCTGGAATCTCCTAACTTTTGAATGCTTGAATTTGCCATTTGAAATTGTTTTAACAAAGGGTATTGGGGCGGAAGGGGGTGATATGCATTGAAAAGAAATGGCATCCAACTTCCGTAGAACACGGGGAGAAAAGAATTTGGCTCTTGGAGGTCACATCTGCTTGTGGAAATATAAAGAAATACAAAAGGCAGCTGCAGAAGCTGTCTCTCTAATCACAAACCATCAGGTTATGTCCATACACAGGGAGTTAAATCAATTTAATGTGAAGCAATTTAAGTTAAATCGATATAACAACCATTAAATTTATTTAACTTAAATTGATTTAACAGGTCCCCACAAATAATAATACTAATAATACTACTACTAATAATAATACTAATAATAATACTACTACTAATAATAAATTTGAACTAGCATGTCCGGGGCAGGACTTGCTAGTTCGATTTAGGAGAGGGGCACTCTGGGAGGTGTGGCAACATGGCCCCCTGGCAGGGCCATGTTGCCACACAATCCCATGCCTACAGGAAAAAAAGCCCCCACTGTCTCTGGGGTCCGGAGCCCAGTGGGTGAAAAGACATCCCCCCCCGACTGACTGCGGCCTTCCGGAGCAGCCAGACATGGGGGAGTTGGGACCCAGCACACCAGGATTCCCCTCAACAGCTGCTGGGGAGTGGGGACAGGGAATGCCATACCCCCAGCTTCCCTCCACATGCCTGGCTTCTTCCCACAGCTTCTGGGTAGTGGGAGTAGGGAGTCCCGTCCCATGCACCCCACGTCCCTGTACCTGGCTGGGCGGTGGGGCCAAGGAGTCCCATACACCCAGCTTCCCCACACATGACCAGGCACCAGAGGTGGCCTTTGGCAATTGTGGGCCCTAGGCAAATGCCCCCTATAGGACCCCAAAGCCACACTCCCTGGGGCCCCAGGCCCCCACTGCCACCCTAACCTCCCCCCGTCCCAACTCTCATGGAAGGGTGTGGACTGTCAGGCAGGAGTCTGCTCCATCTGCCTGCCCACCTGGTCTCCCAGCAGTGGGGGTAGAGCAACAAGCCCAGCCCACCTCCAACTGGCTGCACCTCCCCATGGGATGGAGAGGGCTGGTGCTGAGCTGCAGCATGCAGGGGCGTGCCCTCAGTTGCTCCGAAGAGTTTGGGCCATTTTGCCCCCAAACCCCTGAGGTGCTGGATCAGGCCCATTCAGGCCTGGGGGGTCTGGGGGCGAAGCAGCCCAAACTCTTCAGAGCAGGCTACTTCAGGGCCCCGCCTCCACACACTGCAGCTAAGCGCTGGCCCTCTTGGCCCTCTGGGGAAGTGCAGCAGGGGGAAGGCTAGGCTCACTGCTCGGCACTTGCTGCAAGGAGGCAAGGCAGGCAACACAGCTTGTGACCCTGGCAGTCCATGGCCCCTGCTCCCCTGTGGGACCATGGGTAAGTGGAGAGGGCGACTGCTATGGTACCCCCTTATTGCTGGGGGCCATAGGCAGCTGCCTGCTTCACTTACCCAAAAAGCTGCCTCTGCTGGGCGCGTGGGGGCAAGGACTTCCAGGCAACCAGCTTCCCCCCGGAAGCTGCTGGGCACGTCGGGGCAGGCAATCCTGCGTGCCCCACTTCCCCACACCTGGTTGGGCATGCGGGACTCCCTTCCCCAGCTGCCCGGCAACTGTGGGGGGAAGCCGGGTAATCCAAGCTCCCTGCTCCTGCGCATCTGGCAACTGTGGGGGGATGTCAGGAGCATTAGACTTTCTTTCCCTGCCACCAGGCAGCTGCAGGGAGAGGGCACCAGGTGTTTTCCCCACCACCGACCCAGCCAGCTGGAGGAGGGGTGCCCCCCCGTACCCACCGCACCACCCCTCCCTCCCTGGGCAGGGTCCTGATCTGCTCCCTGGCCAGGGTGTGTGTGTGGGGGGCTTCCTTCCAGGGTTCCATGCACCCTGGGAGGAAGGTCAAACTGTTATATCGATATGTGGGTCGTATCGTTATAACACAGCCACATGGGTTATTCTGAAAGGACAGTTTCGAGATCACTCTCATTTCAATACAATACTAGGTTTTATTATATTGAAATGATTTTCCCTATTTTAAAATAAAGGAGCTCCTTATTTCAAAATAAGGAAACATTGTGTGGAAATGCCATCTTTTAAATTGAAATGATCAGCGTTATTGCAATCTAAAACTCGTGTGCGGACACACCCTCAGTGATAGAGGTCTCTGCATGAGAGTGCAGTTGAGTTGTCACTACTGAAGCTAGTCAAAAAAATTGATTTGAGAACCACCTAAGAGAGTCACCAGGAGATGGAATCCATTAAAAGGCATATGTAGTGACAGGATACACCACACAACATGAATGGACCTTTGTGCTAAAAGACTTTTTTCACCAGGGTGTCATTTTAAGACTCTTTTTCATCAACAAAAATAAAAGCATCTCAGTAAAGAAAGGATGGGAGGAAGCAGAACACCAGTCTGTTCTCTCTGAGATGTGCCAGACACTAGAAGAACAAGGCCCTGACTGGTTTTCCAAGCCTGGAGCTAAGCTGTGTTTATTAGGCATGATTCTTCCGCATCTTTACACTTAGGCTATGTCCACACGTAGGGCATTGTTTCAAAATAAGTTATTTTGAAACAAGTCATTTTGAAATAAAGCCTTTATTTCAAAATGACAATTTGAAATAACTAAAAGTCAAATTAAAACAAGGGAAAAGCCCCAAGCAAAATAGCATGTCCAAACAGTGGATTTGCTATTTCGCTTTAGGGGAAGGGCATGATGGGTCTCCTAGCCCCCTGCTACCCCCTTTCCCCACCCCTGCCTCAGGGCAGGAGCAGGGGGCTAGGAGCTTGATGGGACTGGGAGCTGCTTGCAGCAGACTGCAAGCAGCTCCCAGCCTGGTAAATTGACCAGGCTGGGAGCTTCTTGCAGTCTGCTGGCAAGCAGCTCCCAGCTTAGCCCCCTGCTCCTGCCTTGAGGCTCAGGTGGGGAAAGGGGGTAGCAGAGGGCTAGGCGACCCTCTGTCCCTGCCTGGGCTGGGTGTCGGCCCCCCAGCCCTCGCGGGGGCTGCTGCAGCCCTACCTGACCCCTGCACACCTGCTTCCAGGCTTGGGCAGGGGAAGAGGCTCTGCGCCCCCAAGCGGGCTCATCACTTGCTGCCTGGGCTGGGGGGGCAAAGCCAGCACCCGCAGCTAGCACAGGGCCAGCAGCAGCCCCCCCACCCCGAGCCTGGGCTGGAGGCACAGCCCCAGGGGTGTCCCAGCTGACTTCCCCTGCTCTCTCTTGCCCGGGGCAGGGGGGCGAAGGGGCTGAGGCACCGGACCCCCCCTGCTCCCAGCAAGGTGAAGCAGCGGTGGGAAGCTGGCTGGGGCACCCACCACTCCCCCAGCACTCCACTCAGCACCCTGGTCAGGGCGCTGATCCCTGGCCAGGTTGCTGGGGGCGGGGGGAGGAAGTTCATTGTTATTTCGAAACAATCCTTGTTTCAAAATAATGTGTCCAAATGGCGTTATTTTGAAATAACTTGTTTTGAAATAACCCTCCTTTTGAAACCAAAGTGGTTTAAGCTGTTTCAAAAGGAGGGTTCTTGTTTTGAAATGAGGTGCTCCCTCCTTTCGAAACAAGAAAACGTTGTGTGGACATAGGGACTTTTATTTCGAAACAACCAGTGTTGTTTTGAAATAAAAGCCTCGTGTGGACATACCCTTAGGTACCTCAGCTCTTCACAGCAAATGCAAAAATACATTTCAAATGTTGCCAGGTTATGACAGTGGTTTTACACCCAGGATCACAACAGAGCAGAATCAAGCTCCATTATCCAATCACATTATCCTGCCATGTGGGTTTGAGGGCCACCAGCAGAGTTATTAGCATAGTATCTTATGGAGAAGCAGAGCACTGTCAAGATGAACTCTTTATTATAAACAGGAAATATGTACGGAAATGAGATAAACTGCCTACTACTATGGGTAGCTGCAGCCTAGAACTGCCTCATCCTGGGTTTCTTGGTCTCTGCCATCAGCAGGAAGTATAGCACAGGGAGTCAAGGATACCCTAAACAGACTCCAGGAAATGTAAAATCTCTACACTTTCTGGAGGACTAAACTGTGGCATAGTTTCCCTTTTTTAGATCCCTTTCTGAATGCCCTGACTGAACTAAAACACTTTTCAATCAATCAAATCAAATCATGGGGTGGAAGGCACCTCATGAGATCATTACATCTAACCCCTTGGGGCATGAACCCAGGCCTTTCTGCATATTAAGCAGCAGCGTTAACCACGACACTATTTGCAGGGGTTATGAAATGAGACAGTTAGAAAGAGTCCAGTGGAGGGCAATAAAAATGATTAGGAGGCTAGGGTACTTGACTTACAAGGGGAGACTGAACAAACTGGGCTTATTTAGTCTGCAGAAGAGAAGACTGAGGGGGGATTTGATAACTACCTTCAACTATTTGAAGTGATGCACCAAAAAGGAGGGAACTAGGCAATTCTCAGTGGTGACAGAGGACAGAAAAAGGAGCAATGGTTTCACACTGCAGCTGGAGAGTGTAGAGTTTTAAGGGAGATTATAATCCAATAAGGAGGAGAGTATATTCAGAACTGTATAAGAAGTCTTTATTGAAAGAGAACTGAGAGAGAGAGAGAGAGAGAGAGAGAGAGAGACAGACAGGTTTTCCTAGCACCTAAACGACTCTCCCATTTATCACTATGACAACCCCAATGACCCTAGGTAGTCCAAAACACCACATATTCCTCCGCCTCTAATGAACCCCCCCCCCCCCGAAAAAACCCCCCCCCCCCGAAAGAATAAGAACTAAACTAGGAGATGAGGGTAGACTGCCCCATCTCCGGCGAACCCCCGGGGAATTATTCTGCCCCATGAAGAGGGGGTAACCACTAGCTAAAGATCCAGCCGATTAGGAGGCCTTCTGTCGCGAGGTGGATTACGGCAAACTTCGGGTGTGCCCACCCCACAAGGTGGTATTGGTGGTGGTGGGATCACAGGTACTGGGGAAGTAGCTGGAACCGGAGAGGACGTTGTGTCCAGTTGGTCCAGGGAGGCAGAAGGCATTGAAGGGGTGGCTGGAGCAGGAGAGAAAGAAATAGTAGTTTCATGCTCTGATGTTGTATCATCAGTAAGGGTGAAGTCAGATATGTCGCTGGAGATGCATCTTCTGGGTGGATATGATGGAGAAGCAGCTGATCTATATGCCGTTGCCAAACTAGGCCACTCGCTGTCTGGACAGAGTAGGAAAGAGGTCCTGTCTGGGCAATGACCGTTGCTAGGACCCGTTTAGCTCCTGAAGCATAGTTTCGAGCAAGAACTGGCTGTCCAATACTGAAGGTGCGGCCTTTTGTTCTTGGTAAATGTCTGCTGACCTGGTCCTGCTGTTGGCATTGAACCACTTGCCGTGTGTCTCGTGGTTTCAACAAATCAAAGCAAGAGCGCAACTACCATCCCATCATAAGAAAAGCTGGAGATGCCTTAGTTGCAGCCTGTGGAGTGTTTCTGTAGGACAACAAGAAGTTGTCCAGATGCTTATGAAGAGGTGAACGTCCCTTTGCAGATTTTAGAGCTTGCTTCATAGTCTGTACAAACCTTTCAGCAAGTCCATTGGTGGAAGAATGATACGGTGCTGACCTGATGTGATATATTCCATTGGCCTTCATAAAAGTTTCAAAATCCTGAGAAACGAATTGTGGTCCATTGTCACTCACCAGCTGTTCTGGAAGACCGTAACAACTAAAAAGGCCACGCAGGGTCTGAATAGTGGCTTCCGTAGTAGTGGTCTGCATTACAGAGACTTCTGGCCATTTTGAATGGGCATCCACAGCAATTAAAAACATACATCCGTCAAATGTGCCAGTAAAATCAACATGGATACATTGCCATGGCCTTTCGGGCCAATCCCATGGGTGAAGAGGTGCCAGCTGAGGTGCGTTCCGGACGCTCTGGCATGAGGTACAAGCTCTAGCTGTTTCTTCAATGGCCCTGTCTAAGCCCAGCCACCAGAAATAGCTCCGTGCAATTTCTTTCATGCGCACTATGCCACAGTGACTTGAATGGAGCAGTTCCAACAAACGTGGTCTTAATGAAGGTGGGATAATGACACGCATACCCCACAACAAACACCCAGACTGGGTCGATAACTCTGTCCTCCTAGACACATAGAGGTGGAGGTCAGGAGAGACCTGAGAGTCAGGTAAGAACGTTCCATGCATCACGAAATCCATAACTCGTGGGAGTACTGGATCAACCCGTGTTGCTTTCTTCACTTGAGAAGCCGTGACGGGTGTGTTTTCCACCTGTTCAAAGTAAAAGATTCCTTCCTGGCCCAGATCCTGATGGTGTGCCGGTAAGGGTAGCCTTGAAAGGCCATCAGCATTGCAATGCAAAGAGGATTGCCTGTACTTGATTTCATATGTGTATCCAGAAAGTATCAATGCCCATCGTTGCATCCGACTGGCTGCCAAATGTGGGATGCCTGTGTGTGGCCCCAAAATTGATGTCAGGGGTCGATGGTCAGTGAGAAGTGTGAACTTCTTTCCCCACAGGTACTGGTGAAATTTCTGAACGCCAAAAACAATGCCCAGTGCTTCGCCTTCAATTTGGGTATAGTTAGTTTCTGCCTTGGTCAAGGAACATGAAGCAAAAGCAATAGGCCTCTCTTCACCAGAAGGCATAATATGTGACAATACAGCCCCAACTCCATAAGGGGAGGCATCACAAGCCAACTGTAGGGGCAAGGATGGGTCAAAATGTGTCAGAACCTTAGAGTTTACTAGTGAGCGTTTAGCTTCATTAAATGCAACATCACAGGCTTCAGTCCAGTTCCAGGCCTTTTTCGGCCCCAGAAGCTCATATAGGGGTTTCAGGAGTGTCGCTAATTGTGGAATAAACTTGCCATAATAGTTTAATAAGCCTAAAAAAGAGCAAAGTTGGCTTACGTTCTGAGGTAGTGGAGCATCCACAATAGCCTTAACCTTGGCTGGAGACTTATGGAGACCATCAGCATCAATTATATGTCCTAAATATTCAACTGAGGGCTGGAAAAACTTACATTTGTCTCTGTGAACACGTAGACCGTACTTTTCCAGTCTTTGTAGAGTAGCTTCCAAGTTCGTAAGGTGTTCCTCCTCATTTTTGCCCATGACCAGGACGTCATCCAGATAGCACTGTACTCCTGATAAGCCACTCAAAATCTGATCCATTGCCCTTTGGAACAAGGCTGGGGCTGAAGTAATGCCAAAAGGTAAACGACAGTATCTGTACAACCCCTTATGTGTTATGATTGTCAACAATTCTTGAGATTCTTCTTCAACATGCATCTGTAAGTATGCTTGACTCAAATCAATCTTGCTAAATTTTTGTCCTCCAGCCAAACCTGCAAAGATGTCCTCAATGCGGGGAAGAGGATATTCTTCTGCACATAACACTGGATTGAGAGTGACCTTGAAAGCTCCACAAATCCGAAAGGAGCCATCCTTCTTAACTATTGGGACAATGGGTGTCACCCACTGGCTGTGAGTAACTGGCACCAAGACTCCCTCTTTGACTAACCGCTCCAAGTTTTCTTCCACCTTGGATCTGATGGCAAATGGCACCATCCTGGCCTTCTAACATTTTGGTTGGCAATCAGGCTTTATATTTAATTTCACAGTGATTCCCTTCATACTGCCTAAGTCTTCACCAAAAACAGCAGCATGTTTTGTTAGTACCGCTGCTAGATTCATTTCTTCTTTAGTCAATTGATGCACTTGTGAAGAATCGAGTTGGATTTTCCTGATCCAAGATCTTCCCATTAGGGCTGAGTAATTCCCCTTTACCACAAACAGTGGTAGCTTTGTGGTCTGTCCATTGAGTTCTACTTTCACATCAATAGCACCCAATAGGGGAACAGTCTCTCCAGTATATGTCTTCAAAACAACTACTGTCGGCTTAAGTGGCAGATGTCTAAAGTCCTTCTCATACACAAGATTAGAAACTAATGAAACTGCGGCGCCAGCATCCAGTTCCATGCGTGTACGTTTGCCTTCCAACACAGGTGTTACCCACAATTTACATGGGCCAGCTGTTATAGACAAAACATGGAGGGAATCTTCATCTTCCAATTGGGTGTCACTATGATCACCTGTATTCTGCTCTACTGCATGCAGAATTTCCCTCTTAGTCTGCCAAACCAACGGCCCATTTTTCCCGGGTCTGCCTTTTCTGTTTGGCTCACCCTTCCTTTGTTTGCAGGCACGTTCAATGTTCCCTCTCTTACCACATTGTCAACACAGTAGTTCCTTAAACCGGCACTCAGATGCGAGGTGGTCCTGCTTCCCACACCTGTAACATTCTTGTCTCCCCGGTGCCCTGAGGGCAGGTTGTAGGGATACTTTATGGACACTGACCCTGATCTGTTGCATGTCTTGGGTGACGCGTTCCATGGAGACTGCAATTTCCACAGCCTTCTGCAAGGTGAGTTGACCTTCAGTCAATAGGCGTTTTCGTGTTGATTCACTGTGTAGGCCACGCACCAGCCTGTCACGCAGCATTTCCTCTAACATGTTCTTGAAGTCACAGTGTGCTGCCAGCTTCCACAGAGCTGCTACAAATTGTACAACTGATTCACCTTCTTCTTGTTTCCTTTGGTAGAACCTATACCTCTCGGCAGTTACTAGTGGCTTTGGGGAAAAATGTGCTCCCAGAACTTCCACTAGGTTCCCGTAAGGTTTCTGCTCTGGCTTCTCCGGATAAAGCAAATCACATAGCAAATTATAAGTCTTAACTCCAATGACCATTTGAAAAACTGGTACCTTCTTCTCATCAGTTATGTCGTTTGCTATTACAAAATTTTGAAATCAGGCTGTATATGTCTGCCAGCAAGCTACCGAATGATCATATTTTTCAAAGGTTGTAGTAAGTAAAGCCATGATGCCCTCTTGTGGTTATTGTTTGTCTCTTCCTTGTGCTCTTCCTTGTGCTATTGCCTTATCTCTTCCTTGTGCTTAACAACAGGCAGATCACCTTTCAGAATAGCCAGCTAGCCCTTAGGCAAACAGATCAGCTTTCACAGCTACAACCCAACCCTCATGCAAGCAGTAAAATAAAGTTTTGCTTCTTACATTGTATTCTGGTTTTCCAGAGTTGCCAGGATTGTTGAGGATAGCCACTCCATCACATATCCCATCCTCTGTCGCGAGATGTAGAGTTTTAAGGGAGATTATAATCCAATAAGGAGGACAGCATATTCAGAACTGTATAAGAAGTCTTTATTGAAAGAGAACTGAGAGAGAGAGAGAGAGAGAGAGAGAGAGAGAGAGAGAGAGAGAGAGGTTTTCCTAGCACCTAAACGACTCTCCCATTTATCACTATGACAACCCCAATGACCCTAGGTAGTCCAAAACACCACAGAGAGGTCTGGGCTGGATATTAGGAAAAGCATTCTCACTAGGAGGGTGGTAAAGCACTGTAATGGGTTGCTGAGGGAGTTGGTAGAATCTCCATCCTTGGAGATTTTTAAGACCCAATTAGACAAAACCATGGTTGGGATGCTTTAGTGGGAATAGGCCTGCTTTTAGCAGGGGATTGGACTCATGAGGTCCCTTCCAGCTCTAAAATCTATGATTCTAAATTAAAGTTTCTAACTATGGCAAACACCTGTAACTGATTTAACAGCCCTCCAGGATGCTCTAATGCAACATTCATATATCTCAATCAGTTTCCTAGGGTGTTTCAGCAGCCTTTCCCATCTGCTGTATTGCAAACTCTTTTGTAAAGCACAATGCAATCTCATGGTCAATATCAGAATTGGTTTCTGAATTATTTTCAACTTTCATGAGTGTTCTCACTTAATTTGTCTCAGCCAAGTTCTGAGTTATCTTGAGCAGGTGCTTACAACTCCTTTGTATGATTTTACCTTTCATCCGTGATCACAAGTGAGCATAAGCTGATTCTTATGTGATTGCTGTATCTTTAATTGGCTAATGCTCATCTTGCCAAAGTCTCAGCAAGTTTGATACCTGGTAGAGGTCTTGCTTCATTACTGTCAAATTTTGTCTTTACTTTCTCAGTTTTTTCCTCACTATCACTGACACCCTAGTCACTGATTTTGTTTTTAATCCCAAGGTTGGAGACTACTGTTCTATTTCTGATGTAGAGAAATTAAGTAGGTAACTTTCTTCTCATGCACTCATTGCTTCGGAGGGCAGGCAAGTTTGTACCCGTAGACAGAGGCATCGCTGGGGGGGCAATGTACCCAGGGCACAGGCCCAGCCCTCACCCCCAGGGGCAGGCCCCGCCCCCTGGGGATAGGCCCCGCCTCTGGCCAGGGATAGGGCCAGGGGGCAGCCATGCAGCCGTGAGCGGCTAGGCTCTGGATCCCCAGCGGGGGATGGGACAGCTGCTGCCAAGGGCAGCCGGCCGGCTGGGCCCCAGATCCCTGGCCAGGGACTGGGCCGCCACAACCGCGGGCGGCCAGCCGGGCCCTAGATCCTCCACTGGGGATCCGGGGCTTGGCTGCTAGCGGCCGCGGCAGCCCCGTCCCCAGCCAGGGATTGGGGGCCTGGCCGCCTGCTGCCGCGGGCGCAGGCCTGGCTTCTAGTGGCCACTTCTGGCCCTATCCCTGACCAGGGGCAGGGCCTGCCAGGCGGCCAGCCAGGCCCCGTATCCCCGGCCGGGGACGGCATCAATGCCACCGCAGCCAGCTGGGGATCAGGCCCCGGATCCGCGGCCTGATTGGGCCGGAGATCCAGGGCACCCGCATTGGGACCCAGGGCACATGCCCTGGTGTGCCCAATGCTAGCGACGCCACTGCCTGTAGATACTACTCAGTAGTTCCTGATGCTCAGTGGTAGTACTCTCCCAAATTATAATGGTATCTACAGACTCTTTCTGTAATTTGCTGAAGAATTTGACTTGTGCCATCTCAAAAATATCTTACTTCTTGTAAGCGAGTGCAAATGTTCTCTCTTTATGGTTTTGTATGGAGATACATAGCCATAGTCCCTGGTCTTTTTTAATCTACACTTACTAAGGAGTGAAATAAATGTGAATGATACCTTTTGCAGTCATGCTTTGCTAATCTTCTAGTCTAATCTCCTAGGCTATGCCTACACCTAAAATCTTAGTTCGGACTTCATTAGTCCAAACTGAGTAGTTTAAAAGTTACTTTGAACTAAGCACATTTTTTTTTAGTTTGAACTAACTTTTAGTTCAAACTAGTAGGGTTATTTTTAGTTCAAACTAACTAATTTAAAGGAATGGTTAATTCAAACTGAAAGCTACATAGAACTAAAAAAAATGCACTTAGTTCAAACTAACTGCTAGCTTGAACTTAGTTCAAACTAGCATGTCTACATAGTGCTAGTTCAAACTAAATATGCAAATTAATTTGAACTAAGCAGTTAGTTCAAACTAACCATCCAAATTAACTAGTTCAAACTAAGCTTTGCTTAGTTTGAACTAAAAAAAAAAAAAAAAAAAAAAGTTTGAACTAGGCAAAGCCTAATGTAGACAGGGTTCAAATTAGTTTGAAGTAAGGCTCCTTAATTCAAACTAATTTGTGGTGTAGACATAGCTCTAGTGGTCTTAAAACTTGTTGAACTTTCTATGTTGCATATATCACCTATTCTGTATCCTCTCTTAACTGTTTCTTGTGTTACTGGGAGGCACCTATTCCCTATGAACATATCTTCACATAATGCTATTAATATTTCAGAGCTGGTTCAGTGCTGTCCTGCTATCTATCTATGTCAGCAATTCCCAACCTGTGGTCCATGAACCACTGTGGTCCATGAACCAAGAGCACTGCAGGTAGTCCACGGAGAAACAGATTGGGAAAAGTGCAGCTGGAGCCAGGGTGTGCAGGGCTGCAGAGAACAGGGGCATGGTAAGGGACACAGTAAGAGGAGTGCAGGGCTGGGGGAGGAGTGTGTGTGTGGGGGTTAATAGGCTTGTGGCCATGGAGAGCAGGGAGACATGGGGCTTAAGAGCTTCATGGCTGGGGAGTGCAGAGTCGCGGCAGACAGGGGTGTAGTAAGGCACGGGAGGCCAGGGAGTGCAGGGCTGCACTGCACGTGGTCCGCAGGGCAGGAAAAGTAGACAGCTGGCGTAGTAAGCAGCGCATGGCTGGGGAGTGCAGGGCTGTGAGGGGACAGGGGCACACTAAGGACTTTGAAGCTGGGGAGTGCGGGGCTGAAGGGAACAGGGGCACAGTAAAGAGCCCGGGGCCAGGGAGTGCAGGGTTGTGGGGGAGGGGGCTCAGTAAGGGGCTCAGGGTTGGGGAATGCAGGGTGGTGGTCTGCGAAAGCTTTTGATGATGATGTAGTGGTCCTCGTAAAGAAAAAGATTGGGAACCACTGATTTATGTTATGCGCTGTCGTGACAAGAACAAGCAGCTTACAAGTGTGTATCCCAAAACCTGTTTGCTTCCATCTGTACTCTACTAGTAACTCTTCTCTTATAATTATCCCTTTGTATTCAAGTATCAGTGTGCACTCTCCAACCACAGCCTTAAAGCCCCAGATAGAAGTACTGTATCTGCTACCCAACATCCACAAATCTAAGAATCCAGGGCACCCGATCATTTCAGGCATTGACACTCTTACAGCAAGACTGTCTGGCTATGTGGAGTCTCTCCTCAGGCCCACGGTACCAGCACTCCTAGCTATCTTTAAGACACTAAAACAAACAAGGAGTCCTGTGGCACTTAAAGACTAACAAATATATTTATTGCATGAGCTTTCTTGGGAAGAATTATTTCTCCCACGAAAGCTCATGCAATAAATAATTTTGTTAGTCTTTAAGTGCCACAAGACTCTTTGTTTTACTGAACTAGACTAACACAGCTGCCCCTTTGGAACTTTAAGACACTATTGACTTTGTAAGAAAAATACAATCCATTTGTGATCTTCCAGAAAACACCACCCTGGCCACTATGGATGTAGAAGCTCCCTATACCAACATCCCACACAAAGACAAACTACAACCCATAAGGAACAGTATCCTCGATGATGCCATGTCATACCTAGTGGCTCAACTTAGTAACTTTGTCTTCACCCACATCCATTTCAGATCTGGAGATGATTTATACCTTTAAGTAAGCAACACTACTATAAGTATCCACATGGGCCCATGATACAGCAACATTTTTACATCTTATTTAGAACAACACTTTCTCAGTTCTTGTCCCCAAGTGCCACATCTCTGCTTGTGCTACATTGATGACATTTTCATCAGGACTCACAGAAAGGAGAGGCCCTTGAGGAATTCCTCTGGGATTTCAACAATTTCTTTACTACCATCAAGCTCACCATGGGCCAGTCCAAATGAGATATCCACTTCCTGGACATTATAGTACATATAAGTGATGTTTACATAAATATTATCTGGTATAAGGTATCTGGTATAAGGTATCTACTGATGGCTATACATATCTACATGCCTCCAGTTTTCATCCAGGACACACCACAGGATCCACTGTCTATCATCAAGCTATAAGATACAACTGCATTTGCTCCAGTCCTTCAGACAGAGAGAGACATCTCCATGATCTCTATCAGGAATTCTTAAAACTACAGCACCCACCTGTGGAAGTGAAGAAACAGATTGACAGAGCCAGACAGGTACCCAGAAGTCAATTACTATGGGACAGGTACAAAAAGAAAAAAACTACAAAATGACACTAGGCATCTTCTATAGCCCCCATTTAAAACCTATCCAGGACATCATCAAGAATCTACAACCTATCTTGGAAGATGATCTTTCACTCTCTCAAGCCCTGGAAGATAGCCTGGTCCTTGCTTCAGATGTGCCCCAACATGAAGTAAATACTCACCAGCAAACCCATTGCCAGATCTGTCCAGATATCTACTCAAATAATATCACAGGACCTAACCAAACCAGTCACTCCATCAGGTGCTCATTCACATGCACATCTACCAATGTCATATATACCATCATATGCCAACAATTCCCCTCTGCCATATATACACAGGACAAATGAGACTGTCTCTTTGGGGGGGGGACCCTAAAAGGAAACAAATCAGACATCAGGAATGGTGACATTA
Organism: Podocnemis expansa; assembly: GCA_007922195.1. NCBI lineage: Eukaryota > Metazoa > Chordata > Testudines > Podocnemididae > Podocnemis > Podocnemis expansa. Next base: position 92,785,365 of record ML681966.1, read on the forward strand.
AAAAATCAGTTGGGAGGCAGTTCAGTCTCCCTTGACTTGAAAGTTGCCATATGTAAGAAACAAAACAAAACAAAACAAAACAAAACAAACAAAAACCAGCATGAAACTGCGGAGCTGGAATTCATATGCAAATTTGCAAATTTCACACTATCATAGAATCATACAATCACAGGGTTAGGAGGGACCTCATGGGGTCATCCAACCCAACCCCCTGCAAAAAAAACAGAACCACTCTCACTAAGTCATCCCAGCCAGGGTTTTGTCTAACTGAGCCTTAAGTAGCTCCAAAAATAGAGATTCCACCACCTCCCTAGGTAACCCATTCCAATGCTTCATCACCTTCCTAGTAAGAAACTTTTCCTAATATCCAACCTCGACCTCCCCAGCTGTAACTTGAAACCATTGATCCTTGTTCTGTCCTCTGTTACTACTGAGAACAGCCGAGCTCTGTCCTCCTTGGAGGACCCCTTCAAACAGTTGAAGATTGTTATCAAATCCCCCCTCAGTTTTCTCTTCTGCAGGATAAATAAGCCTAGTTCCTGCAGTCTCTCAAGTCTTGTGCTCTAGCCCCTTGATCATATTTGTTGCCCTCCACTGTCCACTGGACTCTTTTGTTACCAACTTTGCCCATCAACTTGGGGTCTGCTCATTTATTAGAGTCACTTCCTCTGGGGGAGGGAGGGTGCAATTCTATTAGTGTACTGCTTGTGTCACTTGTGTCTGTGTGGACCTTACTTCTCCCTTCTGCAAATCCCTCCCAATGGAACCACCCTTGCAAGACCTAAATTTCCCAAGACTGGGCTTCTAAGCATGACTGAGCGGACCGGGTCTATCAGCACTCTCAGCTGATCCCTAATGTGTCCCTGAACTCAGCAGGCCGGGTTACACAGCACTGGTCTGCGGCTACCCTTATGTACCACACCAGACTAGACTGAAGTATTCATCCGTAGAGCCCTGCAAATTCATGGGTATCTGCTGCAGATCTGCAGGTATCTGCATCCATTGCTGCAGACCGACTCACGAATGCAGCTTCTATTGTTACCTTATCACACTGTGAACCATTGCTGAAACTGCTGCACTGTCTGTGTCGACAGCATGCAAGGGAACCAGGAAGCGCTCTGGCCAATCCTAGATTGTGATCTGCCAGCCAATCAGAGACTCAAGGTGGGACTTGGAGACTCACTGCTGGCCTTTGATTGGCTCATTCCCCTGCTCACTTCTTCCTTTTCTTGCTTCTAGTTGGCAAGCCATTGCTGTCAATCAGAGATTTCATAGGTGGGCAAAGAAATCTGATTGATAGCACAGCATGCAAACCACAAACAAGAATGGAAAAAGTGGGTGGGACCCATATGGGGAATGAACCAATCAAAGGCTGAATAGTTGTGTGTGAGCCCAAGCTCAGTTGCAGCTGTGGTTACAGATGCAGCTAAAGCCTGGCATGAGGATTTTGGATAGAATTAATGTTATCACTGAGCGGATGTGGATTGGATGTGGCTCCACATTTTTGTATCGCACAGGGCTCCATGCATCTGAGCAGGCTGTGTTAAAACAGCACTTTCAGCTGCCACCCTTATGTGCCCCTGGACTTAATCAGGCTGGGTCAAAACAGCACTTTCAGCTGTCACCCTTATATGCCACAGGTTCAGCATGCTAGTAACCCCTTAATGAGCAAACCTTACAAGGAATTAGGCATCACAGGGATCTTTGGCTAGGTAAAAGGAGCGTTGCTGCAGAGCAATACAGAAGAAGTCTGGCAACCAGCTTCATTAGGAAAGTTACTTTATTACCAGGTACATAAAACTTATGAATAATTATAAAAGGAAAGAGAAATGCCCAAAGAGTCACAATATTGATCTTATGAATAATTATAAAAGGAAAGAAAAATGCCCAAACAGCTACAATACTGAGAAACATACAAAAGAAGAAAATGATCAAACAGTTACAATATTACCCAGTTTCAGTTATAGTATTGGGGAAGGCTAGCTCAAGTGGATTATAAAAGATCAGGTTTAGAGAGTTATAGCTGGACTAAGGAAAAAAAAAAAGAGAGAGACGTATGGGGGAGAATGTCTCACCACTCAGTGCAGCTCAAAGGTACCCAGGAACCAGGCTGTTCAGCTTAGGGTCTGGAGTGCTGGAGACAGGCAGAACCTCCACCATGATCAGCAAGGAGAGAGTGAAGTCCTAGTGGACCTGAGGAGTTTGTAGGTCCAGGCAAGCGATCAGGCATCAGAACAGATTAAGAACAGATTCTCTCTCTAAATAACTAACCTGGGTAGGGATTGTTGAGTGAAGAAACACTGGTTTAAGGCGGAACACTAGGTTGTTTTGGGGTAAATAATGACTTAAGGGAGTATACCAGAGGTGTTTTGTTTAGATGAACAATAGGAGCTGATCATTCCCGGTAATGGATGGCATTCCTTGAGGGAGCTTACAATGCAATCAGGCAGATTCAGTATGTTGGATATCAATTGGGCTATGTCCACACACAAGTGCTTGTTTTGAAACAAGCCGTTTCGAAATAACACTTTATTTCTAAACGAGTTATTTCGAAATAACAAAAGTTATTTCAAAATAAGGAAAAAAAGCGGGAATCGAAATAGGATGTCTACACTGTGGGCTTGATATTTCGCTTCACAGCCAGGGCACCATGGGAGGAGTGGCAACATGGCCATGTTGCTAGCCAATCCCATAAAAACTGGCCCTGACCTCACTTCCCTGTCCACTCAGTCTAGCAGCACGCTGCAAGCGATGGACTTTGCCTGGTTGCCTAGACAGTGCCATGCGACACCCAGCCACTCTGACCGCCTGCAGAGTGTCCTCCTCATGTGGGACACTCTGCTTGTGCAGCCAGAGGGTGACCAGCTTCTGCCCGAGGCTTATATCTACCTCGTGCACAGGACACAGCTACTGCCCCTGCCCCCCTCCGTGCCTTGCCAGGTCTGGGCTCTGGAGACCAGCCCAGACTGGTGGGAACGGGTCATGCTGTGCACATGGGGGGAGGACGACTGGAGGCAGAACTTCAGGATGACCAGGACCAGCTTCACCTGCCTGGTCACCGAACTTGCCCTGCAGCTGCGCCGCAAGGACAACCCCATGAGGCCTGCCATCCCCATGGACAAAAGAGTGGTCATTGCCCTCTGGAAGATGGCCACTCTGGAGTCCCACAGGTCAGTGGTGCATCTTTCAGCATCAGGAGGTCCACCACTGGGTACATCCTCGTCGAGGTCACCAGGGCCATCAACCAGGTCCTGCTGCAACGCCTGGGGAGACAAGGGGAGCTGCAGGACACCATCCCAGGCATGGCCACCCTCCGCTTCCCCAACTGTGCGGGGATCCTCGATGCCGCGCATATCCCCGTGCGAGCCACGGAACACAGGGCCACCGAGTACCGCAATCACTAGGGGCTCCACTCCATTATCGTGCAGGCCCTTGTGGACCACCGAGGCCAGTTCCAGAACTTGTATGTCAGATGGCCAGGGAGGGCCCATGACTCCAGGGTCCTCCAGAACTCTGCCCTCTACCAGGGCATAGAGGCGGGCACCTTCTTCCCCCCTCACAACATCGATCTTGGGGGAGTAGAGGTGCCCATCCTCATCATGGCGGATGCAGCCTACCCCCTGCGGCCATGGCTCATGTGGCCATATGCAGGACCCCTCGATCCCTTCCAGCAGCTATTCAATCACTGCCTGACCCACTGCCGCCAGGTGGTAGAGGGGGCACTCGGGCGCCTCAAGGCCCGCTGGAGGTGCCTCCTCACCCACCTCCACCTCGCAGAGAGGATGCTGCCACAAGTGATTGCTGCGTGTGTGGCACTCCACAACTATTGTGAGCAGCGCGGTGAGTCTGTTCCACCTGCCTGGGAAGCTGAGGCCCGAGTCCTCAGCAGGGACTATGTGGAACCCAGACCTGTGCCCACGCAGGAGCAGCCATCCCAGCGAGCCCTGTCTGTGCGCGATGCCCTCCAGACTGCCTTTGCAGAGGAGGAGCTCTGAGGGTCAGGCCTACCTGCCTGACACCACCCTCTCCCTCGTTCACCTACAGCCAGCCCCCACCCATCCACCTGCACTGTCAACTATCCCCAATAAAACCATGCAAAACCACAAATAAGTTTCAAACTATTTTTTACAATCAGGGATTGGGGCAGGGAAGGGCTAGGGGGGGTATGGAATGGGGCAATGTGGGGGCAGTCCAGGGGAGGGGGCAGCAAGCAGGGAGGGCAAGGGGGCCGGGGGGGAGCGGGGAGCGCCGCCCCCCCCGGGGGCGGGGGGGGGGGCGAAAGCGTCCCGGGGGCCCGGGGGAGCTCAGGCATGGCCTGTGGGAGGGTACGGAGAGGGTGGCATACCCCACCCATGCCTACGGCCACCCTCTGCCTGTCATCGCCTCCAGGTAGGGCAAGGTGGCAAACCCTTGGTGCGCTGTGGTGGTGGCATCCTATCCACCAGCTCCCAGATGGCGGCTGGCAGCTGCTCATTGAGGCGCTCCATGGCGGTGGCCAGCCAGTCATCCGCCACGGTGACCCACTCGATGGCACGGAGGGTGGCCTCCTGCCGCTGTGCCTGCTCCCTCTGCCAGGCCTGGGGAGAAGCCTCCATTTGCTCCCTGAGCTCCTCAAGGCTCTCAAGGAGCTCGGCATGAGACTGGGGGGCCCTCCTCTGCCACTGGGGTGCCCTAGGGCTCATGCGTTGGGCTGGTGGTGGTGGCTGGCAAGCGGCTGGGCAACCTGCTGGAGGGAAGCAGAAAACACAGTTGGCCCCTGCCGCCTGCTGGCCCTGTCTGTGTGCACCTGTCTGCAGCACAAACCTCTGCCCTGACTATCAGCAGGTCCCGGGATCCCGTGTGACATTGCCCTGGGGTATGGATCCCGACCCCCAAAGCCTCAGAAGGAGGCCAGGACAGTACCCATAGGAGGACATTGGAGGACCCTGTGCAAAAATGCTGTCTGGCTGTGGTAGGCGGTGTTTAGGGGGCCCTGGGACCCTTTCCTGTACAAATCAGTATGCTATGGCATTCCAGCATCCTTCAACCCCTACAGTAAAAAGCCTGCCAAACTCCTGTATTTTAAACTGCCTGCAGACACAGAATGTGGGGATAAAAAGGAGAACAGGACAGTAAAAAGGAGACTATGTTCTCCTTTTACCAGACATCTGGGAACTGTACCCTGCAGCCACACATGCTAGTGGTGCCCACAAGGGTGAGCTGGACTCAGCCATGCCTTGCTCTAGGGGGTTTCCCAAAGCCACTTGCCAGTGGTGTGGCCTGCATGCTCCCCATCCTGCCCAGGATGCAGCTGCACCTTTAACAGCCAGCCCCCATGAACCACCCCCAGGCACACAAGGACCTGTAACCACAGTGCCACCCATCTCTGTGGGACCCGTGGCTGGGGGGGGGGGGGTCGGCACCTGCTGACCCTGTGCCCTACCTGCTTCTGTGCCCAGCACTGGACCCCTCGCTGCCCATGACCTGCTGGACAGGCCCAGCCCTTTGTGCCTCAGTGGGAGAGGAATACTTACCCACAGGGGGTCCAGAGGTCCGTCGTGATGTCCCAGGCTAGGTGTGAGACCCAGGGGCCAAGATGGTGGTGGGCCCCTGCCAGGGGGCCAATGTTCCCTGTAAGCTGTGCTGGTGCACTGCAGCGCAGCCCGCTGCAGCCGCCAGCTCAGAGAAGGCTGCCGGCAGTGCATGGCCGGCAGCCAGAGTCTCTCCATAGAGCTCCTGTGGAGCAGGGAGTTTTGAAAACTCCCGCCCAGAGAAGCTCTAATGGAGCATGCCCAGCAAATCTGAGCATGCTCCATAGAGCTTCTCTGACCTAGGAGTTAGGGCTAGGTCATCCCACTCCAGTCCAGCCCCAAGGTAAGTTTGTGGGGGTTGGGGGGGGAGAGAAGGAGTGAGGGGGTGATGCCGGGAGCAGGGGGGTTATGCCGGGAACGGGGAGGGGGGGCTACTCAGTGAGCAGCAGGAGTTGCTCAGCTGCCCTCTCGCCTTAGAGGGAACATTGGCCCCTAATCCTCCGCGCTGCTCAGTGCCTCTGGGCCGATGAACAGGTCCGGGCTGCTCATGGTGGCCTTCTCTGCTGGTGGTGCTGCAGCTAGAGGCCCCCGACAGAGAAGTCAGATGAGGTCCCTGGTGCCTCCAGGCCCGAGGAGGGCTCCCCTGGACCCCTGTGTCCAGAGCCTCAGAAAGGAGACCGCTGGGCTCTGGCCCGAGGAAGGAGTGGAGCTCCTCAAAGTAGGGGCAGGTGGCTGAGCTCCCTGCCCCCTGGAGGTCCTGGGCCTCCCGGGTCCGGGCATGGTCTTGCCGGCGCAACTTGACCTAGCTCCAGACCTGTTCTGTGCTGCACGGGTGGTCCACCTTGGACATTGCTGCAGCAATGTCCGAGTATATGTCCCGGTTCCGGTGTGAAGCCTGGAACCGGGACATGATGTCTGGCCTCTGCCGGATCCCGAGGAGGCAGTGAACCTCCTCGGGGGTCCAGATAGGGGCCCAGCGTCGCCCCCTAGCAGAGGTTCCTGGCTGGGATGCCATGCCTAATCAGGGCTCAGGCCACGTTGCCTGCCAGGCATGCCCTGACAGGAACTTCCTGTTCCCCAGGGTGCTGGGCACCCTGGGAGGAAGGTCAAATGGTTATTTCAAAAGAACCGTTGTTTTGAAATAACAATAATGGTTGTTTTGAAATAACGACTCGTTTCGAAACCATGGAACCCGTTGTTTCGAAAGTGGAGTACGTTGTGTGGACATGCCACTTCTTGTTTCGAAACAAACTCTGTTATTTTGAAACAAGAAGCGTGTGTGGACATAGCCTTGAAGATCTATTGACTAGCATTGGTCTGATAGCTGCTGGGCTGGGTGTGTGCAGGCATGAGTTTATTTGTCTCAGGAGCAGGGAACCCCCATCATGCAGTGCTTTTCTGCTTTGCCAATCCAGAGTTCAGTGCAACTCCTGCCTTGGATCTAGGTTCTCCATTCAGTATGCTAATTCTGGTTCCATTCTTGATGCAAATGAAGTTTCTGCTCTCCATTCAGTGTGCTAATGGTTCACAGCTTCCATGTAGATGAAGTTAGAGGAGTTGGCCTAATTCCAGCACCCTTGTTCAAAGGGGTTTTAGGTGTGTCTCCCACTGCCTTTCATTGTTTCTGGTTTCTGGTTCAAGCAGAGGCTGAAAGTGATGGTGAGTGGGGGTGAGTCTCAGTGGCTGGTTACTATGCTCTGATTCTCCAAGAACAGAGCTACCAAGTAACACTTTCGAATTTGTACATGTCCTTTTTGTTGTGGGGTGCCCAAAACTGGACACAGTATTCCAGATGTGGCCTCACCAGTGCCAAGCAGAGGGGAATCATCAGATTCCTTGATCTGCTAGCAACACTTCTACTGATGCAGCCCAGTATGCCAGTCACCTTTTTGGCAGCAGGAGGACACCGTTGATTCATACCCAGCTTCCCATCCACCATAACCTCAATGTCCTTTTCTACAGCGCTGCTACCTAGCTGATCACTCCCCAGCGTGTAGCAGTGCAAGGGGTTTTTCTGTCCCAAGTACAGGACTTTGCACTTGTCCTTGTTGAATCTCATGAGATTTCTTTTGACCTACTGCTCTAATTTGTCTAGGTCTCCTTGAATCCTGTCCCTGCCCTTCAGTGTGTCTACCATTCTCCCCAGCTTGGTGTCATCCACAAACTTACTGATTGTGCAATCTATTCCATCATCCAGATCATTAATGAAAATCAGGGGTGTCACTGCCCCGGGAAATGACCCCGGGCATGGGCCCAGGCCCCGCCCCCTGTCCGTGGGCCCCGCCCCCAGCCGGGGACAGGGCGGAGAGTGGCAGCCATGGCCGTGGGGTCACCCGGCCTTTGAAGGGGCTGGAAGTAGCTGCTGTTGCTGTGGGCAGCTGGGCCCCGGATCCCCAGCCCCATCCGGCCAGAGACTGGGAGAGGTGGGGCCCTGCCAGGACCCGGGGCACTGGCGCCGGCATTCGGGGCATGAACCCCATGTGCCAGGCACCAGCAATGTCCCTGATGAACATGTTGAACAGAATCAGCCCCTGGGGACACCACTCATTAATGGTTGCCAACTAGACATGGAGCTATTGATTCCTACTGGCTGAAACTGTTGATCTAGCCAGTTTTCTATCTGCCTTACAGTCCCCACATCCAACCCATACTTCCTTAACTTGCTGACGAGAATGTTGTGAGAAATCATATAAAAAACCTTGCTAAAGTGTAGGTATATCATATCAATGGCTCTTCCCTCCTCCACAAATCCAGACATCTCATCACAGAAGGCAACGAGAATGGTCAGGCACAATTTACCCTTGGTGAATCCATGCTGACTGTTCCTGATCACTCTATTTTCCTCTACATGTTTTAGGATGGATTCTTTGAGAACCTGCTCCATGATTTTTCCAGGGATTGAGGTGAGGCTCATAGGTCTGTAATTCCCTGGATCCCCCTTTTGCCCTTTCTTGAAGATAGGTACTATATTTGCTTTTTTGCCAGTCCTCCAGCACCTCCCGTTTGCCACAAGTTTTCAAAGATAATGCTCAGTGGTACTGGTATCTCACCAGCCAACTTGCTCAGCACTCTCGGATGCAGTTCATGCATCCCCATAGACTTGTGCACATCCAACTGCTTTAAGTAGTCCTTAACCTGACCTTCCATAACCATGGGCCTCTCTTCTTCTCTCCAATTTGCCGTTCCCAGTGTAGTGGGCTGGTAGCTGCCCCCTCCCCCCACCATCCCCTGTGAAGACTGAAGTAAAAAAAGCATTGAGCACGTCAGCCTTTTCCGCATCCTCCACCATGAGGATATCTGCCCCATTCAGTAAGGGACCTACGCCATCACTGATCCTCTTCTTGTTATTGACATACTCATAGAACCCCTTCCTGTTATCCTTCACATCCCTTGCTAGCTGCCATTCCAATTGTTCTTTGGTCCTTCTGATTTTATCCATGCAGTCCGAAGCAATATCTTTGTATGCCTAATTAATCTGTCCAAGGTTTCACTTCTTGTAAGCTTATTTTTTATGTTTCAGCTTACTGTAGAATTCTGAATAGGGATTGGGAGTGGCTGGCTTGGTACAAAAAGTATTCTTCCCTCTTTAAACAGTCTCACCTTCTAATCAACTGTCGTGAATGGGCCATATCTACACAGTGTGAATTAGCCTCTTTAACACTGGTCCTCAAGGTAATAATGCGACTTATCCTTCTTTACATAGTCCTAACAAACTACAGGTTGCACTGCATGCATCCAAGAAAGTGACTTCTAGCCCATGAAAATTTACGCTCAAATAAATTTGTGAGTCTATAAGGTGCCACAGGACTCTTCATTTTGTTGCTGAAACAGATTAACACAGCTACCTCTCTGCAACTTGACTCCTAGCACTGGAATTGTTCTTCCATTCAAGTCTTTCACTAACACTTTTAATTTTTCCATAATGCACTCATCCCAGCTCTCTAGTTCAGTTTTTGTTCTTACATTTACTTGTGCCCTCGTGTCTATCTTGTATGAAGCATCACTGCAATTTTTGTAAACTTTTGATTATGTAGTCTTTTGAGTTGTCAGCTTCCTTGATCACTGGCTATGTTTACATTGTAAAAGCTAAGTCGACTTTATTAAGTCAACTTAATAAAGTCTACTTAAAGTCCACTTTAAGTAGACTTTATTAAGTCGCCTTAGTGAGTCCACACTATATTAAGTCGACTTTATAAAGTCGACTTTAAATGGATGTCCTGGCTTAATTCGAGTTTATACAGTCAACTTAATGGCCCCACTGCACTAAGTCAACTTTATTAAGTCGACTTAGTGAGTCCACATTGCCTTAAGTTGACCTAATAAAGTCGACTTAACGGTAAAGTCGACTTTATAAGTGGACCTTATAGAGTCGACTTTACTGGACCCTAAAGTCGACTTTATTGCCCTGCAGTGTAGACAGGGCTCTGTTTAAGTTGACTTAAGGGTCCTTAAGTCGACTTAAACACATAGTGTAGACATACTCACTGAGAATAAGAAAAGCTCTCTCTCTTCACCCAAGGAATCTATTTTTGCACTTACTACATGCACTTCCCTTCCTTCTCTATACATTTTAGCATAATGGATGGGCTTATTTCAGGTTCTACGTATTTAAACACTGGGCATTTCTTATCCTCTTGCTGACTGTCAGAGTACTGGTATGCAGGGGTGTCACTGGCACTGGGCACCTGGGGCACATGCCCCAAATCCCAGCACCGGTGCCCCAGATCTGAGGCCACCCACTCCCGGTCTCCGGCCCAATTGGGCTGGAGATCTGGGGCCCAGCCACCGGTGGCTGCGACAGCCCCATCCCCAGCCAGGGATCCAGGGTCCAGCCACCCATGGCAGCAGCAGCCCCATCCCCAGCCAGGGATCTGGGGCCCCTGCCTGTGGCCACAGAGGGGAATCCAGGGCCCGGCCACCTGCAGCTGTGGTGGCACTGTCCCCAGCCAGGGATCTGGGGCCCAGCCACCCATGGCTACTTCCAACCCCAGCCCCAGCCAGGCATGTGGGGCCTGGCTGCCCATGGCCACTTCCAGCCCCCCTGGCCGGGGATGCAGGGCTTAGCTGCCCGTGGCGACGTGGCAGCTTCCGGCCCTGTCCCCAGCCAGGGGGTGGGGCCTGTGGGCTGGGGGGCGGGGCCCAGGGCCCTCCCCGGGGCAGCAACGCCCCTGCTGGTATTGCTACCTACTGTCTATCTTTCTGTCCCTGGACCTTTTTTAAACTTTTGCCTTGCTGAATTAGCTATAGTACTTACAGTCATATGTTCTGTGTCTCTTTCTAGGGATTTTGTTGTTGTTCTTGCTGTCGTTGTTGTTGTTGTTTTAATTTTTATTTGTGTTACAAGTTGTTCCACTGATTGGTTATGTCCGTTTTGCCTGTGCTAGTGCCAGATCCATCTCCCTTAGTAACTATCCATTCACATTTTTATTTACATGCTAGAACGATTTGGTCTTTATTGGGAGAATTCTTTAATGTTCCATAGTTATAAAACTGACTTTTAGTTACAAATCTATGACCAACACATCTTTTGCTTCCTCTCTGTTCTCATCCTGAACATGTGTCTTCCATATTTTTTTTTCCCTATAGACACAAAGATCTTTGAACATTGCCCCTATTTCTGTAAAGCTTTCCTCTCTTTCCCCACAACCATCTCCATGGAATGCATTGTATACATCTAGTGCTTTTGAAACTGCCCATGTTAAAGAGCAGAGCAATGTTTTGCTCATCTTTCAGTTTATTTGTTGCTAGAGCTTCCATATACAGCCTAAATTGCCGTCTGAACCTTTTCCAGGCACATTAAAAATTTGCTCTGATTCTTGGGGCCACTGGCAGAGTTACTTGCATTATCACAAGCCCCATAGAAACCATTTCATTGTCACTACTCTCCCCAGGCAAGGGCATAGGTATGAGTGGTCCCGAGTGCACATACTTGGTGAGTACACCCACCAATTGCTACCTGCTGTGGCACCCAGCAGTGGCACAAGCTTTGCCACTGCAACTGCAACCATAGACTAGCCAGCAGCAGACAGCCGCAAGCAGTGTCACTGTGGACAGATGTGTGGTAATAAACTGTGCTTCATCCACAGCTCTGGTCCCAGACAGCTGCTTTGGCCTTTGCATGGTATGGGCCAGGCTGCCTCTACCTCTCACTCCTCCTACCAATGCTCCCGTTGCTAGCCAATTTGAGTTTCCTGTCAGCTGCTGGTCACATGTCCAGAAGCAGGACAAAATAAGCCCATCCTGCAGAATCAGGGGCTTGGCCAGAAAACAGGATCTGGGTATCCCAGCATGCTCTGTCTTCCACTGATGTCACCATATACTATCTTACTGCTGGCCAGAGCAGGGTTGAGATAACCCTTTCATTATGAACAGGAAAAATGTTCAGAAATGAGATAAACTTTTCACAACTCTGTAAAGCTGAAGGCTGTAACTGGACTTCTTTGTGAGAGGAAATGTGTCGTAGGAAAGCCCAAAATTTGTATGAACAGCATACAGGATGTGTGTTGGCTCTGTACTTCCAGTACAATATAACTTGATAGCACAGTTAGTCCTCAGGTTCACAGATCACTCTGTGGAAGAGACAACTAGTCAAAAATTTTCCAACATGAAACATTTAGGACAGCACTAGGGTTTCACTGGACAGGAATAGGAGTGCATGTGGAAAACATTTTCAACACTTTTTCATTTCAGAATTTTTTTAAAATATAAGACTTTGTGTTCACTTCTGGTGCCTGAAATTTGAGAAGGATATTGATTAAGTAGAGAGGGGACAGAGAAGATCCAGAAGAATAATTAAAGGATAGCTATATATAGTTACAGTTAGAGCTTCAAAGAGCTCAAGCTGTTAAACATAAAGAGAAAGCTAAGAGATGTCTATAAGTACCTTCACAGGGAACAAATATTTGGTAATGGGCTCTTCGATCAAGCAGAAAAAGGTCTAACACTATCCAGTTTACTGAAACTGAAACTAGACAAATTCACACTGGAAATGAGGTGTGAGTTTTCAATATTGAGGGTTAATTAACCAATGAAATGAAGGTTGTGGTGGATTCTCCAGCACAGATCACTTTTAAATCAAGATGGGATTTTTTTTTTTCCTGAAAGCTCTTCTCTAAGGCTATGTCCACACATACATCATTATTTCAAAATAACCCATTTTGAAATGAGTTATTTTGAAATAAAGTCCTTATTCTGAAATAAGTTAATTTGAATTAAGGGAAAGCCTGCTTTCAAAATAGCAGTTGTTTCGAAATGGTTATTTCGAAACAAGGCCATTTGGACGTTGTTTCAAACGGTTGTTTTGAAACAATGGTGTTGTTTTGAAACAACATGTCTGAATGCCATTGTTTTGAAACAACCATTTTGAAACAACGGCTATTTCAATTAGATGCAAGGTTTAATGGTTTTGAAATAATGGTGCGTCGTGTTTACATGCCGCATCTTATTTCAAAACAACCTCTGTTGTTTCAAAATAAGAAGCCTGTGTGGACATACCCTAAGAGTTCTTCTGGTGAAGAAGTCTAGACTGTTGTATACAGAATATCAAACTAAATGCTCACAATGGTCCCTTTTAGCTGTGACATCTAGCAATCCATGAAAACTAGAGAGAAGATATAAACAAGACTCAAAGGATCAGTAACATGCACATTTAAAAAAAAAACAGAAAAACAAAACAAATCAAACAAAAAAAAAACCTTCATTTTGTATTTTCAGCATCACTTGCCTTTATTTTCCTTCAAAATGATTTATGCAAGAGAAGGCAAGAGAACATTTCCAATGAATTGTAATGGATCCAGGGCATGAGAATGAATGACCTTTGTTTCACCTGCATTATCAAAGGAAAGAATCCAAAAAATTCTTGCTGATAAATAACCATGCAGTTTGCTGTGGGAAGTGAGCCTTGTCTGTCAAGGCTTACAGTTCAGATGCACCTAAATAAGTAAGTATTTAAGGTGACTGAATTCAAAGGCAAGATTTTGAATAATACTCAGTACCAAGAAGCTCCTATTGTTCTCACAGGGGAGTAGTAGAGGGAGGTGGGACTGAGGTTTCTCTGCTTTTCTCCATGGGATCTGAGCTCCTTTGAAGACCACTTGCTTACTCCTCCATAGCCAAGGGACCATCAGTAGCTTTTACAACTGCTCCCTCTACAAGCCCTAAGCTTAATGAAGATTTACAAGCAAACACATTCTTCTCTTCAGGAAACCAGTCATACAAAACCTTATCTTTGCTTAGTGGGGGAAAAGGTAGACACGCTGGTTTTCATTCACAGACAAAGCTGTAAGCTATGCTGTTCTTTCTGTTAGGGTCTTTCCCATGTTGGGACATAGCTGAAAAATTCAGATTAAATGTGTCCCCAAGAAGGGAATCTCGTTAAATAATGTCTTTATTAGATAGATAGATAGATAGATAGATAGATAGATAGATAGATAGATAGATAGATAGATAGATAGATAGATAGATAGATAGA
>ML681966.1:92799354-92810978 GCA_007922195.1 Podocnemis expansa
AGATAGATAGATAGATAGATAGATAGATAGATAGATAGATAGATAGAAAACCAGTGGTAAGAAAATGTAAGAGGTATTTAGGTGTCTAAAAATGCAGAGGGTTGCCTAGAGGTGTTTTCACAAGGGTGTAGATGGTTAACTCTTATTGAAATAAATGGCAGTTAGGCACCTAGTGGGATTTTCAAAAGTGTCAAGGGGCAAGGCCTCAAAGATATCTAGGCATCTAACTTCTGTTGATTTCAATGGAAGTCAAGTGCCTATGTGTCTTTACAGATCTGGGCCCAAGTGCTTATCTCCATTTTTGGTACTTAAATACCTTTGAAACTCTGTCTGTAGGTGCCTAACTGTAACTGGAGAAGCATGACTTTGTATTTCTTTAAAAAAAAAAAAAGTTTCCTTAAGAGCTAAGTTTCCAGTGTTCCTGGTACACCTGAAGATAGAAGAAGTGCAGCACTCTGAGCACCGATTTTCAACTTTTGGGGGCCAAGCCAAGGGCTCTCAAGTGCTAAGATATTTAACTAATTAAAATAAACAAATAAATAACACTATTTCTCAACATTTTGTGGTTTCCAGTGTGATGGTCATCACACCCTGTTATAACATGCCGGCAGAATGTGGCTTCTTGTCAACAGCTAGTAGCAAGATCACGGAGACAGAAGTTTGAGTCAACTAGTGTGTTAGTTCTTCAGATCAGTTATTAGACAGTCCTACTTCTAAAATCAGAGTAAGCTCGTTAAATTCCTGCTGATAGCAATCCAGCTAGCTGCATCATTTGAATCAGAATCTTTGCTCTCCCAGGTGTTTTTAATATTTGAAAGCACAAGCAAAATAATGGAACTTTTTACTTCAGGTACAAAGATTGATGCTGATTGCCAGGAGTGCCTCATATTATCTAGTACTTTCAATGCCGTCATAAAAGTAAAATCATTCCAAGTTTAGATTATTTTAAATATATTCACATATTTATGTACACAGATGAAAATTCCCATATTTACGTGGTGACAGACACATTTTCCCGGTCTGAAGAATTCATTGTGACTTTGACATTGAGTGTAACAGCAGCCATACAATTAAAATAAACTCATCAGGGAATCAAGCATCTTTTAACACCTTGTGATGTCAAGTTGTAATGGTTGAGGGAAGGTAGAGGAAAAGTTAAGAAATTTTAAAATAACCAAATGCTAGAATAGAAGTGCAGACCAATAATAAGGAGTGAAAATTAATCTAGCCTTGTTCTACTCTATAGTCAGCCAATGTCAGCAAAGCAGTCCTAGTTTGCAGAGGATCAATGATAACTGTAATCAGATATCCCATGAAGCCAAAGGCAATAGAGCAAGGATACTGTATTATATCATTATATAGCTGGGATTCTCATTTTTCTAATAGCATAAAAAAATCATTTCTATAATTTCTAGGTCATTACACTAGAGGTTAATACTCATTCTGATTTCTTTCTTTTAATTTCATTTCACCTACAACATGACTGTATCAGCTAGGACCTGGAGAACAATGCAAGCTAGCAATGAATACTGTTCGCTTTCAGAAAGCAGGTCATTCCAGCTTTCGTGGGGGAAATTGCATTAGTCTCCAAGGGCCTGTGCACACAGCAACTAGGCACATACTTTCCATCATGGTGAGCAGAGACACAGGCTGGTTCTACTTGAGTTGGTGCTTAAAAATAGCAGTTGGGATTGCCACAGCATAGGCAGTTCATAGTAGATTCTCTATCACAGGCCAGATTTAAATCAGGAGTCATTTTTTTCCTTAACAAAGTTTAGTGATTGTAAACAAGTACAATACATTTTAACTTAGCACACTGAATGAATTTAACCAGAATGTCTATAAACATACGCAGTTAGTGGAATTTTCCCAGGTAATTAATTGTGCCAATTTAATACACACATTGCCCACAGCATACCGCCAGCAGGCTTGCCTGCAGGAAACAGAAAAAATAATTTACTGAGTTTGCCGCAGACTACCTGAAATTGTCAGTGAATCAGCCGAAGGCCCAGCTCCTTGCCCAAACCAACCCCCTCCCACCCCCATGTAGACAGGAATGTATGTTGTTTCAGTGCCTCTGCTGCTCCCTACCTGGACTACAGTGGGTGTTTCATCTGCGTGTGTGGAGAGGGCATCCTGGAGGTGAGAAGACGGGCACCAAGGTGAGATGCAGAGCTTGGAATGAGCTGAACAGCCTCTGATCCATTGACATACTGGTGTCTCCAGGATCTCAGCTTTTGTTTGGTTAAAATGTTTCTAATAAACCTGACCACAAAGAAAGCCTCAGAAGCATGAGCTGAGTGGAACCAGATCAGTGTGTTTGCAGGGAGTCTGGATCCCTGAGAGAGGCACGATTTGTGTGTCATATACCATCCAGTCATGGGTTAACTCAGCATATGTCCACACAGAAAAGAAAAAATTACGGCTTGTCCAGACCAGGTAATTTGGACTCACGGGGCTTGGGCTGAGGGGCTGTTTCAATGCTGTAAACATCTGGGCTCCAGCTGGGACTCTCCTACCTGACCAGATCCTAGAGCCCTGACTCTACCTTGAACCTGGAAATCGACATAGAAATGAAATAGCCTTGCAGTCTGAGTCCCAGGATTCCAAAGTCAGCTGACCAGCCATGGATTGTTCTTTGCTTTGCAGGCAGATGTTCAGAGGCCCAAGGATGATTATTTAAATGCCGACACTGTTAACTATTCATTGTTGCCAGCTCTCATGATGTGATCATAATCTCTGGTGGTTTTCTTGAAGCCCCAGCACTTGGATTCATATGAGAATCACAGCTTTTCTTAAATGATTTTTTTTTTCTAGCCAACCCACCTGCTGAGAAACATTTAGAATAATGTCACTTGGGGACCACCATAAAATAGACTGTAAAAGAAAATAAAAAGTTCCCGATACGTGTTATTTTTTTTAAATAAATTTTCTGATTTAAAACCACTTTTATGGGAGAGGATATGCTGCAAGAGGAAGAGGAAGGAACTGACTCATGACTGTGGAAGGCTATGTCCACACACAGGGAGTTAGATCGATTTAGCTTGAAGCGATTCAAACTAAATCGATATAACTACCATTAAATTGATTTAAAATAAATCAATTTGCTGGATCCCCACAAATTGAACTAGCATGTCTGGGGAAGAACTTGCTAGTTTGATTCAGGAGAGGGGCACCCTGGGAGGTGTGGCAACATGGCCCCCTGGCAGGGCTATGTTGCCAACCAATCCCCTGCCACTGGCTCTGGCGAGCCAGTGGCAGGGAAAAAATGCCCCCAGGGGGCACAGATGTGGCTGCCCCTCTTCCCCACTGCTTTCCTGGTGGCAAGGAAAGGATTGGGGCACCCTGCAGCCTCTGCTGCTGGCTGGGTGGCAGGCAAGGGATCAGGGTGCCCTGCATCCCCACCACTGGCCAGGCAGCTGGGAAAGGATTTGGCATGTGGAAGCCCCCACCGCTGGTGGGGACAGAGCTCACCGGGGCCCCCAAAGCCCCCACTGCCCAGCTCTCGGGGCACCCTGAAGCACCCACCGCTGGCCGGGCAGCAGGCATAGAGCTCTCAGGGCCCCTGGTGAGCTCTGCCCCTGCTGCCCAGCCAGCAGCAGGGGCTTCAAGGCACCCTGATCCTTTCCCGCTGCCTGGCCAGTGGCAGGGGATTGGGGTCATCCCAAGAGCTCTGCCTCTGCCCCCCAGCCAGTGATGGGGATGCAGGTTGCCCCAAAGCTCAGCTCCCTCCCCCCGCCCTGCAACCCCCTCTACACTCCCCTTCTTTCCCTGGCCAGGGTGCTGATGGGGTGGTGGTGGGGGGCCTTCCTTCCAGGGTGCCGTGCACCCTGGTTGGAAGGTCAAACCTTTGATTCGAAACACTGCTGTTTCGAAAAAAACACGGCTGGATGGTGTTATTTCGAAACAACCCTTTCAATTCAAGGGCTATTTCCATTTCCTACAAGCTTTTACTGTTTTGAGTTAAGGTTACTTGTTTCTATATGACGGGGCTCGTCATTTTGAAACAAGGAAACGTCATCTGGACATGATTTTTTTTAAAGCAAAATGACTGTTGTTGTTTCACTTTAAAACCAATGTGTGTACATAGCTGAACAGTTGAAGATGGCAATACACTCATCCCATCCCAGCTTCTGTTGAACCTGACTGAAAGGGTGTGCTTTGCTGACAGGATACTAGGGGACAGACCCTGGAAGCAGAAGGCAGGAGTGGGTAGGGGCACTGAAATTCCATCCAAAAGACCCTGCTCCTTGGGTATGTCTACACTTGCAAGTGTTCACATTAAGAAGGCTTAATTCAAACTACTTAGTACCTGTCTACACACGGCTTTCCTTTAGTTTGAATTAAGGAATTCCTTAATTCAAACAAATGAAAGCTTATTTCAAATTAGTAAGACCTGCCAGTTAGTTCAATCTAAGACCCTAGTTCAATCCTTAGGTCAAACTAAGGACGGTTTAGACTAGGATTAACCCTTAGTTCGACCTTAATAAATTTGAATTAAGGGCAGTTAGTTCAAATTAACAAGGAGAGTAATGCAACAATGTTAAATTGAATTAGTCCACTTTGTTAATTCGAACTTATAAGTTCAAGTTTAGTTCGAACTAAACTTCAACCTGTTAGTTTGAGTTAACACATTTGAACTAAAGTAGCTGAACAAAGTGCAGCTGTACCTCACAGACATACACATCTCAATCAAGCTGGGTTCACTCCAGCTACAGTCAGACTGATGAAGACATTGCATCTATACATTATCAAGCTTAGGCCAGGCCAGCCTGAGCTGAGCCAGACACATCTTGTGGGTCCTAGACTCTATCATTTGCTTAGTTCTGTTGCCCCTCTCACTGCTTTTAAGTCAAACAAACAAAGAGTCCTGTGGCACTTAAAGACTAACAAATTTATTGTTTTGAAGTCCTCATTCAATGTTTCAGAGCTTACTGTCCTGTCCTGCCCACCAATTCCTGTGCATTACCATTCCTTTGTCTCTTGGCTTTCCGCCTCCTGGTACTCCAAGAGATTTAGGACTAACCTGTCATTACTAGTGTCCCAGATACTGCACATAGGATCTGTTATATTTATTTAGATGGAACATATAGGCCACAAGAGTCAAAGGTATTACAATAACCCAGTTACTGTCCAACATCAAACAATGTTAAAGATATTTTAGGTTTGGCCCTTAGAGTTCTCAGTCAACTTAGAACCATGGCAAATACAACATTAAACATCATATTATATTTTTATTAAATGTCAGAAAAGGGGAAACAGTTAAAGCTTCTTCAATGTAAAGTATTAAATAAGGTTGTCATTTCTAATCGCTCCCATTGTTCCCTTCAGTTGTAGAGTGTTTTTAGAAGAATTCCCCTCCCTCCTTGGTTAGCATCCTATGGACTGGCATAAAAGATGGGCTTGAACATCCTTTTTAGAGGAGAAAAAGTCAGTTGAGATGGGTTAACACTGTTGTTACTGCTGGTGATGTTAACATCCAATCCTGTTTCCTAAAATGATGAAACAGAACAAACATGAAATGGGAGAGAAAAAGAACAGCAAAGAAAAAGTGTAGTGTCTCTCTTTTGTGAATCAGCTAAATGAGACCCCAGTTATATAGAATGAAAAGGAGAGATAGGAAAGAAGAACAAAGATAGGTAAGGCAAAGGACTTTTTTGCATGGTGGGAGTGTAGAGATAGAATTTCACATGCTAGAAAGTGTTTGGGAGTTCAAGCAGAGCTGGTTGGAGTTGTGATGTCATGTGGCCTGGTCTGGTCTGGACACCATTTAGGGTCCTGATAAGGAAGGTCCAGGGTCCCAGGAGACAATGATGGTGGCAGTCACGATGATGAAGTTTGCTTCAGGAGTCAATTTTTCTCTCAAAGTCTCTTTTAAGGAGCCACAAAGGGAACAGAGGGAAGAATAGCTCATCCCCTCTTTATTCCACCCAGTGTCTAATTTACAACAGTTGTACACTTATTACTGGTCTCACACTGTTCTTGTTTGCCAGGCAGAATCTGAACATCGTCCTGGAATGAACAAGAGAACATATGATTTTAACTGGTTTATCTTTTCTCCCTTGCCATTTCCATCACTAGTTATTGTGGCTGATTATTGTAATATCTTAGGAATGTTCACTCACTGCTGACAGTTAAATTCACAATTAAGGTGAATTTGTAGGCTTAGTATCCCACCACAGCTCATCTCTTCCCTTCAGCAATTCCTCTACTGCTCCTGCAGAGAGATACATTTAATCTTAAAGGTACCATGATGCACACAGCTACTTAATAGGACAGCTATGAAAAAGTCAATGAAATTTAAGTTTGGAAGTATTTCCATTCCTTTTCCAGCCACTCAACAGTCAGCACTGTTGTCTTGAAGTGCCCAAATCGCACCTTTATTTCTAAACTTGTCCATTTTAGACACACAGACAGACAAAACAAAGTGATAATGTCACCTAAGGTGACTGATGAACTGCAGGAATCTCACCATCCCAGAATGCATTTGATAGCACTTTGCCCAGCAAATTGTTGTCTATGGCTATGTTCACACACACAGGGCTTCTTTCGAAACAAGACATTTCGAAACAAGCTGTTTTGAGATAAAGGGTTATTTCAAAACACCTTATTTTGCAAGACAAAAGCAGTGTCTTCAAAATAAGAAAGCAAAATAGAATGTCCACAGCGTGGACATGCTATTTCACTTGGGGAGGGGACTGCAGGCACCCCCAGGGCAAAGTGCAGCCGGGCACCTCACCCTGCGGGTGTCTGCAGAAGGGGACTGCAGGCACCAGTGGAAAGCAGCGCAGCCGGGCATTGCACCCCCGCCTGGGCTGCCCCCAAAGTCCGCCGCGGGTCGGGGGCGCCCGGCTCAGCCCGCCGCTGCAGGGGCTAGGGTAAGCGCTACCCCGGGATTCCCAGCACCCCACTCCTGCTGGGGGCGGGGCCGGTTCCCAGCCTAGTGGGCATTGTCCCATCCTTTGAGCTCTCTCTTGGAATAGGAAAGGATTTTCTCCAGTCACTGTAGACATACCCAAAGCAAAGCCATGAACCAGATAGTAATCTGGTGTTAATTGGCATAGCTGGGTCCTTTTCAATGGAGTGACTTGTTACTTGTATCAGAGTTCAGAGCAATCATGCTTAATATTCCCCTCCATGGTTCCTCAAGGGCTCCCAGTCCAGGCACCTGGTTCAGGACTCCTCAGCCAGGAATCTCAGATTGCATATTTCACTGTCTACACTGTGATATCCCATGATCTGACCAGAATCTGTATTTTGCTTTCTCTTCACAGGCTTTGAACAGGTGCCATTGCCAGTAGTCACAGGCTACCACACAGACACTTGGAAGCAAAAGCTTTAGAGAGAAAATACTTTAAAAATCTTATAAACTTGCTAAAATCTTAGCAAAGATCACACTTTATGATGGAGAACTTACAGAATGGCTAAATTGTCCATCTTCAAGCATCTGAAGAAGTAGGATTTTCTCCCACAAGAGCTCATGTGGTAAATGAATTGGTTAGTCTTTAAACTGCTATAAGTCTCCTTGTTTCTTTTGCTTTAGAACTTTGGAACTTCCTCTACAGATATTTTTCCTGTATTTTTCATAATGGTCTTTGCATAAGAAACCCTCACTGCTCCTGAGAACTATGTGCAAATATCAGGGAAGCTCTCAGGATTATATCTGGAATTCAGGAGCTCTGTATCTATCTGTACAGTTGATATTTCATCTTGCTGAAGGATCATCTCCCCCTACTTTCAGATTTTGAATTTCAACATGGAATTCCATCCTTAGGTCTGCTCACATGCAGTGGTGACATTGCCCTTTTCAGCTAATTCCTATCCTGTTCAATTCCATAAAGGGTCTCAGATTGCCACTACTGAAGCACTGTCACACTTGCCACGGCTAAGTGCTTACAAAGCCAAAGCGACTTTAGATGAAGTGTTCTATCTCGGTTTGATAGACAGGTTACTCATCATTAGCACAGACATCAAAGAAACCACTGAGGATGATGTACTTTCTCTTGTGTAGGGGTGATGGGTGACACTACAAGGTACACTGTTAAAGAACCCCAGTTCACACAATTTGTATAACATCACCATGAATTATCTGTGAATTGTAGTTGCATTTTATGTAGACTGCAAGGGATCATTCCTAAATAATTTCAGTGAGAAGCCACAGTACCTTATATTTTGGAAGATATCAGACTGGTCATGTTGACTTTGTACAGATGAAATCCATATTTCACAGTCATATCTGATGGCCATGGATTAACTAGAATATTAAGAAGAAGTGCTTATTACATTTGAGCAAGAACATTATCCTGGCCCACTAGCCTACCCCATGATCATGGTCTTACAATCCTTGGACATACACTGACATGGATTTTGCAGAGCCTTTAAAAGTTTATAGGCTTTACGTCCTAGTCTATGACCATTCAAAAAGGACAGACATTTTCAGAAAGACATCTGCTACTGAGACCTAGACCACTGGATATCTGTTTGCCTTCTTTAGCCAATTTGATCTACTGTGTCAGTTGGTGAGTGACAATGGACCTCAGTTCCAAACAATGTGAAGTACCTAGCTTCAAATCCTAGCTTGTGTGATCTGTTTTATACCATCCTGTATATATTTACATTTATAGTAGATTTATAAATAAATATACTATCCATGCCCAGGAGGCACTCCCCATGTATGGGGAGAAGTCAATGGCTCTATGGCTAGCTGGCAGTCAATGACAAGTGGAGTGCCCCAAGGGTCAGCTCTGGGGTTTGTTTTATTCAGCATCTTTGATAATGATATGGAGGATGGGGTGTATTGTTCCCCTGGCAATTTAGCAGATGACATTAAACTGGGGGGAGTGGTCGATACACTGGAGGATAGGGATAGGATACAAAATGACCTAAACAAATTGAAAGATTTGGCCAAAAGATGTCTGATGAGGTTGAACAGGAAGGGCAGCGTCCTGCAATGAGGATGGAAGAATCCCATGTATTGTTACAGACTGGGGACAAACTGGCTAGGCAGCAGTTTGGCAGAAAAGGACCTGTGGGCTACAATGGACAAGAAACTGGATATGAGTCAACAGCATGTCCTCACTGCCCAATAAATTAATGGGGTGTTTGGCTGCATTAGTAAGAGAACTGCCAGCAAATCAAGGAAAGTGATTATTCCTCTCTTCTTGGTGATGGTGAGGCCTCATTTAGAGCATTGTGTCCAGTTTTGGGGCCTCCACTATATGAGAAGGATGCAGACAAATTGGAGAGAATCTATTGAAAGACAAGAAAAATTATTAGGAGGCTAGAGCACATGACTTATGAGGAGAGGCTGAGGAAACTAGGCCTGTTTAGTCTGCAGAAGAGAAGAACATGTGGGGGTTGTAGTAACCCTTGGGGAGGAAGGGGTTAACACTCTGGTCAGTGAGTCCCAGGACAGCCAATAGGAATGAAGCACAGGTTTTTGAATTGTAACAGCAGCCTGGCCTGGGCCTGTTTGGATGCAGCAGAGCTCCTGGAAGGATCAGGAGGAGGCCAGAGGGGCCTGAGGAAGAATCCAGCAACATCCTCACCAGAGATAAGTTAAGTTTAGTACTGACCAGGCGTGAGTAGAACAGGGAATGTTTGTTTAGATGCGGTCAGGGTATTTTCTTTGGTTTTGGCTTGTTTTTTGGATTTCTCTGTGCTGAGCACATGTACCCCCTCCCACTACCCTGTAACTACCCAACTTAGTTCCCAGAGAAGCAACTCTCTGTGTTTATTATCTGTTCTTTTTGATTAAAGAGTTTACTTTTTAAGTAAGTTCTGGTTCTGTTCCTGGTAGGGCAAGAGGTTTGTGTGCACGTGCCTTGGACTGCACAGGCAGCTACTAGAGGGAACCTTGTTCCAGTTCCAGCTCATCTTGCAGCTGGGGTCTAGTCACTTTCCTGAAGGAGGAATAAACAGGATTGCGAGTACCTCACAGGGAGGAATTCCTAAGTGCGCCTCCCTCGGTCTCAAGAGGTTTTTTGCATTTGGGTGGTGGCAGCGATACCACTCCAAGGCCAGGAATTGGAGGCCTTGGAGACTTCTAAGAGCAGGCTTTAAGGCCAGTGGCTTTTAAGGCCTGTTGCAGGCCCCCACCTTCTGCACTCAGCGTGCCAGAGTGGGGAAAAAGCCTTGACATGGTGGCATAGCGGTGTGGACTTTTTTGAACCAGAAGCACAAACCTCAGGAGTTTTTAAAGGACACATTGTTTTTGTTTTTGGTTTTTTCTTCCTGTGGGGTAGTGGACATTTTGGGAGAAGTTTTTTCTTCACTTTCCTGTCTTGCTTTTTGGTTTTTATTTTTCTTTTTTCTTTTGCTGCCTGGGAAAAAGGCATGCAAGGGGTTTAACTGGCAAAGCCAGGGAGTCCAAAACAAGCAGTTTTTTTTTTTTTTTCCTAGCTTTCGTGGGAAGGGGATAGGCCAAAGTAGGGCAGGGAAGCAGCCCAGTGAATGCGGTTGTGGTGGGGCAGAGGAGCCATGGAGACACCAGCCCCAGATCAGTCCCAGAAGTCCAACTCCAAGGCAGACATGTGGAGTGGGGATGAGGAAGCGTGTAATAAGCCTGTGGAGGCAGGAGTGGATAGGAGCAGCTATGTCCCTTGCATACCACGAGGGCCAAGCTGGGAGGATGTCTTTAAGACAGGAAGATGTCTAACTAAGTGAGATGGAGTTCTTCCTACAGATGAGGCGCATAGAAGCAGAGGAGAAGGAAAAGCAGTGGCACTTTGAGCTGGAGAAAGCTGAGAAACTGGGTGCTGCAGCTACCACAGCTTCTTCTACTGCCATTCCTATCCCACCTTATGCTCTCCAACCCAAGAAATACCCAGTGTACCAGGTAGGAGATGATACAGAGGCCTTCCTAGAAAATTTTGAAAGGGCCTGCCTTGGGTACAGCATCTCCCCAGACCAATGTTCCCTCTAAGGCTTGACGGCTTGTGTGCAAAATTTTCAACCCGTGTGCAAAACTTTTTCTGAATAAAATTTTTGTGCAACTTCACATGATGGAAATTATTGAAAAATATAGAACAATGAAAAATTAATGTTATTTAAATTGTTTTTATTAATAATTTGAATGTATTCTATGCTTATTTAACATTTTGTCTCATCAGTTTTTCAATCCTGTTTGTCTGCCTTTGTCGGCTTTCCAAAATGTATAAACACATAAAAAAGTTAAAATTAAAGCAATTAACTTGCCTCTCATTTTTCATTTTGCACAGCAGCCCATTTTACAATTTTTAAAAAATGGTCCTAAATTGTTCCTAGCCAGTACAAATGTGACCCTTTACTTGTTTTACTTAATTGGTCACTATTACTAATCTTGATCACAGTATACTTTATTCCTTCATTTTATTAGTGTTTGCTATATATTTTTTCCCCAGTTTAACCCTTCCCTAAGGAGCAACAGGCCAAAAGGTAAAAAAAAAACCAACCCAGGGCTTGACCCTGTGATTACAAATCTGTTATTCTACCAACTGAGCTACAGGCATTCCATATATAAAAATGTCTAGGCATAAAGGATAACTGTGTACTCCACTGCCCCTTGATCCCATCCCCCCAAAACTGCTCTTTATTCCGTGTGTGCATCTGTGCAGCAAACTCTTAACATCAGGATCGTGGGTTCC
>ML681966.1:92811078-92829372 GCA_007922195.1 Podocnemis expansa
GGCTGGACAATCACCTGTTTTTAGAATGCATGAGGGAGGAAGGACATGAAGGTAAAAAGGAGCCCTTGGATAGCTAGCAACTCCCCCCCCCACCAGCCAATCCTCAGTGGGGCTTCAGGCCTGTCCCCCTGCCCATCTTCAGCTGCTCTCCCACCCTGCCCCCTCCGCCAGTTAATCCTTGGCCATGGTTAAGGCCTGTCCCCCCCACTCCTCATCCAATCCTCAACCACTTTGCCAGACTAGGGTTACCGGGTACCAAAGCATGGAAAGGACAACAGGGGAGTACAAAAAGGAGGATGTTGGAGGACACATATGCATCTGGGACTCCACCTGGGCCCCCTTCATCCACCCAGCCAATGCTCCCCCCCAAATGCTTGCCCCATTGATCACCCAACTCCAGGGAAATCTGTCTATCCCCTAGTTACAGCATGAGATTAATTGCAAGAACAGAGGCTCAAGAATATCAAATGAATGGCTTAAGTATTTTTCCTCTTCACATTAAAGTAACTGTAAAGCCAACCACTTTAAGGAGTCACAAAACTAAGTATTGAATGTTTATATCAAGGTGCAAGGAGAATCACACTGCAGAACTCCTATCCAGACTGATGTTTTTACATTGTGAGTTGCAAACGGAAGCACACCGCCAATAAATTTAATGTAGTAATTATGGACAAGATTAAAACCAGTTTTAACACAGTAAGTTCCTTCACAGAATTCACTCATTGTTTGACACACAGAGGGATGGGCCCTTGACTACATGAAGCCTAACAGAATTTGAGTTGTTGGCTTCTAAAGGAAAAGTAATCTCTGTCAGCAGTATTCTCCCCATGACTTTAAATTAGGGGTGTGGTGCAGGGGGATGTTTGGGGGGGTGCAGGGGGTGCTCACTCATTTGCTCTAACACTGTTACTAGCCAACAACTGGGGGGTATAGGTGGAGTGTACAGAAATCCCTGTCTAGCCTCAGTTTTGAGCCTCACTGTGCAGTATTTTTAAAAAATCACAGACAAGCTCTTTAGATTTTATACACTCAGGAAAGGAGAAATGAGAAAAAATGAGATCTGCTGGTTTTTATGTACAGACCTACCTGAAACATAACCTTTTACCTAAAATGCAAATGTCTGGAAACATCATATCCTACTATGTCTGCCATAAACCACAGATGGATATATATCTATCTTATGACCATTGACATTTTGTTTGCTTTTATGTGAAATACACATCAAATGCGGCGGGGGGGGGGGATGAAGTAGAAGTTTGTGACTATCAAATGCTCCACCCAAGAGGACAGCACCTATTCTTGAATGCAATGATCAGTTTTCTCCTAAATATAACAAAATAAAAATAACCATAGAGTATATAGGCAAAAGCAAGCTGCTTGTTTTCTATGATTTGATAAACTAACAAAGGGACAAATATTGCAATCCTTACTCCATCAAATTTCCCACTGACTTCATTTAAAGCATAGGATCAGGCCCAGCCCAGCAGCTACTTTAGAATGGATAATACTTTCATATCTGTGTATCTTACTAAAATTTAAGGACACATCTATAGTGGACTAATCTCTTCTTGGAAAGGAGAAACAAACTGAAAAAAAATCACACTGGGAAAAGGAAAATCTTACAGATTCAAAGCTCCTCACAACCAAAAGTGAACTTTGTTGGCCCTCTAAACAAAAGATTTGTTGTCAAAAGCCAAAGTTCATTAGCAGGAATAAAGATCTCGCTTAGCCTAGCCCTTAGAGAAAGAAACCTCCCCAGAAACTAAGCCAAGCAGGGCAGCAAAGCAGGAAGCAAAGAAGGAATCACAGGTTTCTCTCTGGGCACTTCAGAGATCCCATCAAGGTGAAGAAAAGCCCCAACCCCACCAAAAAATAAGATCAAACCTCCCCCAAAACCAGGTGCAGGGAAAGGGGAGAGGACCTGAGCTGGAGCCTGGAAAGAAGCCGGGGTTGAGGAGCGGAAGCAACAAAGCAAAACCACGTGTAGCGCTGCAGCATGCCTGGAGCAGGGAGGAGGGCAGGGCGAAGAGGAGCGTTCTTAAAGCGATACACCACTCCTCCGCTTCTTGGCTGAGCCTCAGCCGCTCTGTCGGGCTGTCCCAGCCAGTCCTGCCCCTCCCTGCTCCAGGCATGCTGCAAACCCCTGCGCGGGGAGGGGTTTCTTATGTGCGTGGCCGCGCAGCCGCGCACCTTAGAGGGAACAGTGCCCCAGACCACTACATGGTGGAGTTGAGGCCACAGCTCAGTGGGCCCTTAGCAGAAGTGGCAGCTGAAATGCCTAGAGAAACCATGAACAATTATGAACTCTTTAAACAAAGGGCCAGAATGAGGATGGGGCTGACTCCTGAACATGCCCGTCACTGGTTCAGAGCCCTAAGGTGGAAGCCAGGCGTGGCATTCACCCAACATGCCTACCAAATTGATAAAAATTGGAATACCTGGGTATCAGGGGCACGAGCTAAAACTGTGGAGGAGCTCTCTCTCCTAATAAGACTGGAACAGTTCCTAGAGGATGTTCCCGAAGAAATACAAAGATATATCCTGGATGGGAAGCCCAAATCTATATCAGAGGCGGGGGAGATTGGAGCCAGATGGGTGGAAGTGACAGAGAGGACCCAAATGGGTAGCAGTTTGTGGGGGTCCCAGGAGAGGTGTCCAGAGATGGCATATCAACACCAGGGACAACCCAAGGGCCGACCTCACAGGGAGGAGCCCACTGCACCACAAGGGAAGCCTCAGGCACCTTCTCACCCCACAACTCCATTCTCCAGCAACAAATCTCACTCCAGTGACCAGCCAGCTGGGCGGTGTTTTAAATGTAACGAGCTGGGACATGTGAAAGTGAACTGCCCCAAGAGCACAAACAGAGTGCAGTTCCTTGCAGTGGGGTCACACTATGTGCCTGCAGGCCCAGATGCCTCACAGATACCCCCAGAGCAAAGGGAGATCGTGAGTGTGGGCGGGAAGGAAGTTGTTGCGTGGAGAGACACTGGAGCACAGGTGTCAGCTATCCACCAGTCCTTAGTGGACCCCAAAACCATCAACGAAAAAGCTCAAGTAACTGTGCAACCCTTCGAGGCAAACTGTTTTGACCTGCCTACTGCAGAGTTGTCCGTGCAGTACAAAGGCTGGTCAGGGATCTGGACTTTTGCAGTGTATGATGATTATCCCATTCCCATGGTGGTGGGAGAGGACTTAGCAAACCATGTGAGGCTAGCCAAAAGGGTGGGAACCATCACCCATAGCCAGGGTAAGCAGGTCTCCCAAGCTAACCCTGTTACTGAGCCTTCTACCAGGGTACAGTCTGTGTTCCCAGATGCTAGAGGACCAGAGACCCAAACAGAGGTGGCAGATGCAGACCCCAACCCAGCATCTACAACAGCAGCAGTAGAGGCAGTCCTCGATACCCAGCTGGAACGAGAACCAGACCCAGATCTTGTAACTCCCTCAAAGTCACGGAAGCCAGCATTGGTGGGTGCCACCAGACCTGCACTTGCAGCAGCAGGTAGCCCTTCACAAAAGGCTGTCCTGGAGTCTGCAACACAACCCCATGCACCAGCAGAGTGTGTTTCACAACCAGGAGAGGCACCCACATCATCTGCATCACTTCCAGAGGGACTGAGCCTGAGTCCACAACCCAGGGAGGAACTGAGGTCCCCAGCATCAAGGGAGCAGTTCCAAGCCAAGCAGGAGGCAAATGAGAGCCTCAAGGGAGCTTGGAGGTTGGCACGGAGTGGCCCATCACCTATCAGCTCTTCAAATAGGTCTGGGTTTGGTATGAAAAGAGGAATTTTTCACAAAGAGACTCTCTCAGGTGGTCACAAGGAGGACTGGCATCCTCAGAGACAGTTGGTAGTTCCAACTAAGTACAGGGGAAAGCTCTTGTGCTTAGCTCAGGACCATCCTAGTGGTCATGCTGGGGTGAACATGACCAAAGAGTTGTGGGGAGAACCCCTGAAAACCACTCCTGTGAAGGTAACAGGATGGGGAGGCACTTGCTGGACTTGTGGGGCCAGAGGGCACTTTAGGAAAGTGCCTGGCCCAGAAAAACAGGGTAAGTCCCAGGGTAGGGACTGAGCCCGAGACACCTGTGGCCTGGAGGAAACAAGGGAGATGTTTCTGGTGCCAGGAGCAAGGCCATATAAAGAGACATTGCCCCCTCAGGTTAAAGAGGGTGAGGGCAAGAAGGCCCAAGCTGGCCAGGTCTGGAATGGAGAAGAAAGAAGGGTCTATACAGACAGCGGCATGGGTGCACTCCTCAATTGGGACGAGGGACACCACAGATAAAACGGTTGGGATGGAGAGGTCCCAGACCAACAGTGGAGCCTAGTTGAGATCATGTGACCTGTAGTGAATTTTGTATGTGTACACTGTATTGTATTAACCCTGTTTTTTCCCTAGTTCCAGGAAGAAATCACAGCCAGTGTTGGTCCAGCCTACATCAGGCTTTCCAGCACCATCTGTGATTTGGGGGGCGTGTAGTAACCCTTGGGGAGGAAGGGGTTAATACTCTGGTCAGTGAGTCCCAGGACAGCCAATAGGAACAAAGCACAGGTTTTTGAATTGTAACAGCAGCCTGGCCTGGGCCTGTTTGGATGCAGCAGAGCTCCTGGAAGGATCAGGAGGAGGCCAGAGGGGCCTGAGGAAGAATCCAGCAACATCCTTACTAGAGATGAGTTAAGTTTGGTACTGACCAGGCGTGAGTAGAACAGGGAATGTTTGTTTAGATGCGGTCAGGGTATTTTCTTTGGTTTTGGCTTGTTTTTTGGATTCCTCTGTGTTGAGCACATGTACCCCCTCCCACTACCCTGTAACTACCCAACTTAGTTCCCAGAGAAGCAACTCTCTGTGTTTATTATCTGTTCTTTTTGATTAAAGAGTTTACTTTTTAAGTAAGTTCTGGTTCTGTTCCTGGTAGGGCAAGAGGTTTGTGTGCACGTGCCTTGGACTGCACAGGCAGCTACTAGAGGGAACCTTGTTCCAGTTCCAGCTCATCTTGCAGCTGGGGTCTAGTCACTTTCCTGAAGGAGGAATAAACAGGATTGCGAGTACCTCACAGGGAGGAATTCCTAAGTGCGCCTCCCTCGGTCTCAAGAGGTTTTTTGCATTTGGGTGGTGGCAGCGATACCACTCCAAGGCCAGGAATTGGAGGCCTTGGAGACTTCTAAGAGCAGGCTTTAAGGCCAGTGGCTTTTAAGGCCTGTTGCAGGCCCCCACCTTCTGCACTCAGCGTGCCAGAGTGGGGAAAAAAGCCTTGACGGGGTTGACAGCAGCCTTTAACTACCCGGGTGGGGGGTAGACGGAGGATGGAGCTAGGCTGTTCTCTGTGGTAGTAGATGACAGGACTAGGAACAATGGTCTCAAGTTGTAGCAAGGGAGGACTATATTGTTTATTGGGTAAATTTTTTCACTAGGAGGGTGATGAGGTACTGGAATGGGTTATTTAGGGCAGTGGTGGAATCTCAGTCCTTGGAGGTTTTTAAGGCAGAGATTCACAAAGTCCTGGCTGAGATGATTTAGTTGGGGTTGGGCTTGCTTTGATCAGAGGTTAGACTAGGTACTGAGGTCTTTTCCAACTCTAATCTGTGATTCTATTATCCATTCCGAGCTGCAGGTAGACAAGGCTAGAGCTGGTCAAAAAATGTGTTCATTGTTATTTGTTGAGATAGTGCACTAGACAGACACTCTAGATTCCTTGGTTTTATTTCCAGGTCTACCAGTGCCTTGCTGAGTGACCCTGAGTAAGTCACTGCCTCACTCTGTGCCTCAGTTTTCCTATCTGTAGAATGGGAATAATGATGGTACACTGCTTTGTAAAATGCTTTGAATTCTATGGGTGATAACTGTTCAATAAGAGCTTTATTCTTCCTTATTAGTGTTACAAAAAAATAAAGGGAAAAACACTTGTTTTCTTTGATACGTTTTGTTATTTTTTTGAAACAGAAAACCTGAATAATTGACAAGAGTTTCCATTTTTTGCCAACAGATCTTTTTCTGTCAAAGGAAACCTATTAACTAGCTCTCAAAATGGCTTTGTCTGTACAATTTTTTTTTTTTTTTTTTTTGGTGTTGTGGTGGCAGCCAGGGGGCCCACTCAAGTCCCCACAAAGCCAGGAACTGTTCAAACGCAGACTGTCAGACATGATGCTAGACTGTAAATGCATTTATAGCAAGCTTTGACTTCAGAATGAGAAGGTCTATATCTAAGCAGATTTAAAGGGCACAAAGCCTGACTAGTGTAGTTGTCCTCTGCCAGTTCCTAACAGCAATATATGTGCACAGAGCCTGAACAAATACTGAGATCCTGGCTTCACTGAAGATGTCCTGTTTGTCATGATCAGCAGATGAAAATTCCACCTAAGCTGTATGAAGCCAACAGAACCCATCTGCTGAACCATCTGTGGGACAACTCACTAAAATTATATCCCATCTGTTGTTTCACTGTCACTGTGTGTGCAGCCTTGTCCTCAACTCCATTATTGGAGTATTTTTCTTTCCCCTGGGCCTCCTCTGCATTCTTTATTTTGTCACTGTCTTCCCAGTCTTGAAAGTAGTCTCACAGCTCTGTTGACTTCAGTGGAGCTGGGCTAATTTGACTTCAGTGAAGCTGGGCAGCCAGAGAGCTGGCTCTGGGTAGGTTTTGATTGATTCATTATTTAGGAATGTGAGGCTTTAATCCAGGGGTACTCAAACTTTTTGGGAGCCGGTCCACAAACAACTAGGGTGGGGGTGGGGGGTGAGTGGGAGCGGGGGCGGGTGATGTCAGGAGTGGGGGGCAGCAGCGCCGGGAGCGGGGGGGGCGCGAGTGGGAGTGGGGGGCGGCAATGCCAGGAGCGTGGGGGGGGCGAGTGGGAGTGGGGGGTGGCGATGCCACCACATGAGGGCCGAGTGGGAGCGGGGGGCTGGCGATGCCAGGAGCGTGGGGGGGCAAGTGGGGGGGCGGCGATGCCAGAAGCAGGGGGGCAGCAATGCCGGGAGGGGGAGGTGCTGCTGGGAGCGGGGCAGCGGCTGCGCAGCAGGCTCCGTGGGGGGGAGGAGGAGCGCAGCGAGCAACAGAAGTTGCTCAGCTGCCCTTAGAGCAGGGGTACTCAAATGGGCAAATAGGCCACTGTCGCGGTCCACTGGAAACCTCTTTGCGGTCCGGATTGTGGACCGCGGGCCGCCATTTGAGTACCCCTGCTTTAATCCTTCACCCTGATCCCTCTCACACTCCCTACTCAGCTTGAAAATGCAAACTTCCTGGCTACAATCAACCAGCCAACTGCAGGCGTACCATATAGGATCCTCTACTGCCTGCCCAGAAATTCTGTGTAACAATTCTGAGGGTTCTGTGAAGAAAGACGGGTGGCCTGTTTATTGAGTCAACCCCAAATCAAGTGGGCTGCAAGAGGCCAGTACTCAGGTAGGCTCAGCTGGATGGTACATCCTGCCAAGACTAGCTTGGTGGTGCCCTCAAGTGGAAGTCCAGCAGGGATACGCAGAAATAGCATCAGTAGCTCAGAACCCTGTTGTCTTGCAGGCTCTTATGGGATGGCCCCAGGACCACCAGGGAGAGGGATGGACTGAAATCTGCTCCAGTAAGCACAGGACTCCGAGCCCCAGATTCTTGCCCTGGGAGGAAGTAAAAGTTCCCATCACCCCTTCCTGGCACAGCTTCCTTCCTTCCTTCACGGCAGCAAAGTTGTGGTGACTGGTGTCTTGACAGGGAACAGGTAAAACTCTGCCTGTCTCTCCCACTTGCTTGCTCCCAGTGTTCCTGCAGGCCTCTTCTGGTCTCCTGTCACCACCTTCTCAATCTACAAAGAAGTAGGCTTGGAATGTGGATGCTCACTAAATGAACCAGGCACCTTCTGGAGTTCTAGCTGATCAAAATGCTACCCATACTCACTGGAGCAGAGTCTCACAGCATCCAGGATAGGAGCCCTGCAGCAGGTTGTTGGAAAGCAAGTCAAGACCATAGCTTCAGACTGATTGGGGAAGGAGGGAGATAACACCTGAAATTCTTAAAACAAATAATGAATCAACCAAAATCCACCCCAGATCTCGGGGGGGATGTAAACCAGTATGCCCACATTGACATCAATAGAGTTAGTGTAAAACAGCATAGCTAAGAATATCCCCTTCCTCCACAACAACTACAGTTTCAGCCTAAGCATTAGCCTTTCTTCACTCTTGAACTCTAATCATCTGCTCTGTTAGTTTCTCCTGGGAGCTGCATCCATTGTTTAATCTAATTCTCAAGAAGAAACAGGTGTGGGAAAGAAAATGTCACACCTTTCTCTTATCTCCCATCTGAGGTTTCTAAAAGTCCTAGCCACTGGTGTCAGTGTGGGACTAGTGGGCAGTGTTTTTCTTAATACCTACTGCCTAAAATTGTCCTTCATACAACGCTGTGATGTCAGGGACACACATGACTAATAATCTTATGCAGCAGACCTGGATGCCCTTCCTGCTGGAAGTCCTAGGAGTGAAGAATTCCCTGTGATTTAATTGATGCTGTCTCCGAGGGAGGGAATTCAGCATGACTGGATACCATTCAGCCAAGGAACAGCAAGGAATGTTTCTCTTTTGGGGACTGACCTGAGGTTTCATGGATTTAAAGTGTCAGCTCTGCTGTGTAACTACAGGAGAATCACCATGATATACCAGTTGCTTTAGAAGAGAAGCAAATCCTCAGCTGTTGTGTGTCAGTGTAGCTTCACTGACTACAAATGAGCAATGCTAGTTCACATTAGCTGAGGACCCAAGCCTCCAGTGTCTAGCCTGTTTTCATGCCTTCATCTGCCAAGGGGAAACCTCCCACATGCCCCCCTTTCCCCCCAGGAACTGCAGGCTTTTGTCTGACAAAACTGACTCTCTTGGATGCTGAACAAAATAGCACTGACGTCAGAATGATCCCAGCTACTGAGTGGCCAAGCTTGCTCCTGATCACATCCAGTCAGTGACTGTTTCAGCCTCCTGTTGCACCTTCACTGGAGACCAAATAATAGAACTCTGTATATTCATGTTTTATGGGCCATTTTGTTCCTAATGCTGCTTTCCTGATTCGTTCGGTAAATGAGATGATACGTTGCAAAGACAGTTTTTCAGTGCTCCCTTAGTTTTCACAGCTGCAGTGTTATTAGCAGAGCTAATGCATTTTCCTAATAGCATCATGACAAGAGAAGTAAGAATGCTATTTAAAATGTTACATAGTGCAGCCCAGAGAAACCTACAATGCATGCGTGTGATAATAATTTGCCTAGCTGAGATTGCCATGTGTACTCAGGGACAGACAATGAGCACACAAGGGGAGGGGAGGAGGAGCCAGGACATTCTTCCACCCAAAACACTGAAAGAGGGTGAGCCACAATACCGTGCCTTCTACTTGTCTTACCATAGGGTACAGTCCAGACTGGAGTTCTGGCTTTTCTACCACACCCACCGTTGCTCAGCCAGTGCAGGGCTCCTAGCCCCATATATGCTTCTTCAGTTTCCCAGTAGGAACACTGGCTCTTTTTGAGCCAGGCATTGCTGCCAAAGTCATTCACAGTTTAAATGCTACAAGATTGCCATTTGGTACCATGGTACAGGTCTTTGGGGGCTGTACAAAGATGCCTGTATTCTCAAGATATTTCTGCACACCATGGGAAATTGAGAAGAGCCTCTGCACAGTCATGCAAAATGCTTTATACCATCTCAGTGAAATCAGATGTGTTCCAACAGCGTAGCTCAGAAGAACTGAGTAAAGACGAGTGTATTTAGTTTTAACTGCAGTATGCACAGATTTCAGTTAATGGCTCTGAAAAGAAATCACATGGCTCAGTGCTGCAGTGCTGGAGATTTTACAACCACAACATGTAGAGGAATATTAAACCTACTCAGGGAATTTAAAGAGAGAGAAACTTTTATATATTTTAAGGCTAGAAGGGAGCATTAGGACCTACTCTGATCTCCTACTTAACAGGCCAGAGAATTCCAGTAAGCAGCAAAAAAGGGAATACAACTAGAACATTATAGCAGAGGGCTGGCTCTGTTGCCATTGAGGTTAAGACCAGCTTTCCATTTAAATTCAGCTCTCAGCACTCTGAACTCTGCAATCACACCAATTGCCTTGAAATTGGGTGAGACTCATGGGAGTGCAGAGCTCAGCCAAATGTCCAAACCTGGGGCGCGCGCGCGTGTGTGTGTGTGTGTGTTGTTTTTTTTTGCACACAGACAAGTCAAACTAGAGCTGAGATCAGCATATCAGACCTTAAGTGCTGGAGACCTACCCTAACAAAGTGCTGACCATCCACTAGCCCTTTTGGGAAACCAAGTCACAGCATTGTCCACCAAAGGATTTGGTTAAATCCAGTCTGCACTTAAAAAGAGCCAAGTGATATGGAGTCTGCCGTGCTTTAACTTTTAGCTCCTGGAACTAGAGCCCTGCAAATACACAGGTATCCGCTGCAGATCCACGGGTATCCGCGGATGCAGTTGTGGGTGTGGATAACTGCAGACCCATTCCTGTGGATCGACTCATGGATGCAGCTTCTATTGTTACCTTATCACACTGCTATCCATTGCTGAAGCTGCTGCACTGGTCTGTGTCGGCAACATGCAGGGGAACCAGGAAGAATTCTGGCCAGTCCTAGATTGTGATCTGCCAGCCAATCAGAGTCTCAAGGTGGGACTTGGAGACTCACTGCTGGCCTTTGATTGGCTCATTCCCCTGCCCACTTCTTCCTTTTCTTGCTTCTAGTTGGCAAACCATTGCTGTCAATCAGAGATTTCATAGGTGGGCAAAGAAATCTGATCAATAGCACAGCATGCAAACCACAAACAACAAAGGAAAAAGTGGGTTGGACCCATGTGGGGAATGAACCAATCAAAGGCTGAATAGTTGAATGTGAGCCCAAGCTTGGTTGCAGCTGTGGTTACAGATGCAGCTAAACCCTGGCATGCGGATTTTGGATCGGATTAGTGTTATCACTGAGCGGATGCGGATCAGATGTGGTTCCAGATTTTTGTATCCATGCAGGACTCTACTTGGAACTTGTTAGACCTCTGTTTCCTTAATTAAATATCTCTATTTTCAGATATCTTCTTGTAGCATGATAAGTGAAAAAGGTTCTTGAACTGTCTCACAGGGATGGAGTTCTGTTGGAAGGTTGGGTTCATCAAATGCTTTGGCTGGTGAGATCACTTTTCATAGTAAGCAACAGGAATGAACTCCACGGGCAAACTAGGTTAGAGAAATAGCAACAGCAGCCACTAGCTGGAAACTTTTGATGGGTGTGGAGCATTGCCCTGGACATGCAATATTTAGCTTGTTCAGTATCACATGATCTGAAATAATCAATGTCTTTAAAAGAGGTGTTAATGATAATAAATGGTATGATTGTGAAATGTAATAAGACAAACAATTGAGGAGCCCAAACTCTAGACTAACACAGTTATGTGTAGATAAAAGTAACAAGATACATATTCTACAGTATGTAGCCTTCATATCTCCTGTTGACCCAGCATGGCAGTGTAGACCAGGCCTTTGTCTGCTAGATTTAGGAGCCATTTACTTTCAGAAATCTTCTTTTCATTCAGGTATTTCTACACAGTGATCACTTACCTCTTCACCTTTTCTTTGATATACTAAATAGATTGAGACTCTTTAATCTTAAGTCTTTCACTATAAAAGAGATAAAGCTGTATGCAAACAGTAGATGAAGTGGAAGATAGTGGCTTGATGTAGGAATGAGTGAACTAAATTCTCTTGCTTGTGTCATGTACAAAGTCAGAATAGATTCCAATGCAGTGGTTCACAATTGTCTCAGTAACATGGCACACTTCAGTGAGACAAACAACTTTATGGAACACCCATTTTTTTTCAGCTGATATGATTGGTCATAAACATCACATTTCTTACATTTACTATGGTTATGGTCTTACTAGAGTGGTTTGCACAATACTGCATACAACAAGCTAAAGGAGGATCAAATGCATTAATGTTTCAAATCATCCATCTCCTTTTGCATGATCAAATAGTTAATTATAATTAATATTAGAGATGGCCATGAAGTTTTTGACTAATGTGGGGGGTGGGGCAGGGGGAAGGTTTGCAGGAGAAGTTGGAAGACATCAGTTGATCAAGACAAAAGTTCCATGGGAAACAGCTGGTGGTGATGAATCTCTCAATTTGGATTAAAAAAAAATAAAATCTGTAAGATGTAGTTAAAAATTAAAATTAATTGCTTCTTTAAAAGCAATTATACATGTAAAAGCTAAATATATAATTTTAAAAAAGTTTTAGAGTTAACAAAATGAAACATTTCAGTTGACCTGACTCAAATTGTTTTCAGATTTTAGTTCTGTAAAATTTTAAAAATTCAAATTTCAACTCCAGGTTGGATTGCATAAACTTTTTGAAATCATGATTTTTTTTTTGTGGGGTGGGAAAACTGCTCAGTGTAATTATCATTAGACTCAAAGGGCAAGGTTTTCAAAAATGTGTGTCTAAAATAAGGATTCTAAATCTGCACTTAGGCAAGTAATTAAATGGCCAAATTTTTAAAGCTGCTGAGAAGCTAGGAGCACCCACTGAAAAGAAGGACTGCTTATGTAGTTGCCTAAATATGAATTTAATAGCCTAAAATTAATCATCCATTCTAGAAATTCTTGGTCTTTCATTTTATTTGACAGTATCTATGATTTGCATGCTGCTTTTGCATGAGAGTTTTGGGAAACTGTGTTCAGCCATCTCAGTGTAATAATTACTTATACAAACAACATCAATAGAGTCTGATTCCTTGCCACTAGGTGCTGTATGGACCACATTTGAAGATGCCTCAACTAGCAGCAGAAAATAGTTAGATTCCTACAAAAGTTGCTCTGTTTTCCACAAGACAGAGAAAATCGAGAATGCCTAGAAAATCTGTCCCCTTTTGTTCAGTGCTTTAACAGGAGCTGCACTCTTTTTGGAAATCCAACTATACTCTTGAGAAGCTGTTCCTTAATACCATAGGTAGAGACAAAGGAGCAACTCTGTACCAGAATCATGTCAGAAATGAAAGGTAAGAGGGAGAAGCTGGGCAAAGTAGATATGGGGGGGAGTGAGGAGGAACAAGAAGGGTCTGTAAAAGGCCTGTCTGCCTCTGGGTTTTTTTGAATGACAGAACTCCATTATTTTCTCTGTGGGTTTGTCAGTGTTAGTGGGTTGAGAACTCCCCTCTTCCAACAGTGGAATACTTCTTCCAGGGTCAAATGTCTCTGTGAAGGAGACTGCTTTCCTAGGGACTGGTCCCAAATTGTGTAACAAACCTGGTCAGGAACTAAGGCATATCACAAGCCTCCACACCTTCCACTCAAAATGCCAGGGTCACAGACTGCTGCCGTAGCCTCCTCTGTCCCAGCTTAGAGTGGGAGAAAACTGCCCAGCTACCAAGCTGGTAGTTGCCTACTTCACCAGTGGCAACCCCATCCCAGGCTCAAAGCCCAGTGCCCCAGAAAGCCAGGTGGAGAGCCCACAAGCTTGTCTGGTCCTAGAGCCAGGACCTGGGCTCTACCCACAGGGTTACTTATAAATTTCCCTGCCTGAGCTAAATTGTGGTACACAGGTTACATTTTATTACTCCTGTCACATTTATTACAATTTTGCCCTATTTTTAAACCAGTTTGGTGAAAAAGCCAACTGGGGCCATTTCTGGGGATAGGTTATTTCTGGGAACAGAGTGCCTAAATCAGGGATTATCCTCAATAGTTACAAACACCTGGTCAGCCTTATTATAGGGCACTTTATTCTGTGCTCATTTGGCAATAAACCTGGCCAGGTGCCTTCATTACTCAGTGGATCTGTGATTGTGTCTTTTTTTTTTTTTTGATTGTGGAGTGATATCTTGGTTATCTGCACAGGAAGTGGGACAGCATACACATGGAGAGCATATCCTCACAGGCTACACCTGACAGCAGTCACAGTGCTGTTGTAACCATGTTGGTCCCAGAATATTAAAGTAATAAGGTGCATGAGGTACTTTTTCTTTTTATTGGTGATGAAAGAGACAAGCTTGCAACAAGCTCTTCTTCAGCTGTGTGTGTGTGTGTGTGCTGAGAAACTAGTTTCTCTTACCTGCAAAAGTACAGTAAAAGATATTACCTCACTCACCTTGTCTCTAAGATTTTAGTCATACCTCAGTGCAAGACTGCAAGTCACTCAGATGCTGTGCCAATGAAAGTGGAATAAGACCCAGAATAAAAAGCTTATGAGACACACCACAGTGTTATTGCAAAACCTAGAGCATAATGGCAAAATGCTTCAGCCTTTGATCCTGTAAAAACGTATATATGAGCTTAATTTCCCCCACAGCCGCAGTCCTAGTGTGCTTTCATCTCTATAAATTCCAGAACTCAAAGCAGTGAAATAATATTGATTGGTGTGATTCCATACATACATAGTAGGTGCAGTGTTTGATATTTTAAAGTTTTATTTGCAATGTATTAATGGGAAAAGTCCAAGAAAAGATGACAATGGAGAGACACCTGGCGTTACTAGATGATGTGTTTAGTCTGATCACTGTGAATAGCAATTTAGCTCACCGCTGCAGGATGAGTTCTGAGCTGCCTCTATGGTGCAGATCCTTAGAGGACACGTAAGGGTCTAACTCCCATTGAAGCCAAGTCAACCCTTGGCAATTTTGTTTGTATTTCCAACAAAAGTACAAATTTGTCCCATAGTCAAGCAAACACTAAGTCACCTGTACTCATTTGAACAGCTCCATTGATTTCAGCTTAACTAATTGTGTGAGTAGAGTGATTCATGTGCTTAAGGGCTGGCTGGATCAGGTCATTGATTTGTTAGGATTTTTCCATAGAAGTGTGATGAACATATCAACATATTTCATATGGGATATCTAAGGATGGGATTGGCTTTTGCTTCTGCTACTGTAAACAAGATTTGAATTCATGTTCTAGGACTTCATCCAGCACCGAGCACTGCAAGAGTTGAGAGCAATGGGGCTCCAGGGAGGTAAAAGGGCCTGCCCACACAGCATTCCACAGGGCTCTAGAAGGGAAAAGGGCTCTAATTTTAAATAAATAAATAAATAAGAAAAACAGAGCTCTTATACAGTATAATAGATTTGAAAGTGCTTTGAAGCAGATTGGTAATGCCATCCCTATTTTACATATGGGGAAACTGAGGCACAGAGGCATGTCCAAGGTAACTAGCAGACAAACCAAGAGCGGAATGCAGAAATTCATAGTTCTGATCCAGTATTCCGTCAATTTCAATAATACACAGAATTGGGGGGGGGGCTCATAATTGCTTATTTTAAACAACAGCATTGGAGGGAATAAACAACAAGCAGTTGTGTGGCACTTTAAGACTAACAGATTTATTTTTTGCGTGAGCTTTCATGGGAGAAGATCCCACTTCCTCAGATGCTTCGAAGATGGGTGAACTTACAGAAAGGAATGAAACTAAATGCAAGGGGGTGTAAAACATAGGACCAGGTCATAAAGTAACAGCAAATCAGAGCAGTTTACAGGCTCAAACCATGGGAAGCCTGAAGTCAAATTACCCTTTGTAATGGGAAAAAACCCCATAGTCTCGATTCAGACCAGCCTTCACAGAATTTAGCTTGCATATTAATTCGAGTTCAGCTGTCTCTCTTTGAAGTCTTGATGTCCCAGGTACAGCTCTAAGGACAGTCGTTAACAAATCCATCATCGAGTGATTAGGAAGATGGAAGTGCTCAGCAACTGTTTTCTCTGTTCTTTGATTTCTGATATCAGCTCTGTGCTCATTCAGTCTCTTACCCAGCGATCGTTCTGTTTGTCCAATATATAAGGTGTAGGGGCATTTCTTGCACATGATGGCATAGACCACATTAGTAGATAAGCAGGTAAATGAGCCCATCTTCGAAGCATCTGAGGAAGTGGGATCTTCTCCAACGAAAGCTCATGCAAAAAATAAATCTGTTAGTCTTAAAGTGCCACACAACTGCTTGTTGTTTTTTACTGGACTAGACTAACATGGCTATCCCTTTGGAAATTGGAGGGAATAGTCTCCAAACATTATTTGGCCCTCAACAATGAAATCGATTCACAAATTATTTATGCATGAAAAAGAGAAAGATTCAGCTAATGTACTATTCCACAGCCACTGAAAGTGAATTTCCCTAATAGAGTCTGACAGAGCTTACTTTGGAAAAATGCATTTCTATACCTTCCAAATGTACATTTTGAAGAAAACTGGCATTGAGAACAAGCACCCTTCAGTCACTTAATAAAATATTTTTTTCTTTGTGACTTTTATCTGAAATACATTGCAAAAAAAAACAAAAACAAAAAAAACAAACCTTGATTCTCCTAAACTGCTGCCAGATTTTGAGGAGCTGATGTTCTGGGCTTCACCAGTCCTAGAATTAATTTAATATATTAAAGAGAAATACTGTCAGAGCAGATGTGGTAGTAAGCACCCTGGTTTGGAATTTCACTTCGCTCTGAAGAGTTCAGCATCATCAGATCAGGGCATGATGAAACAGCTGCATAGAAATGTGAACATCTTCAGTCTTGTTCTCAGATATGTAAACAATTGAGTTTGAAAGAAGAATTTATCTTTCTGAGTGAGAGCGTATGTCTATTCTGTATCAGGCTCTATGGCTCAAGGCAGTGGGATCGATTGAGCAGCCAGTGGAGACCTGCTCAGTAGATCCCGGAAATGCATGTTGTTCAATGCAGTAAGTCCACCCCACAGAAAAGAGTAGTGCTGCATGAGGAGGAGGCCATTTCCTATCACTACAGCCCACTGAAGACACCGCAGTGAGGAAGCATAAGAAACCTGAGTGAGATATTCATACGACGGTACAAAGCTTGCATATTTCCCCGTGATCCAACATGGCAGTGTAAACCAGGCCTTAGTGACAGATGCAAAACAGTCTCCAAATCTCACAGAATGCTTAGCTTAGAATCTGTACTATGAATCAAAATAAGCTGCACCCAAAGAAAAGGTGCCTAATGTAGAATGTCA
Source organism: Podocnemis expansa (assembly GCA_007922195.1). Taxonomy (NCBI): domain Eukaryota; kingdom Metazoa; phylum Chordata; order Testudines; family Podocnemididae; genus Podocnemis; species Podocnemis expansa. The sequence continues at coordinate 92,828,060 of ML681966.1, forward strand.
GATCCTAATCTCTTTGGCTACGTCCACACTTATATGGCTGAATCGATTTAACTTATATTTATTTAATAAAATCAATAAATCATAGAGTCATAGGGTTGGAAGGGACCTCATGAGCTCAGCTAGTCCAAACTCTGCTAAAAGCAGGACCACTCTCACTAAAGCTAAATCAATTTAACAGCTCCCACCTAGAAATCCAAATAAAACTAGCATGTCCATGGACAGGACTTGATAGTTTGATTTAGGAGAGGGGCACCATGGGAGGTGTTGCAGCATGGCAACCAAAATGGGCCATGCCACAAACCAATCCCCTGCCTGGCTTTAGCCCTGCGAGCTGGGTGGTGGGGAAAAGCATCCCCCCACCCACCTCTCTCACTGCTGGCTGGACACGGGGAAAAGTTATCCACCCACCCAGCTCTGTCAGCACTGCTCGGACACGGGAAGACCATTAGTGTCAGAAGGGACTTACCATCACCATTAATCCTGCTGGGAGTTTAAGCCACTGTCACAGCTTTGGCTAGCCCTGGACATATTCTGAACTGCATGAGCCAGGTCATCATGGAAACAACATAAAAAAAGATTCACACTCAGAGTGCATGAGACCAAAGTCTCACAGACCAGTCGCCTGAGCTCGAGCCATGAGGGGCTTAGCAACAAAGCTAGAAGAACTGAGTGAGATGTTTTATATTGGACTTTTGAAAGGAGATCCAATAAAAATCAACTTGAGGCAGTGCTGAACCATATATAACATGACTTCTAGCAAAACAAATAGGCTGTGTTCACACAGCACTCTTATTTCGAAACAACAGAGGTTGTTTCGAAATAAGAAATACCCTGTTCACACGACGCACAGTTGTTTTGAAACAACATGTGGGGGATGAAACAATGTTGTTTCGAAACAACAGTGACTTGTTTTGAAATAACTGTTGCCTGAAACTGCTATTTCGATTTGAGCTTTTTTCCTTAATTTGAATTAACAAACTGTTAATTTGAATTAAGTTATTTCTAAATAAGGCATTATTTCGATACAAGTTATTTCGACACAACTTGTATCAAAATAATGCCTGTGTGTGAACACAGCCATAGTCTTATGTCACTATATGTGCCACAAGACTCCTTGGCTATGTTCACACAGGGTATGCTTGTTTTGAAACAAGACGTTTCGAAACAAGCTGTTTCGAAATAACATTATTTCGAAACACCTTATTTTGAGGACAAAAAACTGTGTCCTTGAAATAAGGCAGCGAAATAGCATGTCCACAGTGTGGACATGCTATTCTGCCTGGGGAGGGGATTGCAGGCACCGGCGGGGTAAA
>ML681966.1:92834372-92940216 GCA_007922195.1 Podocnemis expansa
GAGGCGCAGCCCTGCGCCTGACTCCGCCGGTGCCTGCAGCCCTCTGCAGGCACCCATGGGATGCAGTGCCCCTCTGCACTGCACCCTGTGGGTGTCTGCAGTCCCCTCCCCAGGCGAAATAGCAGGTCCACACTGTGGACCTGCTATTTCACTCCCTTATTTCGCGGACATGGTTTTTGTCCAGCAAAATAAGTTGTTTCGAAATAACATATTATTTCGAAACAACTTGTTTCGAAACGTGTTGTTTCGAAACAAGCACTCCCCATGTAGACATAGCCAAAGAGTCTTTAGAGCTATACCATCTCACATACCACAGAAAGATTTCATACTGCATGAGTAATGTCATGAACTGTGAAACAATATAAAGCCCCTTAAAAAAAAAATAAGTAGTATTTAAAAGGTTTTCATTCATCCCTTATACAATAGCATATTTTATTAGACATAAATGGTAACAATTAGTTCTTACTCTGCACACGTATTAATACATTCTGTGCTACAGCTACAAAGAGAAATCACAAGAGTTTGATAGCGATGGAAAGCCAGCGGTTTGGGCACAAGTATTTGCCACAGGAAAATAAAACCTAAGATTTGAAAAAAAGTACATGGTAGCAATACAAATAGTAGGAAATTCCCTGTTAAGTTTTTACTTAGAGGGTTTTTAATATGCAAATCCGTCCACCACATTCTTTCCGTAAAGCCTTCTGTCCAAGCACAATCCTAGGGTGGTAGAGGTAAAGAAGCAGAATTCATCAAAATATGCTGCTATGTTACTTTTCTTTGTGAAGTCTCTTAAAAGAAACTGGATGTGTTCCAGAAGACTGGTAGCAAAACCATTGGTTTACTGGGTGGTGACCAACTGCCATGTGAAAGATCATCTGCTCTTAGTTCTGGTAAAGAGAATTTGAAAATCTGCATCCAAGATTTTAAAAAATTGGAACCTAAAGTAGGGCCCCAAACTTTATATCACAGTGTCTAAATGTCAGTGATTTCAATGGAACATGCTGTGTGGCAAGTACTACTAAAAGGCTGTGTCCACACACAGGGAGTTAAATCCATTTAACTTGAAGCAATTTAAGTTAAATCGATATAACAGTCATTAAATCTGTTTGATTTAAATTGATTTGACAGGACCCCACCAAAAAAAACCAAATTGAACTAGCATGTCCAGGGGCAGGACTTACTAGCTTGATATAGGAGAGGAACACCCTGGGAGGTGTGGCAACATGGCCCACTGCCAGGTCCATGTTGCCACCCAGTCCCCCTCCTGAATCTCCCCATGCTAGCCAGGCATTCAGTGAAAGGGAGTCCCGCATGCCCAGATCCCCCCACGCTAGCCAGGTGGCAAGGAAAGGGAGCCGCATGTGCCCAACTCCCCCTGCACTAGCTGGGTGGAAGGGAAAGGGAGCCCTACGTGCCCAGCTCCCCCACAAAAGCCAGGAGGCAGGGAAAGGGAGCCCCATGTGCCTGGCTAGCGCAGGGAGAGCCAGGCGTGCCAGGCTTCCTTCTCCCCACAAGCCCGGCTACTGCGGGAGTGCTAGGCATGTGGGGCTCCCTTTCCCCATGTGCCCAGCTAGCGTAGAGAGAACCAGGCATGGGGTGTTTCCCCCACCACCGGCACAGCCAGTGGGAGGGCGGCCCCTGCGCCACCCTTTATCCCCCTCCCTCCCTGGCCAGGGTGCTGGGGAGGGCTTCCTTCCAGGGTGCCATGTACCCTGGGACGAAGGTCAGACACAGTTATATCAATATAGTGTTATATCGATATAACAGGTCCACAGAGCGTTATATCAAAATGAGTATTTTGATATGACCCTCATTTTGATATAATACTAGGTTTTATTATATCAAAATAACTTTCCTTATTTCAAAATAACGGAGCTTATTTTGAAATAAGAAAACGTCAGGTTGACCTAAACTTTTAAAAATTGAAATAACCAGCATTATTTTGATTTAAAACCTGTGTGTGGACAGACCCAAAATGTATTTGGACGCCTACACAGATGTAGGGTGAACATTTCAAGAGTTCCTAATGCCCCTTAGGAGTCTTTGAAAATTTATCCAAATTTTTTAAACAATGATCTCAGGGTATATTTCTATGGGAAACATGAACAACATGACATACATCATACATGCTCCTGCCTCCTAACCTAGTGAACGTATCCCTAGATACTGAGTGCAATTGATAAACAATATAACAGGAGCAGAAGGCACATCATTGCTTTTAACAGATCCTCTGTTTCACTAACTGATATTGAAAAGTCTCCTAAAATTTATTACAGTTAAAACCAATGGGGGATCAATAGAAAAGTAATTGGGTTCTAATCAACTTTACTCCAAGTGTTAAGAATTCAATAAAGGATGAAACAGTTACCATAAATTTTGTTTAGGCACCCCTATGTAATTCTACTAAAGGATAGAATTGTCTATTAAATCCTGCAGAATAGTTCAAAGGGAAAAGTTATTTTTTTCTACTACATCTAGTAGTGCTTCCCTCTCAGTTCACTGAGAAGCTTAAGTTACAGCTCACTGCTGAACAGTTTAACATACCACATTTGACCCCTTCTCCCACGCCCTATGGTCACAATAGAATACCCACACAGAGGTGACTGAACCTATGCTATGACCTTAAAAAATCCATCAAGCTGTGTAGCTCCTATTTTGTAGCACACAAACCAACCACTGGAAAAAGGCTAGTGGTTTAGTTATACTAAAAAAAAAACCAAAAAACCAAGGAGTTGTGTGGCACTTAAAGGCTAACAGATTTATTTTTCGCATGACCTTTCATGGGAGAAAATCCCAGTTCGTCAGATGCTTCGAAGATGGGTGAAGTTACAGAATGGAATGAAAATAAATGCAAGGGGGTGTAAAACATAGGATCAGGTCATACAGTAACAGCAAATCAGAGCAGTTGTTAGGTTCAAACCCTGGGAAGCCTGAAGTCAAATTACCTTTTGTAATGGGAAAAGAGACTATGGGTTCCAAAACCCCAGTTTTGAAGTGTCAATGTCTCCTGTAAACTGGAAGTCTGGTATTTTGACAGCTGTGCTCGTGACCATTTTCTTCTAGATAAAGAGAGAGAGAGAGAGAGAGAGAGAGAGAGGTGACCCATCCTCAGCAAGGACTTTTTCTAAAGCAAATTTCAGTTCTTTCTAATCCATTTTGGCTGTATATTAGCTCCCCCCCCACCCCCCCAAAAAAACGCAAATTATTTTTTTGATGTGGGAAAACTACAATTTGTTTAATCTCACCAAGTTTAGAGAAAAGGCTGAAGTGTCTGAGAATTAAGTTGTATACAACAGTTCGCCTTTGTATGGAGAACAAACCTGAAGATTTTATCCTGGAATGCAGAAATTTTTGGAAGTTGGGCCAAATAGAAAATGTGACATAATGGCAAGATGAAACTTTAACTATATTAGTTCATAAACTGTAATCTGCTGTTTTACAATTCTTTGAGAAGATAGTATGGACTAGCGGACAGATCTCAGATAGCCACCCAGACTTGTTGCTGGCTCTGCCACTCACCTGCTTTGCGAGCTGGGGCAATTCACTTTCCAGCCCAACCTTTGTCAGTCTTGTCTATTTAGGTGATAAACACTTCAGACCAAGGACTACTTTTTGAGAGGCATTTGTACAGGGCCTCGCTCAGCAGACCACCATCCAGCTATAGAACTTTATATCCTGCTGTCTGTACTAGCATGGTTATTTCCTGCCTCTCAAGTACCATTTCATGGGCCTGCCTCTATGACTGTCCTGCTTCTGCAAGGTTCCTTTATTTCTTCACAGTTCAGACAATATCCACAAAGGATTTTCAGATGGACTGGACCCTCCAGATGCTAACCCTACTTCAGTCTCTTTCTCCCAACCATACAGGACATTTTTTTTTTCTAAAAAGAACAGAAGTTCACAGTCTTCACTCCCCATTTCAGTGCCACACAATCCCCTCCACTTTGACAGTTAGTCTATCTCTCTATCTGCTTTCCAGAACTTCCTACCTGGAGTTTGGCCTACTATATAAGCCAATACAAACAGGCCTTTGCACTGTGCCCCCTACTACTTAAGTAAATTTCTCCAGGGCTAGAGACCTCCCTTCTGAACACACCCTACTTCCATAGGCAATCTAGCTAAGGCCACCTCAGTAATTCCCTTGCTCAGTCACTCCTCATTTATGTTAGAGAAAATGTTCGTTCTCTGCTCTGGTCAATGAAGGAGCTGGACAACAGGAGGAAGATTCACAGGTTTATAAGCACCCAGAGCTACTGGTTGCGGCTGGCCCCAAAGGACCATTTCTCATGAAATTTATACACATACACAAACAACTTACAGGGTTACGTCAAAGGTTCCAAATAAGGTTATTTTTTAAGAAACTATATACTATTGGATAAAATGATCCAACGATGCTACCATACAGGGGTCGGAACATGGGGGGGGGGGGACAGAAAAACTGTTAAACTGTAGGTGTTTTCCAGTTATTCTAGGTAAAGGTCAAACTGTAGGTGCTTTCCTGTTATTCTAGATTGAAAGCTAAAGTTACTAAAATGGCTTCGCTGGAGCTAAAGTTACTAAGATGGCTTCACTTGGTTTTACTTAGCCTTGCTTGGTTTCATTTAACTCTGCTATTACCTAATATTGCAGAGTTCCCATCACACTCCCTCCTTTGAGCCTAAAAAAACTCGTTTTTCAAAGGCTCACAACTTAAGAGCTAAAGTGACTATCCAGTCTAGCGTAGATACGGCTAACTTCTTGCTGGCTTAGCTGAGCATAAGTGGCTTCCCTAGGTCTTCCCTAGGGGTGGTGCTTCATTGGGCTATTGTGGTGAGGGGCCTGGCAACCGCTTGCAGGCGGCAGCGGTGGCGGCAGGGCCACAAAAAAGCTGGCAAGGAAGAAAAACATTTGTATAATACATAGAAAATTACAAACAAAAGCAGAAGGGAAATACACCCAGAAACAAATTTGCATCCCCAGAAACCCAGGTCTGGAATCCAAGACCATAAATAGGATAGGAGGCCAGAGTCCTTGTATTGCTCCATATGGAGAGCTAGGTCGCGGAGGTCCCTTAGCTGGGTCTCAAAGCGGTGCGAATTGTCAGTGAGATTAAAACAGCACAGACCAGCAAACTCCTGACAACCATGACCTGCCCTTAACAGCAGGTAATCTAGGGCAACCCTGTTTTGTAAAATGGCCTGCCGAAGTTCTGCTTGTTCCTCATTTAAGAGTTGGATAAGGGAGGAGGTTTTGTTTACAGATTTAGCCAAGGCACAGGCAACCTTGGTAAGGCTTAGGTAGCCTCCCATGGCTAAACCCGGGACTTCCACAAGGGAAACAGCCAAGGATATAACCTGAGCCTTGGAGAGTAGGTGGATGTCGCTGTCACAGTCGGGAGGCAGAGGGAAACGACACGTCCTGTGGGGATGAGAGGGACTGAGGGGGATTTTGGGCCATGGGAGAGTGTATAGAGAAGTGAGATAGCCAACAGCCCAAGGTCCTCTGGTGGCATTACCAGGAATATAGGAATTGGACATGTTCCCACAAAGCAGCATAAATCCGTGAGGGAGAAACATGTCATCCTTTCGATACAGGATATAAGAGATGTTAGTGCAGTTTAAACCTTCCGCTAGGTTTAACACATCTGGAGGACTATTTTCTCGGGTAGTAAAATACATACAGTCTTCTGTGGGGGCAACCCCCAGAAGATATAATGTGGACCGGAACTGGTTAGTACAATCAGTAGGCTTGGTGGCGGCTTGATGCCAGTACCATGGGGAATGCCAGAAATCCTGACCGTGGCTGGTATATTTGAACAGGGTAGGTCTTCTCTGGACCAGTGTAGAATCCTGACTTCCCCCTGGCTCCCAAAAGGGGGTTCGGCAGGGGGAATTGGTGCGGCTGCTTGCGATCATGTGAGAATGAGAGACCGGAACACCATAGAAGCAAGTGCGTGTTGGGTTTACCCCTCCGACAGTAAGGGAAGGGGCAACACAAAAATGGGAACTATTAAGGGTAGTATGAGCCAATTCAACAAAAATATTGCTTTGGTCATTTAGCCTAAATGCTTCTGACAAGGGGAGGTGGAGCACAATAAGGATCCATGTAGGAGTTTCATGGAGTTACCTTGTCACAGAGAGCCACCACCTGACATGTTTCACGGGTATGAGCCTTAAAACAATCCATCTTCTTTCATTCTTTTTACAGTCCTTAAACAACAAATGAACAGGCAAAACCCCGCACCGAGCACAACCAAAACAGTTATTATCCTGAGTGCTAGGCCTATTGTTATTCCCTGAGCCAACTCTGTGCCACAGGTGAAACTATTATTCATAACCTCTACTGGAGTTTCTTTCTGGTTCCGGAATTACGGCTCTCAGTAAACAGCGCTCCGAAGAACCACGAGTCAAACTGAGGGTCTTTGCGGAGTCTGAGCGGTGGTACAGTAGGTGGGGTTGGTTGGTTGACTGTGGCCCACCACCATGGGCTTGATGTGGGTGTGATGAATCCACGCAGAACATTCAGCAACCTTCACAGCAGTATGGCTGGTGAGCAGGACTTGGAATGGTTGGTTCCATGAGGGTGCCAGCAGGGTCTTCTGGAAATTCTTAATCCAGATCCAATCTCTTGGTTGGAATGGGTGTAGGTCCTCCTCCAGGGGAAGTGTTTGGGTGACAGTGGCTGTTTTCCACAGGGACCTAAAAGATAAGTTGTCATGGGGCAATGGAGCGTCCGTCAGGTACGTGCCAGAGGCCATCATGAAAGGAGGCTTCATGCTTTACTCACCACTGATCGACTTCTCCAGCAGAGAGCAGGGCTGTATAGTCGCTGGGAGAAGAAGCCTGGAAAACAGGAGCATGAACCGAGAGTGGGGCTGGCAAGGAAGCTGCCCATTAGGCAGTTGCATCTGCAAAGGAGTTAACCTGGGCAACCGGATCTTCGGTGGTTTGGTGGGCTGGGCAGTGAAGAACAGCAAGCTGAGCCAGAAGGTGAATGGCATCCAGTAGTGCAGTAACCTGTGAGGCATGGGCAATACGCTGGCCATTTGCCGTGAGAAAGCCCCTTTGCTTCCACAAAGCACCGGTAGCATGACACACACCAAAGGCATACTTAGAGTCTATTATAAATGTTAGCAGACCAGTCATGGGCATAAATGCAGGCTTGCGTTAAGGCAATTAACTTGGCAGCCTGCGCCCCCAGATGGCCACGTAGAGGAAAGGCCCACACTACACTGTGAAAAGTAACAACAGCAGCTCCTGTAACACGGGAGTCGTACAATACATAGGAGGAACCGTCAGTAAAGAATTCAAAATCAGGATTAAGCAATGAAACATCGCTAAGGTCATCACGTGGGAGTTCCACATGGTGAATGACCTGTAAACAGTCATGGCAATCCAGAGTTTCATCCGTTTCTGGCAACAGGATAGCAAGGTTGAGAACATTACAATGCTTTATAGTGAGATTAGAAGCAGTTAACAGTTCAGCCTCATAATTAGCCATTCATTGGTGGGTGAAGGCCTGGGTTTGGCACTTCAACAGGATGGCAGACACCTCATGGGGCACGTAAACAGTTAGCTGGAAACCCATGATGAGATCTTTACATTTTTGCACGAGAAGAACAGTGGCTGCCAGGGCTCATTGGCAGCCCACTGCTCCCCTGGCTACAGGATCGAGTTGTACAGAATAATAAGCCACGGGGCGTGGATGGGGTCCCAGGTATTGGGTAAGGACTCCTGACGCCATTCCCTGGTGCTCATGAATGAACAGGGTGAAAGGCTTCTTGTAGTCTGGCAGACCCAGGGCAGGGGCTGACGATAAAACCTGTTTGATTTTATGCAGCAGGGTATGCAGTGCAGGGCTTGGAAGGATGCACTCCAGCGCCTCCTTAGCTGTTAGGGCCACTAGGGGTTTGGGCTCACCTAGGGCCGGGATCCATGGGCGGCAGAAGCCAAGTGTTCCCAGGAGTGCTCGAACCTGTTTCTTTGATTGGGGCAAGGGTGTTTTAAGAATAGCAGACTTACATTCCTCTGACAGTTCTTGAGCTCCCAGTCCAATGATGTACCCCAGGTACTTCACCTTGGTCTGCATGAACTGAAGTTTGGAAGGAGAAGCCTTGTGTCCACGGTCAGCTAACTGCCTGAGCAGGGCAACCGTGTCGGTTCAGCATGAGTCTTAGTCCGGGGAGGCAAGGAGGAGATCATCCACTTACTGGATCAATTCCGAGGTACATGGGAGGTGGATGGAAGCCAAATCCTGGGCCAATATTTGGTAACATAAAGTTGGGCTTTCACAATAACCCTGGGGCAAATGGGCCCATTTAAATTATTGGGGCCGCCAAGTAAAGGCGAACAGGTACTGGGAATCCGGGGCCCCTCTAAGAGGCGCTGGCAGCTGAGCAACTCATGTTGCTCGCTGCGCTGGCCCCTCCCCCCACGGGCTTGCTGTGGTGCCCCCCCACGGGCCCGCTTCTGGCCACCCCCAGCTGCCCCCCTACCCCTGCGGGCCTGCTCCCGACCACCCCCCCGCTCCCAGCGGCCCCCACGGGCCTGCTCCTGGCTGCCCCCCACGCTCCCCGCCCCCAGTGGCCCTCCCACTCCCAGCGACCCCCCCCACAGGCCCACTCCTGGTGGCCCCCACGCCCCCACAGGCCTGCTCCCGGCTGCCCCCCCACTCCCAGCGGCCCCCACGGGCCCGCTCCCGGCCGCCTGGCTGCCTCCCCCGCTCCCCGCCCCCGGCAGCCCCCCCGCCCCCGCAGGCCCACTCCCAGCAGCTCCCCCACCCCCGTTCCCGGCAGCCCTCCCACTCTCAGCCGCCCCCCCCCCCCCGCAGGCCTACTCCCGGTGGCCCTCCCACTCCTGGCCGCCCTCCCCCCCCCCTTGGGCCCACTCCCCGCCGCTCCCACAAACTTACCTCTTGGCTGGAGCTGGACGGCCCAGCCACAGCTCCTGAGGCAGAGAAGCTCTACGGAGCATGCCCAGAATTTCTGGGCATGCTCTGTTAGAGCTTCTCTGGGTGGGAGTTTTCAAAACTCCCTGCTCCACAGCAGCTCTGTTGAAGAACTCCGGCTGCTGGCAGTGCGCTGCCGGCAGCTTTCCCTGAGCTGGCGGCTGTGGCGGGCTGCGCTGCAGCGCGCCAGCGCAACTTAGAGGGAACATTGGACTCCGGGTGCACCGGGATGCTGAAAAAGGCAGAACACAGGTCAATCACTGAAAAACATGTAACCGTACACAGGATGCCTGTAATGATAGTAGCTGGACTTGGAACAACAGGAGTCTGAGGTAAGACATAGGCATTAACATCTCTTAGATCCTGCACAAACCTATACACTGTTTTTCCTTGGCTATCTAACTTGGGCTTCTTTACAGGTAGGATAGGACTATTGCAGGGTGACGTGCATGGAATGAGATCTCCTTGAGCAAGGTATGCATCAATTAGTTCCTGTATTGGCTCAATAGCTTCAGAAGGTATCCGATATTGAGGTATACACGGAGGTGGGCCGCGCTTGGTATGAATAACCACAGGTGAGGCAGATTTTAAAAGGCCAACGTCCGTGGAGGACCTTCCCCACAGTTCAGAGGGAAGGTCTTGGAGCTCCACTGGCAGAAAGGCAGGCTGAGAGGGTAACAAAGCTAATGCCAAATTAGGAAGTTGAGAATTTGGAAGGTCCAATTTCACGCCATCAGGGTCACAACGAATAGTGGCACTCAGTTTACATAAAAGGTCTCTCCCCAGAGGTTGACCGGAGAATTTTCTGTAAGAAGGAAGGCATGTTCTCAGAAGAGAGGACCCACAGAAACAATTACATCCGAAGAAAGAGGGGCAGGGAATGGTTCCCCCCCCCACACCGATAATACTTTCAGTGCCTGCAACATGACAACCCAAATCTTCAGGCTTAACCGTTAACAGAGGGCGTGTAGCCCCAGTATCTAGCAGACAAGAATAAGTTTTACCATTTACTTTAAGGTTTACAAAAGGTTCTTCTTCTGTGGCATACCTTATAGGAATAGAAACAGCCTGCAGTACCGCTAGAGAACTCTGTGATTTTCCTGCCCCCTCCCCTTCCCGTCATTGTGACATAGCATACTTATCCAGTCCCTCAGAGTCCGGAAGCTGAGCAACAGTTTGAGACGGAGGCTGAGGAAGGAACATCCAGGCCGGTGGTCACTGGAAGCCTGGCTTAGCGCTTGGTGTCGGGGACCATTGTGGGTAGCCGCCTTCAACCTGCTGGCGGAGCCTGCAGTCCTTTTTGAAATGACCTGGTCTTTTGCAATAGAAACAGAATGGGGATGAACTACTTACAGGCTGGCGAGGTAGCTCATCCCATGACTTACTCACAGGCTGGCGTGGAGGGGTCCGCCCAGTTGGAAACCACAACCTCTTCCTCTGGGCTCAAACTTCTGTTGAGCAGCCTGCAAAGAGCTAACTAATAGTTTTAAGTCTTCCCTTCTTTCTTTTTTTTCTTTGATAGACTCCTTTTCTTTTCGTCCCTAAAAAACATAGGAAGTGATGCCCCTAATTTTGCTTATGCTTTTACCACTCCAGCCAGGGCAAAACTTGTGGAAATAAGTGTGAATGTCAGCAGCAGACTGATTAACAAATGCAGCTGCAATAGCCTTTAAGTCCTTTTCATTTTCAGAGTCGAGTTGTACAAATCTTTGAGCCCCTTCGCAGAGGTGGACATAGCAAGCATACGGGGTCTCTTCAGCCTCCTGGACTATGGCATGAAATTTTTCCCAACTAATGGGCTTTTTGGCTGCCTCCTCCAGGGCTTGGAATAGGTTTTCTTTAGCCTTTTGAAAAGTGTTCCAATTTGCTGCTACATTATAATCCCACCCAGGATCCTGTATTGGCCATTGCTGCTGATTTGTACCAGGGTTTGGACTTTTTCACACTGTGCCATAACATCTGCCCTTTCATCAGGAGTGAGGAAGGTTTGGAGGAGTTCATTTATGTTAGCCCATGTAGGGTTATGGGAGCACACAATGATGTGGAGGCACTTAATAACTGTGTGAGGTTCCTGTCTAAATGAAGGGGTGTTTTGTTGCCATAAAACTAAATCTCCTGGAGAGAAGGGATGGTGTTCCCTTCAGGTATTGTCCCTCCCTACCCATTGGGTATGGAAGGGTGCTAGAATTGTCACTGGTTCCAGCTCCACTAAGGAAGAATTTTCTGGAGGGCCTGGATCAGGAGCAGTTGGTGGGCAGTTAGTTGAAACCGAATTGTACAGGGGTGGTTTCAGATCCACACACGGGGATGTGGCACTGTCTGGACAAACTCCATCAAAAAGTTCAGCCCAGCAATACCAGTAATCCATTTGCCTGGGTACCAGGTCTTCTAATCGCGAGCACAAGAGTTTTAATTTATAATAGTCAAAGGTTACCCACTCAGGCCAAATTACTCTGCCATTATTATCTAAAAACCTTTCCCAGTTCCTACTGAGAAACACAGCCTGTTTTTTAGACATCCCAGGCTGCACCGGGAGCTTTCCCCGCTCCCATGCCTGCAGAAATTTTTCCATGGGTGAACCCACTGAGATCTTACTCCCGCTGTTCCCCATTTCTGGCTATCAATCCTAACCGACACCAGTGTCCCTTGGCTTATTATTGGGAATGTCCTAGTGATGTGCCAAGTTCCCAAGACTCTTACTGAGTTACACTTAGAAAAACCTCTACTGAGTTACACTCACCTGCAGCTCCCGCTCCTTGAGGAGACTTACTAGCTACTCACAAACACCGTCTACTCTTCATGGATTTGAAGCGTGGGGACGGGCCCAAAAGAGATAATTGTCCATCCTGTTGTGGGTATTAAAACCCTGACCACTTTACAGCCTCACTCACCCCAAGGTTCAGGAAGGCACCTCTCAGAGGGACCCAAAAGATCCAAGGTGCTGGTGAGTGGCAAGTTGCTGGTCCCTGGGGTGGTGTTGGTAAGCAGAGGGTCCCAGAGGAGTCGCAAAAATTGTTAGAGAAAATGTTCGTTCTTTGCTCCGGCCAATGAAGGAGCCGGACAACAGGAGGAAGACTCACAGGTTTATTAGCACCCAGAGCTACTGGGTGCGGCCGGCCCCAAAGGACCGTTTCTCATGAAATTTATACACATACACAGACAACTTACAGGGTTACGTCAAAGGTTCCAAATAAGGTTATTTGTTAAAAAAACTATATACTATTGGATAAAATGATCCTATGATGCTACCATACAGGGGTCGGAACATAGGGGGGGATGGAAAAACCATTAAACTGTAGGTGTTTTCCAGTTATTCTAGGTAAAGGTCAAACTGTAGGTGCTTTCCTGTTATTCTAGCTTGAAAGCTAAAGTTACTAAAATGGCTTTGCTTGAGCTAAAGTTTGGCTTTGCTTGGTTTTACTTAGCCTTGCTTGGTTTCATTTAACTCTGCTGTTACCTAGTATTGTGGAGTTCCCATCACATTTATAGCTTTCTGCCCTTTCAATATTGGAATCACCTAATTCCTTTCTTTTGGAGCTTATCTTGTAATCAGGGCTAGCTCAGCCCTAGGCTCTGCAGCGTGAGGGAAGACATCCTGGTAAGCTACAAGAACACACATAACAGTGATTTAATAGCTATGGGTCTTATAGAAAAATCTTCATTTTACTTTCTTTTATTTTACCATCACAGAATTTAAAACTTGGTGGAATAACTTTATGAACCGTTTCAAAATATCTCCTCACAGACACAGGGCAAATATGGGGGGAAATGACCCTAGAAGAAATTTGTTTGAGTAAGTTAGGTGTAACTAAGCAAGACAAAATGGAAGTCAGACCTCAACATTAACTGCATAGCTTTTAGTTACCTCAAAAAGCTAGTGCCTTTGTGTTTCTGTAGTACAGGATATGTTATTTTAAAAAGGACACGATGAGTCAAATTCTCCCTGAGGTTGTGAATATGGCCTTGAATGTCTTATTCAAAATATGTTTCTAGGGAAATTGCTATAATTAATTGCCCCTGCTCTTATTCCTGTCAAGTACTCAAAAGTGGAATCAAACTGAATCCTTCGTTTATTTGGAAGATTCACTTATCAGGGGTAGAAAATAATAATAATAGTAAAAATCCGTGAGTTTGTACCATTCATCAGCAAGGAAATGGAAAGAGCACGAAGAAATGTCAAGCACAAAACCTCAAAAGAACCAACAGCCTCTCCTTCTCCATTATTGTCACAGAATGTGTGTGTTTGCTCTCCACAAGGCATGGTGAAGAAGTGGGAAGTTAGTACATGGCACCAGAATACTTACTGTTGAAAAATCAGTTTGGAAATTCTTGCCAGACCATGTGAAATTGTGAAAATGATAGAAAAGGTGTCCTAATAGCAAAGATTAAGGATCAAATCCTCCTTGAGTGTAAATCAGTCCAATTCCTTTGACTTCATAAGGTAATTTCCATTAGCTGGGGATCTGACCCCGCTTCCAGTTATAATATCCTGTGCATACTGGTGGTCACCAGCTGAAGTCAATGAAGCTCAAATGCAATGAAGATCAAATGCAAACATCGATGCCATGTGTTTCTGACTGCAGGGTTTGAGCCATATTTTGCAACAACATCACTACAATAAGCTGATAGACTAATAGGGTATGTCTACACTTACAATTTAATTTGAATGAATGAGGATCAATTAGAATTAAATAAATGCATGGCCACACTGTCCTTCATTAATTCGAACTAAGGAATGCCTTAGTTTGAATTGATGAAAACTAACATAGAAATTATAAAACCTAGTTTAACTTCAAAGTGATGGTTAACTTGAACTCATTAGTTCGAATTAACCCAATGTAGCTGTGTTAATTCGAATTAACTGTTGGGTCACATTAACCGCTGCTTGGTTTTCCCTATGCATTAGCGCCCCCTACCGAATTTGAACTAGCAAGTCCAGTGCCTGGACATGCTGGTTTGAATTAGGGTTTCCAGTGTGGCATGTTACCTCAAATTAACTTACTTCGAACTAATCATTATTAGTTTGCATTAATTAGTTTGAATTAAGTTAATTTGAACTAATCTATGAAGTATAGACATAGCCATAGACTTTAAGGCCAGCAATGGCCATGATGATCATCTAGTCTGACTTCCTGCATGTTGCAGGCCACAGAAACTTTCCCACCCACTCCTGTAAGGGTATGTCTACACTTGCAAGTTAGTTTTAATTAAGGAAGTCTAATTTGAACTAAATTAATGAGGATTAATTTAAACTAAATTAGTGCATGGCCACACTGGCTTTCCTTACTTTGAACTAAGGAAATCCTTCATTCGAAGTAATGAATGCTTACTCTGAAGTTGTAAAACCTCCCTTTACTTCAAAGTAACAATTAGTTCAAAGTTATTATATTGAACTAACCCAATGGAGATGCATTCATTCAAACTAACCATTAGTTCACATTAAATGTGGTTCATACTTCTTCCCGCACTGGACATCACCCCTCTTCACCATCACAGCCACACACTGCTGGAGCAGCCTGGTCTTGTGAAGGCTGGGCAGCCATTGGTGGTGGAGCCACGAGGAGGTCTTCAGCCTCCTGTCCATCTGGGGCAGTGAGGAGATCCTCTCCCAGTTGTGGGCCAGCCACTGCAACCGGGACATATATGCAAACATAGCCGTGGCTCTGGCTACAAAGAGGTACAGGTGCACCACGGAGCAGGTGCGCATAAAGATCAAGGTTCTGCACCAGAACTAAGCCTGGGTCCAGGAGGTGAGGAGGCACTTGGGGGGCAGCACGTGCTTGGCGATGTGTAGGCACATCAGGAGAGACCTCTAGAGGGCTTTGTGCCATCCAAAGGCACATTCCACAAACTGGTGGCACTTGTTGAGCTTCCTGTTGAAGAGCTCCCTGCTGGCATCCAGGTGGCCTGTGTATGGCTTCATGACCAAGAGGAGCAAGAGGTAGGCAGCATCTCCCATGATGAGGATGGGCATCTCCATGTCCCTGAGAGCAATGTTATGTGGGGGGAAGAAGGTCCCTGCCTGCATGCTCCTATACAGAGCAGAGTTTCTGAGGATATGGACATCGTATGCTTCCCCAGCCAGCCAACATACATGTTGGTGAATGTCCCTCGGTGGTCCACAATGGCCTGCAGGACCATGGAGTAGTATTCCTTACTGTGTTGGTACTCTGGCTCCCAGTGTTATGGGCCTCGGAGGGGGATGTGGGTGGCATCCAAGATGCTCATGCAGTTGCAGAATCTGAGGACAGCAAGGCCATCAATGATGTCCTTTAGGTTGCCCAGGATTACGAGGCAGACTAGCAGGACCCGATTGATGGCCCTGCTGACCTGAGGGAGGTTGGTCCCCAAGGCGGCCTTCCTGTTGTCAAAGATGCTGACCTGAGGGAGGTTTGTCCCCATGGTGGCCTTTCTGTTGTCAACGAGGTTTGTGACAAAGTGGTAGGACTGTGGGGCAGCCATCTTCCAGATGGTGAGAGCCACTCTCTTGTCCACAGGGAGAGTGGCTCTCAGTCAGATGTCCATGCACTGCAGGACTGGGTTGAGCTCATAGACCAGCTCTAGAAAGGTCTGCTTGTTCATCCTGAAGTTCTGCAGCTTCTGTTCATTGTCCCAGGTGGTGAAGACTATCCACTCCAACTAGTGACTCCTGGTTTCTCATGCCCAGGACTGAAGGGGCATTGAGGGCAGCATGGTGAGCATGGCAGTGTGTAGGACTAGCATGTTGGTGGTGCTGCTGTCTGCCTCTGTGCTGTCTGGGTCAAGAAAGAGTGTGCTCCAGACAAGAAGAGCACTGTGCAGGGTAGCATGGGTTCTGGGCACCTCTCGGGCAAGCTGCGGGAGCTGGGTTCGATTAATGACCTCCTTGCTCTGCCTCTTGACATCCACAATGGACAGACGGCTGAGGTCATGTCCTGTTTTTATGGGATTGGCTGGGGGAGTAGTCCTTCTCAGGAGCCATGTTGCCACACTTCCTATGGTGCCCCTCTCCTACGCCAAACTAGCAAGTCCTGTGCATGGACATGCTCATTCAATTTAGGTTTGTGGTGGGGACATGCTAGTTCAAATCAACTTAGTTTGAATTAAACATTATTAGTTCAATTTAATTAATTCAAACTAAGTTAATTCAAACTAACATTCTTAAGTATAGACATAGCCTCCAAGTCTTGTCCATTTAGTATCCCATCTTCAGTCACTGGATATATTTGCTAATAGCAGTTGAGGGCTGGCCCTATGTCATTGTAAGCAACTTCAGCATAGAATTATAGAATCATAGGGTTGGAAGGGACCTCATGAGGTCATCTAGTCCAACCCCCTGCCGAAAAAAGCAGGACCACTCCCACTAAATTATCCCAGCCAGGATTTTGTCCAGCCGGGTCTTAAATATATCGAAAGACAGAGATTCTACCACCTCCCTAGGTAGCCCATTCCAATGCTTTACCACTCGCCTAGTAAGAAAGTTTTTCCTAATATCCAGTCTCGACCTCCCCAGCTGTAACATGAAACCACTGCTCCTTGTTCTGTCTTCTGTTACTACTCAGAACAGCTGAGCTTCATCCTCCTTGGAGCATTTCTTTAAATAGTTGAAGGTTGCTATCAAATCCCCTCTCAGTCTTCTGTTCTTCAGGCTAAATAAGACTGGTTCCTTCACTCTTTCATCATAGGTCTTGTGCTCCAGCCCCTTGATCATTTTTGTTGCCCTCCACTGGAATCTTTCTAATTTGTCCACGTCCTTTTTGTAGTGGGGAGCCCAAAACTGGACACAGTATTCCAGATGCAGCCTCACCAGTGCTGAAGAGAGGGGAATGATCACATCCCTCGATCTCCTGGCAACACTTCTTCTGATGCAGCTCTGTATGCCATTGGCCTTTTTGGCAGCAAGAGCACACTGCTGACTCATATCCAGCTTTCCATCAACCATGACCCCCAGGTCCTTTTCTACAGTGCTGCTGCTTAACTGATTGCTCCTCAGCCTGTAACAGTGTGTAGGGTTTTTCCGTCCTAAGTGCAGGACTTTGAACTTGTCTTTGTTGAACCTCATGAGATTTCTATTGGCCCACTGCTCCATTTTGTCAAGGTCTCCCTGAATCTTGTCCCTGCCCTCCAGCATGTCTACCGTTCCCCCATTCTTGGTGTCATCCACATACTTACTGAGTGTGCAAGCTATCCCATCATCCAGATCATTAATGAAAATGTTGAACAGAATTGGCCCCAGGACCAACCCCTGAGGTGCACCACATGTTACTGCTTGCCAACTAGACATGGAGCCATTGATTCTTACATGCTGAAGCTGTTGATCTAGCCAGTTCTCTATCCACCTTACAGTCCACACATTGAACCCATACTTCCTTAACTTGCTGACAAGAATGCTGAGGGAAACCGTATCAAAAGCCTTGCTAAAGTCGAGGTACATCACATCAATGGCTCTTCCCACATCCACAAATCCAGTCATCTCATCATAGAAGGAGATGAGGTTGGTCGTGCAGGATTTACCCTTGGTGAATCCATGCTGACTGTTCCTCATCACTGTATTTTCCTCCAAGTGTTTCAGGATGGATTCTTTGAGAACCTGCTCCATGATTTTTCCAGGGGTTGAGGTTAGGCTGACAGGTCTGTAATTCCCTGGATCCTCCTGTTTTACCTTCTTGAAGATAGGCATTATATTTGCTTTTTTTCCATTCCTCTGGCACCTCCCCTGTTTGTCATGTGTTTTCAAAGATAACGGACAGCGGTACTTCTATCTCATCAGCCAACTCCCTCAGCACCCTCTGATGCAGTTCATCCGGCCCTATGGACTTGTGCACATCCAGCTTCTTTAAGTAGTCCCTAAGCTGACCTTCCATCACAAAGGGCCTGTCTTCTTCTCTCCGATCTGCCATGTCCAGTGTGGTAGGCTGGGAGCTGGCCCTGCCTGTGAAAAATGAAGTAAAAAAAGCATTGAGAACTTCAGCTTTTTCCTCATCCTCCATCACAAGGATACCTGCCCCATTCAGCAAGGGACCTACACTATCCCTGATGTTATTAACATACTTGTAGAACCCCTTCCTGTTATCCTTCACATCCCTTGCTAGCCACAACTCCAATTGTCCTTTGGCCTTTCTGATTTTATCCCTGCAGTCCTGAGCAATATCTTTATATGCCTCCTTAGTCATCTGTCCAAGCTTCTACTTCCTGTAAGCTTCCTTTTTATGCTTTAGCTCAGTGCAGAGTTCTCTGTTAAGCCACACTGGGCGCTTTCCACATTTGCTGTTCTTTCTGCTTATCGGAATGGCATCTTCTTGTGCCCTTAGCAGGGTTTCTTTAAAATGCTGCCCGCTCTTTTGGATGCCTTTCCCCTTCAGATCAGCGTCCTAAGGGATCCTGCCCATCAGTTCCCCAAGGGAGCCAAAATCTGCTTTTCTGAAGTCCAGGGTCTATGTTTTGCTTCTTTCTTTTTTTCCATTAATCAGCATCTTGAACTCTATTATCTTATGGTCACTGCTGCCCAGGTAGCCATTCACTTCTATGTCCCCAATCAATTCTACTCTGTTTGTGAGCAGCAGGTCAAGAGATGCAAGGCCCCTAGTTGGTTCCTCCACCATTTGTACCAGGAAGTTGTCCTCAACACTCTCCAAAAACTTCCTGGATTGCCTGTGCACTGCTGTATTGGCCTCCCAGCAGATGTCAGGGTAACTGAAGTCCCCCTTGAGACCCAGGGCCTGTGATCTGGAAACTTCTGCCAGTTGTCCACAGAATGCCTCATCCACCTCGTCCTTCTGGTCTGGAGGTCTATAGCACACACCCACCACGACAACCCCCTTGTTGGCCTCTCCTCTAAACTTAACCCACAGACTTTCGTCTGGCTCATTTCCACTTCCATGATGGAGCTCTGAGCAGTCATAGAGCTCTTTTACATATAGTGCTACTCCTCCCCCTCTTCTTCCCTGCCTGTCCTTCCTGAACAATTTGTACCCATCCATGGCAGAGCTCCAGTCATGAAAGCTATCCCACCACGTCTCTGTTATTTCAATTATATCATAGTTCCTTGTCTGTGCCAGTACTACCAATGCTTCCTGCTTGTTTCCCAGGCTCCTCGCATTCGTGTACAGGCACCTAAGCTACCAGGCTGATTGCCCTACTTTCCTGTGCTGATTTTCAATTCTATTGTATCTACCTCCTTGTATTTTCCCCCGGTGTTGTCCTCCTGCACTTGCCTCAGGTATTAAAGCTTCATTAGAACAGCTAAGACAATTATTTGATCCCCCCTACTGTTCCACCTACCCTCTCTTTTATCCCTGGTGTTACAGTCCCAGCACCCTCCAAGTTTCATCCCTTCCCCCAAGTCTCCCACGTTGTCACTTACCTGTGGGCTTTGGTCTCCTTCCCCCTTCAAACCAAGTTTAAAGCCCTCCTCACTAGGTCAGCCAGTTGATGTCTGAATATGCTCTTCCCCTTCCTCGACAGATGGAGTCCATCTCTGCCTAGCAGTCCTTCTTCCTGGAAGAGCAGTCCATGGTCAAGTAAGCCAAAGCCTGCCTCACGACACCATCTTCACAGCCAGGCGCTCACTTCCAGAATGCTTCTGTCTCTACTCAGGCCCCTACCTTTGACCGGAAGGATCAAGGAGAACACCACTTGCGCTCCGAACTCCTTCACCCGTGCTCCCAGAGCCCTGTAGTTACCTTTGATCTGCTGAAGATCACCTCTCGCAGTATCATGCTACCCTCTTCATAAACTTATCAAGCTCACTCTTGAAACAAGTTAGATGTTTGGATCTCACTGCTCCCCTTGAAAAGATGTTCCAAAACATCACATTTGGATGTCTCAAAACTCTCATTTAATTTCACACCTAAATGTGTTGAAGGTCAGTTTATATCCATTTATATCTATGCCAGCACTGACTCTTAATTTAAATAATTTCTCTTTGGACTTGGTGCTCTTCCTTTCTTTGCATCTGTGTTTAAACAAATTAACTTCTAAAACTACCCAGAGATTGATGTCTTGCCATGAGCAGGGGGATTTGTAGAGTTGTCAGAAAGAAGTGAGAAGTGATTTGCCCTGGAGGCTTTGGAACATTTAATTGTTCTACAACTTGCAAGAGACTCATCCGATCAGACACTGCAAGGTAAATTCTAGTCCCAATGAAGCCTACTGCAAAACTCCCACTGACTTTATTAAAGACAGGATTTCTTTCTATGTCTCTCTGCTGCTGCTGACCTTTACTGTTACATGGAAAAGAAATCCAGGCACACACAGAACAGGCCTAGAGTCTGTGACAATTTATTTTAAGGACTTACATGGTATTGAGGGCCAAGGACCTAAACTCAGGCTTCTGCTACCACATTTGTAATTTAAATAAGTGGTGTTAGAGGCTAAACTTTCAACAGTTATTAGCACCCAGCAGCAAGGCCAGAACTAGACTTTTTGTCACCTGGGGCAAGCAGCCCCAAAGGCACTAACCCTCCCCACTGGGGGGGAGAGAGGGGGCACTGAGCTGAGAGCAGACAGGCAGGCTGACTCTCTGGTCTCATCTGAGCCTGCCAGTGCAGGCTGGAGAGCTGAAGACAGATCCTCTGGCCTGCTGGGGCGTGTTGCAGGCAGGGCAGAATTTTTCTATTTTTGGGACCCTGGAAGATGGCCCCTAAAAATTGCAGGGCACTCTACCTTACATTAACCCCTGAGTCTACAGTGCCCTGTTCAGCTCCGTCTAGCCAGGCAGATGCCTATGCTACCTGCTAGGCATGGTGCTGGGTGTTCCCTGCCAGGATTCTGCTGGGGGAGGGGAAAGTAAAGGGACTCTAACTGCAACAACTTATTTTAGTGATTTGCATGCCCTCTGGGCAGCTTACAGAATGCCAGGAGCTTTAAGAGATTTGAGAGTGGCTGGGAAGTGCAAATCACTAAGAAAAGTTATTGCAGTCAGAGTCCCTTTACTTTCCCCTCCCTCAGCTGAATGCTGGCAGGGGAGTATATAACTTGTCAGGCTAGCACAAGCTCCTATCTGGAGAGGAACAGAGAAAAGTACAATCCACTTCTTTGCTGCCAGGACAGAGGTTACCAGAGACCAAAACATGGAAAAGAGGACAGGGAAGTAAAAAAGGAGGACATTAGAGGACACATGGAGAAAATGTAGTATTAATGTAATATTTTTCTATTTTTAGGGGGCCCTGGAATGCCTCCCCCTAAAAATAGGGTGTTCCAGGGCACTTCAGCATACTTTAACCCCTGTAAGTAAAACGCCAGACAAAATCCTGTATTTTTAAAATGCCTGCCAGATTGAGGATGTTAAGCTAAAAAGGAGGACATGTTCTTGTTTTGCCTGACATCTGGTAACCCTAGCCAGTACTGCTCTGTGTGAGCATGGCTCTGGTGCCCTGTAAAATAGTTTGCCTAGGGCTTTGCCCCTCTTGCCCCACTGTAGTTACGGCCTTGCCCAGCAGCTCCCTTTGTTCTGATCCTACTGGTGGGTCCTGGTTGTGTTTGAAAGTCTGGCTTTACAAGAAGAGGGTCCAGTTCTGTTCTTGTTAAAGTCAGTGGGAACTGATCATGTAAACTCAGGCTCAAAGCCCTTCCTGACAGCCAGAAGCATAATTGAGGCTTCGATGTTGCTAGAAGAACCAACCTAATGGTGTTAAAACTATTAACTGACTGTTAGATTCAAAGCATTCTGTGAAATGTGTCATAATTTAATCAAAGACTCTTGATGTGAATTGTCTGCAAGCTTGGAACATAATGCAAACATCCCCTACCTATCACTGAATAAATGATTCAACTAATAACACTTGGCCAACTCTTATTGGTAACTTACAGTAATTGATGGAAGGCTGTGGCAAGAGACATGACATTAAACTTTTCCTCAAATGAACCTGTACATTTCAGAATACCCCAGCTTGAATTAATAGACTGTCCTCTACCACATTCTTTCTTCTTTCCCAAGATGAAGGTAAATAACCCTTTGTGGGAGCCAATGCTATGAAAATTGGCAAGCAAAGTCCAGTAGGCTTTTCCCTAGGTTTTGCAATGGAACATCAAAGGAAATTCATGTTTCCTGTGTTCTTTTCTTTCATAATTATTGTCA
Source organism: Podocnemis expansa (assembly GCA_007922195.1). Classification (NCBI taxonomy): domain Eukaryota; kingdom Metazoa; phylum Chordata; order Testudines; family Podocnemididae; genus Podocnemis; species Podocnemis expansa. The sequence goes on from ML681966.1 coordinate 92,856,355, forward strand.
CAGTTCAGGGCAACTCCAAACCCCCACCATGGTCCACCAAGGACTGCTACTTTAGGCTCCAGGTTCCTCAGCCATCAGCCTCCTATTTGGAGACATCCATTACTCTCCCTTGTGAAATGCATTTCTCCAGGCTGCACAGTTCCCTGATTACACTATGATATCCCCACTGCCCAGTGTCTCCTCTCTGCTTTCTCTCTAGCACCAATTAATAGTGTAACTACCACTGCTGTAAGTCACCACTCACCCAGTGGGAGATTATGGGGCCTCAAGCCCCTGGGACTCCCCCATTAGTGCCCCCAACACACACACACACACACACACACACACACACACACACACAGCCCGGGCCTGTTCCCTCTCCAGCCTAGGGCCTGGCTACCCACCACAGGTCTCAGGCAGGTTGGTGCTGGGGTGGGAGTCTGGGGCAGAGGATGGTCTCTGCACCTACCCCAGTCCCAGTCTAGCTGCTTGGCCTCTGGGCATGACAGAGACGACTGGCACATGGTGCAGTTCCCAGTGTGGCTCAAAGTGCATGACGGAGGCTGTACTGCACACAGGCCAACCCCACCCCCAGAGGCAAGTGACCAGTTGCACCAGCCTGCCCAGCCCTACCCCCAGAGGTGGACCAACTGACCCAGGGGCAGTAAAAACAAAAGCAAAACAAAAAAAAACAAGAAACAAAAACAACACAAACAAAACAAAACAAAAAGTAAAAACTGAGCTATAGCTTTTTGAGACATGGCTTAATGAAACCCTGTGGATGATTTAATAAGGCTTGGTCCTGCTCTGAGTGGGGATTTGGACTAGATGAACTCCTGAGGTCTCTTCCAATCCTAATATTTCCATTATTCTAAATATTATAGGCACAGAACCCACCATGACTGACTTTCTAACACAATTAGCCCTAAACACTACAGGGATCTCCAAAAATAACAGTGAACATTGCTTCTTGGCAACTTTTTTTAAAACCTTGAATTATGTCAGCAAATTGTGAATATTGACTATGAAATAAAGAAACCTCTATTGGATCTATTGTACAAAAGGCGTAGGCTGGCTTGAAATCATTGAAGTTTGGTACAGCCAAGTTAGTTCAAAGAGCACCAGTAAAACTTGCTACACATACAAAATTCATCCATGAATTTATATAGTTCAAAAACAAACTCAGCTCAGCCATAATCTGCACCTAGCTAGAGCTCTGTGGGAATAGGTAATTGAATTTTGATATATAGGAAATTGGTTTCATTCTAATTCCAACAACAACCCAAAGGGTTTGAAATTATCTATGAAAGGGACTGGATCAAGAGCTCCAGGATAGGCGGTTTAGTGAGCTGGGATCCAGGAACACCAGAGTCTGGGAAATGCAGTTCACAGAGCAGGGGCGTTGTTGGCGCCGGGCTTGTGGGGCTCCTGCCCTGAGTCCCAGCACCTGAGCCCCGAGTCTGCTGGTGGGCCAGCCACGGTGGCAGCTGCAGCAGTGGCATGTGAGCCCCTAATGTCAGAGCACTGAGCCTTAGATCTTTTTCTGGGCTAGTGGTGCTCCTGTCCCAGAGCATCCACATAAGAGGCTGAGGAGGCTGGGAGCCAAGACAAGCAAACTGGCAGTAAATGAGGCAAACTTCTGTTGGAAATCTGCATGGACCCTGTTGCAGCTTTGTTGAAATTAATGTCTCTGAAACACATTTTCATATCAGTTGATGGTCATTCTCCTATGGCAAAACTTTCCACTGGAGAATTTGACCATGTCTGCTCCCTGACTCACCCTGTGCAGCAAAAGCCCTCTTACATTCATTCACTCTACATCATACTTTCCCAAGGGGTTCTAAAAATGACTTCCACCCCTCCCCACCCAACAGACAAGACCTCAGTCCCCATCACTGTTGACCAGCAGTTCTGCATCATCTCTGTCTAGCGTCACTTTCAGGGTCCTTTGAAGCCTGAATGGATCAACCTCACAACGTCTCTCTCCATCACCTGTACTAGGCAACACAGATGCCAAGCACTGCTGGGTGAGTGAGACACTACAGGAGCTCAGTTATCACTTTATTCTCATAGCTTGATGACACCATGGCATCCTGACTAGAGGTCCCCACTGGAAACCAAGTGGGGAGCTCACACCTATCCCTAACAGCTGGGAAACAGCCACATCCACAATGTTTCCAAGTGTTGATAAGTCTTGTGACACTGGCAAACCAGGTGCCAGCTCCTTCCAAGGCCCCATGCCTCACTTGAACATTAACAAATCCACAGATGGATCTGGTCTGGCCCATGTGCATGTTAGCATTGCTAAAATGGGACCTGGAATTACAAAATGTGCTTAGTGGCACTGTTCCATCTAAGCTGTGGTGTGCACACACACAGGTCATGAAATGTGCACACACAACAAAATAAAATGCACACAAAAAAATTCAATAGGGCTAATATTGGTGCTTACAAAGAAATGTTCTTGTGCACACAAAGAAAGTGTGTGCGCACACAGTCTACAAGTAATTAGAGGGAACATTGCTTAGTGGTTAGACTTTTATTCAGTATTTGTGGATTACCACATGCATCAATCTCATTCATGGTATCTGCATCATCTGTGACAAGGTAATAGGTCCATGTTTGTATTGTGAGCCTCTATAACTGTAAATCATTGGGCAGGAGAGAAGCATCAAGTAGTGTAAAAGACCAATCTCTAAAAAAATAGGTGTTACTGCCTGCCCTACAGAAGGCTCATTAAAACCAGATAAAACTATTGTGGAACAATAGAGGGCAAAAAACTTTATTGACTGCTCTCCCCTTGTTAATGAAGAGGAGATTTATAGGCAAATTCCTCCCATCAGCTGAACTGGGGAAAGAGAATAAAAAGACCCGATAGGCAGAGATTGTATCTCTATATTACTTGGACTTTTGAGGGGAAGGATTTCTGGACTTAAGTAAGGGATCCCTAGTGGTTTTCTTGGTTAGCCATACGGGATGTTTGGGCTATGTCTACACTTACAGTGCTAATTCAAATTGACTGAATTTGAACTAGTCAATTCAAACTAATTAGTCTGAATTCAGTCAATTCGAATTGACATGGCCACACTAGAAACTCCAATTAGAACTCCCATGTCCATGGACTGGACTTGCTAATTCAAATTGGAGAAGGGGCACCATGGGAGGTGTGGCAACGTGGCCCCAAAAAGGGCCCTGCCAACACCCAATCCCCTGTTGGGCTCCAGCATTCTGAGCCTGGCATAGGGAAAAGCATCCCCTGCCCAGCTCTAGCCTTGATGTGGCTAGAGCTGGGCACGGGATGCTTTTCACCATGCTAGGCTCAGAAGGCTAGAGCCTGGCAGGGGAAGTTTTCCCTTGGCAAGGTGGGGGGAGAAGGGATTCCCCCTGCCTGGCTCCATCAGGGCTTCCCCCACATGGAGAAGGGACCCCCGCATGGGGCTGAAGCCTGGCTTGCCAGTGTGGGGAAGGAATCCCTGCACCAGGCTGGAGCTGTACTCCCCTGGCTGGGGACAGGGACCCCTTTGCTCAGCTCCAGCCCCATTGGCCACGCGCCAGGGACGGAAGCCCTGTGCATGGCTGGGGTCCCACTGTCCATATGCAGGATTCTCAATTATTAATTGTCATCAATTCAAATTCAAGTCTAAGTGTAGACATATTCTTAGACCTTGCTTATTATAGAAGCTTCTATTACTGTTTGAAATTTAAGATTGTAACCCGTTTCTGCGGGGGCTTACCAGTTTTATCTTTGTATATAACTTTATTTCCATTTCCCAGTTAATAAGTCTGTAGAAGTCTATTAGAGGATTGGCTACATGTATAGTCTTTGGTGTGAAATCTAGGGCGCAGTTGACCTGGGAAGTGAGGGGTCCTTTGGGACTAGGAGTAACCAGCAAATTGCTGTGATCTATGGGGAATCATATCCATCACAAAGGTAAGCTCATCAGAATGGTGAGATGGATTGGAATACCCAAAGGGACTGTCTGTGAATCCAGGTTTAGGCTTGTATAGTGCTTGAGGAGTGTACACTGGATAATTGGTTTGAAAAATCTAAATATAGAGCTCACAGCCAGTTTGGGGTGTGTGCCCTTCTTCTTAGTAGTCTGTTCTCAAGTTAGTACCCATATTCTTGAGCAACTGCAGGACAGCTTGATGAGCCCTTCTGGAGGAAACATGGTCTTCCTGAAGCTCCTCAAGGAATCAGTGCTGAGCCTCAGGCCTGTAGAGCAGTAAAGTATAAAGTATGGGGGGAATTACCAGTTGGGAGAGAGCTTCTTCCATACCATTCATTCCCAGTATATGGATGTGACAGAGATAAGGAGGTCATGACTACAATGCTTCTGACTATGACAATTCAGTTCACATACTTCAGAGCATGCTAAAAGCTGCTCTCAGCCATAGCAGGGCTGCCTAGTACTGTATTGTTTTAGGATCCTCCTGCTGTCAGCTAAAAATCTAGGCAGGATAATTCTGCTATGCATTAGTCAGTTTATTTGCAAAACTCATCTTTTGTCAGCACAGCCTCATTTGTGCACATATTGAATTTTGCACCATATTAACAAAATTGCACACTCTTCCTTACATGGATATTTTCCATGTGGGAACAACATAACAAGCCTAGTGATATAGTTCTGCTGGCACAGCACCATGATAAATGCATATGTATCTATGCTGGTATAACAAGTGCTACAGCTACAATCCCACAATTCAATATTCCCTTTAGCACTGGCCAGTCTAGTAAAACTTTGACCTATGCTTTCCTCCTGGTCGCACTGACCAGAAGTGTGCTTTCTAGTTAAAGTGACTAATGTGATGTTCAGTTCCCAGAGAGGGTTAATTCATCATTAAATTACCAGAGAGTGTAACTTTCACAATGTATTTTTGCTTTTCTTTCACTTATAAGTGTGGGATTTAATTCTCTACTATGCTAAGGAAATTTCACCTGAATACTTTTCCTGCATCCTAAACAAGGACACCCTGTTTTTCTGGAAGGTAACTTAAACATGTTTCAGAGTTATAGGCTGATTTGTGACACTTATTTGTCTTAAATTGGCAGTCACCTACCGGTAAGGTGAAAGAAGTTTACTTCTATAATAGATGCATCTCTTTTGTTAGGTACTTTCTCTTCTTCTAAACAAGAAATTGCTTGGCAATATTTCTCAGGGGAAAAAGAAAACATCTTTCTTTCATGAAGTCAAAGGAACAAAAAGAAAAACAGTTTATCACAGATTTTTAGTACCTTGAAACTGTAAGTCCAAAATTTATTACAAGTGTAAACCATGGTATAAAAACAATTTAAAATAATAATTGTTCCATATTCCTTTAGGAAAATTATCAGAGATCTTTAACCCAAAAGATTATTATTCTGTATATGCTAAACCAGCACCTAACACATTCACATTCCAGTCAAAAATTAATTAGGAATCACACGGTTTGTATGATGTTATGCTCCAACAGCATTCTAGGGTACTTCTGTGGTGAAAATGGTAGGAGGAACGATTATGCCAGAGGGGCTGATTTTGGCATTATGTCCATTTCTTTCAGAATAATCATCAATTTCCTGAAATCTGCAAAACAAATAAGGAGGCTTGTGGCAATTTTAAATACTAACAAATTAATTTATCATATAAACTTGGGGGGGGAGGCAGAACCCCACTGCCTCAGATGCATAAAATGGAAACTGCAGTATGGTGTGTGTGTGTGTGTGTGTGTGTGTGTAAATATATGCAGAGAAGGGTGAATCAGAAGGTCATTTCCTGAAATCTGGTTACAGCCAATCAGGAAATGGCAAACATTTTTAGTGAATTAGTTTTAAGTTCTTCTTGTAAAAATCAAATCAAATCAAATCATAGGGCTGGAAGGGACCTCGTGAGATCATCAAGTCCAACCCCCTGGGAATTGAACCCAGGACCTTCTGCATGTTAAGCAGAGGTGCTAGCCACTACACTATTTAAAAAAAAAAAAAAGAAAAAGGCTTTGGGATATATTTTAGACTCAAAACAAGCTATCTAATATTTTTGAAATTTGTGATTTTGAATGAAATTTTCATCCTAATGTTGATGAAAAAAATTCTTGAAATGTCCCACAAAGACAGTCACAAAATGCTTTAATACTTTTTGACTAGCAATAGATCATGTCACAGAATTTCTGAGTTCAAAATTTTGAGAGAAGCTTTGATCAGAATAAAACAATATTGTAAAATACTATACAAAAATTATGCCCCATTTTTTACAATCTTTATTCCCAAACATTACCATGACTTCAGATCAGTTTGAGACACGTGTCTAAAACATTTTGTGTCTGGTTAGAATTAGGGTAGCAAAATTTTTGGGTTTCCCATTCTCTGCTTAAGTTCAGTGCAATATCCTCACAAGAGGTTTTTTTTGTTTTTTTTGTTTTTGTATTCCACTGGCCTATACAACATATGAAATGCTGCTCCCTTGCCTGGAACCTCCTCTTCCTGTTAGACATTGTTTTTCTAGAAACGAGAAATTGAACTAAGGCTTTTTCAAGCTAAGCTTGTCAAGGTAGCCAGACATAGGATACTGACAATGCTCCTTGGTTTCTTCTCACGATACTTTGAAAGAAGGCTGTGAGTGCCGTTCATCAGTTCCCCTTCAAGTTGCCTGAATGCCCAGGGTTTAAACTGGAGACTGTGGCTCCCCTCATGGAGGTAAATGATCTAGTCATGGCCTTCCCTAGGAACTTCAGTCTAGCCATGACCCTAGGGAGTTGATTACATTAGAGCTAGAGTGAAGGCCGGTAGCTGTAGAAGACACGTCTGGAGAAGGCCCCACTGGGCTGTTGGCTCAGATCATTCCTGAGGCATGAGGGGTGGAATGGAAGAGGGTACTGAAAGAGAGGGAGAATTTAGTTCCTTTTTCCCTTCAGTCTTCAGTCATGTTATCAGACTACTACCATGGTCCAGAAATAGCAGATTTTACCTGAAAGATGCTACCAGGTCCTATGACATTGAACTGGCATCTGCCAGGGACAGGGCATGTGGATGAAGGAAGGGAAGAGTAATCTCCTGATAGGGAAGGGGAGGGAGGGGAGAGTGAGCTCTTCTCACAGGCAAGTCATAGAACATGTCCCCCAAAAGGGGTCACAGTTAAATTTCTTCACATTCCCCTGAGCCTACCCAAGAGGAGGAATCTTATAACATGATGAGAAAATTGCTGATAGCACTAACTCACAGCAGAAGGAGAGTCTTGTGGAGCCATGTAGGCTATCTCCATTTCTGTGTCAGAGCCATGCAAGCAGCAACTATGTACAAACATGGCTGTGCTAAGTTCCATCCTCACCTCTGTCCATGTTACCTCACTGATTCAAGCTGGGTATAGCTGATAGCAGGACTCAGCCTTGCTGCTGCTTGTGAAGTTTTTGAATGGTTTCCTGACTAATGGGGCCAGAGGATGTTTCTTCTTGATCCCTGTGCTATAAACTACTGCCCTGATTAGCTATTGGATGACTACATCAACCACAGTTCTAGCATATTCTTTTCAGATAAGACCATCCTTATATACATTCATCAGGATAACCAAGGAAGTACTTATTAGGAACAACAGTGTTTACATGTAGGAGCAGAGCTCAGTTCTGATCCAAGTGTGGATAAGGTCATAAACATCTGGCTTAGAAGAAATGCTCTCAGCCAATAAAGAACTACTTGGTTTCCTCTGTGGTGACATCATGCTGCAAAAACTCTGCTGAGTAAACTGTGGCTCTGCTTTTAGACACCATTGATCAATAAGGAACCTGGGTCATGAAGGTGAAGTATTCAGTTCAACTATAATCTCTAGTATATACCGCAGACCAAAATATAAATAGGAAAGAAGGAAATAGTACAGCATCGCTGAGGTATGATAAGTGCAGTGCCTGTTTCAGTGGTTTTGAGTACAGAGGGGAAGGTAGAGCAGAGATGTGTACATAGGAACATAAGAGTAGCTATACTGGGTCAGACCAATAGTTCATCTAGCCCAATATCCTCTTGTCCAACAATCACCAAGGTCCAGTGCTTCATAGGAAATTAAAAGAACAGGTAATCATCAAATGATCCATACCATCAGCTATTCCCAATGTCTGGGAAACAGTGATGCCTGACCTATCCTGAATGAACTTATCTAAGGTTTTTTGTTTGTTCATTTTGGTTTTTTAATCCTCTTATAATCTTTGCCTTCACAACATCCACTGGTAAAGAGTTCCACAGGCTGCATTCTGCAACGAAATGCTTCCTTTTGTTCATTTTAAACCTTCTGCCTAATAATTTCATTTGGTGACTCCTAGGTTTTGTTGTTGCTGTTGTTGTTGTTTTGTTTGGTTGGTTGGTTAGTTGGTTGGTTGTGTTTTTTGTTTGTTTTTATTATGACAAGGAGTAAATAACATTTCCTTATTTCCTTCTCCACATCAATCATGATTTTATACACCTCTATCATAACCCCCTTAGGGTGTGTTCATACAGCAGTCTTATTTCAAAACAACAGAGGTTGTTTTGAAATAAGAAACACCATGTTCACACGACGTACCGTTGTTTCAAAACAACGCGTTCTGTTGTTTCAAAACAACGGCGTTGTTTCAAAACAACGGCATTGTTTCAAAACAACTTAAACCCCATTTGGTGATGAAACAACATTGTTTCGAAATGATTGTTTCGAAACAATCCCGTCAGAACATATTGTTTTGAAACAAGGGTGACTTGTTTTGAAATAACTGTTGTCCGAACATGCTATTTTGCTTTGAGCTTTTTTCCTTAATTTGAATTAACATTTTCTTAATTTGAATTAACTTATTTTGAAATAAGTTTAAAAACAACTTGTATCGAAATAATCCCTTGTGTATGAACGTAGCCTTAGTCATCTATTTTCCAAGCTGAATATTCCAAGTCATTAATCTTTCATCATACAGAAGCTTTTCCATACTCTTAATTATTTTAGTTGCCCTTCTCTGTGCCTTTTCGAGTTACAGCATATATATATATTTTTTAAGATGGGGCAACCAGATTTATACTCAGTGTTTGAGATGTAAGCATATCATGGATTTAAAAATAAATAAATAAATAAAAAATCTTGTTATCTATCTGCCTTGTTATCTATCCCTTTCCTAATGATTAATGACATTCTGTTATCTTTTTGACTGCTGCTACACACTGAGTGGATATTTTAAAAGAGCATTCCACAATGAATCCAAAATCTCTCTCTTGAGTGCAACAGCTAATTTAGGGTATGTCTACAGTGGAAGTTCAGTTAAGTCAACCCAACAAGGTCTGTTAAAATCAACCTTGTTAAGTTGACTTAGAGAATCCACATTAAAAACTCCTGTCGACTGTCTGTGTCCACACTGGGAGGTTGGGAGGTGCTAGGTTGGCAGAGGAGTGATTCATTGTGTGTAGCTGCAGGCCCATTAGGTCAAATTAGTGGGTTTCCCCATCTACATTGGCATAAAGTTGCTTAATATAGTCAATTTTAGTGTTAAGTCAACCTTAAAGAGGGTGTTATTAAGTCAATTTAAGGAAGCACTTAAGTCAACTTAATAAAAACCCAATGTGGCCACGGGGTCTCTAGCTTGACTTAAATCTTCCTTAAGCTCCAGTGTAGATGTACGCCTAGGGTATGTCCACATGAGGCTTTTATTTCTAAACAAAACTGATTGTTTCAAAATAAAAACCTGAATGTCCACATGACGTTTTCCTGTTTTGAAATGACGGGCTCCGTCATTTCAAAACAAGAGCCGTCATTTCGAAACAGCTTAAACCCCTACCATTTCAAAACAATGGTTATTTCAAAATGACTCGTTTCGAAATAACACCATTGGGATATGCTGTTTTGAAACTACGGTTATTTCAAAACAAGTTGTTTTGAAATAAACGTTGTTTGGACATGTTATTTTGAAACAAGCATTGTTTCAAAATAAATGTCCTGACCATTTCCCATGGTGCACAGCACCCAAGGGAAGCAGGAAGTCCCTTCCCACGCATGCCTGCCAGCATGGCCAGAGCCCGGTCCAGGCATGGCAGCACTTGCCACCAATGCCCCAGGGGGGCCACGCCATGCCCCCAACTGGACAACCACGGAGGTCCACTGCCTCCTCAGCATTTGGAGGAGGGAGGTCATATAAGCAGACATTGCCGCGGTGCTGTCCGCTGAGAGCCACGAGCGCACCACTGAGCAGGTGTGCTCGAAAATAAAGGCCCTCAGGCAGGCCCACACACGGACCAGGGAGGCACAGGAGCTCCAGGATGCAGGTGGCACTGCTACCTGCCCCTTCTACAATGAGCTCCATGCCTTCCTGGGGCCAAAGCCCAGTGGCCTGCCAGTTGAGGCTGTGGACACCGGGGTGCACCACAGGTCATCCTCTGGCCTGGAGGATGCAGACACAGGGTCCGAAGTCTCCATTGGGCAGCCTCCTGCCGCACCTCCACCAACAGCAGAGGCCACACCCAGGACCCTGGAGCTATTCCCTGGCCCCGATGGAGAGAGCAGCATGGAGGAGGAGGGGCCTGACACCAGCCTGGCCCCTGTGGAGTCTGACACGGACACAGGGACATTGCGCCGAACCTCTGGCACCCCTGTGGGTGAGTATTCCCCTCCCGCAGAGGCACGCAGGGCCAGACCTGTCCAGGTCAAGGGCAGCGAGCGGGTACAGGGCCAGGCACTGAGGCAGGTAGGGCATAGGGTCAGCGGGTTCAGAGGCCCTCCCATCACCACGGGTAGCTGAGAGACAAGTGGCACCAGGGTCACAGGCCCCTGTTTGCCTGGGATGGTTCACAGGGGCTGGGTGTCAAAGATGCAGCCACATCTTGGGCGGGGTGGAAAGCGTGCAGGCCTTGCCACTAGCAGGTAGCTTTGGGAGACCCCCTAGAGCAAGGTGTGGGTGAGTCAAGCTCACCATTGTGGGCACCACTAGCATGTGTGCCTCCAGGGTACGGTTACCAGATGTCAGGCAAAAAGAGAATGCGGTCCCCTTTTTACCGTCCTGTTCTTTTTATCCTCACATTGTCCATCTGGCAGACAGTTTAAAATACACGATTTTTTTAGGCTTTTTACTATAGGGGTTGAAGTATCCTGGAATGCCACAGAATACTTATTTGTACAGGAAAGTGTTCCAGGGCCCCCCTAAACACCGAAGAATATCACATCCATACTACATTTTCTCCTATGTGTCCTCCAGTGTCCTCCTTTTCATACTTCCCTGGCCTGCTTTCGAGGCTTTAGGATCTGGTAGCCCTACTGCTGGGCAATGTCCCACAGGATCCTGAGTCCGGCTGACAGTCAGGGCAGAGGTGTGTGCTGCAGACAAGCTGCACACAGACAAGGCCAGCAGGCAGGAGGGGCCAACTGTGTTTTCTGCTGTCCTCCAGCAGGTCGCCCAGCTGCCCGCTGTGCACCACCACGTGCCCGACGCCTCAGCCCACGACCACCACGGCGGAGGAGGAGGGCCCCCCCCAACGTGAAGCGAGATCCTCGAGAGCCTGGAGGAGCTGGGGCAGCGGACTGAGGCGTCCACCCAAGCCTGGCGCCAGGTCCAAGCCAAGCAGTAGGACTCTGCCCTTCACCTGCTGCAGCAGGCAGCAACTGCAGATGACCGGCTGGTTGCAGCCCTGGAGTGCCAAATGCAGGCCAGCAAGCAGCAGGCACAGGCCTTTGAGTGCCTCTGCGACCACCTGCCCACCACGGCCGAGGCGATTGCCACCAGAATCCGCCAGCTGGTGGAACAGACTGCCCCTCAAGCTGCTGCAGGGGGTCCACCTCCTGGCCTTCCCTGGAGGTGACCCCAGACACAGGGTGGTCGTGGGCAGGGGTGGGGAACACCATTACCCCCGGACTCCCCCACAGGCCCTGCCTAAGTTCTCACCTGCCACCCAGACTCCCCCACCCTGTCGCCCCAATTGCCGCCTTCCAATTTGCTGCACCCCCAGACCCCCCTCCCCCCAATTTCCCCCTACCAAGTTGCTGTCCCCCCAGACTCCCCCTCCCCCCAATCTCCCCCTTCAAAGTTGCTGCCCCCCGATTCCCTCTCCCCCCCAATCTCCCCCTTCCAAGTTGTTGGGCCCCCCCAAGACTGCCCCCACATTGCCCCATCCCATAACCCTCCCCAGCCCTTCCCTGCCCCAACCCCTGTTGGTTAATAAATGTTTGAAACGTATTCTTAGTTGTGCATGGTTTTATTGGGGGTAGTTCACAGTGCAGGTGGATGAGTGGGGGGTGGCCGTAGGCGAGCGGGGGAGAGGGTGGTTTGGGGCAGGGCAGCCCTGGCCCTCAGAGTTCCTCCAGGGCAAAGGTGTTCATCAGTGCATCCTGCACTGTCACAGCTCTCTGGGATGGCTGCTTCTGTGTGGGCACAGGTCTGGGTTCCTTGTAGTCCCTGGCTAGCAGTTGTGCCTCAGCTTCCCAGGCAGCTGCAATGGGCTCACCCTGCTGCTCACAGAAGTTGTGCAGGGCCATGCACACACTAATGACCTGCAGCATTGTCCTCTCTGCAAGGTGGAGGTGTGTAAGGAGGCACCTCCAGCATGCCTTGAGGCAGCCAAATACCCTCTTGACCACCTGGCGGCAGCGGCTCAGGCGGCGATTGAAAATCTGCCATCCGGGGATCGAGGGGCCCTGCGTACAGACGCATGAGCCATGGGCACAGGGGATAGGCTGCATCTGCCACAATGAGAACGGGAACCTCTACTGCCCCCAACATTGATGTTATGAGCAGGGAAGAATGTGCCCCCCCTCCATGTCCTGGTACAGGGCAGAGTTACGGAGGACCCTGGCATCATGGGCCCTCCCTGGCCATCCTACGTAACAGTTTTGGAAAAGGCCCTGGTGGTCCACAAGGGCCTGCAAGATGATAGAATGATACCCCTTGCGGTTTCTGTACTACACGGCTCTGTCCTCTGGGGTTTGCATGGGGATGATCCCCGCACAACTGAGAAAGCCCAGTGTGGCCATGCTGGGAATGGTGTCCTGCAGCTCCCCTTGTGTGACTAGGCATCACAGCAGGATCCGGTTGATGGCCCTGGTGACCTCCAAGAGAATGTTGTCAGCGGTGGACCTCCTGATGCCGAACAGGTGTGCCACAGACCTGTGTGACTACCAAGTGGTCGTCTTCCACAGGGTGATGGCCACTCTTTTGTCAACAGGGATGGCAGGCCTCATGGTGGTGTTCCTTCGGCGCAACAGCGGGGCAAGTACTACAACCAGGAGGTGAAGCTGGCCCTGCTCATGTGGAAGTTCCTCCTCCACTAGTCGTCCCCCCAGGTTCGCAGCACTACCTGCTCCCAGCAGTCTGGGCTGGTCTCCCGGGCGCAGAAAGGCACAGAAGGGGGTAGGGGAAGTAGCTCTGATCTGCAGCCCAGCTGGCTGACAGCCTTGGGCAGAGGCTGGGCACCATCAGTGTCTGCAAGCAGAGTGTCCCACATCAGCAGGACACTCTGCAGGCGGGCAGAGGGTCTGTTCGTTGCACGGCGCTGGCTGGGTAGCCGGGTAGTGTCCATGTCTGTCACTTGCAGAGTCCTGCTAGCCAGAATGGACAGGGGAGTGAGGTCGGGGCCAGCTTTTATAGGATTGGCTACCAACATGGCCGGCAACGTGGCCCAGGGAGGCAGCCATTTTGCCACACCTCCCATGGTGGCGTTCCCCTAAAGCAAAATAGCAAGTCCACTGTCTGGACATGCTATTTTGATTCCCACTTTTCCCTTATTTCGATTTGGTTTTTGGTTATTTTGAATTAAGTAGTTTCTAAATAAGGGCTTTATTTCTAAATGACTTGTTTCAAAATAACTTATTTCAAAATGATGCCCTACATGTGGACATAGCCTTAGACACCATCATTTTCCATATATAGTTGGGCTTATTTTTCCAATGTGCATCACTTTGCATTTATCAAAACTCTACTTCATCTGTTATTTTGTTGCTCAGTCACCCAGTTCTGTGAGATCCCTTGTAACTCTTTGTAGTCTCTTTTGGTTCTAACTATCTTGAGTAGTTTTGTGTCATCTGCAAATTTTGTCACATCTCTCTTTACCCCTTCTTTCAGATTATTTATGAATATGTTGAACAGTACTAATCCCAATACAACCTTTGGAGGACACAACTCCATTCTGAAAACTGATCATTTACTCCTAACCTTTATTTTCTGACTTTTAACTAGTTACTGGTCCTGGAGAGGACCTTTACTCTTAGCCATGGTGGCTCACATTGCTTAAGAGCCTTTGGAGATGGACCTCGTCAAAATTTTCTGAAAATCTGAGTACACTATATCCACTGGATCACTCTAGTCCACATGCTTAATGACCCCTCAGAGAATTCCTGTAGGTTACTGAGATATGATTTCCTTTTACAAAAACTATCTTGACTCTTTCCCTATAAATCACATTCATCTAGGTAATCTGATAATTCTATTCTTTACTATAGTCCTGGTATAATTTGCCTGGTATTGAAGTTAGTTTTACCAGCCCATCAGTGTCAGCATTGTTTCTCGAGCCTTTTTTTAAAAAATTGGCATCACATTAACTATCCTCCAGTCACTGGGTACAGAAGCTGATTTAAATGATATGTTACACACCATAGCTAGTACTTCTGCAATTTCATGTTTAAGTTCCTTCAGAACATTTGGGTGGATACCGTCTAGTTATGACGACTTAATACTGTTTAATTTACCAATTTGTTCCAAAACCTCCTCAAATGACAACTCTGTAACAATTCTTCAAATTTGTCACCTAAAAAGAATCATTCAGATTGGGAATCTCCCTCATATCCTCAACTGGGAAGACCATTCTTTGTTTCTACAATGCCTCATCTAATCCTTGTTTGCACAGTATCTAATGCAATAGGATCCTTGTCCATGTGTAGGGCTGATAGTTAATCCCACATTGCAAATCATCAAGTATTATCAATCGAGTGCCATGAATGCAACGTTAAATTGCTCTGAGACAAATGGAACCATTTACAGTATTTCCAGGAAGTTAATGAAATCACATGATCAGGGGAATTGCTTTCAGATCAAGAAAGAAGCTTTCTTTACTCTAACCCCCAATTCCCAAGAGCAGAAATATATCAGACCACTTGAAAGCAGACTGCTATTGCTGTGCACTCCAGCTGTCCTGGCATCAAAACTTCAGTAGTCCATTTCAGATCTTCTGGACCCATTCATTATGCAAAACACTGAGAGAGACTTCTGAAAATAAAGCTCTACTTAGTTTCAAAAGGCCGGCTGCCAAATAAGAATAATTGCTTTGTTAACTACAGGTAATGTGAGATAACTGAGCTCTGTTGAAACCCCAGAGAAGTAATGATACAAAAATCCATTAAGTGTGTACGTGCAAAGAGAACAGATTCCAAATCTTGCCAATATAGCTTAGAGGGAAAGTTTATCAAGACATTGAGGCTATGTCCACACACAAGGGGTTGTTTCGAAATAGGTCATTTCAAAACAATTTGTTTCGAAATAACGGCCTTATTTCAAAATGACTTATTTCAAAATAACAAAAAAAAAATCGAAATAAGGAAAAAAGCGGGAATCGAAATAGCATGTCCACACTGTGGACTTGCTATTTTGCTTAAGGGGCAGGGCACCATGGGCAGTGCTGCAACATGGCCGCCTCCCTGGGCCATGTTGGTAGCCAATCCTATAAAAGCTGTCCCCGACCTCACTTCCCTGTCCACACTGGCTAGCAAGACTCTGCAAGCGATGGACATTGTCCGGCTGCCCAGACAGTGCCGTGCGACACTGAGACCCTCTGCCCGCCTGCGGAGTGTCCTGCAGATGTGGGACACTCTGCTCGCACACCCAGAGGGTGCTCAGCCTCTGCCCGAGTCTCTCATCCACCTGGTCCGCAGAGCAGAGCAACTGCCCCTGTCCCCCTCTGTGCCTCACCAGGTCTGGGCCCAGGAGACCATCCCAGACTGGTGGGAGTGGGTAGTGTTGCAGACCTGAAGGGACGACCAGCATAGATGGAACTTCCGCATGACCATGGCCAGCTTCAACCTCCTGGTCACAGAACTTGCCCCGCTGCTGTGCCGAAGGGACACCCCCATGAGACCTGCCATCCCTGTGGACAAAAGAGTGTCCATTGCCCTCTGGAAGATGGCCACTCCAGAGTCATACAGGTCTGTGGTGCACCTCTTCGGCGTTGGAAGGTCCACCACCAGCAACATCCTCGTGGAGGTCACCAGGGCCATCAACCGGGTCCTGCTGCGATGCTTGGTGACACAAGGGGAGCTGCAGGACACCATTACCAGCATGGCCACCCTCGGCTTCCCCAACTGTGCGGGGATCCTTGATGCCACGCATATCCCCGTGCAAGCCCCAGAGGACAGCGCCGCGGAGTATAGAAACTGCAAGGGGTACCACTCGATCATTTTGCAGGCCCTTGTGGACCACCATGGCCTGTTCCAGAACTTTTATGTGGGATGGCCAGGGAGGGCCCATGAGGCCAGTGTCCTCCGGAACTCTGCCTTGTACTGGGGCATGGAGGCAGGCACCTTCTTCCCCCCACATAACATCAATGTTGGGGGAGTAGAGGTGCCCGTCCTCATTTGTGGCAGAAATGGCCTAACCCCTGCGCCCCTGGCTCATGCGGCCGTATGCAGGGCCCCTTGATCCCCAACAGCAGATTTTCAATTGCTGCCTGAGCCGCTGCCGCCAAGTGGTTGAGCGGGCATTTGGCCACCTCAAGGCTCACTTGGAGGTGACTCCTCACCCACCTACACCTTGCAGAGAGGGCACTGCCACAGGTGATCAGCGCATGTGTGGCCCTCCACAATTACTGTGAGCAGCAAGGTGAGCCCATTGCACCTGCATGGGACGCTGAGGCACAACTCCTCGCCAGGGACTATGAGGAAGTTTGACCTGTGCCCACATGGGAGCAGCCATCCCGGCGAGCCTTGTCTGTGTGCGATGCACTCACTACGACATTTGCCCAGGAGGAACTGTGAGGGCTAGGCCTGCCCTGTCCCACACCACCCTCTCCCTCATTCACCCACAGCCAGCCCACACCCATCCACCCGCTCTGTGAATAGCCCCAAATGAAACCACTCAACACCAGGAATGCATTTCTAACTATTTATTGAACAATACAGGGGTTGGGGCAGGGAAAGACCAGGGAAGGTTATGGGATGGGTAAATGCAGGGGCAGTCTGGGGGAGGGGGCAGCAACTTGGGAGCGGGACTTCAGGGAGTTAGGGGAGGGGGCAGAAACTTGGGACGGGGACTTTGGGGAGTTAGGGGAGGGAACCAGCAACTTGGAAGGGGGAAGGGGGTGGGAGAGTCCAGGTGGCAGGGGGGAGGTCAGGCAGGTCTTGTGGGAGGGTCTGTGGGGTGTGTGGCTCACCCCACCCTTTCCTACAGCTGCCCTCGGTCTGGCGTCGCCTCCAGGGAGGGCCAGGGACCGATCCAGCTGCGGGATGTGGAGGGGCTGTCCGCTCCACCAGCTCGTGGACATTGGTGGGGAGGGCCTCGACAGCTGCTGGCAGGCGCTTGCTCAGGCGCTCCAGGGCCACGACCACCCTGTAATCTGCCGCTGCCACCTGCTGCAGGAAACAGAGGGCTGCGTCCTGGCACTGAGCCTGCTCCCATCACCAGGCCTGGGTGGATGCCTCCATCTACTCGCCGAGCTCCTCGAGGAGCTCTGCCTGCAACCGGGGGGGCCCTCCTCCTCCTCCAGGGAGCCCTCAGACTGAGGCGTTGGGGTGCTGGTGGTGGCTGGTGAATTGCTGGGTGACCTGCTGGGGGGAAGCAGAAAACACAGATGGGCCCAGCCGCCTGCTGCTCCTGTCTGTGTGCTGCCTGTCTGCAACACAAACCTCTGCCCTGACTGTCAGGAGGAACCAGGATCCCATGGGACATTGCCCGGGGTAGGGCTACCAGCCCCCAAAGCCTCAAAAGGAGGCCACGAAAGTACCAAACGGAGGACATTGGAGGACACTGAGTGAAACTGTTGTCTGGCTGTGGTATTCGCCAGGGTTTAGCGGGCCCTGGAATACTTTCCTGTACAAATCAGTTTTCTATGGCATTCCAGGATACTTCAACCCCTACAGTAAAAAGCCTGACAAACTCCTGTATTTTAAACTGCCTGCCAGGCAGAGAATGTGAGGATAAAAAGAAGAACAGGACGGTGAAACGGGGACCATGTTCTCCTTTTGCCTGACACCTGGTAACCGTACCCTGGAGGCACACATGCTAGTGGTGCCCAGAAGCGTGAGATGGACTCACCCATGCCTTGCTCTAGGGGATCTCCCAAGGCTACTTGCCAGTGGTCTGGCCTGCATGCTCTCCACCCTGTCTAAGATGTGGCTGCATCTTTGACACCCAGCCCCTCTGAACCACCCCCAGGCACACAGGGGCCTGTGACTCCAGTGCCACCTGTCTCTCTGGGACCCATGGCCAAGGGGGGGACTCTGCACCTGCTGATCCTGTGTCCTACCTGCCCTGGTGCCCGGCCCTGGACCCCCTCGCTGCCCGTGACCTGATGGACAGGCCCAGCCCTGTGTGCCTCAGTGCAAGGGGAACACTTACCCATGGGGGCTCCAGAGGACCGGCGCGATGTCCCGGGCTCTGTGTCAGAGTCCCCAGGGGCCAGGATGGTATCAGGCCACTGGTCCTCTGTGCTGCTCCCCACCTCAGGGCTGGCGAACAGCTCCGGGGTGCTCAGGGTAGCCTTCCCCACCGGTGGTGCTGCGGCCAGAGGATCCCTGATAGACGCATTGGACCTGGTCCCCAGTGCCTCTGGTCCCAATGAGGGGCTCTGCTGGACTCCTGTGTCTAGAGCCTCAGCAAGGAGACCGCTGGGCTCTGGACCCAGGAATGTGTGGAGCTCCTCAAAGTAGGGGCAGGTTGCTGTGCTCCCTGCCCCCTGGAGCTCCCGGGCCTCCTGGATCCGGGCATGGTCTTGCCTCAAGGACTTGACCTTCCTCCAGACCTGCTCAGTCATCCGGGGGTGGCCCTGCTCAGACATTGCCGCAGCAATGTCTGAGCATATGTCCTGGTTCCAGTGAGTGGCCCAGAACCGGGACATGATCTCTGGCCACTGCTAGATCTCGAGGAGGCAGCGAACCTCCTCGGGGGTCCACACAGGGGCCCTGCATTGCCCCCTGGTGCCACTGGTGCCTTGGGAGGCCAAGCCTTGCAAAGCACCAGGGCACACTGCCTCACAGGCACACCCTGATAGAAAGTTCCTATTTGTCCAGGATGTTGTGCACCCTGGGAAGAAGGTCAGACTGTTATTTCAAATCAACGCTTTTTTCGAAATAACATGTCCAGACGACGGTTATTTCAAAACAAGTCATTTTGAAATAACCATTGTCTCGAAGCAGCATGTTCCAATGGGGTTATTTCGAAACAATTTGTTTCAAAATAACTGTTGTTTCGAAATGGAAGTGGTTGAAGCTGCTTCAAAATGACAGCTCTTGTTTCAAAACAACGGAACCCATTGTTTCGAAATGAGAGTACGTCGTTTGGACATGCCGCTTCTTATTTCGAAACAACCTCTGTTGTTTTAAAATAAGGAGTGTGTGTGGACATATTCTGAGAGACAAGGCTTTGTTTCTCCTCGTCAGGGACTTCTGCACTTCTGTATTTTTGTTTATTATGTATAGAGGCCCTGATTCAGCAAAAGTTGAACTGTGTTTAAATTTAAGCACGATGAAATGTTTTGCTGAATCATACCCCTAGTTCTTGCAGTGAACATTTCTCTAGTTGTCAGCAACATGTTTTATTCTTCATTTTGTCAGGTCAGGCAATGAATTCTTAAAATTATGTCTCTTTTCTTCCAGCTAATCAATATAAAATAACATTGGCATCTTATTCTCACCTCCTGTGTTAAATAACAACAACATAAATACTAAGATATTTTTGTTTCTTTTAAAATTTAAGATGGTAGGTAGCTCTGTATATGTGGGGAAAACAAATAAAACTGGCAGTACAGCAAAACCCTTAAGCACATGCTCATCTTTAAACATGTGAGTACTCTCATCGGTGCCAAAAGAAATAATCAGGTGTTGAAAGTTAAGCATTTTCTTATGTGCTTTACTATATGTGGATCTTAGATTTTTCAAAAGAGTTCATCACTTAATAGCTCTCATACAGGTACCTAAATGAAGTTTGCAGGACCTACCTGCCATCATTAGGAGATCCTAAACTTTTGAAATTGCAGATGCTGAACATTGTTGAAATTCTGGTCTTTTGGTTTGTCCATCTTGTCAACACTATGGCTATGTCTACACTAGCCATGTCAGTTCGAATTACTCAGTTCAAATTGGTCAATTCAAACTAATAATTATTAGTTTGAATTGAGTGAATTCGAATTGACATGGCTAGACTAGAAACTCCAATTCGAATTGGCATGTCCAGGGACTGGACTTGCCAGTTTGAATTGGAGGGGGGCACCATGTTAGATGTGGCAAGATGGGTGTCTAAAACGGCTACTGCCACAGCCAATTCCCTTCCAGGCTCTGCAACTCTGAGCTGGGCACAGGGAAAAGCACCATCTGCCCAGCCCCAGCCGCAGGGTGACTAAAGCTGGGGAGGGGATGCTTTACCCCATGCCAGGCTCAGAATGCCTGGCAGGGGAATTATTCCCTGGAAAGCTGGGGGAGGCTTCTCCCCAGGGAGCCGCCTGCCGGGAAGAGACCCCAGCGAGTGGCTTGTCCCAGGATGGCTTGTCATGGGCTGGCCCCCCTGCCAGCAAGGCATGCTGGTGGGCGGCTTCTGCTGTGCTGGCCACCTGCCAGAAGCACCGAGTTCATGGCAGGTGGCCAGCGCTGGAGAAGCCACCCACCAGGTGACTTGCATGTGGGTAACTAGTAGGGCAGAAGCTGAATGCCAGACGCTTTGTGTGCAGGCAACCAGAGCGTCAGAAGCCACCCACCGACATGCCTTGATGGCATGGGACCAGCCCATGACAAGTCAGCCCGGGACAAGCCACCCGCCGGGGTCTCTTTCCTGGCGGGTAGCCAGCATGGCAGAAGCCACCCACTGGCATGCCTTGCTGGCAGGGACCCAGCCCACAACAAGCCTCCTGCCAGTGTCTCTTCCCAGGGGCAGCCAGCATGGCAGAAGCCACCCAGTGGGGTCTCTTCCCAGCAGACAGCCAAGCTGGGATGAGCCGTCCACCCAGGATCTTTTCCCGGCGGGCGGCTCCCTGGGGAGAAGCCTCCCCCACCTTCCAGGTGAGAATTCCCCTGTCAGGCTCTGGCACTCTGAGCCTGGCATGGGGTAAGGCATCCCCTCCCCAGCTCTAGCCACCCTGTGGCTGGAGCTTGTCAGGGAATGCTTTTCCCTGTGCCCAGCTCAGAGTGGCAGAGCCTGGCAGGGGATTGGCTGTGGCAGTGGCCATTTTAGATGGCCATCTTGCCACACCTAACATGGTGCCCCCCTCCAATTTGAATTGGCAAGTCCAGTCCCTGTCCAGTGCCTCACTTCGAATTGATGAAAGCGGGCATGTCCAGGGTCTTAACAGAAGTCGAACTGATAGTCATCAATTCAAATTCTGCTGTAAGTATAGACACATCCTATGTTATGCTTCCATGTTGGTAGCTTGAAAGCTACATTCCTTTGCAACTGAACTATGTATTCAATACTGAATTCTCATGTCTCCCAAAGATTTTAACTCATGATTTAAAAAAAAAAAAATTACTTATATTTCCTCACTTAACTTACTAACATACTTAACTTTCAGATAGTTTCTAACTTAACATGCTTCCTCAAAAAGCAATAATAACAATGAATTGAGTGGCAGGTCTAAATTAATGTTCACAGTGAATTCAATTAAAATTGATCTTATGTAGCCTGTGTCCTAAGGTCCTGGCATTCTTTTCTGGCAGTCTAACATTTGGATTGATTACGCAAACAGCAAGATTTGAAAAAAATAGAACTCTATACAGTCTATGAGAACTAGAGACTGGGTGACTCTTGACACTGGCAATAGGATATGTGATCCAGTTCTGCTGCCTGGGAAGAAAGAGGAAAATCTCATGGACTATAATGGTACAAGATCATGCTTATATAGTCATTAATCTGTAGGTCGATCAGCCCACATTGGGTATGTCTACACTGCAGCTTAAATTGACCTAAAGATGCCACAGCCACACTGGCCTTTTATTAAGTTGACTTAAGCTCTTCTTTAGGTTGACTTAATAATACCACCTCTTAAGGGCGACTTAATGCTTAAGTCAACCTTATTAAGTTGACTTAAGCCAGTGTTGATGAGGAATAGCCCTTAAATTGACTTAACTGGCCTCCAAGCCCCCTCCCAGAGTTCCTGGCACCAGGACGGGTCGAATTAGCACCTTCCTGTGTGGACACAGGCAGTTGACAGGAGTTTCCAGTGTGGACTGTCTAAGTTAACTTAAAGTTGACCTTGTTAAGTCGACTTAACAGAGCCTCCAGTGTAGACATACCCATTGGTAGTGATTGGAATTGTTGCAACATCATAGGCATTTGATAGCCCACATTGTATAGGTGTTAAGTGAGTGCGTTGGTCTATTTCCCAAATCCCTGTAAGCAGGTCTATACATCACCCAAGTCACCACCAAAACTGACATTGATATAAGGCAATATTGTGAACATTCTCAAAAGGCACCAATAACTGGATGGGCACGTCTACACACACAGTTTTATTTCGAAATCAGTCCTTTTGAAATGGCTTATTTTGAAATAAAACCCTTATTTTGAAAGGGCTCATTTCAAAATAAGGAAAACCATGCGATCAAAACGGCCATTATTTCGAAAGGGATATTTCAAAATAACGCCAATCGGACTGCTGTTTTGAACAGTTGTTTCGAAACAACAGTGTTGTTTCGATACAACAGGTCTAATGGCGTTATTTTGAAACATCCCTTTTGAAATAATGGCCATTTCGAGGGAGGGCAGGTTTTACTTTTTCAAAAGGCGATTCTTATTTCAAAAGGACGAGGTCCATCCTTTCAAAATAAGGGAACGTTGTGTAGACCTAATTTCTTTTATTTTGAAATAACGAGTGTTATTTCAAAATAAAAGTGCAGTGTAGACGTGCCCGATGGGTAAGAAAGCTGAACTGCTATACTTCTTGAAATAATCTCTCTAGATCAGAAACAAGGTATATTGGCTGGTCATTTTGTGAAAACGTCTTCTGCCAGACCCATCCAATAGCGCCATTGCCAATGACATATCTACCACAGCTTTAATCTTTCCATCACTGCTGGTGATTTGTCTCCCTACAGCCCATTATAAGAATCATCCTTCCTTTCCTGTTGGACAACTTGTTGCAGCTGTTAACCCAGTCATGTAAAATGAGTTATGGTGAAGCCTCAAGAACTGTCAAAGTTCATTTCAGCTGAAAGAATGGATGCTTATCCAAGGCTTACTCAGACATCTTGAATCTGAACACTGACTTGGTAATGTTGTGAGCTGAAACTTTTCTACACTTGGACTTTCAATGAAAACCAGGAACTGTGAAAATAAAATGATTTTTTTGTCCTGTTCTCCAAAGATGAGTCATAGAAGATGTCTCCTGTTCTTTCTCCCTCAACTTATTAATTCATACAATACTTAGTAAATAAAACTACTGAACAGTGGTTTTGGTATAGAAATAAATGGATGATTTTACTTAAAGATGCTTTCCTGGCTTCAAGAGTAATTATTAATTATGTATTAGATAATCATCAACAAAGTGCAAGGCATTTGTCCTGATGACCTTATAGGATAATAGACAGAATGAGAGCAGATTGCGGACATAGTAGGGAGCCAAGGGGAAGAAGTAACCTAGATATCCAAATCGATTTGTTTCTTGAATTCAACACTGAAAATTCTTAACATCAAGTGGGAATGTTTACTACAGTACAAGTTAACTTATGCTCTTATTTACTCCATTGCAGACTTATTCAGTTCAGTAGGACCCTAACAGTGTTTGTGCTAGCTGGACAGTTACCTGTTGTTAATGGCACAAATGATCAAAACCATGTCCTTGCTAAAGTCAGCCAACAAGCTGTTTATGACTTCTGTTTATTTGTGTTAATTGAAGCTATATGGATCACCTATCTCCTAAGAGAAAATTGGAATGACTTGGAGAAATAGACTGCCTTTCCGTAACAAGAAACAGAAAATGTTGACCTAATGGACAGATAAAGAAGTCATCAGGTTAAATGGAATAGAAACTGTTTTGGTTTTGTGTTTGATTTTGTCTGTTTTTCAGTACTTATACAGCTAGACTCAAGCAAGAGGTACTGTAATAAGAAGTGAAAGTAATTTACTAGAGTGACAGAAATGTTGTAATTAGCAGAGTGACAGACTGGTACCTGGGTGTGTGCCACTGTGGGTTGATTCTTCATAGTATCTATTATAATAGAAAGAGGCAGTCTGAGACATGAGGCCTAGCATAAAAGGCCTAATGTAAGACTAAAGGCCTAGTGTAAAGCCTAAGGCCCAAACAAAGTCAAGCCCTGTTCATATAAAGCAGTTAGTAAGAGTCAGCCAATGTCAGAACTTGTCCTTTAACAAAGGAAATGTCTGCCTGCAAGTTCATGGTATGGTGTAAAGATACTCCCCAAGATGATACAAACATATATTTCACTCACACACACACACGTATGCAGAGTTCTTCATCATTCTCTCTGCGAGCTGCTGGGTGCTGAGCCTTTTTTGCAAATGTGGACATTTCATTTTGATGGTTAACTGGGTGCTAAGCATTTGAAAATCTGATCTCAGCTATGGGCGCTAGAGATTTTTGAAAAGTTAATCCTTAACGGTGATCCTTAATTCTTTAATAACTAAATTGGGGTTTACAATGTGTGCACACGCTCTCTCTCTCTCTCTCTCACACACACACAAACACACACACACACACGAAACCGTCCACTATGGCTGCACATATGGAAACATTTCTACTTGTACTACTAAAATGCATCATAAGAAAGAACTTAGATCATTTCCTGAGACCAGTACACTTTATTAAACATAATTCTGTGTTAGAAGCAGAAAAACTGATTTTCTTTCTTGAGTTGATACCCAGTCCAAAAATGAACAATGTGAAAGGTACATTTTCATCAGAAGAACAGAAATGTTCAAAAATCCACAAAAATCTCTGGCTATGTCCACACTTACACAGTTAAATCGATTTAATTTATATCAATTTAATAAAATCAATATAAAAATAATTAAATCGATTTAAGTTAAATAGATTTAACAGGTCCACACCAAAAACCTCAAATTGGAATAGCATGTCCAGACACAGGATTTGCTATTTCAATTTAGGAGAGAGGCACCATGGGAGTTGTGGCAACATGGCCCCCTCACTGGTCTATTCCCCCTCCCAATATATAGATAAAGGAAAGCACCTGGGAAGGAGAAGGGCAAAAACTGTTAAATCGATTTAACAGTTAAATCTAAATAACTTGTCCACACTGTATTATTTTGAAATAACAATTTCGATTTAACCGTCATAACTAGGTTTTATTATATTGTTATAACTTTCCTTATATCAAAATGAAGAAGCTCCTCGTTTCGAAATAAGAGAACGTTGTATGGACCTACCATTTTTTACATCAAAATAACCAGTGTTATTTCAATTTTAACACTGTGTGTGGACATACCCTGGGTGTACCAGCTCCAAATTCTCCTCCCTCTTTCCAGAGAATGACTGCTTAAACTGCTTGGTTGCCAGTTTCCTGCCTTTATAGGCCTCACCTCTTCCTTCCCAGTTGATCCTGCTTGAAATAAAACTCTGCTCCATGGCCCTTCCTCCAAGTGCTGCCTGTACAGTTAATCAGCATACCTGGCCACCTTAACCCCCTTCTACTCTTGTGTGGCTTGGACACCCCATCACAATTTAAAAAAAAACAAAAACAAAAACAAAACAAAACAAAAAAAAAACCTTAAGAATTTGACCAGTTCTTGAAATCATAAAGGTTAGAGATGTAAAAGACCTACTGGGCCTTCTAGGGTATGCCCACACTGCAAATTAAGTCCAGGCTATGACTCAGGTTCAAGTCCATGCCCCTGTTCCATCCATCACAGATCACACGGACTTGAGTCAGCAAGCACTCTGGACCCAAGTCCAAAGACCCTGCCAAGAAGTAGGTTGGAGTCTGAATCCTGCTGAGATTTGGGTCCAGGCCCAATCACTTTGCAGCATCAACACAGCTCAAACCATAGACCCAACTCAGGAAGTTTGCCCAGGGCTGTATGGACACTTTAGCATGGCTGTTAGACCTACTTCTAGAAACTGCAAACCAAGGTTTACAGTGCAGTGTAGATGCTTAGGCCTGAGCTTGGAACCACTGAATCCATCAGCCCAGGTTCTACAGCATCAGCTTTATATAGTGCAGGAAAGAGACAGGATGGGATAGGGTACCAGTCTGTGACTCAGGAGTCTTGAGCTCAGTTTCCTGCTCTGTCAAAGATGGCCTGTGTGAAGTTGGGCAAGTCACTTAGCTTTCTTAGCCTTTCTCTGCCTCTGTTCTAGAGCCATGAAACAGGGACAAAAACATTCCCTCAGGTCAGAGTGATGTTGTGAAGATAAGCATCTAGAAGATTAAGAGATGCTTTAAGTCTAGACTTTATAGTATTAGGACTATACAGATACTTAAGAGAGTAAGCCAGGCTGTGAGACAAGATGATCATAATGATCCCTTCTTAATTAAAAAAATCTATGAAACACCAGAAACACAGGATTGCAATTCCACTGAATGCTTTGTGCAATAGGGTATCATATCAAGAACAAGTTGACAGAGTCACATCTAGATGTAGTAATACCAAATGCTTTGGCTAGGAACCATGCAAGAGTTGAGTGTGGTCTTTTACATAAGTTACCTTTAGACTGAAACAACAGAGCTTGCATCTTTGCCTTCAATAGTTTAATTCCCTCTAATGATACAGTGGGTGACATGATCTCAGAAAAAAAGAAAGACCTTTGCAAGTCACATAATCTTTGGTTTTATTATTAAGAATAGGGTTGCACATGGTCACCTGTGCAGTATGGGTGGATTCCATTTCTAATTATTGAACTATGCAGCATCTCTGATCTGGTATATGCACATTATAGCAAATGTCAAAGCAGATGTCTATCATTTTCAAGTCCTGATGCTGGAACGGTGGCACGTTATCTGTAGATTAGGACTAATTGTTAAAGCTGAGAGCTGGGGTCACTCAGTTGTTATTTTAAAAATCTCCTACTTGGCACAGGTTTTAAACTAATGAAAACTGGCTGACAGGTAAATGAGGGAAAGGATCAAATATTTGCACTTTATTCTGAGTGTGATGGACGAGGCTTGAGTAAGGAATATTATATAGCAGATAACTGAGCACTCTTCTGTTTAGTTATTGCAGTTTCTTGTTAGGTATTCAGTGAACATCCTGTTCTGAGATTTATTGTGCAAACAACAAACAAACAAGTTGCTTTTTCTAGCATTGTGTATAAAAATGCTGTGTAGTTATGAGTACCCAAGTGGTGTGCATCTTTAGCCACTGCAAAATTATTAATGCTTATTATGACAACTTAATAATGTCCTGAAATGACTGATTCAGTTATCTTACACCAAGCATGATAAATGAAAGTTTCTTCTAAAACATATTTGCAGTGGTAAATGACATATTGATACAGAATGGCATAGGATGGTATTTCTTTGGAAGTTGATGGACTCTACTAATAACTTCATCTTTTAAACCTGTCATTTGATTTTCTGCTACACCAGCTCATTTAAAAAATAGTTATAAAGTGGATGTGATAACATGCTATCAGCTAGCATAGATTAACAAAGTTTGTTCCGCAGCCAGAACCCTGGTCTGAGACCACTGTCCTCATCTCTCACAAATTCCTCCTTGGCTTTGTGACCTGGATTGTTCCAAAGGACTGTAACTGTCTCAGGGATTCATAAACTAAAATTTGGTCTTTGATGTAGCTTGGACTTGATCCATGGATTATTTTGACATCTGAGACGCTCTCCCTCTCATGCTGGGGAGAACACATTTGTGAATCCCAGAGGTGAAGGAAAGGAAAACCTGAAGAGCACATAATCATATTTTGAACACCTACTCAATCTACTGTGAGCAACAAGAGCATCGCTGGCTCCAGAAAAGATCCAGGACTCGGCACGCTGAGACTTGAGGCTTGAACACTGCTACTGCAGCCACTGCTGTGGGAGACCTGGTGGCAGAACTGGGGCTCGGGCTCTGGGACTTGGGGCTTGAACCCTGTAAGCCCGGTGTCAGTGGCTCCTCTGGTGAGCAATGCCTTATACAAGAGAAATGTATTTATTCTATAGGCTGAACTTGGTTTGTGGGCAGCGTGGACAAGTAATACCACTTTTCTTTTCCAGTTGGAATCTTGCCTGAGTCCATTGCAGGACTCATTGTAGGGTTTCATTGCTGTTCTAAATGACAATCAAAATATATATGTTTCATACTTCAACTAATCACAGGCATGTAGTATGTTAGATTTTCATTTGCTTAAGGATTCCTTAAAACACTGAAACTAAACAAAAGAACATGAAACTTTCTAAACACAACTTCAACTGATCGCTGAAATTTGGTTTTGATCTACGCTGGATTCTAGAAATGCAAAACATTTGGTGGGCAGGTCCAGCAAAAAACTACATGTTTTTTCATTCTTGAATGGATGTATGAACACATTACTTCAAAACTAAAAATAATTAGTGAATTTAACAAACAAAGAGTACTGTTGCACTATTAAAGACTAACTTTTTTTTTGCATGATTTTTATGTTTTGTTAGAGCAGACTAATATGGGTACCCCTCTAGAACTAGTAAATTTAAGTAACTTTTTGGGACAGCCTTTCACAACACCCAGAAGTAAAATGGTTATTTATAAAAACAAAGAAACAAACACTTTATTTTTATTGTTTTTATAGCCAAAACACATAGGAGTACCTGTGCAAGATGGAAATAGCATATAAATCACAAAATTCAAAATTCATTATTTGCAAAACTTAGAAAACAAAACAAAAAACAAAAAATGCCCCCTGAACCCACAGAGATCATGCAGGGCATCTGTTGTTAAAGTGACTGTAGATAAATGAGAACATAATTTTTGAGTGTCAGGAACTAATATTTACTGAACTGCAAAAGTATACATAGTTTCTTGTGTGCCCAGGCTTCACCATATTTTTCCAAACATTTCTATTAGATTGAGTCCATTTTTTTCATTAATGCAGTAGGAGAAGCTCACTAAACCAGTTTGTGTATGAAAGAGTAAATGCATATTTCCACTTTCTCAAACTAACTCTGCTGGCCTCCAAAATAGGTTACAGTACATTTCTTAATGTTAATTGGTAAGACTGACTCATCCAGCACCCCTAAAATACACAAGCTTGGAGAAGGAAAGACAGTGACACTTCAGGTTTTTGAGAAAGCATGGAATACAGTTTTCCAGAGTACACAAATTTTTGAGAGGTATAGAGGATTGCAGAAGGTTGGCATGGAGCTGTTTGCATCTTGAAAGCTCAGTTTACCACCAATCTTGCCTCAAACAAACCTGGAGTCCTGTAGCAACTGTTTAATATCTTCTTCTGGAAGAATCACAAGAATTTGAACTATCTTTCACATTAAGCCAGATGTCTTCCCAGGTTTCTGTTATGATAGTGAGATTAGCTTCTTTTTTCCCCACTTTCAGTTCTGACTAACAGCATAATCTATCTATCTAAAGTAGTTATTACAAGTAATTTTTGTTTCCATAATTTGAATATATTTTTCCAGAGATGAGAAAGTTGAAACAGAACAATTCTCCCCTATCCTTGCATGAATCCTTGAGTATGTCAGCTGAAAGAAGATACTGTGAGACACTGAAACAAACAAGGTGTCTGGTGACACTTAAAGGCTAGCAAGTTTATTTGTCACATGAGCTTTTGTGGGAGACAATATCACTCTGTTAAACATTTGAAGCATGAAGCATCTGATGAAATGGAATTTGCTGCCATGAAAACTCATGCAATAAGTAAATTTATTAGTCATTTAAGTGCCACCAGCCTCCTTGTTCATTTTGCTGAACTAGACTAACACAGCTACCCCTTTGGAACTTGTGAGACACTGGTAGCTAATATTTTTTACACATGCAACTGAGATAGCTCAGTTTATTATTTTATATTATATCTTTAATTTTTTTGTTAATTATTATTCTGTCCAAATAGTTTTAAGTATAGAATTGACCTTGATTCTCTCAGGCCTTGGGAGACAGACCTCTCCTTGCTTACAGCCAGCCCCCCAACCTTAAACAAATACTTACCAGCAACTACAGACCTAACTGAACCATTAAAGCAGTCACATATCCCTGCAACAAACCAAGCTGCCAACTTTGCCCACATATCTGCACGAAAGACACTATTACAGCACCTAATAAAACCAGCTACTCTGTTACAGGCTCATTCACCTGCTTATCTATCTTTATAGTATTGAGTGCCTCTCTGCCTTATATATTGGACACACAGGACAGTCTCTGCACAAAAGAATTAATGGTCACAAAACTGACATCAGAAACCACAACAAGCTAAAACCAGTGGGTTAGCATTTCAATCTTTGTGATCATTCCATTAACTATTTTTTAATTGCTGTGTTCATGAATACTAAATCAAGGCTTCAAAGAGAAGCTAGGGAAACTGAATTCATTTTCAAATTATGTTGCATTACTTGAAGATTTAATCGGGATATTGGTTCTTCTTCGAGTGCTGCTCAGATACAGTCAGTGTTAGGTGCCTACGTGCTGTAGTGCATGATTGGTCAGAAGCTTTTAGCCCTAGCCTGTCAGAGCAGGGTAACTGGCCAACACCTCCTCTGGCCACTCCCATGGCTGTATATACGGCCCCAACCCTGATCCTCCCCAGTTCCTTTTTCTGCCCTCAGTGATGGTTTCGGAACAGCTCGTCCCTTGCAGTCACGCAAGTGCCTGTCATTTCTCGCTGTGTATGAGCCGCCCATTTGACCTCAAAGATCTCTTTGTGGACATAGTTCCACCAAAAACTGGCGCCTTCACAGAGTGTACGAGCCCGGAGCCAGAAGACCTCTCCCATCAGGCGAGTACAATGCCAGGCTTCAAACCCTCTGTAGCCTGTGCAAGGCCATCCCACGGGATGACCCCCACAAGAAGTGCCTCTGGTGCCTAGGTGAGTCTCAGCAGGCCACCGAATGTTTCATCTGCCAATCCTTTAAGCCAAGGATGCTAAAGGAGAGGGAGCAAAGGCGCTGTGCATTAGCCATGGAGCAAGCATGGCAGCCTATCCCCAGAGAAGTGGGGTTGCCCTCGGCGCCAGCACAGCATGCCCGATCAGCACTGGAGCCCTCTCAGCGCTGCTCCCTTATGGAGCAGAAGATGGCACGTTTGGCATCCACATTGGCAATGGGGCGTGGCCACAGATCCAGTTCCCACTACTGGGTCCTTCTCAGTACCGGGGAAAAGAGACTGTGGTAAGCCCTTCCACCCTGGAAGCCTTTGAGGCGGCAAAGGCCCTTTTACTCTTGCCAATGCCTCCCTCTCCCAAGTCTCCAAGGCATAGAGGAAAGCCCGCTTTCATCTCAGGGAAATGGACCTCACTGGAGTGGCACCACTTTCCATCTCCTAGCTCGGTGCCGAGCCCACCACCATAATGGGAGGAAACATCCTCAGAGAGGCCTGTCAGCAGCACCCCAGGTCCTGCACTCAAGTGCCGTAGAAAGCGCTGTTGTTTCCCCTGGCACTATAGCACCTCCAGGCCTCTGGCACCGTCGACACTCTCTGGCACCGAGACAAGGTTTCCATCATGGCACCAAGGGAGACCTTGCTCCCCAAGTCTAGAGGAGGTCACTCCCACTCAAACCATATGGGGCCATGAGGATCTGTTGGCACTGAGTCCCTACTGGTACAAACCCCATAAGTCGTCAGTGTTGCAGGAGGTCCTCACGCAGTAAACACCCCTTGGTACTGGTGAGGAGGGGATCTTCTCAACCCCACTTGTAAGCCTCGATAGGGTCTTAACCCCTAGACCAGTGTCATTCAGGAAAGACACCACACCCTTCTTTGACCTCCTCTGCCAGGTCACTGCGCACACAGGTCTAGAGGTTGGGCCCACCTGGGGGGACCAGAATCCCCTATTAGACACTGGGATAACATCCTTCTCAGATGCAATAGCAGTGCCGTTGCACCCTGGTGTTTACAACCTTACTAGCTCTTGCTGGCAAATCCTGCATCTCTGTCCCCAGTCTCAGATGTAGCAGGTCATAAGTACCAGGTACCACAGATGGATTTTCCTTTTCTATTCAACCACCCAAGCCAGAGCCCCCAGATGAGAGGCTGCCCTAGAGGTCGGACCCAGCCCTCTCCAGATCTCATGCCTACGTCCAGAGAGTCAAGACACTTAGAAATAATGGGAAGAAAGGTATGCTCAACCTCTGCCTTTCAACTCTGGGTTGCAAACCACCAGGCACTGGTGGTAAAGTATGTCCTTGACATCTGGGAGTCTCTAAAGAGGTTTAGAGACCTCCTTCCCCATGAATACAGGGAGGACTATGACTCACTAATAGAGGAGGGCTCATTGACATCCTGAGACTCATTATTAGCTGCATCAGATGCCTCAGATATGGTGAGTCAGGGAGTTGCCTCAGCCTTTGCGATGAGACACATAGCGTGGTTACTTGAGGCAGGCGTGCCTCAAGATACACTTCGGGAGATTCAGGACTTCCCCTTCGAGGTGTGGTCATTGTTCACGGAAGATACAAGCCTCCGGTTAAGTGGTCCTAGGGACCCCAGATCAGACTGCCAATCTCTGGGTATGTTCTCATTGCGAACACCTACTTGCCCTATCAGTTTGTGCCAACACAAAGAACACTGAACAGTGTGTTGTATTACATCATGTGCCAATAATTCCCCTCTGCTCTATACATTGGACAAAAAAAAAAAAAAAAAAAAAGACAAATCAGGAATCAAGAATGGTGGTAAAAGCATTTCAATCTAGCTGGATAGTCTGTAATAATAAATAAATAAATAAATAAATAAAACAACATGCCAGTTACAGTACTTCACCAAAAAATAACTTTTAAGAGATTAGAACGTGAAACTGCAGAATTGGAATTCATGTGCAAACTAGGTACTGTAAGAAAGCCAGGGCTGATGGTTATAGAAGGGTGATCCTATTGAAAAGCGGGCGGTGATGGGTGGGCACCAGCCCACCCACTTCTAAAACCCCTCCCCCAGCCTATGGGGAGGTGGCACTAGACCCCTTTCCCAATGATTCCTTGGGACAACTAATGAAAAAACAGGGATTGGTGTGAGGTCACAGGTATATAACGAGGGACTCGGAAGGGGACACTGAGCAGAGAACCCCGGACAGCGCTCACTGCTCCCGGAAGCTGTCGAGGGAGCTAGCAGACGCTGCCCAGAGGAACTCTGCCTGGAGACGTGCGCGAACAAGTGATCGGAAATAAGCCCCACAGTCGCAGGCCCCTCTCTCAGCCAACCTCCTCTCTCTGGTCCTGTAAATGGCCTGTTTCGTGTAGGCCAGGAGAAGGTTGGCGAGGAGGTCCCGCGACTTTGTGGGGCCTCGGATAGGGAGTGCGTAAATGAACATGTGTGGGGAAAAGTGCAGCCAGAACCTCAGGAAGAGGTTCTGGAGGAGCCAGAAAAGGGGCTGCAACCTGGCGCATTCTAAGTAAGCGTGCGCCAGGGTCTCCCTCACGCTGCAAAAGGGACAGGCCTCGGGGCGGACGGTGAACCGCGCCAAGTACACGCCTGTGCTCACGGCTCCATGGAGGAGCCGCCAACTGATGTCCCTGGCGGGCCGTGGGGTCAGGGTGGAGTAAAGGCTGGCCCACCGGGGGTCCTAGCCCTCTGCAGGTGGAAGGAGGTCCCGCCATTTGGTATCGGGGCGGGACGCGAGGGTGAGGAAATGGATGGTGTGGAGCACGAGCATGTACAGATATTGTCGGGGCACGGTTCAGAAGGGGGCCGGCTGCAAGTCCAGCAGCCGGCTCGGCGTATGGGACGGAGACTGCCGGGGGGACTCGTGGGGCTGGGGCCCGATGACAAGCTCCGGAGGGCCAGGACTGAGAGGGGGGTGGGGAGTGCTCTATCGCAGAACCCACTCGAGGTAGGCCCGAGCAGAGGGGGGCAGAGCCGCCCTCACCTCCTGGAGTAGGCGCCGGGGGGTGCGAAGGGTGGAGAGCCCCATGCGCTGGGCAAGCACGAGGGGGTCCACCCAGTACCCCTGGGCGTAGTCCAGGAGGTCTCCGATCCTGGTTGGTCCTGGCAGGTGTCACCGCCGCCTCACGGAGGGGGCCTCCGCCACCTGCACATGTAGATGGGGGTTGTGTAGCAGGGGCTCCGCAAGGAGGTCCTCGCCCTCCGTGGGCACAAGGGCCCTGGAGGCTAGAAGAAGCCTCCAGGTCCGGAGGAGGTCCTGGTAGAAGGCCGGCAGCTCGGAGAGGTCTCGCAGACCACCTCTCAGCTGGATATAAAAGCTGCCAGTCGTATCGGAGCCCTCAGTAGTGCCGGAGGAGAGTGCGCGCCAGGTGGCTCCACGCCGGACTACCTGCACCATAAAGAAGTCTCTGCAGGACCTGGAGGCGGAAGGTGTGGACCTGGCTGTGGACACAGCACAGGCCCTGCCCTCCTTCCTCCAGGGGGAGGCTCAGAATCCCTGCAGAGACCCAGTGCAGTCCTGGCCAGAAGAACTCCAGAACTGTCCTCTGGAGGTAGGCCAGGAACGTCGGGGGCGGGACCAGGGTGTTGAGCCGGTGCCAGAGCATGGACAGGATGAGCTGGTTGACCACCAGTGCCCTCCCACAGAGGGAGAGGCACTGCAGCAGTCCTGTCCATCTCCACAGCCGCCCAATGACCCTGTCCTCCAAATCACTCCAGTTCTCGTCCGGGGAGGGATGGGTGGCAGAAAGGTAAACGCCGAGATAGAGCAGCGGACCTGCGCTCCACCGGATGGCCTGAAGCGTGGGCGGGAGGGGGCCCGCCGACCACCCGGCCCCTACCGTCAGGCCAGAGCTCTTGACCCAGTTGACCCAGGCGGAGGAGGCCGCTGAGTAGATGGCCTGGCAAGCCTCCAACTGTCCCAGGTCACCCAGGTCCTGGACCACGAGGAGCACGTCATCGGTGTACGCTGACAGGACCAGCCGCAGCTCTGGCTCATGGAGCACCAACCCCGTCAAACTCTGACGGAGGAGACAAAGGAAGGGCTCGATGGCCAGAGCGTACAGCTGGCCTGACAGCAGGCAGCCTTGATGCACTCCTCGCCCGAAGCTGACCGGCTCGGTCAGGGTCCAGTTGAGCTTGACCAGGCACTCTGCGGAGATGTACAGCACCCGGAGAAAACCCACAAAGCGTGGCCCGAAGCCAAAGGCCTGCAGGGTGCCCAGGAGGTACCCGTGGTCCACCCTGTCGAACGCTTTCTCCTGGTCCAGGGCCAGGAGGGCGAACGACAGACCGTCCCTACACCCGAGCTCCAGGAGGTCCCGGACCAGGTACAGGTTGTTGAAAATGGACCGGCCTGGGATGGTGTAGGTCTGGTCGGGATGGATCACGTCCTGCAGCACGGACCCAAGCCGCAGCGAGATGGCCTTGGCCACGATCTTGTAGTCCGTGCAGAGGAGCGAGACAGGACGCCAGTTCCGAAGGTCGCGGAGGTCCCCCTTCTTGGGCAGCAGGGCTAGCACGGCCCGCCGGCAAGAGAGGGGGAGCTCTCCGCTTCCCTTGGATTCGGCCCAGACAACAGCCAGGTCCGGGCCGAGGACATCCCAGAACGCGTGGTAGAACTCCACGGTCAGCCCGTCCATGCCTGGGGACTTGTTATTGGGCATGCAACGGAGGGCTTCTGTGAACTCGGCCAGAGTGAGAGGAAGCTCCAGCCAGTTCCGGTCGCCCGTGCTGAGCGCGGGGAGTTCATTCCAGAGCACCCTATGGGCGTCGGCTTCGGTCGGATCCGGGGAGAAAAGGCTGGCGTAGAAGGCCCTGGCCCTTCCACGCATCTCCTCCGGGTCCGTGAGGGGGGTGCCATCCTCAGCGAGGAGGCAGGTGACATGCTTCTGAGCCCCCCTCTGTTTCTCCAGGGCATAGAAGAAGCAGGAGCCGCAGTCCATCTCCCGGAGGAGGTGGATGCGGGATCGAACAAAGGCTCCCCGGGCCCGAAGGTCCTCGAGGGCCCGGAGCTCCTCCCGCTTCTCCCAGTACGCTCCGCAGAGGGACGGATCCTCGGGGCTGGTGGCCAGGCACTTCTCCAGCTCCAAGACCTCCCGTTCCAGCTGCTCTATCGCCACATCCCTCCGCCGGCTGGCCCCCCGAGTGTAGTCATGACAGAAGAGCTGGGTGTGCACCTTCCCCATGTCCCACCATCGCCGCGCCGAGGGAAAGGCGTGCCTCTGTGCCCGCCAGGCCAGCCAGAACTCCCAGAAGGATGCCACGAAGCCCACGTCCTCCAGCAGGCTGTTGTTGAAGTGCCAGTAGGCCGGCCCCGGCCTCTCCGCCGTGAAAGAGGCCGTCACGGTCACCAAGTGGTGATCCGAGAAGGGGGCCGGCCTAATGCTGGAGGAGTGGGCCCGTGTGAGATGGCGACGGGATAGATAAATGCGATCCAACCGGGAGTGCTGTGGCTGGGCTGCCCCCACCCGGACAAAGGTGAAGGTGACCTCATCATCCGGGTGGTGGTCACGCCAGACGTCCACCAGGGAGTGATGGTCGATCATCTCCTGGAGGACGTCTGTGGCGACCTGGTACTGCTCGGTGCCCAAGCGGTCCCGGTCCTCAAGGGTGATGTTAAAATCCCCACCCAGGACCAGGCACTCCTGCGGATCTAAGGTGCCGAGGAAGGCGGACGCCCACTGAAAGAAGGGCGTCCGCTCCGGGCCCGATGTCGGGGCGTAGATGTTG
Source organism: Podocnemis expansa (assembly GCA_007922195.1). NCBI lineage: Eukaryota > Metazoa > Chordata > Testudines > Podocnemididae > Podocnemis > Podocnemis expansa. Next base: position 92,893,135 of record ML681966.1, read on the forward strand.
ATCAGGTTCAACGCCAGCCCCTCCATGCGGACCCGGAGGTGCAGCAGGCAGCCTGGCACGACCTTGGCAACCCCCAGCACCTTGGGCCGTAGGTCGGGGGAGAACAGGGTGGCCACGCCGCCGGAGCGGGTGGAAAGGTGACTGAAAAACACCCCGTTCCCCCATTCCAGCCGCCAGCTGGCCTTGGCGGCTGGATCCGTATGGGTCTCCTGCAGGAACACCACAGAGTAGCCCCCCTCCCGAAGGAAGGAGAGCACCTGGGTCCTGCGGAGACCCATCCTACAGCCCCTGGCGTTCAAGGTGGCGAGAGTGATTGGGGCCATGAGGAGGGCTGGGGGGGATCCACAGGGGCGGCGGGAGCAACACAAGCCTCCGTCGGGCCACGCAACAGTCCGTGACCTACCCCAAAGGCCAGCAGGGAGTCATGGAAGCTGCGAGCCCTCTGGTAGGCTGCGTTGTCCCGCTTCCCGGTCCCCTTTCCCTCTTTCAGTAGGGCTCTCACGGCCTGGAGGACGAGGTGGAAATTTCCCCAACGCTGCAGGGCGAGCTCCACCGGGTTCCTGGCCCCACGAGTGTCGGCCAGGAAGGCACGGAGCTTGTCCCACAGCGCCAGGGGATCCGGGGCAAAAGGGTGCCGGCCGTCCTCCAGTCGGGTCCCCGTGTTGGCCCCGCGACCAGCCGGGACAGACAGACAGGGCACAGAGCCCCGTCGCGGCGCTGATGGCAGAGGCGCCGCGTTGTCCAGTCCGACCCCCGGCACAAGGGGAAGGGGCGGCGGAGGGAGGACTGCAGCCCCGGTCAAGGTGGGGGCCACGAATGCCACCCCCCGGGAGTCATCGGTAGGAAGGAGGGGTGACACGACCCGGGGGGGGGCAGCAACCTGGGAGGGGTCTAGGGCAGGGTTTAGGGTATGAATGGGTGGGGCAGTGAGGACAACGTCAGGGACAGGGGTAACAAGAGGGGCGGGAACAGAGTCAAGGGTGTGGCCGGGAATGGGGATGGGGTCCCCGGTGGTCTGACCACTGGGGTGCAGCTCCCTTCGACCGGGCACGGGCTCAGGAGATGAAGGGTCGGGTAAGGGATCCCCGCCGACGCTGGGCACAGATTGCAGGTGGGAGGCAGTGTCCATCGCCTCAGCGCCGGACTGGGGGGGACAGTGGTTGGGACTATCAGGGGGGAGAGAGGGCAGCTGTTCAACCAGGGACAGTCCCCCGGGGCTCGGCTGCTTGGTGTCCGCAAGCGGAAGCAGGACCCCCGAGCGCCACCGGGCAGGTGGAGCATTCCGGGGGCGTCCCTGGGGTAAGGACGGGGATAGCAGGCGGTGGATGGGCTTGGGGGACGGGCGGGGGCGGCAGAAGTAAATCGCCACCCAGATCGAGGCCCACTGTGGGGGGGGGGATCGTCCTCCCCCGAGACAACCGGTGTCAGATCCAGGGCCTCGATCTCCGCATAAATGGAGCCAAGCCCGCTCCCCAGCACAAGAGACGCCACCATAGTGGGCACGGGGGGGGAGCGTCACCTCTGTGCCAGTGGCAGGCAGAGGTGATGCAGGCGGCTCAGGGGCGGGACGAGCGGCTCCCTCTGCAGCCTCCCCGGGGGAGGGAGCTGGGACGGCCTCCAGCAGGGAGGCAGCACTGCCCCCCTGCGCTGCTGCTTCCATAGCCTCAGCTGGGGCCTCCTGCTGGCCTTCATCGGGGGTCACACCGGAAGGCCCATCGGTTTCCATAGGTCCATTATTGTTACTGCCCCCCATGATGGCTGTTGGGGGGCCTCCTCCCCACTTGGGAGGGCCTGGACCTTCCGGCATTTTCTGCCTTTCCCCACAACGAGAACCCAGCCCTCCGAGGTGGTGGTGGAGGGCTGGCCAGTGGAGGGGGCAGAAGCGGGCGGCAAGGGCAAGGATGCCATGGGGGGAAGGGAGGAGGGCGGGACAGCAGGGGGACGGGAACCCTCCCCCTGGGATGAGCCCTCTTCCTGCTGGGGTCCGGCCACCTCCTCCACCCTCTCCTCCAAGGGCCCAGATGGCGTAGGGCCAGGAGGAGGAGGAGGAGGGGCTGCTCCGGTGGCCGGAGACTCAGGGTCGCCGGCGATGTTATGGCCGGCGCCCGTTGCTGCCTCGGGGAGCCCGGTTGCTCCCTCTCCCGTGTGGGCCAGGGGGCAGTCCCTCCGGACATGCCCCATGGCCCTACACAGGAAGCACCGGGCTTCTCCCGAGGAGTAATGAATCCGATACAGTGCCCCTTGGTGGGGCACTAGAAAGGACCCCTCCAGAGCCACTCCGTCACACGCCCCCGCCGGCGGCAGTTGGATTTGCACTTGCCGGCAGAAGGACAGGACGTGATGGAGGGTGGGGTCCTTACAGCCCAACAGGAGAGGGCTGATGGTAGAAATCGGCTTCCCCAGGGTGGAGAGAAGGAGAAGCAAGGCAGAGTTGGGGAGGAAGGGCGGGACAGAGGTGAGGACCACCCGTACGCCCAGGTCCTCCAGGGGCTCTATAGGGACGTAGACGCCCTCCACCGCCAGGCCCTTCACCACCGCCTCCTGCGCGGCAGCCTCCAAGGACAGGAAAAACACAACCTTACCATACATTTTGGAGGCCGCCACGATCGCCGAGGGCCCCACCACCCTCGCCATCGCCCGCACGTAGGTCTCCATGTGCGGGGAGGCGGCCACCAGGAGGCAATGGACCCCGTGCCTCCTGGTTACGGCGGAGAAGGGGCCCCGGCCGCCAGAGGTGGTAGGCAAGGAGGCGGCTCGGGCAGGTGGTGCGGTGGTGGGTGGAAGGATGGCAGCCACCTGGGCATACGCCCTGGGGGTGGGAACACCCCCAGAGCTGGTGGAGCGAACGACAGGGGACGAAGGGGTTGCGGCCGATGACACGGCCACAGCGATGGCATGGCCCTTGTCTGCCCCCTTCTGCCGGCTTTTGCGGCCAGCTGAGGTGGTCGGGGCTGCAGCAGGGTTGGAGGCCCCTCCCGTGCCCGCCGCCACCGCTGGCGCCCCTAGGTTGGGGGCACTGATAGTGGCAGGCGCAGCGGCGGCGGTCGAAGGGATAGCCGCAGAGGTGGACGGGGGAGCAGGTGGAGGGAGAGGAGCAGAGGGGGCTGAGGAGGTCTCCATCTCCCCTCGGGTGGGTGGGGTCTGGAGGGGAGACCTGTTGCCGGGGTGGGAAAGACGGGGGGGGGTGGCTCGGGACAATCAGGTGGGGACAGAGTCTGGGGGAAGGAAAGACCGCTCCTCCCCACTGAGTCGCAAGCAGGGGAGGAGGACGTGGACAGGGGCAGGGACGGAGGAGAGGAGATGAGCAATGGGAGAGTAGGGGACCGTGGCAGGGGGTGAGGGAAGGGCTGGCAGACCACTCCTCCCCGCTAGGCTGGAGGCTGGGGAGGAGGGCGACTGGGAAGGGAACAGGGGCTTGTATGGGCCGGGGGGGCGGCTCCTTCGGCTGCACTTAGGGGAGGGGAAGTCAGTTGTTGTGGGGGGTGTAGTGAACCAGGGGGAAAAACTAAGTAAACCAGTCAGGCAGGGGCGGGCAGCACTGTGAGCTCCTGGCTGGGGGTGGGGCTGAGGGAACCGCGGGCGGGGCAGGGAGAGGCAGAGGAGGCAAACAGTGAGGCTGAAGGGTGGGGCAGGGAAGGGTGAGTAAATCAAACAAACAAGCTTTGGGGTTGGGGTGGGGCAGGGGAACTAAACAAACTGAGGGGCTGGGGGGGATTCCTAACCTGGGGAGTGGGGTCTCATGGGAGTGGGGGAACACTGAACCGGCTGGAGGGCAGAACAGAGGGTGGGAGGCCCTCCAGCCACTGCTGGGTAGGGAACCAGGGGCTGGGCAATGGGGAAGGGGAGCTACTGCTACTGGAGGAGGTATTCAGGTCCCTGCTGCTCAAACAGTCTCAAAGAGTCTCTAATGGCTGGGGAGCCTGCTGCGCTCTTGAAGAGAGGGGAGGCCAGGGAGGTGGCAGCTGGGGGTGGTGATAGTAAATGTCACAGTTCTTGGAGGCTCACCCCCAGCTGCAAACAGCAAAGTCACTGTCCTTGGAGGCCTCCCCTCAGTGGTGGTGGTTGTTATTTTCTGGTGTTGTGGAGGCAGCAGGCTCCAGATGGTCCCAGGAAACACAGGAGCAGCAGGGACTGGCTGGCTGGCAAGATGGTCTTCTCAGATGATGGTGTTGTGGAGTCTTCTGTCACTCCCCCCACTCCCCACTGAGGAGGGGAGTGGGTGGGAGGAGGCCAGCCAGCAGCAGCAGCAGCAGCAGCAAGGTGGAGGGTGCAGGAACAGCAGCAGCAGCAGGTAATGGTGGTGGTGGCAGGAACAGGAGCAGGAGAAGCTGGAGCTGGGGCAGGCAAGGCAGGAGCAGGAGCAGGAGGAGGTGGAGGTGGAGGTGAAGCAGGGTCCAGGAGCCCAACAAGCAGCAGCAGCAGTCCCTCTTCCTCTTCTTTTTCTCCCAAACCAAGAGAAGGGTGAGTGAGGGTTGGTTGTCACCCCAGAATGCTGAAAGCCCTGTTCCCAGCAGGAAAAACAGCTGCAGGGCAATCAGAGATGGCTGAGCCCAATTAGGGGCTGCCCAGGCCCTATAAAAGACACACCTCCTCTAGCACACAAGGGGGGAAGGAAGGATAGGAAGGGGGGAAGGACGCTTCAGAGGCTTGCCTAAGGGCTAGGAAGCCAAGAGGCTGGAGTGGCAGCACAAAGGGGAAAAAGAAACCGCTTGCAGCAGCTGCCAGAGCAGGGCACACCTCCTTTCCCCTCCCCTTTCTACAAGGGGAAGGGGAGTGCCAGAAGCCTTAACCAGAGAGGCCTCAGCTAGAGGGACTGGGAGCCTGCAACCCTGACCTGGGTAAGGAGGGACGTAACCAGGTGGCTGATTTACCCCAGGCCTGAGACGCCAGGGAGGATGGATGGAGCACGGCAGTAGCAGGCCAGCATCCGGCCACAGTACGTTCACACTGGTTCAATAGACCTCTTGAATAGCTAAGTCATTTAAAAAGGTGATTTCCCCTCTATTCCCCTTTTCAACTCTTGCGTCCCTCTTCCACACTGTTTGAATCAAAGCGATTGTTTACTTTGCAGAGGTAGGCTAGCTGCCTATCACTTTGGCTCTATTTGAATTAACCTTGTGACCCAACCATCTCTTTATGTATATATTTATTGCTAACGTGCTATATATTCCATTTCATGCATCTAATTAAGTGGAATTGTGCTGTTGAAAGCTCATGTGATAAATAAATTTTGTTTGTTTTTAAAAGTGACACAGAACTTTTTGTTTGTTTTTCTGAAATAGACTAACATGACTATCCATCTGGAACCTGTCAGCAATAGTTTAGAGCAACCCTACTATAGTTTCGCAAAGTCTGAGATGGAATTGAGCAGTCAGTGGCAGGTTTCTGTTCACCAGACTTCTTCCTACCTATGGGGAGTTGTATGTCAAACTCTTAGTTCATACAAAAACTTCTCTGAAATTCTCCATATTACACACACTAACTGATCTTTTTATAGATTGCTCAAAACAAAGCAAACAACTCATGATAACCCCTTGCAAAAAATGAACGATTTTCCTAATATCAGCAATCAGCTCCTAGTCATGACATCAGTAAAAACTTGACACCCAGATCCAATGTCAGCTCATTACGCTTCCAATTTTACTCTCCAACCTTATCAACAGCATTCCAGCTACAGATATTTTATATGCTTATGAAAACTTCCATTTATTTCTAACTACATGGTGCCCTCATGTCCAGTTAATGATGGCTGAGTGCACAAAAGCACTCTGGTTACTCAACTCAATTTTCTTCTTAACAACAACTTGAAAGGCAATAGACTAATGATACAAATCATTCTTGGGCAGATATTCATTTTCATTATTTGTATTCTCCATAGTAACGATTGAAGGAGTTGATGCCATTTCTTTACATCCTTGGAAATTTCTTTTAATATAGAGTCTAGATTTATAAAAACTTTTTTTTTTAAATTAGGAAAATGTTAACTCCTAAATAAGTTATTTCTTTTCATATTTGAAATGGAAAATGCTGACATTGCTAAGGCTTTGGTTTTTGTAATATATCCATTATTTGTGACTTATTCCAGGTTAAAAGAAAACACAGCTTTCAAAAAAATATGAACTACATTTAATAATGATGGATTGATGAGGATGGGAGTCTTAAACAGTACAAAAATGTCTTTAGCATATAAACTAACGAGGAATCCTGTGGCACCTTAAAGTCTAACAAATTTATTTGAGCATAATCTTTCATTGGCTATAATTGACTTTGTTAGATAGATGCCAGAAGCATATGTCAGAAGTGTATAAACTGATTTTGTTTACAGTCAGCCATTCAATGGCTTTGTGCTGATCTATGAGCATTGCCAGTGATTCACAAGAGAAAAGAAAAAGGCAGCGTGAGAGGAGACAACCTTGTTATGCACTTGATAGTTGAAATGTAGGGAAAAAAAATTCTATTAGTTGGCAGCAAGGCAAGGTATAATATGCTGATCTAATTCACAAAATTTGGTCCAAATCCTATTTATTTATTTATTTATTTAGGGCGGTCATTAGGTAAGGCCATTAAACCCTATCAAAGGCCTTCTCTGCATCTAGAAATAAGGGTATGGAAAGAACATCTAATGTATACTCTTGCTGGATCAAATGAGTAATTTTTTTTCTCATATTACCAGCAGCGAGTCTTCCTTTAATGATGCTAACCTGGTCCACATGTATAATTGATGGGATGATGGCATTCAGTTTTGTCACTAAGGCTTTTGCAATTATTTTGCAATCTGTATTCAAAAGAGATATAGGGTGGATGTTGCCACAGTTGCAAGGTTGAATAATTACCACAGTTGCATAAAGGTAGGCTTTCAGTGTAATGGTTATTAGAGTGGAATTAGTTTTTATATAAAATTTGACAGAATTACTGAAATTGATTATTTTTATCTCTTGTTTCAAGAATAGCACTCCTTGTCTGCTTGCAAGAAGGAAGAAATATTGTTACTGACTAGCTTCATCTTAACTCTTCTGGAAAGTAGTTTACTTGCTTTATCTCCCCATTCTTAATATCTTTGTTTGACTTTGCTGAGTATAAATTCAACTTGGATGGATAAGCATCTGGCATTGGATAGACAATGTAAGAGCTTCTCATTAGCTGGATCAATTTTGTGTTGCTAAAAATCATCTATTTCCTTGGCCAGAGAGTCACTAACTTAAATCTTTCACTATTCTTTTGTGAGGCATATTTTTTGCAATTCGCCCCTACCAATAGTTTTCAGAATTTCTCAAAAAAAAAAAAAAAACTGCTGAAGTAAATGAGCACTTACTCTCTTGTTATGAATTTAGAGATGGATGACTCATCTGTGGATCAAAACTTTGCATCTTTTAGTACTATCACCTGGATTTGAATGCTGTGTCTATGGCAAGAGTAATTGGAGCATGATATGAAGTTAATATATTATCATTATATGTTGTCAGTAACTGCTTCTAACTTGCTGGAATCAGTTTTAAAGACACAAGAAAAGACTCAGTTCTGGAGTAAGATGAATGTACTGTAGACAAACATGAATAGTCATTCTCTTCAGGGTGACTCAGTCTCCATATATCTTTTAAATCAAATTCATTCATTAATAGTAAGGGTTGGTCTATTGTGTTTTGAGTCATGAGTCTCAGATAATTGATTTTAAAACATGCTGAGGTTTGCTTTTTCTGATAAAAAAAATTCTACTGTTCTTGGTCAAATCTGGTTTTAGTCTTTGGATGTGCTGGCCATGGCTCAGAAGAGAGTTTGCAAAACATTGTAGAGCCTGATGAATTCATAATGAAGGTCGATGGGCACGTCATGGTTTTTTCTGACATTAGACCCTTTAGTGGTTGACTTTGTGACACTGAATGCAGGTCTCTCTTTGTTAAGCTCTGCTGAAGAGTCCCGAAAAAAGAAAAAATAATTGTGGCATTTGTACGACAGGATATCAGCTTTTCTGGCAGCATTCATTAGCATTACTTTATCACTTAGCTTCAGCAGCTTAAATATAACAGCCCTACCTTGCCGGACTCCTGCATCCTAGGAACAGGCATTCAATGAGCCCTTTCAATATGTAATGGGGGCAACTGTGGTTCCAAATTACATATGTTGGGGGGCAGCTTCTGAGAAAAGCTGATATCCTCCTCCTCTAGAATCTCAGCAATGCCCAAGAGGTCATTTCTTCATGATCAGTTCTCTCCAGTTTGTCTAGTGTAAGCTTTAAGTGTCTTCTTTGATTGCTCTGATTTCAAAGGCTATCTTTTGTAGTTCATTTTCTCTGTGAGCTATTTGGGATTTTACATCACATATATCACTAAAGAGGCCACAAATACCTTTTGAGATCAAATCCAGTCAGTCTGTAAGGAATTTTTCCAATGATATCCTGGCCTAGGTTTTGCTGTGGGCATGTGGTCTGCCCCTTCTGTCACTTGGGTGATTTAGGCTTAGGTCTTCTGTGGCCTCTATTTTTTTTTTGGACTCCATATTCAAGAGTTCAAAGTTTGCCCATGGGATTAATTAAAACTTTTTTTTTTTTCACACAAGCGTGTGATATGTAGGGAGTGAGGAAGGCTGGAGCTAGACAGCCATGTTCCTCATGGCTACCATGTGACCTCAAATAACAAGATGTTTTAACTAAAATGGAGTCCTTTTTTAATAGAGTGGTTGGGGATGACTAGTATTATCTTTACAAGGTTTCTATACTCTTCTCTCTTTTTCCTCACAATAGCTGTCAGCTCCTGGTTTTTTGCTTAGTCCCTGACAAATGAAGAAGCAGCTGCCTGAACTGTTGTACAGACACTTGAAGCTTTTTAGGTGCCAGGAGAGCAGTGTATAATAGATTGCCCTAGCAAATCATTCAGCAGAAATTTCTTTAGGCATCTTGTTTTCAAGTTTTTATCATTTTTTCCCTTTCTTTTCATATCTTCTTTGTAGCTGTGGTGCTCCCACTTTAGTGCTTTTGGCAGAAGCATTTGGGATCCTTCTAAATCAGCTTCTCAGTAATGGTGCAAGTGAATACTTAGAGCATACCAGAACTATTCTTCCACCAACTTCTCTCACCTCAGCAATCATTTCCACTTCAGGGAAAAGCAAAACTCCTGTCATAATAATACAGCAAATTAGTAAAATTCCATTCAGTTTTTGATTCAGGAAAGTATGTGCTTAAGCCTATTTCTGCATAAGATAGCAGTGAAGCACATGTTTCTGCATTTAAGTATCTTGGTAACTAGTGGAGAGCAAATGGAGAAATTGCCAGTGAACTACAAGCAGGGCTGCCATTCGTGAGGGAACTCTGGTGCCTAAAAAGTGCTGTGATTTCTGATAAAAACAGCCTGGACCATCTAAAGAACAACTAGAGTAAACCATGATAAGATCAGCTCTTCTGTATGAATCTGAGACATGGGCAGCCAAGGTGGGTGACTTGGGAAGCACAGAAGCTATTGAAATGAGATGATTGATGGAAGTGAGATGGGTGACATTGCTGGATCACATTTGGAATGATCATGAATGGAAACCAAGGTCTGCAGTACCAGAGACCAGCTACAAGAGAGGAGACTGAGATGGTCTCATATATCCTTATGATGAAAGGAAGCCTGTGAGTGGAGAATGGCCAAGAAAATGAGGGCTTTACAGCATGTAGGAGGGAGGGGTATGGAGCATGCAATGGATTGGCTGGCCCGAAAAAGACTGATCCAGGGATTTGACCCCAGCTACCTGGGGAAAGGGGAAGAGGCAGATTGAAGCATATCTCTAAACCCCAGTGTCTTCAATGATACTTCAGCATGCAGAGGTCCGGGGGTGGGGGTAGTTTTCTCTCCAAAGGTTCTGTCTTTTTTCCTGCCCTTATAACACATGAGCCCACAAGTACCACAAACATTTGGGAAAGTATTATTTGTATGCCAGAAAATAATGCTAATATTTAGCAATCAGATTTTCAGTTCTATGTTCAGCACATATTAAAAAGAGCATCTTACCCAGTCACATAGCATAACATAATTATTCCCAGAGCAGTGCAGGAACCTAAGTAGAGAGGAGAAGAAACTTATACACGGCCATGCAGTGGGAAAGCGGCAGAGGCAGGCTTGGTTATTGCAAGTTATGCATATGAGTAGAGCCCTGCAAATACGCAGATAGCCATGGATATTCACATTATATCTGCAGACCATTTCTTGCAGATGCAGATCGGATACAGATCCACGTATTTGTTTCCATGCAGGGCTCTACATGTGAGTGCTTGGATAAAACAACCATTGGGCAAAATCTTAACTTGACTGAATTAGAACTTATACTAACTCTATTTAAAATAAATAAATAAATAAAAAGAGAGAGGAGGAAAGAATAATTTATTAGTGCATTAACAGTAAAAATATTTTATTGATTTATTATTTATTATAATAGCATCCAATCAGAATAAAGCCTGATAGTATGCGGCACTGCACAGATACCAAATGAAAGCCATCTTCTGCCCCAACCATTTGGAGGGACTGAAATTCTGCTAATAAAATTGTGCTTGTCTTATTTCTAGTTTTGCCTACATTCAGAGCCATAATGCTGGCTTTTGCTGCCCAGGGCATGTTCCAATTGGAACACGCCCCTTGCCATTAACGGTGCTTGGAGCTGGCACCACGAAAGCTGACCCTTTTATAGAGGAGCTATACTGAGCCGATCCACGCTGCCTGGGGCTTTGCCTTGTTGGCTCCACCATAGTTACGGCTCTGCCTACATTAGAAATCACCGCAAACCCTGAGCTTTCCAGTCTTGTTTGCAAACCAAAGCACTTTGTAGCAGCAATTTGAACTTTTGCATGCTTATCTCAAATGAGCCTGCAAAGCTCTCCCTACTAAAAGGAGGATGAAAAATACAATGTGTCTGCTTTGCACTAGGGAAAATGTATTGGAAATTGTGCTAGCTGCTGATTCTCTAGGTAAGACATTTTGGTGTGGATTTTTACATTCAGGGGTTGCTTCTCCCTGGCCTAGCACTGGATTGTGATTTACTGCTGCAACCGGGGTTATGAGGGAGCTGTGTTTTCTCTCTTTTTTTTCTTACTCTGTGTCAGCAGGAGTTGAAGTATGCCAGAATGCCGGGGCCCACTATTTTTATGGGCTCAGCATTCTGGGACCCCTAAAAATAGAACATGGAGCTGGAACACTGCATTCCCACACCCACCATTGAAAAATAGCAGGTCCAGGAACACAGTGTTCTGGGTCCATGATCTATTTTTAGGGCCCGAACACTGGGACCCTAAAAATAGAAGGCCCCGGAGTGATGTTCCGCCACATTCCAATGCACAGGGGACAGCGGCAGGAGCTAGGGGCGTTACTGGGGGGGCTCAGGCCCTGTCCCAAATCCCTCCCCTTTCAGGCCCCACACCCAACCTGTGGCCTGCTGCCTGATCCCCAGCTGTAGCACTGCCCTGAAGCCTACCGCCCCCCTCCCCAGCCACACCACTGCCGCTGGTGAGCATGGGGTCGGCTGGCTCGCCCAGGGTGGTGGGTATTGTGGGTGGGGGTGGCTGGACCTGGGATCTGGGGGGCCCACTGGCACAGGAGGGGGCCCACCGGCACTGGAGTGGGGTCCACCAACATGGGAGCATTCCAGGGGCCCCCCAGTTATACTTTAACTCTTGTGCATTAGCTTCTAAGAGTCTATCAGCTTTAACTTTCCATACTTCAGATAGATCTGTGTCTGTAACATGCAGTAGGGCTCATTGACATGAGTAAAGATGAGTATAAGCAAAGATTTCAGGGTCAAGTCCTGATCAACCAAAGTCTTGTCTTTGGAACTCAGGATGAAAGGAACAATGATGGTCTGGTTGGAGTCCATGAACATGAGACTATAGTTTTCAGCAATAGCTTCAGATCGTGTCTGTGCCTCCCTTGAAAAGTGAAGTTACTTCATCAGTAAAAGCCACCTCAAAAGCATTAATTTAGGATAATTCTACATTCTGGGATTCCCATGAGCATAGCTTGTAGGAAACTCTTTGTCCTTCAGTGTAGACAAAGAGTGGAAGTGCAGAGACTGCAGCTGAAAATGAAAAGAGCTAGAACTTCTGCTGAACTCCTGGATGGCACCACATTAGGCCTCTTCAGCAGGTAGAAAGAAATCTTTAAGATTCTTCTTGCTCTACCATTTTAACTGCTTTGACCTGTTTATCAGAAAATGAAACAAAAGTACTTACTAAAAGAGGATACTAACTATAGTTAATTATAATTAATTAATTTATATAATTTATTTTATATTATAAATTACATGGGCCGCCAATAGGGGTGTCTCTCATTTATTTGATACAATGATTTGTTAATATCTTACTGAGTTGAAGCTCTCCATGTATCTTTCCATTGACTTCAATGGGCATTTGTTCACTCCCTATGTCACTGTTATCTTTCTCCTGTCTCACCACCAGTTGTTCGATATAGTCACTTAAGATATATCTACACTTATAATTTAATTTGAACTAAGGAGGCTTAATTTGACCTAAAGTGGTGCATGGCCACACTAGCTTTCATTCATTCAAAATAAGGCATTCATTTAGTTCAAACTAAGGAAAGCCTAGTTCAAACTTATCAAAACTACCTGGAGTTCAAACTAAGGGTTAGCTCATACTTATTAGTTCAGACTAACTCAATGGAGCTGTGTTAATTCAAACTAACAGTTAGTTTGAATTAATGTGGTTTGACCTTCTTCCCAGGGTGCATGGCAACCTGGAAGGAAACGCCTACCCTTCAGTACCTGGGATGAGCAGCCCCAAAGGTACCCCCCAACCCAGCCTCAATCTTGCCCAGAGCTGATGAGGCCCCAGTTCCCTGGCTGGATGGGGCATGGAGGCCCCCATACCCTCCCTGCAGAGCTGGCTGGGCATGGGAAAGGGACCCCCATGTCCCACTTGGGCTGCACTGGCCAGCAAGCATGCCCAGAGCCAGGTGGGGGATGCCTTCTCCCCCACCATGGAAATGCACTATGGCCTGGGGGGGGGGGTGTTCCCTGCTGCCTGGCCAGTGCTCCCAAAGCCAGGCAAAGGGGCCTCTTCCCCATGCCCAGCCAGTGAAGCCATGGCCTGGCAGGGGGTGGCCTGGCCATGCTGAGTCGGGTGGTAGGGAAAAGCATCCCCCCAGCCCTCTGAGCTGGGCGCAGGGAAAGGCATCTCCCACCCAGCTCCAGCCTGCTGTAATCAGTTACATGCACATAGCAATACTCATGCAAGAATTCACAGTGACATCAGCAAATGCTAGCACATTTAAAATTAACCACATATATGGCAAAAAGTGGATATCTGCATATAGGGGATAAGGAACCTACATTATATCAGGTGAAAGGTATAACACTTTCTCTAGACCAAACACAGAGGATGGATAGGTAAATGGAGATTTCTGGCTCAAAGTGATATAAATGAAGGGGGGCTACTCATTTTTGACTGAATGTGGAGAGTGAGATGAATGTACTGGTCTTTTGACCATAGTGGAAAGCTGAGATTGGCGAGAACTCAGTTTCCTCTCTATATATGGAGGGTAAAAATCTGGATTTTGGGCTCTCTAACCGATAAAGGGTAGCTCCAATGGAACGCTGTTTTGAGTGGAACTGTTGTCAATATGTAATAAATGTTTCTTAGTGAGAATTTGTTGTCCATATTGGAAATGCAAATGAAGTACAATGGGGGAGCTAGAAGAGTGTTTTTCATTTTAGGCTGGAGCTGAGGACGCAAGTTTGCTCATCAAAACTTAAGTATAAATTGCTGGTTTTCAGACATAAGTGGTTTGCTCAAATACACTTAGGACTAGTCTACACCATGGTGGGATTTCACTGTCAGTAGAATGGAAATACGCAAAGCATATCTCCTTTTGGCTGCCTACCACCTACTTACCATGGTGTCTTCAGTGCACTGAGTCGAAAAGAAATGCCTTCCCTTTGACTCAGTGCTACTCCTGTTAATGGGGTGGACTTAATAGATTAGCTTCCCAATTAGCTGAGTATGTCTGCACAGACCTGATCAGTCAATTGTGAAGATTGATCTGATGTTGGATAATCTGCCACCATCAGTGATGACTAGCCCTCAGGATCATTTCACAATTCATGCTTAGTTGGTAGAGATGATTCTTGTAACACACTATCAAGAGGCTAGAGCCTGGTGTCTCCTGGTAGTGACCCATCCAACTGAGTTGAACAGAGTAAATTATGGAGGGTGAGACTTTTCAAAAATGCTCAGCATTCATCTAAGTCTATTCAGTGATCTAACTCTCATGGATTTCACTGGGCACAGAATTAGGCTAGCCAAGGGCACTTTTGAAAATCCTGCCTTATGCATATATGTTGATTTCCTATTTAATACTGCACCGCTTTTTAGTTTTGTCTAAAATTGTTCAAATGATGTAAAACATGTCCATTTTAAAATGCAGCATTAGATATCTGAAGCAACGTGTTCTGAGTCCCAGATAAACCTGGTTTTCTACTGCCCATGTGTCAACACTGTCACCAGGCAACCAATAAATGTGCCCACCTCTGGAGCTGTGTGGGGAAGGAAAATTTCATTTCATCAAGGGTTTCAATATTTTGAAATCTGGGTTTGTTCCATTTCAGAGCAAAACACAGACAACTCAAAATTCTCCATCAAAGGGAACAGAACCCTGCTTCTGGGGTCTGCAATTGTTGGGTAGTCTGCATAGAAAGGTACCCTGGAGCTGCAGACCCTAGAAGTGGTGCAAGCCCAGGATGCCAAGAAACCATCAGGCAGGATGAGGGGATCTGGGCAGGCAATCTGTCTGGACACCATGCTTTGAAACCCTTGCCTGGTATTCAGGGTTCTGTTGGACGTCTGCCAAAATCTAACCACACCAAACAGTGTGAGTTTCACTACTCAGCAAATTCCAATGAAAAAAAGTTTAATTGGAATTTTTCTGTCCAGCTTTACCCAGCTTATCTCATCAGAACCACAAAGGAAAACTAATTACAAACACCATATGTTGTTAATAGTATATTTGTCAATCCTTGGCACCGTACTATAAAAATGCTTGCTTGCATAATACAGCTTATAGACTCATAGACTTCAAGGTCAGAAGGCACCAATATGATCATCTAGTCTGACCTCATCCACAATGCATGTCACACATCCTCACCCACCCACTCTTGTACAAAACCTCTAACCTATGATTCAGTTATTAAAGTACTCAAATCATGGTTTAAAGACCTTAAGGTACAGAGAATCCACTAGCAACTGAGCCATGCCCTATGCTGCAGAGGAAGGCAAAACCTCTCCAGAGCCTTTATCAATGTGCCCCGGGGCAAAATTCCTTCCCAACACCAAATATGGTGATCAGTTAGCCTCTGAGGCTTCTATGAGTACAGTTTGCCATTCAAGGTCAGTTCAGTTGACATTCTTTCACTTCAAAGTAATAGTTTTATTACATAACAAGAAAATCACAACTCCTTGTGTCATTAAATGACAATTAACTAATTAAAAAATAATGCTAAGACCCTGAATCAGCTCTGTTTGCAGTTCACACCGCAAGGGAGCTTAACATTCCAGATCAAAGAAACAATTAATAGGAACAGGATGTTACTAGTACACTCGCTTATTTTTAAGTATGTGTATTGCTTGCCAGCTCCGAGAGTCCTAGAGATATTCTAGACAATACAATCTGCTATTATTTTTTTCAGGTGAGTTTGCACTACTGTCATGTTAGTTCCATGGGTGGCCTCTTCCTGGTCATCGGACAGACAGGCTGAATTTTTTTGATGGAGAAAAGAGAGGCTGCTGGGAAACAAGAAAAAAGTGTACCCAAAAAGATGGGGAGAAAATAAGGCTGGTCAAAACTAAAACTCCAACAAAACTGTTTTGTTTTGATCATTTTTTTTTAGTAGAAAAGTAGATTTTTGACTGAATTTAACTTTTTATGAGAAGCATTTTCACAATTTTTTTTGTAGAAAATGTCATTTTTCCCCAAAGATCAAGCATGTGAAAACAAAAATATTTCAGTTCAGGTATTCTGTGATAATGTCTCATGGAAGCTAAAGTTTTATTGCCTTATGTTCTCATTTCCCTTGATGATGTGGTTCCCCATTCAGACTATACCCCCAACAATGCACCATGGCCAATGACTTTGTTGCAACTCCCTTCCTTCTCCAGGACATAAGATCATGATGGATCATTGGACTTGTAGGCTGATGAGGGAGTCCCACCTATTGAAAAGAATGGGACCATGAGAAGCCTGAAATACAGCCCCAAGAGGCACCACAACAGTATATCTGAACTGAAATAGTTTGGTTTTCAAAGTATTTCATTTTTTACTAAGGTGTGATGGAAACATTTTTTCTGACAATTGTCCAAACAGCTCTAATATCCCATCAAGGCATCTGCTTTTGACATGTTAAATGGAAAAAGAAGATAAAAATCTGCATTATAGATTTGATCATTATTTAATGCTACAAGATTTGAGTACCATCTCCTATTCCACTTCCCCTTTTATTTGCTTATAAGAGAACCATTATCAGGGCAAAAATGTTCCAGATCTGGTTTCAACTGAAAGGTACATTACTTTTTGAATGTTTGGGAATTCGCTCTCCCCACAATCAATCAATCAATCAATCAATCAATCAAACAATCAAACACAGCACATGAAGAAGCATCTAGAAAACAATACTTTGAACTGGAGGAAGGGAGGGAGTTCCTGTTGGAGAAAGCAGTTTCTGTGAATTGAACATGTGTGGCCTGCTTGTATCAGCTCTCAGGGTGAAATATTGCTAATTCCAATCTTGGTAACGTGCAGAACATAGATGATGATCCCATGTTTATTTTGTTTGGTTACTACTTTTAATCTCTTTACACTTGCCACTTATGATCATGTAAAATCTACTTTTCTGTAGTGAATGAGTTTGTTTAATGTTTTATCTTAACCAGTGTGTTTTTAAGGGAAACATTTAGACAAACTGCTCAGTACAAAAGCTGGTGTACATTTCTTCCACTTTGAGGGAAGAATGAACTTTCTTCAGGGTTTTTGAACAGTGTTAGATGGTAAAGTCCTGGGGTCCTGAGGTGGGGAGTCAGCTGCAGTGACTCTATTGTTGATTCAATACTGACTGGAAAGCATTCATTGAACTAAGTTGTGTGTCTGGCACCATCTGCTGTTGGGTTGTGTGATAATAGGGTCTATAGAGGCTGTGTTGTGGTCACCAGCCAGAGTAAGGTGAAGGGGTCACCCCAGGTAAATGGTTTATAAGGGTACCCATCCATGCCAAAGCTCCTAGGCTGTAACTGCATGCCATCACAGGGCTTGAACAGAAATATCTGTGATTGTGTAATTCTGGAGTAGTTGGGGCTTTGATCTTAAATCATGATGGGTTTCACAGTTCACATTGAGCAAGGAGATACAGTTCAAGTTTGTGGCATATTAGTTCAGTTATTTAAAAGCTGTAAGGTCAAGAGCATTTCAATAATTAATGCCTAAATATAGGCAATTAATATCATGTACCAGTTCTGGGCAACTTCACCAGTATTCCCCCTCAATGGTCCAAGGCACCCAATGCTTACTGTTCCCTGGATCATGACCTTTGCTGGGGAGAACCGTGCATCTCTCTCCCACTAACCAGGATACCTCCCAACCAACAATTCCCAGCCTTCGCTCTTATTCTCAGCAGAGGCAGGCTGCCCAGGCAAGCTTGCTTGTTGTCTTTTCAGAAGCAGTTTACATTGTGAATGTCCAGAATTGTGAAGTGCCTCATAACACTTCCTAGGCAAGTCTTTTTTATTCTTAAGGAGAAAGCACTACAGAGAAGATATTAAAACCAAGAAAAATACCTGTGTGCATGCTAATAAGTTTACCAGAGATCAGCTCAATCATAACATGGGCTCTAGTAGAGGCAGTCCTTCAAAACCCCACCCAAGGTCACTTCTTATAGTTTTAAGTTCATCGCAGATTCAGCTCACAACCAGCACACAGTTTTATGAGGTCTTATTACCTCAGCCCTACCAACATTTTCCTAAGGATTGGGGACCTCCAGGGACCAGAGGTCCTGTCCATTTGCTGTTTATGGAAAGAGGTCCTGAACCAGTTTAAAATCAGGTTATTTATCACCAGACTGGTTCTTTGTCTATTGGCCCTTGGGAGAGTCCAGTTTGAACTAACATATGTAAACTTTTCAAAGGGTGTCTTCAACAGGCTGATAACCAAGAGAATTACGTTAGTTCTTCTCTTCTCATAGAGGAATTACACACAATTCCACAGTAACACTTGCACCGTTGCATTTTTAATGCAATGAACTCCAAAGGCATTAATCCTAACTCAGTCAATGCAAATGACCACAATTCAGTAAAGTGTATCTTAGCTCCACGAGGTTTGTTCAGGCTACTGCAGAGCATTGTTTGAGAAACGTCCATGAAGCACTTCAACATCTGACAAAGTGAGATTTTCTCCCACGAAAGCTCATGCGAAAAATAAATCTGTTAGTCTTAAAGTGCCACATGACTCCTTGTTTGTTTTTTTTGCTGGACTAGACTAACACGGCTATCCCTATGGAAATTCAAAGGATTGGGGCAGCATGTGCCAGGACAGCCAGCGGTGATGAGAGCCTGGCCACCATCTCCAGTGAAAACACAGATGGTAAGAAGGAGATTCTTTGTGGGACAGACATTGGGCTGAGTGAGCAGAATTGTACATCACAATCTGCCAAGTGTCCATGCCTCTGAACTGATTATCCGTGGCCCTCTTGGAACACTGGCCCCTCTCTGACTCCAGAGAGATGTGGTATCCAGAAGAATCTGCCTCACAGCTCTCCTTTCAACCTTGTTTACTAACGTTCAGTGATACTTTTGTGATGATCTTTTATAGAAGTGACCTATATGCTGTAAGAGTACTCCAGGTACTTTATTCTTCTCTACAAATAATTGCAACCATGCATTCCTATCATTTAAATTGCAAATGTGAAAAATGCTAAATTAGCAGATTCACAATTTAAGATTATTAACTGAAGGGTTCTTTGGGCTCAGGTTTTCAAGCACCAGTCTATGCCTAAATGCCCTTTAAAATCCACCTCTCAGAGTTATCTTCTCTGTGGCTGAATCCCTGCTTCCTTTGACGATTGCAAAAGCAACTCCATGCCTGGAAATGTCCTACCTTTACCAGCCTTTGGAGAGATTCATGTTCCTCCAAAGAGAACAAAGGTAAGTAAAGGAGAGCTCTGGGTGTAATAGGAGGAGACTAGGGAAGAGTGCTCTTGGAGAATCAGGTCCAAATAATCATCCAAGTGAATCAAAAGAAGTTGATTCATGGTCTCTTCAAATGGACTAACACAGAGGGTCTGACTCATGTAATGCACATAAACTGGACTACAATCCATGCACTGATTGTTTATACTAACCAATGGAGTCTTCCATTGCTCTCCTTAACCTGGACTATCAATAGCGTGGACAGAAACTACATGTTTTGCTTCTTGTCTGGAAAACATTGCAGGACTGTCAGGGGCCAGAGGAACTTGGGCACAGGTGGTAGAGGAAAAGGAAATGAGGTCAAACTTGCAGGAAGGGGCTGCATAGAAAGCCTTGAGGAAGTACATGTGGTTTGAATAGCTCAAACTCTATACAAGCAGAAAACCAGTGAAGAAATGCAAAGAGGGGAAGAAGCTCTTCTTTTCAAGTCCTTCTATCATGCCATTCTCCACAGTATCTGAAAAATCCAGCTCTGTGCTTCTTGTCATCTCAGGAACAGCCATAAAGAAGGTCTGACACCTTCCTTCATCCTTCTTTGCTCACTAGACTGTCACTGCTTATCACAGCCCATGCATGATGGCCAGTAATCCTCACTCCTCAAAGCTTGTGCTGAGCACCTTGACAGCATCTCTGTCTTCGGGCAATGATATAGTGGAGAAAGGCATTGAGCTTCAAGAAGTGGAGGTCCACATGAACTCATTGCCTTTATTTTATCATCTGCATCTGAGGAAAAAGAACCACTTTTCCTAAGTAGAGACAAAGTTTCTGATTAAAGAAATACCCTGCTCTTTGATGAAATCGCTCTTTCATCATCAGGTGCACAAGGCACCTGATTTACCAGGCCATGCTTTTCCTTGCCACTGAACACCTCCAGAGAGTATACAATAGCAGGGGAAGAAGAACTGTTCATCAAACTTCTGAAAGATACAAGCTTACCGGCAGGCAGCTGTTGCAGAGGGGTGCTAGCCACTTTTGGGGACACGCTTGACTGGAACATCTCCATTTGCTCTCTGATCCACACTTAGATGAGCCAAAGACTGGGGGTGTTTGGGATGTTACAGAGCATTACATTTCAGCAGCAGAAATCCCTCCTTCCATCCCTAAAAAGGAAAGTGTTCCATCATGTACATAGACCAAGCTTCAGTCCTGGGGCGACCAGTCTGAGGCACTAATTGCTCAGCTGATAGTCAGTATGCAGTGCACACCTTGTCTCCTGAAAGCATTTGAATGACAATGATAAAAAGGCTTTAAAACAGTGGACATAAAGTATGACGTGAAACTGCCTTCATGTGTCTGTGTCAATTAGAATCTTTCACTATAGATGCATAATCCCTGGTAATATCAAAGGGGCCTCTTCCTTCCACTGGGCTGTCAGAGCAAAGACCTAATTCAGAAGGTTGCCAGGAGTGCAAAGTTCCATTGAAAGCTACATATTCTATGTCTACACTGCCACAGATATTTTGAAATAGTTATTTGGAAACAACTATTTTGAATTTATCTCACAATATTTCAAAATAGCATTATTTCAAATTTATTATTTCGAAATAGGAGTCTAGTGAAGACTATTTTGAAATAAAGTAGTAGTTCTTGTTTTGAAATAGAAGGTCTTTGCTACACTTCCTATTTTGAAATAGGGAAAGTCAATGTAAAGTATAGGGCTATCATTTTGAAAAACGCCAATTCCATGGCTTCAAATGGCTTTTTTCAAAACAGCTATTTTGAAAGAAACAACATTTCAAAATAAATCCAGGCTTTAGTATTTCGAAAGAACAAAATGCCTGCATGGACAAGCATATAGTTGTTCAAAATAAGCCTTCTTATTTCGAAAAAAAACTTTGGCGTATAGACATCCTCGCTGTGTGCAGCCTGAACCAAAATGTCAAATGATTAGCCAGGGAAAATCATGAGTCTGAGACAGGCTGAGCCCCCTACCATGGGTCAGCGCCACTAAATGCTTTGTTTTCATTCAAACATTTCAGCTCTTCCCTATCCCCACCCATTTTTTTCAAACTGTAAAGGAGCAAGCGTGTCTGTAATTTCATCCTGCCATTACGTGTTAGCTCAGTCCTCTTGTGTTCTAAGAGGGTTCCACTTACCGTGGGTCTGATGCCACTTTGAAAGCAAAAAGCTCTGTATGCCGTTCACCTAACAGTATCAAAGCACCTATTCTGACTGTTGGCTAAGGGTATGTCTGCACTGGGGCTTTAAGTCAACTTAAGCACCCTTAAGTCAACTTAAATAAAGCCCTGTCTATATTTAGAAATCATTGAGTCGACTTAAGCAAGTGCTTAAGTCGACTTAATAACTCCTGACCTGTAAATTGGTTTAAGCTTTTAAGCCCATTTTATAGGGCAAGCGCCTCCCTCTACCCTGCTCCTGGACGTCATTAGGCTAGGGGCTGATCCAGCCAGGGACACCCCTGGCTGCCTGCATTTGTGAGTCTGGCCCGTGCACAAATTATAACTTATGTTCTGTCCAATAGCAAAATCACAAGCTTTCATGGCTGCTGTTTGAGAGAACTTATGTAAACTATCAATAAGCGCATATAAACTCATAAGTGGTTAGTGGCCCAAGGATGAGGTTAGCAGCCACTTCAAAGGTGTGCTTGCTTAATAGGAAAAAAAAAATATGTCTTTTTTTTTATTATTTTGTTTTTTTAAGCATGTACATTTCATGTGTATACACTGATCAGGACCCAAATCCATTCACTATGGGTGGGGCACCAAGAGAAGCGCAGCCGTATCTCGACTTTCTATGGACATCTTCTGCAGAGAGGAGTCAGAGGGCAGGTTTACACTGGAAAGAGTTTTCCGGACAAGGAGGCTTAGCCCAGAAAAAAACTTTCCCATGTCTGCGGAGCCATTTTGCTTTTTCAAAAAAGTGAAAACCAGGTTCTTTAGAAAAAACACCTTTTTTCAAAAAAACATTTGGGGGTGGGGGGGCGGGAAGTGCCTCGGTATTTCAAAATACCAGAGCACTTTTTTGGGAAGTTTAAACCCAGCTGCCTTTAAAAAAAAAAAAAAAAAAAAAAAAAAAGCTTTTTTGAAGAAAGCCATCACCGGACGCCCGAATGACTTTTTTCAAAAGTCTGCCTATCTTTTTAATTGGCTCTCTTTTTTCGAGATGGAGAACTCCTCTCTCAAAATAACATTTTTTCTGAAATAAGGTCCTTTTGAAAATAGAAACTATTTTGAATTTATTTCAATTTTTTTTTTTCAAAAAAACCTTTTTTTCAAAAAAAGTGGGGCAGTGTAGACATAGCCAGTGTTTCATAGATCTAGAGGCCTGGTGTCTTTTATTGATCCTTTAGCATTTTACAGAAAAATGAAGTCTTCATGAGAAATCTATGACAAATAAAAATAGTTATATATTTTTCACTCATCAGAAATGTGCCTTTGAAAGAGCTTTCTGCCCAAATGCCTATACTTGCATTATTCAGCTCCATCAAAATTGACTCATTGTACAAGAATTCCTTAGAACCTGTATTTGTCCTTCATCACAGCTGTTGTTTCACACCATGGGGGCTGTAGGAGACCTTAAATAATACTTTATCTCCCTTTCCATTACTGGCTCCAGCTACTCCTACAGCTTGACCAGCAGGTGTTGAATTCTAAGGTGAGTCTCTCATTCATTTATCAGCACTGACCCTTTGTGTATGACAAGGCTCTTGTTTGGCATGCTTTCTGATTAATTATTTCAGTTGCTGGATGAGCAAATGATGGCTGTATCTCTGTCAATATTGTAACGTTTCACAACAGTTTGAACTGATGGGGAGTGGGAGTCCTGGGTTTGTCCTGCAGTTCTGGAAGGAAGGATGACTCACTGATTATGGCATTTGTCTAGGATTAGTGTGTTCAATTCTCAGCTCTGCTAAAGATTTCCTATGTAACTTTGAGCAAGTCACTTAGCCTCTCTATGCTTTTCTGCTCTCTACGGCTGTGTTCAGATGAGAGTTTTATTTCGAAACAACAGCCATTGTTTCGAAATAAAATTTCTTATATCCACAAGATGTTCCATTATTTCAAAACAGTAAAACCTTGCTTGAAATCAAAATAGCCGTTGTTTTGAAATGGCTGTTTTGAAACAACGGCGTTCGGACACATTGTTTCAAAACAACACCATTGTTTTGAAACAACTGTTTTGAAACAACATGTCTGAACGGCCTTATTTTGAAATAACCATTTTGAAATAACAGCTGTTTTGATAGCAGGCTTTCCCTTAATTCAAATTAACATTTTCTTAATTCGAATTAACTTATTTTGAAATAACTCATTTAGAAATAACTTATTTTGAAATAACAGTTTATGTGTGAACATAGCCTACCTGTAACAAGAGGCTCATAGCAGTGTTTTGCCTCATGGAGTGTTGAGGGGGTAAACACACTGAGGCTTATAAGGGTCTCAGATACTATGGTGATGCAAGCCAGTTAAGAACCTAAGAAAAGTACACACGAAGGTGATTTAGCAAAATTGCAACCTCTTCCTTGTTTTACTCAGTCACCCTCACCACATATGCAGTGCCACTGAGTCCTGGACAGGATTCAGTGTACAAAGGACACTAAATTCTTGTCTGTAGTAGAACAGTGATGGTAAAAGCAATAGGATATCTTTCTACTGTGAAAAAAAACACACACGTATTTGGTACAAATTCAGCTCTCATTTATAGTGCTGGAAGTTAAGCCAGAGTGGAATTGCATCCGATTTATACAAGTTTAAGGCTAAAATTCGCCCCTAAGTGGCCACTAACTATGTGAGCCATGGGTCTGTGGCAGAGAAATGGCTAGACTTTGGAGGCCTGCCGATACATAACTCCCATCCAACCTAGTCCGTTAGATGCTCACATCCCAATGATGATATTTTTTCAAAGACTAATCTTCCTGGAATTCCCTAATCATCCTGGGCAGCAGCTTTTGACTGGATTTATGATACTGCCTCTTTTTGTCTTAGAGTTTTGCTGTGAAATGCAGCAGTCCAGCAGCCATGTGGTCTCCCTTTTCTTTTGCCTTGTGCTTAAGGAAAGTAGACAGCAGAGAAGAGAGTCTCTGGATCAACACCCAGGTAGGGCTTGGGAAGCCAGGTGTAGGGGGTCACTTCCTTGCTGCCCAGCGAGCACAGGGGAAGCCGGGCTTGTGGGGTTCCTTCCCCCACCACCCGCCTAGGGCTGGGGTAGCTGGGTGAACTGGGTTCCCATCTCCACACCTGGCTGAGCTCCCAGGGCCGCAGCCAGACAAAGGGTTGCCTTCTTCCTGCCCGGCTCAGTGCACCTAGGGCCCAGTAGGGAGGATGCTTTCCCCCCACAACTGCCTCACCCAGGGAGAACCAGGCATGTGATTGGGTGGGTGGTATGGCCCATCCTGGGGGCCATGTTGCCACACCTCCCATGGTGACCATCTCCTAAATTGAACCAGCAAGTGCTGTCCCTAGACATGGTAGTTTGATCTCAGTGTTTTAGTGCGGACCAGTTAAATCGATTTAAGCTGAATCGATTTAATGATTTTTATATTGATTTTATTAAACTGATTTAAGTTAAATGGATTTAACTGCCTGTGTGCAGACATTGCCAAAATGTCTAGGTACTACAGCGCTGAAGACCACAGGGCCAGGCACCAAGTTCTTCAGTGCAGGGCTATTCCTGACTTGACAGCTCTTAGGTGATTGTTATGTCCCTTCGTAATCGTAAATAGCAGACCCCATATTGGATGCCAGGTCTTTAAGGCCAGGTTGCTATGGACAACCCTGAGTCTTTATTGCCTGGCAGTCTAGGCTCAACATGTGAAAGCCTTGCACATACAGGATTGTGATGGGCAGGATTGTGATGGGCAGGATTGCCGATGTTGTTGTGGAGATATGTTCCTGGCTGCCATGGCTCTACTCTTTCTCCTTGGGTCAGCTTCATGATCAGTGTTTATCTTTTATTCAAAGTTGACTCAATCCACTGATCAGGTGACCTCTCTGTCCTACCTCCCTCCAGTGTGAAGGAATTATTAGAGAAGAATGGGATTAACTGTAGCTATTGACCTCCACATGAGTGTCTGCTCCCAGTCAGTAGCTGCAAAAGGCATCAACCCTTCCTTCCTGTGAGTGAGGATCTAAAAGGTGAGGTTCACTGTCACCTCCTTAATGAGGTGAGAGGAAGTCAGGGTGCCTGGGCCTTACCACTCCACTGGGATCCAGCCCAAGGCTGGTAAGGATTAGCAAATATAAGAAATCAGCTCTTTTCCTGAAACTAAAAATGGAGACAAAAGTGCAAATAAATTCTGCGCTTCTGCTCATTAAAGAAATGATTAACTCTGGGCTTGTTCCAACAAAGCCAAGGCCCACACATTCAGTATTACAGAATAGACTAAGACAAATAAACACATTACATCTTTCCCTTGTATTTACAATAGGTCCTGCATATAAGCAAACAAGACAGACTGGGAGCTTGCACTTCTGATAATTTCCAAAGGGATAGCCGTGTTAGTCTAGTCCAGCAAAAAAACCAAGGAGTCGTGTGGCACTTAAAGACTAACAGATTTATTTTTCACATCAGCTTTTGTGGGAGAAAATCCCACTTCATCAGATGCTTTGAAGATAGGTGGACTTACAGAATAGAATGAAAATAAATGCAAGGGGGTGTGAAACATAGGAGCAGGTCATACAGTAACAGCAAAGAGAGCAGTTGTTAGGTTCAAACCCTGGGAAGCCTCAAGTCAAATTACCTTTTATAATGGAAAAAAGACCCATAGTCTCGATTCAAACCTGCTTTCACAGAATTTAATTTGCATATTAGTTTGAGTTCAGCTGTTTCTCTTTGAAGTCTTGATGTCCCAGTCATACCTCTGACGACGGTCATTAACAAATCATTTATCGAGTGTTTAGAAAGATGGAAGTGCTCAGCAACTGGTTTCTTTGTTTTGTGATTTCTGATATCAGCTCTGTGTTAGTTTAGTCTTTTGTGCAGGGATCGTCCTGTTTGTCCAATGTATAAGGTGTTGGGGCATTTCTTGCACATGATGGCATAGATCACATTAGTAAATGAGCCTTTGATGAAGTAGCAGGCTTGATTAGAACCTATGATTGTATCTGTTGTGCAGATATGTGGACAGACTTGGCAGCGTGTTTTGTTGCAGGGTGTGTGCCTGCTTTAAGGTTTCTGTTGTTAAATCTGTAGTTGCTGGTGAGTATCTGTTTAAGACTGGGTGGCTGTCTGTAGGCAAGGTGAGGTCTGTATGCCAGGACTTGAGAGAATGAGGGATCATCTTTTAGAATAGGCTGTAGGTCCTTAATGATCTGTTGCAGAGGTCTGACTTGAGGGTTGTATGCGGTGAGTAGTGGTGTTCTGTTGTTTTCTTTCTTGGGCCTCTCTTGTAGTAGATGACTTTGGGGTACCCGTCTAGCTCTGTCAATTTGTTTTCTTACTCCTCCCTCCTCCCTCATTAGTATTAATCAGTTTGTTCACTCAGTGCTACTGTTTTTCCTTCAAATCAAATATTATAATAAGAAAATTGCAGTGAAGGGGTAAATGCATATTCAAAATAAAAATAAGTCCTGAGCAGTAAATACTAATCATTGTATGAACAGCAAAAGCAAACAAAATCAGTTTTTAGTTATTTCTTTAATTAAAAAAGAAAGGTTTTACAAAAGGTCACAACAGTACTTTTTGTGCTTTCATGTTTACAAAATTAGCAATTAATTCCTTGATGTCTAACTGGGCACATATATCACCCTCAGTGGCAATCGTGGTAAGACTTACAAGCTTTTTTTTGAGAAATACTTGATCACAAGTAATTTCTTATTATTTTTAATAACAAAAATGATCGCTCACCACTTGCCATGCTGACAGGAATTGTCAGCAATATTCTTAGGGCAATCCTCAAATTCGAGAATGAGAGGCTATTTGATTGAATAGATTTGAGAGTTTCATAAGGATTATGGAATTGGTATAATTCGGACGTTAACAGATTTTAAAGGCTCATAGTTCATCATATAGTTCAGTTGCATTGATGTCCTTATTATCACCATCCGATAAATGAAGTTGCAAATAATTGCAGTGCTGTTGGAGCTTTTCGAGATCAGTTTTGGCAAGTTTATTTATCTTGTATAAAAATTCAAATTTATTTTTGTGTTGTTTTAACTGTTCAAATCTTTCATTGAGGAAAGTCATTGCAACATCCAAAATTGTAAAGAAGAAATTTACTTGAAATGTATCCTCAGGTGATTGGGGCGATTCATCTTCATGTTCATGCTGAAACTGTGTAGTCTTTTTCCTCCAATGGATTTTAGCAGTGGCTTTGAAGTCTGGTTCCCCCTGAGCATCTTGAAAAAGTTGCCAAGCAATTTTAAGCAATGACTCATAGCTGGAATCAGTGCAGTAGTCAGAAATAAAGACTTTAAAGTTCTCAGTGGCTATCAAAATGATGGCAACATTTTCACCGTACCCTGAAGGATCTTACTGACTGGTTTGATGTGATTCAACAGGTCATGCCACAGAATAAGGGAACACAGGAATTAGAAATCCTTCAACTTGGTGCACAAAATCTGTGCTTCATACTTCGAGAAAGCCTAGGAAATGTTCTTTGATGTCCACAGTACCTTCTTTGCAGGAAACAAAATGAATAATAACCATCATCTGCTCAGTGTGATTAACATCCAGAGTGCAGTCCAATATCACAGAATAGTACTTTGCTTTCTTGATTGCAGACAAGATCTTTTCAATGATGCCTTTGCCCAAAATTGCAAATAATCTCATTTTGTATGTCTTTGCACAAATAGTGGAATTTGGATTCCTTTCTTATGGCCCTCTCTACATGCGTCTCCATGACTGGATCAATTTTTTTCCGAATAGTTCTATGAATTTCAGAAAGTTGCTGTTGTTTCTTTCGAAAAGCTTATCAGATAAGACTTGTAGAGCCAGACACTGAGATCCAAGAGATTTGATTATTTCAATAAGCCTTGCAGTCACATCCAACCAATGCTTTTTTTCTAGTTCACACAGCCTTTGATTTTGTAAATCAAGGGTAGTCTTGTTTTTGAGATCCTTTCTAAAGTCAATCCACATTTTCAAACATTTCATATGGCCAAGACTTCAATCAATCAAATCAAAGGGCTGGAAGGGACCTCATGAGATCATCAAGTCCAACCCTCTGGGAATTGAACCCAGGACCTTCTGCAAGTTAAGCAGAGGTGCTAGCTACTACACTATTCGCAGGGCTCTTGTTTCATGCATATGCAGTGCCTTGGATAAATCCCTGCAGTGATGGTAGCCAGTTGATGCAAAATTGCTGGATGAATCACTTGGATCTGTTGCTGAAAAAAATTTGCAGCAGAAACAGAACACAGAGTCTGTGGAAGCCGAGTACACTAACCATGGCCTTGGCAGTAGTTCACCGTTTTCCATTTTTCAGTTGTAGTACATGTCACTGAATTTGCATCCACTCGAGTACATAGGGTACAAACTGCCTTTCTTTTGAACAGGTCCTGATTCTGTGTGAATAATTCTTATTTTGTCAGCAAGTTTCAGCCATTTTGAAGGATCTGCTAGCTCAAATGCCAATAAGCCTGAAGTTGTTGAACCAATTGAGGCTTTGGCATAAGCTGTTCCTCCTCAAAAAGTATGTAAAGCATGTGATGGCTCACTTCGTTCTTCAACACTCATTGCTGTTCCTTTTGACAAATTTTCATCATCAGTGAGAGTAAATGAATTGGAAGTCACTGAATGTTGGTCAGCTATGAGGTTCTTGGTTGGGCTTGCTCCAGAAGTACTTGTACTTGGTAGGTCTTCTTTCACCTGAGGTGCTCACCTGTCACTTTCGATTTTTTGATATAATTATAAAGTGCCCTAGCTTGCCTCTGGATGGCCTCTTCTTTTGCCGCCTTCCTTTTCCTGTTTTGCCAACCTGAGTTTCTTTTTTGATTCCATTGCAACTAGGATGATGGCAGTGACATCAGCAGTGCAGTCCCCATTTTTTATTCTTCTGCATTTTTGTGCCCCTCAAACGTCAGCACCCTGCTCCAATGCTTACCTCACTTACCACATTGTGCTGGCCCTGCTTGCAAACACTGTATTGTAGCTGTGGCTCTGTGAGCCAGTAAGGACCCTACATTAGACATCCACCAAATAGATTACTAGAACTGGCTCCCTTGCAGTCACATGGGGCCAAAATCAAGAGACCATTTTTCAGCACAATTAGCTTGACAGTTGTAGAAGTATCAGCAAAGGCCATCAGCTTTAATCCCTGCTGGTGATGGCTCTGTCACTGCTGCTTCTCCAGTCAGGTCTCACAGCACTGCTCAGAGCAGCAGCTGCTCTAACATAGTGAGATCTCAGCAGGAAATTGCCTGCAGCTGAACCTGACAAACTTCAGCCCATGAGACAGGAAGAATCTCGGCAATCACTCAGTTAAAAGGCCAAGGCTAGTGGCAGTAAAATCATAAATGATCTTAAAGATTTGGAACAACAGTTATATCAATGCTCCAGTGCTATCCTTTCCTCTACGGTCTGTTAAAAACAGAACTACACTAAACTCATTTAAAAGATGAGACTGTTGAGCAGACCTGGAATTGTGTTTGCCTGGAAGGCCCTTCAATTTTGCACTGGGAGAAAGTGCTTGTGTTGAATTTGGGCTGTAATCCAAGGTAGAAAATTAAAATAAAACTCCACCAAGAAAAATATGCCTATGAAAATATTGCCTTGCTACTGCTAAAAATGTCTCTGTGGCAGCGTGAACTTGAATCACAACAAATAATTAGCAGATTTAATTACATGTTGCAGTGAAATCTTTCCAAGCAGCATATGGCTAGAGCAAGAGTCTTGGTATGTTTCTGGTGTGTAACACTGGCATTAGATATGTTCTATTATGTAGGTGGATACTGAATCAGGAAGGCTTGCAAGCAAAAGATAAGGACAGCAGAAGTTGTAGAATGACTGAATGCTCATCAGAGGAGTTAGAGGAAATAAAATTGTGCTTTTAAAAATATACCGGGGGGGAAAGAAATACTAGAAGGTCACTCTATTCAAAAATAAGGACGAAGATAAAATTAATGAGGAGTCTCCAATGGCTGACATATTGGCTGAACTGGTATGTTTTGAGTAGAAACCTAAAAGAGGGGTAGAAGCAATGAAGGTGTTCAGCAACTGGGCTGGAGTGTAAACCCTGAGGGTTAAAGCAAGACACTTCGTGTGCAAGACACCAAGTTTACTATACATGGCTCATTGCCTTCTTGTCATCCACCTGTTACTTGCAGGACAAGTCACACAGAGGTGGGAGTGGAGTATTTTGCATCTCCAGCGACATTTCAGATGCCATTGTGCAAATTTCCTCATGCTGTGGGACACAGCTTGCTGTTCACCAACCAGGTCAGTGGGAGTGAGGGATGCATAGGATGAAGGGTTTGGTATGAGTAACAAAGTACCAGCATCATTTAGCTACCAGCAGCCTAACCAGATAGCAAATCTCATTTTCCATTCTACTGAATATACTGAACACTTCTCCTTTCTCTACTCATTTGCTGTTATCTGTTATCATCCATTATGTTAGAGGAGGGTGCCACCAGATTACTGGGTTACATCAAGATCCAAAGGGGCAGCCATGTTAGTCTAATTCAGTAAAACAAACGAGGAGTCCTATGGCACTTAAAGACTAACAAATATATTTATTGCATGAGTTCTCATGAAAAGCTCACTCAGTAAAATATATTTGTTAGTCTTTAAGTGCCACAGGACTCCTTGTTTGGGTTACACCACAAAGATATACAATATTACGTGCTTGGTTTTACCCTCTAAATTTACATTTGATTAAGGTTTTCAAAAGTACTACTGATTTTAGATGAAGCCCTGTTGAGACACCTCAGAAAGGTGGTTTTCAGGAAATGATCTGTACCTGTACTCGTGAAATAAGTCCCCTTTAAGTTCTCTCAGACTGGGCAGATGAAATCAGAACTCACGATTGAATAGTTTGACGAAAGATGTCAATTCTCTTCCATGTGAAAGATGATCATGTCTCAGTTAGGGTTCTCAAAAGAGATTTAGATGCTAAGTATTGAAGGAATTTATGTGGCACCCATTAAACAGTCATTATACTAGATGTAAAATTGCTTCAATAAAATGCATGTAAATATCATGTATATTACAATTAATATAATATAGTATCCTTCAGAATAGAGAAGAATAAAAAGAATAAAAATCAAATATATGTGAGCTGGAGGGAGAAAGAAAGAAAGAAATAGATACAGATCATAGAACATTTTTCAGTTTCATTCTTGATGATATTTTAATAAGGAATTCAATTTTTTTTTTCCTTCACAAGATTAAAAGCTGAAGGCTGGTTTTTCTCCCATCTTTCATAAGCCTGATTTTTATGCAGAGAAGTAGAACATGCTGCATCTACAGTCTTCAATAAATAAACATTTGCCAGTGAGGTTACAGCAAATTAGATTTTAAAAATAAAAAAAGTAAATCTGCTGAAGACAGTTCAGCTGTTAAGCTATAGGATCAAAAAAGTTAAGCAGTTTAAAGCCCTGGAACTCATCTGTTAAACTTCTTAGAGCAGAATTCACAGGTTATATATAATTAAATGGATTTTGGGTGGTAAAACACCTTAGTCAAGTACAGTGCTCTAATCAATGGATATTTATATATCAGAGAAATCAATGCAGTATCCATTTTCCTTTCAGTTATGCTCTCCACTTGGTGTCTTGCCAGTTCATGTGGCTATTCATCTCTTTGGAGAAAAGAATAAAGGTCTCAAGACTGCTTGGATTTTCATGGGAAATGAAGCTATCATTCCTACACACCTGTGCAGTTCTTGACTTCAGCTGTGAATTCCAAAAGTCAGTGACATTTTTTCACTCAGAAATTATTATGCCCTGTCTGAATCATTTCTTATGCTTTAAGTGGTTTGAAGTTCAAGAACCAGTCATTATGTTATCTTCATGTTGCGGGTTTAGCTATTTTTCTTTTTTAAACAGACATTTTCAGGCTTCAGATTTCCAGTTGTTTAAATAGTGTTCCATCCCTGTCATGCGATGCACTTCTATGCGCGCCAGGTTATGATCTGTGTACCCTTCCTGTTCACTATTGCAATGTAATTGTATGGTTTCATGCCAAAAATGTCAGGCAAAGTTCCTTTTTGAATGGTCATAACATATTCTGCATAATTACCATGGTATCATATTTCCTGCATCAGCATGTATGTGTACAGATATGAAGCATGTTACATAGCACAGACCCTCAGGACTACCTCTAGCACAGAGTCTGAAGCGTTACATGACCAAGCCAATTTCAGTTGACCTCCCTAACTCAGGTGGAAGGAGGCAGGGTCAAAGCGGGTTTGGAAACATAGAGAGATAGTTTGAACAGGAGAGAGGCTGCTGATGTTTGCCATGGATAATCCGACTATGTCTACATTGCAGAGCATTTTTGAAAAAACATTTTTTTAAAAAAATTATTTTGAAATATATTCGGAATAATTATCTCTAAATCACTTTTTTCAAAAATGCTACTTTGGAAGAACAATCTGGGGACCGGCTCCTTCTCCCAAAATACCATGGCTTTTTTTTTTTTTTTTAAAGTGAAAGTCTACACCAGACTTTCTTTTTTGAAAAAAAGAAAGCAAATGGAAGAGATAAGCAGGTTTTTTTTCAGAAAAAAGCCTTTGCCACATCCAGCAATGGCTTTTTTGAAAATAAAAGGTATCTCTTAAAAGGCTTATTCTTTCAAAAAAAAAAAAAAAGTCGGGTTAACTTTTTCAAAAAAGTGTACCAGTATCTCAAAATACTGAAGGACTTTTTTTTGCCAATGCTAAACCTTAAGTTTCGGGAAAAAAACCTTTTTTGAGATAACTTTAAAAAAAAAATCACCAGACACGGCAAAGGCTTTTTTCATAAAAGCCTTCCTATCTCTTCTGTTGGCTTTCTTTTTTGTGAAAAAGACAGTCCAGTAAAGACTTTCACTTAAAAAAAAAGTGCGGTATTTCAAGACAAGGGGCTTGTCCCTGGACCATTCTCCTGAACTAGCATTTTTGAAAAAAAAATATTTTGAGATAATAATTCTGAATATATTTTGAAATATTTAAAAAAAAAAAATCAAAAATGGTCTGCAATGTACACATAGCCTCCATCTTACAACATTCTCCAGCTTCAAGCAAGATCTGGGCCTTGCTATTAATGTGCAGAGAATGGCTGTCAGAACACTAAACAGCTGAATGCCTTGATCTAAATCTTGGACTATAAGGTCAGTTTAGGTAGAGATATTAAATTGGCATGCAAGTTATACCTTTATTATACCTGATTCCTTTATTAAATGATTGTGCATTGATTTGCTATGTACTCACTTAAAATCATATCCTGATCAATAAGCTAGTGTTTGTTTTATCTAAAGTTGTGTGGACTTTAGAGTGCTGGATGAGTGAGGCTGGGTCTATTCCTTTCAGTTTTAAAGGAACAGATTTGAGTCTGTGGTGACTGGGGAAAAGTCCTAATACATGGAGGACAGTCTCTGCTGGAGTATCTAGGGGCTAGGGGTACTGTGTGGCTGGTAAGTACACACCCACTGCATGGGACAGATCACATGCAGAAGGTTGGTGTGGACTGATTCAGGAGTCACTAGGCTAAACAAGGTGGATCAGGGTTCTAGAGTAGAGATTTCATATATATATGAAATGAACTCTTCATGTTAAAGTAAATGTGAAATACAGAAATAATAAGAAAAATGAACAGAAAGTGAAGGGAGGTTGCTTTCTTTTTACTGTTTCAAGCTAAGTGCAAGGGGAGGATTGAAATGGCAAAATAAGACTGCTGTTTGAATAATAAAATATAGAGGTAAATTTTTAATCAGTTGAATTTCTGGGGCAATCATAAGTTAACTGAATCTGACTAACTCCCAAAGAAATAATAGATCTTTGCATTATACGGGATATATAAAATGCATTTCAAATAGTTCAGAAAAGGAACCAGTGACTTGGATGGATTCATGTCCATGAAGGGATGTCAATTTCCTTTACTCAGTGCCATCTGCATTTTAAAAAATAATAAATAAATAAGGCACGGAAGGCTCTTTGTTTGCTCTAAATTATCACAAGTGGTTTGAGCTACAATAAAGCAAAGAAAAAGATAGGAACTGGGAAAGAGGCAATTTTAAATTACTATTTTTTGACCTTTTGAATAATAACAGTTCAGAACAGGATACCCCAAAATAAGAATTTAAAATTAACTTAAGGGGGTATTTTAAAAGGTAGAACTGATAATTGGGTCCCTTACACTCACTGAAAGTCAAGGCAACTTGGGTTCCTTTCATCTGTGTCTTTGAAAATCTAAATCTGTATATAGATAAGTGAATGATTTTTCAAACATGTTGAACATTTAGGAATTCCCAGGGCCTAGCCTCAGCTATGACTGGATTATTTGAATGGCAGGTAACAAAAATATCAAGTTTTGCAATCAAGCCACACTAATCTATTAACTAAATGTCATTACAGTCCATTGTGCACCTGAGATTTGGAGGGATTCTGAGATAGAGCCAGTTTATACGGTCCTGCCAGGCTACCTGCTTTTCCAGTGTGTTCTCAGGAACACTGCCTCCTGTTAGCTGGGAATGCCATCAGCACCTCACATTCAGGTGTAATGGTTCTCCATATAAGTTCATCCTACAGCATATTCACATGGGCTATGTCCACACATACATCGTTATTTCGAAATAAAGTCCTTATTTCAAAATAAGTTAATTTGAATTAAGAAAATGTTAATTTGAATTAAGGGAAATCTTGCTTTTGAAACAGCTGTTATTTTGAAATGGTTATTTCAAAATAAGGCTGTTTGGACATGTTGTTTCGAAACAGTTGTTTTGAAACAATGGTGGTGTTTTGAAACAACATGTCCAAATGGCGTTATTTCGAAATAACCATTTCAAAATAACAGTCATTTCTAAACGAATGGGGTTTAAGCTGTTTCGAAATGACTGTTCTTATTTCGAAATGACAGCCCATCATTTTGAAATAAGAAAACATAGTGTGGACCTAATCTTTTTTATTTCAAAATAACCAATGTTATTTTGAAATAAAAGAGACATGTGGACATACATGGACTATTACTAGCTCTGCTAATTAGTAACGCACATGTTCCAAAGCAGGATTGGGGAGCTGCAGGAAACGGCGCATATTACAGTGGCATATGGAAAGAGAAGGCAGCGAATCTCGGACTACGTAAATGCAAACAGTTCATGGTTTGCAAGGTCTTGTCAAAAATAAGTCTCCCTAAATATTTGTTTTGTGCTTTTTTGTCACCGATTGCAGCAGAACATAGAGGGAGTCAGGCAAGGTGGCAGAAAAGCTACCAAACACAGCTTTCAACATTTTCATGTGTCTTGAACTATGGGTTTTGTACCCCTTTGTACTCCTTCACAACCAAGCCCTGGCAAAGCAGAGAGGTTGCTTCTTCAACGGCTTTATTCACATGCAGTTATTTAGAACTGTAAAGAGTAGGCATCATTTCAAGAGTGCAAGGGTATTTTTCCCCCAACTCTTTCTTTGATGGGGGTGAATAACAGAAATACCTGAAGCCCCCCCCCCCCCCTTCCTCCCACACAAAAGAATATTTGGCTGGTAGAGAGGGGGGTTGGCTTAGATTGGACAACCCAAGGCTGCTTTCACTCCCAGCTTTTGCTCTCTCCTATCTCCCCCTTCTAGCCACTGATCAGCTGTTTGGCTCTATAGGCAAGAGGCAGCTACCACCACAGCCTTTAGCAGTATCTCTGGCCCCTTCTGGGCAGACAGGAGATTTCATCTGTGCCCTCTCCCTGCTGACAATGACTGCTTGCGGCACAGGCCAGACTTAATAAAGCAATGGTTGTAGAGGCTGCACTAGCTTGTCTCTGGCTTAGGAAGATAAGACATACTGGTGGTGGTGTGCAAGGCACACATACTATGTTCTGGTCTCTAGGAAGCATTGATTTCTTGGTTCAGACACCTTTTGGTTCCAAACAGCTCTCCTGGAAGTAGCAGGAAAGAGCTTCCAGCTCAGAAGGGGAGCGTTTGACATAATTTTGGGCAGAGGCAAGTGACTGCACATGGTGCAAGGCTATGCAGATTTAGTCCCTGAGGGCTCAACTCCTCATCCTCCCACAGGTGTGCTCTATGACCTTGGCTGGATCACATAATCTCTCTGCATATCAGTTTTCCCATGAGCAAAATAGGGATAGTAGCATTTACAGGCTCCACAGGGTGGTGATCTGGCATAAATAGTTATCTTTTCTCTAATGCATTAAACATGATTTGCCAACCTTCCCAAAGGATAGGGTTTGAGAGTGTGTTAAATCCAGCTGCAGGTGATCTTCACTCCTTTCATTAGAAATTCATTTCCAGCTGTATGCATCTGTCCTTTTAGATGAGCAAAACACTGAGTCTGGGTTCATTTGCCTGAAAGTAGTCCCTGATTTGTATATTTGGGATTTTTGATGAGTTTGATTTGCCTGAACTAAGATCTACACACAATCCTGGGAAAGAGATGTCCCATTACGTGGGGAAAACCTGAACTGTGGTACATGTAATACGGAGCTAGAAGATGATCTTTTTACTGCACCAAGGAATGGTTGTCTCTTAATTCGGAGATGTGAGCAGCTCATGGATATGCCTGATCACAGATAAGGGATTTGTTTTCTTTTTCCTATCTTTGATTCACACAGTTACAGCAAAGAACATAAAGGCAATAGCTTAAAGAATGAAACTTCTGGCTCTCTGGTAGCTTCTTAAGATCCTGGCTCCAGAAATTGCTTACTCATATTACTAGCTTTTTCTCCTCAAACTGGAGCAAATTTATCAGATCTCTAAAATTCCTAAAAGAAATTAAGTGTCCCTTCCCTACAGAATGTCACTCCAGTTGTTTAATTTCAGGAGATCATTGCAAACCACAAGTTTCTCAGGAAAAACTATTAACTAGTGCTGGTTAAAAAAAAATTGCAAGCAATGGTTTTTCATTGGAAATGCAGTTTTGTTGAAATCAAAACATTTTGTGAGGATGTGTCAGTTTTCACTATTTTTTTTTTCCAGGAAAAAGTTTAAACAAGTCATTTCATTTTTATAATGTTTAAACATTTCATTTCAATCATTCCAAAATGTTGCCTTTCAATTAACAAACCATTTTGTTTTGATTTCATATTATATTAAAACATTAACTTTAACTTTTATGTGTTATAAATGCTGTATTTCAATATGCAATATATTTAATAATTTATATTACATTTCAACTTTTCTACCTCTTGAAACAAAATGATTCAACAGTATTGAAATGAAATATTTTGAGACTTTCTGAACAGAAACATTTCAGAATTTTCATTTTGTGGGAAATTTGGGAGTTTCTTTCCAATTCAGAATGAAAACCCATTTTGAAAGGCCAGAAATTCACATGGGACAGAAATTCTGGTTTCCTACCATCTTTACTGTTAACAATTCTCAGTTTATTCAAGATGTTCTTCTTTAAGGTAACAGGACTGAAAAGAAAATTTCTATGGTAAGCCAGATACAGTTGCCACAGAAACAAGACAGTCTTTTCTACCAGTTTCTTCTGATATAAAATACAAGCATTCATGTCCCCTACAATCATCAGTTGCTTTGATTCAGTTCTTGGCTTCTCTTCATCATCAGTTAAACAATGGAGAATAAATACAGATTTCAAGAACTTCTTTGATTATACCACAGTGCCACAACTACACTTTCATTGGAGCGTTTATATTGTTTTATATTTCTTAGTAAAACTGATAATGAATTATGCTCCTTTAGGCTATGGTTAATTAAATTGGCTACCCTTTTGTCTTTAGCACAGGCAGCTGGGGCATTCAACTGCTCAGAATTGATGAGTCCTACTTAAGGTAAATCCCTGAGGGACCTGATCACCTGCTGTCAGGCAAGAATGCGACCTAGATCATAGGGGTCCCACGTTCTTTTAAACAGGTCACAACCTCTAAGAGGAAACAGATTGCGGTCAGGTCAAAGCATTAGTTATTAACCCAGTTTGTTCTTAGATTAAAGAAAACTTTTTAATTGTGGAGTTAGATATTGTGCATTAAAAGTAGGCACCATTTTTTCTATTCATGCAGTAATGAAGCAGTTGACCTCCAGACAGTAGCATCAATGGTGGAACTGATTGGACTCTGCTGAATGTCATTTGTGAGATTCACCCTGATTCCAAAAATAGCTTCAAGTAAGTTTGTGCTCCTTCCCTATTCATTATGGACTTGATGTAATCAAATCAGCAAAAGAACACCCATGATGATTATAATGGGCTTTGGATCAAGGGTATATTTGAGACAATTCTTGTAAAAAATTTCTTATTTACTCCTACAAATGTTTAGTGGATGACCATTCTCTGTATAAACATCTAGATTCATTGGCAAAGTTACCTGGGTAGGAACAAGATTTTTTTTTTTTTTTTTGGTTAAGAAAAGAAAATTTCAGTAAACTGAGCAAGGGGCAAAACCATCAGTATGTGTGTCTCTACTTACCTCAATCCTTGTTTTACAGACTGCTACCCAACTGTGTTAACAATACTTGCAAATGTTAATAGGATTTGTCACTTCTCCCCACATTTTTAGGAGATTATGCAGGACTGTGCTTTTCAAAGTTTTCCATCCTAGGATTTGTTTCATATTTAGTCACATGGGAACACTGAAGTGGTCATGACTTTGATGCTAGTTTGTGGCTTGTCAGGTTAAGCATTTCTGATGCAGAATTATATCAACACCATCAACAATAGGCATGTTTGGTATGGTATGCACCAAGTCTTCTACTTGTTTCCATAAAGCATGTTGAATATAGCTGGGTGAAATTTTTCACGCAAAACTACTTTTATTTTGGCGAAATGACAGACTTGACTACACAAAGGTGTTTTGGGAATTCAAGATGTTTTGCCAGATTGTTTTGGTCAAAAAAAAAAATCACCCCCAAATTTCAATTTCCAAATGAAACATTTTTGCTTGTTCAGTTCAAAATAACTTCCTGTTTCAAAATATCCTCACATTTTTAACCAAATTCCAAGATGCTTAAAAGTGCTGAAAATCAAACCAAAATATTCAATTTGAGATTGAACAAAACATTTTGTTCAAAACACAATTTCTTTCAAGTTCCTAATTTCCTGAAACAATTCATTTACATTTCAACCCTAAATAATGTATTCCCTTGAATTTTTAGAATTCACACAGCTCTAACACTGAACCATTAGCCCTGACTGGAATGCAGTAGATATTATGTACCCTGAGTCAGTGGTTCCCAACCTTTTTTAGGCTGGGGACCCCTTCTAAGAAAAAAAAATGTGCCCTCCCCCAGTTAATTATGTAATCTGGCTCGCAACACTCTGGCAGTGCCACTAGGACAGCTGGTGAGCAGCGCTGCCGTCACCATGGACTGTGCCACTGGGGAGCTGAGCCCCAGTAGCTGTGGCCCCCTGCCCTTGCCCCTGCCAGGAAGCCACTGCAGCCCCAATCCCCTTCCAGGATCCGGCCACAGGAAGGGAAAGGCAGCCCTGGGGGGAGCATCAGGGCTGTAGCTCGATTCTGGACCCGATAGGGAGAGGCTGTGTGGACCCTCTGCAACATGTCCGCAGACCCCTGGGGGTCCCCAGACCACAGGTTGGGAACCACTGTCCCAAGTAGTGATGGTAAATTTCCATATATGTAGTCTTTAGAAGGAAGTGTAGTGTGATAAAGCTATGGCAACAGCATTGTGCCCAAAGCCAATCAGCAGCCTCTGACGTTATGTCAAGCAGTACACCAGAACCCCACAGTTCGCAACCCTTCTTGCACTCCTGCTTCTCTGAATGATGGGCAAAAGGCTGAGCCTTGCTATGTGGTCTGGAGCCCTTCAGACCCAGGCTGCCTCGGACCACAGGGGGAGCGAAAGCTAAAGTAGAGAGGCCCTCTTGGAAAACACTGTCCCAGAGGCCCCCTCCCCTACTTGGCCTCCAGTCCAAGTCCCTCTACTAATTGCAACAGCATCAGGATGTCATGAGGAGAGAGACAGAGGACTCTGAAGTGCCACACATCCAACGTGACACTGGTGCAACTGCCAGCCCCATTGTGACTGCCCAGGGCCTCCCCTTAGCCTCACACACTTGGCTGAATGGTGGGAAGGCTGCAGGAAATTGGATGGGAACATCAGGGCTGGGAGAGTGGTAGAGCTGCCAGCCAGGTGCCTCCTCTCTCTGTCCACCTGCTGGATCACAGCTAAGGAGAAGCATTCGGGTGGCAGAAGGATAAGGTGAAAAACCTGATATACTCCCCACTGCCCTTGCTCCAACAAACACCCAAACATCCCTCTAAATCCAACTGCAGCCTCAACATCCTTTTCCCTCAGCAGCCTCTGCCTCCAGGAGCCCTCAGCAAACCATCCAATGAGCCACCTTCAGCTTCATTCCTACAGTTCCCTTCCCAGCAACATCCCCAGCACACTCGCCTATCCACTACTCCAGTTTTGTGCAGCTCCCTGCACTGCCCCCAACCGTGCTCAGGGTGGGCTGGGCTGACCATAAGTTTAACATTATGGTAAATATGCAAATGACATGCCAGGTACCTTATTAAATAATTGGCACAAAATTTCACACAGAAACAGCACAAAACCTGGTGGCTACAGAAGCAACATCTCAAATAGGCAGTTCCAAAAGCATGTACAGGTTGAAACCAACATGTTAATTTTCACTTAGAAACCAACAGGCAGACATGTAAATCTTTGGAGTCATTGTTCGCAGAAAGAAAAACCTCTTCCTCAAGCAGGCCACCACCTCCTGCCCCAACTGCAGCTTCTGAATTGCTTGACAGTTTAGTCCCATGTAGAGTATATTATAGTAATCTAGTCTGGAAGTGGCAAAAGAACAGAGAAAGCAGCAAAACTGAAAACCAAAAGGGGTGCAGTCTCTAAGCCACACACATGCAGAGTCACAGACATCCACAGTGATCTGTCATGGTAAATCACAGAATCAATAATCTATCATTATTAATTTGCAGTCACCATACAGCAAGCATTGCTAATCCTTGCAGTACAGCTGAATTGATGCATTTTGATTTTGAATGTGTAGAATCTGATGCTTCATCATTCTAGACTTTATTGTAGTAAAGGTTGCATATTTAGGCCTCACTCAGTCCAGCAAAGGATTTAAATATGTGATTAACTTTAAACAGGGATGAGTCAAAATCAGAAGTTCTGTCCCATAGGAAATACACAAATTCATCATTTGTTCTATTCCAAAATCAGGATGAAGAGTTGAAATATCAAAACTATTGGCAGAAGAGAATTTCCAAAAAATTATGTTTAAAAATGCCAAAGCATTTTATTTTGAGTCATTTCAACATTAGTATTTCCTCAAGGTTCTGTGTGGTCTTGTGGGATTTGTAGTTGGGAACCTGATGCCCCCATTTTCTCAGAAGGGCCAGGATCTCAGGCCAGACTACACCTCCAGTGATGCACCTCTAATCATGCAACTTTCATGTTTCACAGGACAGTTTGGTTACAGTGGAGATCATAGCACCTTAAGGGAGCTGTAGTCTAAGCAGGGACTATGGTCTACAGGGAAGAGTGAAAGGCCAAAGTACAACTCCCATGAGGCAATGTACTCTATAAAGAAATTCTTTTTTGGGTGGAACTGACTCAGAATAAAATATTTCAAGTCATTTCAACAAACTGACATAGCTTGATTTGAGTTGAAACAATCCTTAAATTATATAAACAAGGAGTCCTGTGGCACTTTAAAGACTAACAAATTTATTTATTGCATGAACTTTTATGCAAGAAATCCCACATCATGAGATGCTTGAAAATGGAAAACTTACAGAATGGGAAGGGAAAATAAATTTAGTGAACAGTAAGTGAGATTAAATTAAATATTTCATTTTCATTTTTCCAGTAGAACATCGTTGGTGAAATTTTAGTTTGCCCCTTGAAGAATTTGATTCTGTACAAAATGTTTTTCTGTTAAAAACATAATTCTGATGGAAAATTCCCAACCAGCCCTACTTCAGTCAGAGGAATGGTCTCAGTAACTATTCTCCAGAATTTCCCATTGGCTTCAGTAGAACTATTCTCATGCTTAAAATTAAGAATGTGCTTAAGCACTTTATTAAATTTGAACCTTATTTTTGTTGGTGACTTATCTCTAAAGAGATCTCAGTTTCTCCCAGTGTACTGGTAGTGAGCATAAAGACAGGAGAGCTTTAGAAAAGTTTAAAGCCTATGAAATATTTGTTAACAGATTTGGATATACACTTTTATTATTTTTGGTGTGTGAAGTTATAAGGAGGCTTAATCTGGACTAGTTTGGTCCCTGTCTACACTAGGCTTTGCCTAGTTTGAACTAAAAAATTTTTGTTCAAACTAAGCAAAGCTTAGTTCAAAATAGTTAGTTTGAACAGTAAATTTAATTTGAAGTTTGGTTGAACTTTAGTTCAAACTAGCACAGTGTAGCCATGCTAGTTCAAACTAACTAAATTCAAACTAAGGGATTAGGTCGACCTAGCCGCATTTTTTAGTTCAAACTAACTTTTAGTTTGAAATAGCCATGCTTTCTTAGTTTGAACTAAGAAGTTAGTTTGAACTAAAATGCCATGGTTAGTTCAAACATTGAGGCTATGTTCACACGTAAACTGTTATTTCGAAATAAGTTATTTCGAAATGAGTTATTTTGAAATAAAGTCCTTATTTTGAAATAAGTTAATTTGAATTAAGGGAAAGCCTGCTATCAAAATGGCTGTTATTTCAAAAAGGTTATTTCGAAATAAGGCCGTTCGGACATGTTGTTTCAAAACAGTTGTTTCAAAACAATGGTGTTGTTTCAAAACAGTGTGTCTGAATGCCATTGTTTCAAAATGCCAGCTGTTTCAAAACAATGACTATTTCTATTTCAAGCAAGGTTTTACTGTTTCGAAATAACAGCCGTTATTTTGAACCAACAGGTCCTGTTGTTTCAAAATAACGGAACATTGTGTGGACATTAGAAATTTTATTTCGCAACAACTCTCGTCTGAACACAGCCTGAATGTCTACAGAGATTCCACAGTAGTTTCTTTGCTCTCTGTTTGGATGGCTATGATAGTTGACTGAGGTATTGCCTTGTCCATGTCAGGATATGAATTACATTACAACTGTTAGCATGTGAATATGAGTATTTATACGAATGAACACAATCATATCAAAAAATTTAATGAGAACAAATACCAAGTCTTACAAGTTGTCCATTTCTTCCTTTTACAAGGCATCAGTGAAATCTCACCCAAACCTTCTTTTGAGCAGAAGAATGAGTTGCACAAATAAATAAATAAATAAATAAATAAATCCTTGTAGAGCGA
Source organism: Podocnemis expansa (assembly GCA_007922195.1). Taxonomy (NCBI): domain Eukaryota; kingdom Metazoa; phylum Chordata; order Testudines; family Podocnemididae; genus Podocnemis; species Podocnemis expansa. The sequence continues at coordinate 92,936,636 of ML681966.1, forward strand.
CATGGCTGAGTAGATATGCTGTGTAGGTTTACTGTTTTACAGCTCCATTTAAGTATTAGTTTGGAAGCAGTGTATCTGTCCTGTCACTGAATCTTTGGAATAATTTTATGTTTTTGAAAAATGGATATAAATCCAAATGATTCCAATTATGGATTATGTGCAAAAATACATGATGAATTTTCATTAATGCCTGTACAGTAAGCTCCCATGGATTTTATTTGGATTATTGAAAGGGCTGATGCCATGCAGTAGGAGATTGCGTCTCTGGCAGCTTGGGACTCATCTTACTCACAGTTCAAGCTTGAGGTCTCAGCAATATTATCCAACCTCCCTTATTATACAAATCCCTTCTGTGTCTCCCTTGCTATTTGGATATTTGGGAGTATACTGTGCATGCATAAATAAGAAATCATTATGACTTTCCATGCTGGTGTGCTCGCTGTGTCTTAAAGTCCTTAAAGAATGACTTGAGGACTTCAATTACTTGCATCAAAGGTTAGAGGTTTATTGCAGGAGTGGGTAGGTGAGGTTCTGTGACCTTCATTGTGCAGAAGGTCAGACTAGATGATCATCTTGGTCCCTTCTGACTTTAGTATCTGTGATGACTAATTGCCCATGAAACATGGCTGGAAATCATTCTGACTTATTCTGGGGGACAAGGAAGATTTAAATTATGAGATTTCAGATATTGCGCAATTAGGGCAATGTGGCCCCTACAACAGCCGAGGTCACAACTGTATATAGTCATAGCTCCTTGAAACAAATATACCATCCCTGATTGCTTTAAGGATGATATTGAACAAGTGGGAGGTTAACTTCTTAGCAAGAGTCATTTTTTTCACTTGAATTGGCCTGCTGATTTGCTTCATGAACCATTGTTTTAGCTGCATTATCAAATAAATGATTGAACAGAACAACCTTGTCCATGAAAGGCTTATTGCAATTGAAAGGAGATTGCCCTTCTGGCCTGGCCTGGCCTGGCCTGCCCACTATGGATTTTGGAATTGCAGTATTGTTTATATGTGTGGTGTTGTAAGGTTTTTATGAATATGCACAAAAATGGGGGGGCATGGTAAGTAATTAAAATGACAGCAATCTGGATCATTTGGTAAACTGGGGCACAAAGAAATAAGCAATGTTTTTAAATTACTAACTATAAATATATCCATCTAGGAATAAGACTGTATACAATGCTTCCTGAAGGAGGGATTCTGTCCTAGGAGACAATGACTCTGAAGAGGATATGGATGGTGGGGAGTGAGTAAAACAATATCTCCCAGTGTGATGCTGTGGTCAAAAGGGTTAATGAAATCCTAAGATGAATAAACAGAGGAATGTTGTGTAGAAGTAGAGAGGTTATGTAACCTGTGTTTTAGGCACTGGTTCAACTGTCTCTGGAATAACACATCAGCTCTAGAGTCCACAATTCAAGAAGGAAATTGAAACATTAAAGATGATTAAGAAAACACCAAAAAATGATTAGAAAACATCCTATACAATGATAAGCTATAAGGGCTGTACTTATTTCAGCTTTACAGAGAGAAGGTTAAGGGGTGACCTGATTATATGTCAAAATATCTACTGTGAGAACAAATATTAACAAATAGGCTCTTCAGTCAACCAGAGAAACATGTAAATTCAGCCAGCAACTGGAAGTTGAAGCTAGACGAATTCGGACTCCAAAGGAGTAACACTTTAGCAGTGAGAGTAGTTAATCATGGGAACCTTTGGATTCTCCATCACTGGTATCCAATCTGGATTTAAAAGTCTCCTCAGAGACATGCACTAGGAATTATTTAGGGAAGTTCTCTGGACTGTCTAATGCAGGAGGTCAGGTTGCCGGAGCACAGCAATCTCTTCTACTTTGGAGTCCATGAGTATGAGAGTTGGTGGATCATTGGTTGAAGCTGTTTGAATAGAATGACCAAGCTTCAGGTGTGTTGTGATCAACACCAAATGGTGCTTTTATTTTTACCTGTCAACATACAGAATGTCTGCTAGTTGATTATGTGGAGTCAACAACAGACAGCTGTTTTATCTTGTATGTGTTGGATAATCACTACTGAGCAGTTTGGTTTAAAACTTTTCTTTACAAGATAAACCTTATGTCCCTTTTTGAAATGAGTTGAAATTATCTGTTTTTACAAGGCTCATTTACTTCTGCATTAAAAATCTTGGTTTTAGAAATGCTGAGATTCTAGGTTAAAACTTATTTTCTGGGTTTAAGTCAGGCAGGTTCGGATAATAGTTCTTTTTAGTGGGAAACAAGAAGCCAGCATGACCCAGTGCATATGGAAATCGGTTGGGACTCTGAAGATCCCTGTTCTATTTTGGTTATAACTTTAGGCAAACCACTTAATTTCTCTGTGCCTCATTTCCTCAAATAGTAAAATAGGGACCATGATACTTATTCTTCTTCGAAAACCAGTTTTAGAACTATGAAGTAAAAATGCTACATATATGCAGAATTCTATTTCATTATTTTTTTCTCTGCAAGAAACAGGTACATGTTTTCTTGTTAAAAAAAGAGGCATTAATAAAATAACCACCCCTCTCCCCTCCCCCCCAAACCCTCATACCTACTCTGGTAAAGAATACAGAGGCATCTGAATATATGCATTACTCTTTATTAGAAATACTCACTTTTTAAAGAACTGCTAATTCATTTTCCCTTAGGATGCATGTTCATGTGCTTCCAGGAAAGATGTCTTCCAGTTCCCACAGTCAATGATTTCTTTTTTACACATCAAACTCCTTCAAAATTAATTCTTCACTGGTTCTTAATAACTGGCTTATAAGAATTTGTTCTGTACTTGGAGAATCATTATGTTCCAAGATAACAGGTTTTAGTACACTGACTTCAACTTGACTGGATTTCAATGCTGGGTTATTTTTAGATTTTTAGTAATTTATGTTTCAGACTATTTGAGCTCTTACTCTAAATCCTCACCACTTTCAGCTTTCATTTCAGGTTTTTGATGTCTAAAATGTGTTAGTCTCTCACCACCTGCTATTTATCCCTCTATCTTTCTATAGAATTGCGTTGTGTAAGTATGTGCTACTTTTGAAGTTGCTTTCTTGTGCCTACTCCTCTATTGCAATTTCTGTGTGTTTCAGACAGAAGCAGGTTATTCAGTGCAGCCTATTTGCTGTTTATGCTTTGTGCCAGATCACCTCTTCATTTGGCCCTCACTACTTCTCTAGCTCAGATGCAAAGGGTTCTGCCTTTTCAAAGGCCTTGCATGTCAATTGGTTGTACCCTCTACCCTTCCACACATTAGAAAGACAGGCTATGTTCACACAGGGAGGGCTTGTTTCGAAACAAGAGGTTTCAAAACAAGCTGTTTCAAAATAACTCTTTATTTCGAAACACCTTATTTCGAGGACAAAAAACTTTGTCCTCGAAATAAGGCAGGGAAATAGCAGGTCCACAGCGTGGACCTGCTATTTCGACAGGGGAGGGGATTCTAGGCACCCTAGGGGTAAAGCGCGGCTGGGGCTGCAGGCACCAGCCAGGTGAGGCGCGAGGCTGCTCAGCACTCCGCCGGTGCCTGCAGTCCCCTGCAGGCACCGGTGGCGTG
>ML681966.1:92940316-92964381 GCA_007922195.1 Podocnemis expansa
TGCTTAGCACCCTGGGAGGAAGTTGACATGTTGTTTCGGAACACTTTTTTCCGAAACAACATGTCCGAACAGGGTTATTTCGAAACCTCTGGTTTCGAAACAACCCTGTTTCGAAACACAACTAGGTTTAAGCTATTTTGGAAGAAGCATGGCCATTTCGAAACAAGCTGTTTGCTTGTTTCGAAATGGCCGTGCGTCGTGTGGCCATGGCACTTCTTATTTCGAAACAACCTCTGTTGTTTCAAAATAAGAAGTGTGTGTGGCCATACCCTCAGAGGCTATGTCTACACCTAGCTGGTTAAATCAATTTAAGTTAAATTGATATAAGCTAAATCGATATAAAATCATTAAATTGATTTAAGCTAAATCGATTTAACAGGTCCACACCAAAAACCCCCAAATCGAACTAGCATGTTCAGACACAGGACTTGCTAGTTCAATTCTGGGGAGAGGCACCATGGGAGGTGTGGCAAGATGGCCACCTGGCACGGCCATGTTGGCAGCCAATTGGATAAAAGCAGGAACTTACCTCACCTCCCTGTCCATTCTGGCTAGCAGGAGACTGCGACACACAGAGCACGGACGCTCCCCAGCTTTCCAGCCATTACAGTGTGGTTGCTAGAGCCTCTGCTGGCATGCAGGGTGTTCTCCTGCAATAGCACACTCTGTTTTCTGACCCTGATGGTCCCCAGCCTGAACCACAGACCTTCATCTCACTGTTCCTCAGAGCAGCCCTATTTCCCCTGCCTGCTTCTGTGCCTCGTCAGATCTGGGCGGAGGAGACCAGCAAAGACTGGTAGGAGCAGGTAGTGCTCAGAACCTGGGGTGAAAAGCAGGGGCGTCGGAATCTCTGAATGAGGAGGGGGAGCTTCACCCACCTCGTTGCAGAGCTCACACCGGTACTGCGCCAATGAGATACCATCATAAGACCAGCCATCCCTGTTGACAAGAGAGTGGCCTTTGCCATCTGAAAGATGGTCACTCCCGAATTATACAGGTCTGTGGCGCACCTCTTCGGCATCAGGAGGTCCACCGTTGGTGAACTGCTGCAACAGGTCACCACTGCCATCAACACTGCCCTGCTGTGACGCCTGGTCAATCAAGGTGACCTGCAGGCCAATATCACTGGTCTCGCCACACTGGGGATGCCCAATTGTGCCGGGATACTGAATGCCACCCACATCCCCGTGAGAGCCCCAGCACACCGAGCAGCTGAGTGCCAGAACCAGAAGGGATATCACTCGGTTATCCTGAAGGCCCTCGTGGACCACCGGGGCATCTTTCAGAACTGTTATGTTGGATGGCCAGGGCGGCCACATGATGCCAGGGTCCTGCGAAACCCTGCCCTGTACTGGGGCATGGAGGCAGGCACCTTCTTTCCCCCCCAGTAACATCACTGTTGGGGAGGTTGAGATGCCCATCCTCATTGTTGCCAAAGCGGCCTATCCCCTCCCCCCCATGGCTCATGCACCCATACACAGGGCCCCTCAATGCTAGCAGGAAGGTTTTCAACCACTGCATGAGCCACTGCCACCAGGTGATCAAGCGGGCATTGGCCAGCTGAAGGAGCAGTGGAGGTGCCTCCTTACACGCCTCCACCTTGGAGAGGAGATGACCACAGAAGTCATCACTGCCTGCGTGGTCCTGCACAACTACTGTGAACTCCAGGGGGAGACTCTTTCTGCTGTCTAGGAGGCCGAGGCACAGCTCATTAGTAGCCAATATGAGCAACCTGCACCTGTGGCCCCAAGGGAGTGAGCACCACAGAGGGCGACAATTATGCGTGATGCACTGATGAATCTTTTCACGAGTGAGGAACTCTGAGGGCCAGGCCTACCACACTACACTCCCTCCTTCCCCATTCTGCCACAATCACCCCCCACGCCTCCGCCTGTCCCTTGAACTCCACTAAATAAAACAGTAATACACCAATCAAACTGTATATAAGGTTTTATTTAACATAAGAAGGGGGATTGGGGCAAAGAGGGGCTTGGGAGGTGGTAGAGGGAGGTCTGGGCGGGGGTTAGGGACTTTGTGGTGGGCATCAAACTGGGACACAGGGATGCCTGGGTGAGGGTTGGTGACTTTGGGGTGGGCATCAAACTGAAACATGAGGATGTCTGGGTGGGGGTTGTGGACGTTGGAAGATGAGGGGGGTCTCTATGAGGGGGCTGGACTGAGACCCTGGGCTGGCATCCCACGGCCTTCCCACTAGCCACCCTGGATCTGGGGGCACCTGCAGTGAGGAATGGAGGGGTTCTTAGGGGGAGCCCCCTCCTCTGCAGGGGATGCCTCACGGCCTGCGAGCCAATGCAGGCTGGTAGCTACATCCTGCAGGGCTGTGGTGAGGCCCATGAATGCCTGGCTCTGGTGCTCCAATGTGGTGACAACCCGCTCATCCATATTTCCCATGCATTCAAGCTGGCAGATGGCTGCATCCTGGCGAGTGCCCAGCTGCATTCTCCAGGCATGGGTCTCCTCCTGGGCCTCCTGGCCAAGCTGCAGGACAGTCTCGAGGAGGGTCTGCCGGGTCATGTGGGTCCTCCTCCTGCGGCTGCTATGGGCTTATGGACACTCTGCAGCCCGATGGCATGTGGCTGAGTGAACTGCAGGGGGGAAAGAAAGAACAGAGTTAGGGTTGCTGGCAATCGCTGCCATGATGCTGCGGAGTGCAGCCTGACAGTACCTTGAAGCACCACCCTGACTGTCCCCACCAAGTCATGCCCTGTTGGACATGTCCCCAAAGGTACATGCACCTGTGCCGTGCCACAGGGGGTGCGCATGATGGCGGGCAGCATGCTGGTGATGGCCTGCTCTGGGGGCTTCTCCCAAGGATGTGGGCCATTGCTGTGGGCTGCATGCTGATGCCCACAGTGCTGTCACCTCTGGATCGCTCCAGCCCACACTTGTCTGTGCCCCCCCCCACCTACTCAGGGCTGTGTCCCACCCACCACATGGGTCTCCAGGTCCTGTGCCCTGTTTGAGTGCACGCAGGCCACCCTTGTCCCTGTGACACTGTCCATCTCCAGCCACTGTCTGCCTGCTCTCCTGTGCCATATGTGGCGCAAGCCCTGATTGCATGGAGGGAGGGAGCAAATACTCACCAACAGGTATCCTGGATGTCCTTACAGCTGTCTCATCACTGATGCCTTCATCTACTGGGGGTGCCCCCTCTGCATGTCCCTCTTCCTCTTCGGGTGTGAGGTTTCTTCCTCCTGGGCAGGGAGGAGCTCCAGGCTGGATGGGATTCTTGGAGCTGGTGGGCTGGCTGAGGGACAGCTCACCTCTCCAACATCCAGGGGTGCCTCAGGGTCTGTGGAGTCCCCTGCCAGGAGGGCTCGCTCACCCGAGTTGCAGCTTATGGTTGGGAGCCCGGATGCCTCCTTGGACATGAAGGCATGCAGCTCCTCATAGTAGTGGCAGCTGGTGTTGCTCGCTGCCCCTCAGAGCTGCCTTGCCTCCCTTGCCCTGGCATAGTCCTGCCTCAGGACCTTAATTTTGGCCCACACCTTGAGCAGACAGTGTCTGAATATACATCCTGGTTCCTATGCCTGGCAACGAGCCAGGAGTGCATATCCTCCTGCCCCCAAATCCAGAGGAGGCAGAGGATCTCCTGATTTGTCCATGCAGGGCACTGCATCACCCCTGTGATGCTGCAGCTCCAGCATGTGCTGCCATGCTGTCTGCCTCCTTGGAGCATGCAGCCTGGCCAGGGCAAGTCACCTCCTCCTTCCTGTTTGCCAGGCACCCTGGGAGGAGGAAGGGAACTGGTGCTGGAATCGATTTAAACAGTTATTTCAAAATAACATGTCTGAAAGGTGTTATTTTGAAACAACTGTTTCGATTTAAGCAATGTTTCAATTTAAAACCAGGTTTTAAGGAATCACTCTAACTTTCCCTGAATCAAAATAACGGAGCTCCTTATTTTGATTCAAGGAGAACGTTGTGCGGACATAAACTCTTTAAGATCAAAATAACCAGCGTTACTTCAATCTAAAAGCTGCGTGTGGACATACTCAGAAAGTCCAAATATCTTAAACAAATTATAGCTTTGCATTTATTTATCCTTCACTGGACAAAATAAAATTGCTCCTTACTCAGTAGAAGAGATTCTTCATAGAGAAGAAAAAGCAGTTAAGCACTTCAAAACTCATTAAATAATTAATGCTTTTCACCAACAGTAAAATCAGAGTTAATTACCAAGTTTCTACACGGTAAACCTTGCATATCTTCCCTGGGAATCAATGTCATTGATTATATCTGTTTATTCTATGGATCTGGCTACTTTATAAGAACTCAGATTTGACTCTATAGACATGACATAGTGTATTAGCAATACATTTTTTTTAGTGACGTGAAATTATATGAAACTTGTGTTTTCCAAAAATAAAACTCTTCTATTATAGCTGAAAAAATCCCACCCTTGCACAGAATTGATTTACTGTCCTATAGAGGAATCAATTTTTCCTTGTGGACAAAGATATTGCTGAGTTGAAAATATAATCACAATATTGTTAACTTTTATAACAAATTTATATAACAATTAGTAACACAATGGTCTAATTATGATATTTCAATTCTCATCAGGTGTGCATGTGTAGAGCAAGAGGGCCAGGAAAGCGCAAATTTGATTTCCCTTGAGGATCCCCACTCAGCATAACTGTATTGCAAAATGTATTTGCAAAATGAGAAAACCTTCTTCTAACCCTTTTGTGCATGGGTGTGTGTGTGTGTGTGTGTGTGTGTGTGTGTGTGTGTGTGTGTGTGAATGAGGTAGTGAATGGATTTTCACAAGAGGGCTGCACTACAGATGGACAAAATTTTTCCACCATAACATTAACTTGGTTGTAGGAGAGATGAATATTGATTATTGTTCCAGTCAACGGGGTGTGGTGCTGCCATGCATATAAAACCATTACCTCTGTTATAAATAACAGTTTCATTTAGAAAGTGTTCATACCATTAGCAGACTCCTGACAGTTGCTGGAAAGCGCATGGTTCAGGATGAGGTGTTATAGTGGGGCATACTCATCCTGCTGTTCATATTTCACAATTTTGTATACTATACGTGTTGTTGATATGTGGGTTAATTCATTCTCCCACAAACTGGGGCTCCCAAAATCTATAGCCCATTAATGAGGGAGTCTCACAATTTTACATAACAGTAAAGGAGTGGATCAATTATAAGCTAACAGAAAGTTAAAAGTAATATAGGAATGGTTAAACTGCAATGTGTCTGAGTGAGGTTGGACACAGACTTATTGACTGATATTAAACAATTTTTGGATCCACACTGGGTTACCTGTAGGCAACCCTAAAATAAAAGTATAAACTTGTTGTATGGCTGCTGATTGGGAAGTTACACAAGCAGTTACATTAGCAAGCATTTGAACATTATTCTGGGAATGTTGCCCAAGTAGTTTGATTTAACAGGATCCACATTTTCCACAAGCCTTGTAAAGCTTGTAGGCAATTCTTGGACTCTGTGGGGACCCATTGTGCAATTAGGGAGAGGGAATCTGAGTTTAGGGAGCCCAGCATTTGCAACTTACTGCATACAGTGTCACTATCATAGGAGTTTAAAACACCTGTTGTGGCTCCCATTGCTCCCAGTATAGTAGCTCCCACGTCTCTACGCACATGGGACATTTTGGGACATTACTGATTAAAAAGGGAATCAATCCATGGTTTGCACCAAAGACTGGTTAATCCAGTGTTGGCTAGATTTATATTGATACTAGCTTGTGCTTCTACTATTTGAGGTGCTGCCATTGTCTTGTTACAGGTGGCTGGGTAGGTTGCTACATGAGGTGTGAATGAATCGTGCAGGATAATTTGGTGGTCTTCCATTATAATATATCACCATCTGTTGAAAGCCTTAATTTTAGTTGAATTCCAAGTGAGCCATGTCTCTTTGACTCATAAAGTTACATGAGTTACACCTGAAGCGGCCTGAGGGGCAGTATGGCACAACTTAGTCACATTAGCATTCCACACATATAACGTGTTAGTGATACAGGTCTTGACGTACGAGGTGTTGCTTGCCCTGCTTACATTGAAAATAAGAGTACTATTTAGGCCTATAATCCAGAGTTTTGACCCAATTTGGGAGGTACACAGTGAGTGACAGCCATTAGCTATGTCACAGTTGTACTCACAGGTGCAGATAAAATTCCCAATGGTGAAGGTTTCTTGGAGTCTTTTCTCCATGGTAGGGTATGCTCATGCTGGTTATTGTGATGAAGTATGAAAACCTCTTGGGCTACCTTAGGATGTCAGGGGTGACACCCCATTTCTCTTCTTTTCTGCTTCTGTACTTTGGAGATGGGACATGGGTATTCTGGTGATAACTATAAGAATTACGGGGGGGGGGGGACGACTTTATACAGACCTTACCCGGGCCACTTGTGGGTGACACAGGTTGTGGCTGGTTTAGACCGGGACAGTTTGGCTGGCCGGGGGGGGTAGAACAAAGGGCTGAAAGTGGAGGAGGGTAGTAGGGAAATGAGGGTCTGTGAGGCAGGATCTCCAGGGCAGGACCCTGTTTGTCCTGGGATTTACTGCTATACCTGCTGGTTAATCTAATAACCAACTGTCCTAGCTGCTGTGGAAACTGGATTGCTAATAAACCTTCTGACTTCTACACTGGCTGAGAGTGACTTCCAACTGGGATGGTTGGGACCATCCTGGAGGGAGGACCCCACCCCCAGGAGAGACCAGACAGAGCAAGGGTCGAGCCTGGATTTGGGAGCTGGCTACATGGAACATGGAGATTCGGGGCTGGATGGGAGAAGACTCCACCTTAGCAGTGTCCTGACTGGCTGTGAACAGAGGGGGTCCGCAAGTACTCTTCTGGGATACTCCATCACAGTTACTCATAGGAAAGATGACATAGTCATTGCTTAGCACCCATGTCTGACACAGCAGGACACACATGGTCATTCATGAGTCTATAAATGTGAAGAGGGATAATATATAGGTGAATTTTCTCCCCTTGGTAAAGTCCAGTAAGTGTTTCCCTGCCCAGGAACTATTATTTCCCCTGATTTGATTACACTAGGTGTTTCTTTAGTGGGGTTATATCCACACTCTGCCTGGCAGCGAGGTAGGGAGGAGCAGGCTGGGTTCCTTCCACACGTGCTGATCCCAAACTGCCTTTCCCTGAATGCTCCAACCATTTTGCTCCCATATGCTTGCTCATAGGGCCAGGCCATTAGTCACTGCCCATGTGTCAGTGTAGATGTAACACTTGGGTTCATCCAGCTCTGTTGCCTTAGTCACTGACAACTGGACAGCTTTTCCACTTCCTGAGTGAGCTCTAGGCCTCACTGGCCTTGTATGGTCACTGCTTGCCACACGTGGGCAGGGCCTTGTATCTCCCACTGCCATATGTGAACCAGGCATTATGCCTTTGCAGTGTTCTGTTCCCCGGGGGGGGGGCAGACAGTCAAGCCAATTGCAGTTGATAAGGGGAGTGGGCTCTCCTCCGCAACAGGCAGGTGGGTGACCTCCTCGTGCAATGTTCAGACTCCTGTCGGGCCCTGTTTTGCCCATTGCTGTATGTATCATTTCCATTTCTGAACAGTGCTGAGCAGAGCTCATCATGTCTTTGGACCCAAGGGTTCTTGGATCCATGCCCTAATAAGGAGCTTAGGTCTTAATGTAACTTCCCATCTCTCTGTGATTCATTCTGTTTCCTGTAAAGCTAAATAATGTGCTAAAACCATCCACTCAACTGAGGTGTAATTTGTGGCTGTACCCTGTAAGGTCTTGCTCCAGAACCCAAGTGGGGTTCATTGCTGATCAGGGGTTTGCCACAGGCTTTATGCGGCCACCCCCTAGGTAACCGATATCTGCAATTCAACAGAACCCAGACCCCAGAAACCGAGTGCCATGGCAGTTGTTACTGCTTGTTTTGCTAGTTTTTATGCTTTTGCCTGCTTCTTTTACCATACAATCTGTTGGAGAATTAGGCACTGTCTAATTCAGAGGCAAAACCTTTAAAAATTTTGTAAACTTTAAACATTAAAATATGAGGCTGCGTGCCTCAGTCATTCCATTCATCATTTTCAGTACATGCACAAAACTTTATCAAAAATTTACACACTGTACATCAAACTACAAAAATTCCACACGTATCTAAATTACTGCTACCTAATATAACATCAGTATCAATGCGTTCTCATAGATGGGTGCTTACAAGTATGTGCCTATACTACACCATTGTCCAGGCAGTCTTGTTCCATGGTTAGTTGGTTTAACTCTTTGCCCTCCTGGACCCTTGTGGTGTTGGAATTGCCAGGTCAGGGGCAAGAAGAATCTGGGAAGAATCCTGCATGCCAGGTGGTCCCTTGTGGATTCATTGCCCAGCTTCTGGACTATACATGTGTAGGAAGTCCCTCTCCCTCCTTATGGTCACTTGGGGGTTCCCCTGAACAACACTGCATTCCAACCCCCTCCATCTCCTCAGGGGTTACCATGTGATCTCTCTGGGTTGCTATGGTCTGCAGCTGGTGTATTCAGCAAAAAAGCATCAGTGTTACCTCTACCATTAAAATGCATCCCCTCACCCCACCTCCAGCAGGCAGGATGGAATAGTCACAAGTTGAATTTTCATGGCTTAAAGAATCAAAGTTAATTTTCAACACATCAAGATAAGCACAATCCCTTCATGAAATTTGAATTACAGGCTGAGTATGTGTCTGTAGAGACTCTGAGTCAGCCACTCCCTCCTAGGGAAAATGCAGAGTTGGACCTAATCTGCAAGTTTGACACAATCAGATTGGGTCTGAATAGGAACTTGGAATGGTTAACACATTACAAAAGGTGATTCATCTGTTCACACAGTCTCTCCCTTTGACCAGCTGGTGTGAATGGGCCCCATGTGCTCTGAATTGACTTTACTAACACTTGCCATCCTCCACCATGTCCTGTGTATGTATACCTCTCAACTCTAGTTTCCACTTCATACATCAGACAAAGTGGGTTGGAGCCCACAAAAGCTTATGGCCAAAGAAATCTGTTAGTCTAAAAGGTGCCACAGGACTCTTGCTGTTTTTACTCCCTCTTGGGTACCTCCATTCAAGTGAGTAGTGGGGGGGGCAACACTCCTGTAACCCCACAAATTGTTTCTTAGCCATTATAGGCTCATAGACTCATAGACCCTAAGGTCAGAAGGGACCAATATGATCATCTAGTCTGACCTCCCGCACACTGCAGGCCACAAAACCTCACCCACCCACTCCTACAATAAACCTCAAACCCATTATCTTCAGCTCCTGCTCTGAGGCACAGCTCTCCAGAGTCAGTGCTATCTCCTGAAGTGGTTAAAACTCACCTTTCACTGTCTCCAGACTAGAAGACATGCTGGCCTCCTCGAATGTAGATCCCACAGGCTCACCTTCAACTCCTGGGATCTCAGCAGGATGCCCCTGGTTGTTGGCCCATTCACTGGCATAACATTTATATATTTCTCTAACTGACACATCATTATATACAGACAAGCTAATTTCATCAAATAATTCTGTGAGAGTAGAAGCTTTTTGTTCTCCAAAATCTCAGGCTCAGCACAACATTTTCTAATAGTGAGTAAGTTTCCTTTAAAGAAATCTGTTTCTTGGCAACCAGGAATCATTTTATCACAGATGGCTGTTTCAGGTGATATAGTAAAACAAGCAAGGAGTCCTGTGGCACATAGGGTATGTCCACACACACTGTTTAAATTGAAATAACGCTGATTATTCCCTCATTTCAATCTAAGGAAAGTTATATTGATATAATAAAACCTAGTATTATATTGATATGACGGTTAAATCAAAATTGTTATTTCAAAATAACACAGTGCTGAAATGTTATTTCGATTTAACTGTTACATTGATTGAACAGTTTTTCCTCTTCTCCTTCCCAGGTGCTTTGCTTTTTCTGTATATTGGGTGGGGGCATGGCCCAGTGAGGTGGCCGTGTTGCCACACCTCCCATGGTGCCCCTCGCCTGAATTGAAATAGCAAGTCCTGTGTCTGGACATGCTATTTAGATTTGGGTTTTTTTGGTGTGGACCTGTTAGATCGATTTAACTTAAATCAATTTAATGATTTTATATTGGTTTTATTAAATTGATATAAGTTAACTGTGTAAGTGTGGACATAGCCTTAAAGACTAACAAATTTATTTATTCCATGATCTTTTGTGGGAGAAAATCCCACTTTGTCAGACACTTTGAAGATGGGGGAACTTACAGAATGGAAGGAAATAAATGCAGAGGAGTATAAGTCATGGGAACAGGTCACACTAAAACAGCAAATCAAGATAATTGTAAAGATTCAAACACTGGGGAACAGCATATAGAGGGTGATAAGGTCAAATCACCTGTTGTAAAGAGAGAAAAATCTAATGTCCCCATTGCAGTCCTGGGGCAATGCAACCAAATTCGCAAATAAATTCAATTGCAGCAGCTTCTCTTTGAAGTCTTGATCTAGTATTCATCTGTCTGAGCACAGCAATTAGCAAATCATTAATGGAGTGATCATGAAGATTGAAATGCCGACCCACTGGTTTTAGAATGTTGTGATTTCTGATGTCAAATTTGTGCCAATTTATTCTTTTGCATAGAGACTGTCCTGTTTGCCCAATGTATAAGGCAGAGGTGCATTCCTTGCACACGATGACATAAATCGCATTGTTGGATGAGCAGGTGAATGAGCCTTTGATGGAGTAGCTGGTTTTATTAGGTCCTGTGTAAGTGTCTTTTGTGCAGATATATGGGCAAAGCTGGCATTGTGGTTTGTTGCAGGGATACATGAGTGCTTTAGTGGTTCTGTTGTCTGTAGTTGATGGTATATATTTGTTTAAGGTTGGTGGGCTGTCTGTAAGCAAGGAGAGGTCTGTCTCCCAAGGCTTGAGAGTGTGAGGGATTGTCTTGTAGAATAGGCTGTAGATCCCTGAGGATCTGCTGTAGAGGTCTGACTTGGGGGTTGTAGGTGATGACTAGAGGTATTCTGTTGTTTTCTTTCTTGGGGTTCTCCAGTTGTAGTTGATGTTGGAGTACCTACCTGGCTCTGTCAATCTGTTTCTTCACTTCTGCAGGTGGGTACTGTAGATTTAAGAATGCTTGATAAAGATCCTGAAGGTGTCTGTCTCTATCTGAGGGATCAAAGCAAATACAGTTAGCTTAGGGCTTGGCTGTAGACAATGGATTGTGTGGTGTGTTTAGGATGAAAGCTCAAGGGAGGTAGGTAACTATACTGATCAATAGGTTTTCAATGTAAGTGTTATAGGAGGCTTTGGAATACCTGCCTTCCCGATTTTCTGGGGATCACTTTCCTCAACTTTTTTAACTGCATCAGAGGTTGATTCTTGCTGCTGTACTGTTTCTAGCTGCTGATGGAGAGAATCCACCATGGAACTCTGAACAACCAAGGTAACTTTTAAACCACCATTTTCCCCCCCTAATATCCTAATCTTCTCTAAGCAACACTTTCGCTGCTGGCTGTCCCTGAGGGCAATCAGAAAAAGCCATCTGGACTGTTGGACACCCTTACCCATCGCCCGTGGAGGGAATTCAACATCTTCTCTAAATCTTGAGTGATCCATCTCCAGCCTCTGCATCAAATGACACCATCGGGGGCACCCAGTTCCACTTATGTGTCACCATGCTCCATATGGATGTTGCAGACCAACCTGGGAGCCGGCTCTCCTCATTCCCCTTACTACTTTTCCTAAACATGGTGTCAGATTGTTGCTCTGAACCCTGCTCACTGTGCCAAGTGTATTTCCCTCCAATATGGTAGAAGATCTGAGGGTTCAGTAGCAACAAATGCCAAGACAGAGATAACAGATAAAGCAGATTTATAAGCTAACAGGCTAGTTAACTGTTACTTGGTACCTCTGTTCTTAGAGAATCAGGGCATAGTATCCAGCCTGTGTGACTTACTTGCCCCCCCCCACATTACCTCCAGCCTCTGCTTCAACCAGAAACCAAAAGCAAAGAAAGACAGTGGGAGATACTTCTAAACCCCTCTGAACAAGGATGATAGAATTAGAGCAGCTCCTGTAGTCTCACATCCATGGAAGATGTGAATTATTAGGGTATGTCGACACTTAGACTGTTAGATGGAATTGACTGAATTCAAACTAATCAAGCCGAACTAATTATGATTAGTTCAAATTCAGTCAATTCAAACTAACATGGCCAGAGTAGGAAAACCAGTTTGAAGTAGCATGTCCATGAGCTGGACTTGCTACTTTGAACTGGAGCAGGGGCATCATGGGAGGTGTGGCAACATGGCCCCCTAGCAGGGCCATGTCACCACCCAATCCCTTGCCCTGCTCCAAGCCCTCTGACCCCAGCACAGGGAAAAGCATCCCCTGTCCAGCTGTAGCTGCCCTGCGGCTAGAGCTGGGGAGGGGATGTTTTTCCCCATCTGGGGCTGACAAGGCAGGAGCCAGGCAAGGGATGTTTTCCCCTGCCAGGGCACCCTGGGACCAGGGTACCCCCACCCCCCCCACAGCACAGTGGGGGTTAAGGAGAAAGGAATCCACCCTGGCGCTGTCAGTGCAATTGGAGGAATCCCCTATCCCCGGCCCAGGCTGCACAGTCAGCTTGGGGTGGAGCGAATCCATTGGCCCAGCACTGTCAGCACAACAGAGATGGGAAGAAGTGATTCCCCCAGCCATGCTGACAGCAGAGCCTGGGCTGGGGAGAAGGGATTCTTGTAGCTTCTCCCTCACTGGCTGTGCTCCGGGGAGACACCCGGCGTGGGGTTTCTCCCGGGCTGGAGTCGCATGCAGGGAACACGCCCCTGTGCGCATCTCCAGCCCCACTGGCCATGTGCCTGGAAGACACCACAGTGAGCGGCTTCTCTCAGGCGGGCCGCACACGGGGAAGACACATCCGCAGGCGGATGCATCTCTGCTGGACGCGCATGTCCAGCAGGGATGCAGCCGCACGTGGGGGTTCTTCCCCACGCATGGCCAGCTAGGCAGAAGCCGCCACAAGGGTGTCTTCCCCATGTGTGGCTAGCCAGGGAGAAGCTGTGCCTTGGGGTGTCTCCCAGGCACCCGACCAGTGGGGCTGGAGCTGCATGCTGGGGTGTCTTCCCTGCATGTGGCTAGCCAGGGATGAGCTGCATGCCTGGATGTCTTCCTAGCTCCTGGCCAGCGGAGGCAGAAGCTGCTGGTGGGGCTCTCTTCCCCGCCCCTGGCCAGCTCTACAGTAGCTGGGTGCCAGGGTACCTTCCCAGCGCCCAGCTAACTCTGCACAAGCCCCACACCAGGGTCCTTTCCCTGGTGCAGCCAGCTCTAGACAAGCTGAGTTCTGGGGTCCTTGTCCCCAGCCAGGGGACAGGAACCCCATTACTCCCCAGCCTGATCTGGCTGGGGGGAGGCACCTTTGGGGCTGCTGGTCCGAGGTGCTATAGGGCTGTTCTTTCTTCCAGGGTGCCATGCACCCTGGGAGGAAGGTCGACCCTTGTGAATTCGGACTATTGTTCAAATTCACATGTCTACACAGGATCAGTTCAAACTAGAGGGTTCAAATTGATGATCACTTCGAAGTTACGGGAGGCTTTGTAACTTTGAAGGGACCTCTCCTCAGTTCAACCTAAGGGAAGCCTTAGGTCAAATTGGCCAAATGCTGTGTAGACAGGTCTATTTTTAAATTTGACCTAATCATTATTAGGTCGAATTTAAGTGTGGGTATAGGCATACCCTTAGTACACTAAATGGACAGCAGAAAACTTGATTTGCATCAAGGATGGAACCAAAATTAGCCTGCTGAATGGAGAACCAAGCTCCAGCACAGGAACGACACTGAACTCTGGGACTGGCAAAGCAGGACAGCATGGCATGCTGGGAGATCTCTGTTCCTGAAGCTAAGGAACCAATGCTTACCAGTTATCAGACCAATTCTGGTCAACAGTTCTTTAACTGATATCCAAAATACTGAATCCGCCTAAGTGCATTGTGTGCTCTCTCAAAGGAATAGCACCCATAGCCAGGCCTATTGTGCAACTCTGGTGTATGCCCTTAAGTTATTATTTACCACAAAACAACCCTAGTGTTCTGCCTTGGACTAATTGTTTCTTCCCTACGGAAACCCTGACCCAAGTTAAGAGTTCTGTTCTGATGCCTGCCGCTGTACTGATGTCTGGATCTAAAAGCTGAATCAGTTCCACTGGGACTTCACCTTTTCCTGACAGATCTTAGTGGAAGCTCTGCCTGCCTCCAGCACTCTGGACCTGAAGATGAATAGCCTGTTTCCTAGGAACCTTTGAGCTGCACTGAGTGGTGAGACCCCACCCCCCAACACATTCTCTTTCCCTCTTTTTCTCTTAGTCCAAACAAAACTCTCTAAACTTTATCTTTGCAATCAACTTTGGCTAGATTTCCCCAATACTATGAAAGAAACTGGGTAATATTGTAACCATTTAATTGTTTTTCTCCCTTTGTAAGGTTATTAATATTGTAACTGTTTGGGTATTTTTTTCTTTCCTTTTATAATTACTACTATTAGTATCATAAGTTTTATGCACCTGACAATAAAATGCCTTCTGTAATCAAGCCACTTTTCAAACTTTTTTAGAAACTTCATTCCCTCTCTGTCTTCTTGGCTCCCCTATATTGCTCTGCTGCAATTCTTCTTTTAACTAGACAAAGATCCCTGTAATGCCCGAAGATCCTGGAAGGTTTGCTCATTAAGACAGTTACTATTAGAACTATTGTAAAGTAACAGTTGGGATACCAATGGCTATGTCTACATTGGGGGCCCTGGAAAGTCGATTTAATAAGGTCAACTTTAAGTCAACTTTGTTAAGTTGACTTCAGGGTATGCCTGCACTGGACACAGTGCTGACATACCTGGGGCCACGACACCCCATCCGCCGCTCCTGCTTCCAATTGGGGTCTCACAGCCCAATTGACTATGGGGACCTGATACAGCTCCATCCGCCACTCGGAAGTGGTTGAGAGCCAAATCTAGCCCTAGTCCCTTTCAGAAGGCTGTGGGGTCAGAGCCCAGCTCCTGCTGCTTGCAGAGAGGGGGTGGGAGCCCAGTGGGGTTCCCAGCCCCTCTCTGCAGGCAGTGGGGGCTGGCAGCCCATTCCTGCAACCTGCAGAGATGGACTGGAAGTCTGATGGAGTTCCCAACCCCTCTCCACAGGTGGTGGGGACTGGTGAAACTGAAATTGACTGTGAAATTGACTAAGTTCCAAGCTGCTTGCTTACTGCGGCAAGTGGCTGCAGGCCTGATCCAGCTCCAAGCCTCCTGCCAATGCTAGCAAAGGGCTTGGAGCCAGATCGGACTTCCAGCTCCTTGCCATGGGGGGGCAGGAGCCAGCTGCTAGCTCCTGCCACTTGGGGCTGGGAGGCCTACTGGATTCACAGCCCCTCTCTGCAGGCTGCAGGAACCAGCTGCCAGCCCCTGCCACCTGTGGAGTGGGGCTAGGAACTCCATTGTGCCACCTGCCACAAGGGGCTAGGATCCAGGTCAAGCTCTCTGCCCCTCTCCACGAGTGGCAGAAGCCGGCTCCTGACCCCAAAGCCTGCTGCAAGGGGCTGGAAGCTAGATTTGGCTCCCTGCCACTTGCCAGCAGTGGCTTGAGCTGTATCAGGCCCCTAGAGCCATTAGGCTTTGGGAGCCCAATTGGGACCATGGGCAAGGCAAGGGGAGTAGCCCAGTGCTTCCTGCCCTGTAAAGTCAACTTAAAAGCTTAAGTTGATTTACAGGGCAGGAGTTATTAAGTTGACTTAAGCATGTGCTTAAGTCAAGTTAATAAATTCTAAATATAGCCCGGGATTTTCTTAAGTTGATTTAAGCCTCTCGTGTAGACAAACCCCAATGTGCTGAATCCTGGACATACGAGGGTGACAAATGAAAAGTGCTGTTTTGACCCAGCAGAAAAACCAAGGAGTCGTGTGGCACTTTAAGACTAACAGATCGGATGCATGCTCAATTCTTGTCCAGTGCAGTGTGAGGGGCATATAAGGGTAGCAGCAGAGAAGTGCTGTGTGACCCAGCCTGCTGAGTTCAGGGCTGTATAAGAGGTAACCTGAGCGTGCTGATAGAGCCAGTCCACTCTGATGTACTTTGTTAAATCTGGGGCTGGAAGAACACTGTCTTGAGAAATTTAGGTCCTGCAAGGGTGGAGTCATTGGGAGAGAACTTGCAGCAGGGAGCAGTGAGCTCCATGCAGAAGCACAAGTGACAGAAGCAGAACTCTAACACAGTGGTTCCCACTTTTTTCTCTGTTGTGGGACACCTTGATACCTTTAATTATTTTGAGATACACCACTACATAGTCATCAAATGAACTCATGAATATTCATGAGCCAATCCAGAACTCTTTGATTAGTTTTCTCAAAAAAATTCCATGGCACACCTGCTCAGGCATGACAGTGCACCTGTGTGCCAGGACACACTAGTTGGGAAACACTGCACTAATAGATTACACCCCCCCACACACACACAAACAAAAGTAGCCCTGAGCAATAAGTATAGTTTATGCTGGTGGTCAAAGTTGGTAACATAACAAAACACCTATTAGTCATACCAGTGAAATTACTGAAGTCAGAATGAAAGCAAGAACTACACAGCTTACACCCCATCAGAAGCTGGAGACCCCACACAAAATGGGCTTCTTCAGGGGAATGTTTTGTCCAAGGCATCTCTTCATGAGATCCTAAGGTGACATCCCATTTAGGCTTGGGAAAGGGGTACTGTTATAGCCCATCACTCACAGGGAGGGATGATCAGGCCCTACTCCTGGTCACATAGACTGCTGCTGATGGGCATTAATCACTACTATCAAAAATCTAATAGCTACTTAAACGCTATAACTTATGCAGATTAGCACTTGATCACTTTGTTTAGTAAATAGTTTTGCAGAGTGGAAATGTGTTTGGGGCCCCACGCTGCCTGCTAATGCTCCACCGTCACAAAATCTTCTGTTTGCCCTACACTGGTCTACACTGTCAGTATCACCAACACACAATAAACAATCTACTTATGTATGGGCCAGTCAATTTAGTAATGTTCCCTTATCACAGTGTCTCCACTATATTATGTCAAAGGGAAAAACCCTAGAGTGTGACTTTGCAGGGGATGAATTTACTGTGTCAGCTGGAGAACACTTCTGGGATCAATTGTGTGGGTTTCCACTCTTTGCCAGATTTATCCTGCTGTATCAGTCCATGAAGCCTGATGCAACACAAACAGCATAAACATAGGTTGGTTACTCACTGTAGCAGTCTTTCTTCGAGATGGGCTGTTCACATACATTCAGTTACAGGTGTCTACGTGCCACAGTGCACGGTAGCTTGGAAAGTCTTTAGCACTAGCCTGTCAGGTCAGGGTGCATGGCCAATGCCCCCTCCATCCCGCAGATGTGTTTAGATTGGTGACCATGACCCTGAGCTTCCCAGTCCCATATACCTTTGCCAACTCTGTTAGCGGGGACGGTGGGCGAGACCTGAATATATGTGAGCAGCCCATCTCTAAGAAGGATGGCTATGGTGAGTAACCAACCATTCTCCCTTGAGCGCTGCTCACATCATTCAGTTACAGGTGACCGCTAGCCGTACCCAAGGATGGTGGGAGGAGTTACAGTCTACCCACACTGAGTACAGCTCTGCCCACAGTGGCATCATTTCTCGCCTGTTGGACAATGGTGTAGTGTGTCGTGAAGGTATGTACTGACGAGCATGTAGCAACCCTGCAGATCTCTTGGATCAGGACCTTAGCGAGGAAGGCCATGGAAGATGCCTGAGCTCTGGTAGAGTGAGCTCTCACAGTCTCTGGGAGAGGCGTGTTTGACCTCCCGTAACAGTCTTTAATGCAGTTCACCACCCACTTGGAGATGCATTGGGAGGATACTGGAGAACCTCTCATGCGTTCTGCGACCGCCACGAACAGTGGGGGGGGTCTTGCAGAAGGATCGGGTGAGCTCAGTGTAGGTTACAAGCATTCTCCTCACATCCAGGGTATGCCACCGTCTCTGGTTTTCTGCTACCTGTGGGTCTGGATAGAAGACTGGCAGGCAGATTTCTTGATTCATGTGGAAGGGAGTGGCGACCTTGGGCAGGAACAAGGGATGGTGACGCAGGACCACCTTGTCGGGAAAGAAAGCCGTATATGGGGGTTCAGAGGATAGGGCTCAGAGCTCTGAGACCCTTCTAGCCGATGTAACGGCCACAAGGAAAGCCACCTTCCAGGACAGCACTAGGAGGGTGGCTGAGTCTAAGGGCTCATACAGTGGTTCTGTCAGAGCCTGTAGCACCACGGTCAGTTCCCACTGTGGGGTGGGGTTATGGATGTGGGGAGAAAGTTTTTCCACTCCTTTCAGTAATCTATGGCAGATGAGGTGTGAGAAGAGTGGGACCCCATCTGTCATTTGGTGAAAGGCCGAGATTGCTGCCAAATACACTTTCAGTGACGAGAGGGATAGGCCTTTCTCCCTTAGGTCCAGAAGGTAATCTAAGGTTGCCTGTCCTGGTGTGGAGATAGGGTCTATGTTTTTATCATGGCACCAAGTGGAGAAGTGAATCCATTTTGCGATGTAGGTGCACCTGTGGAGGGTATTCTATTACCAACCAGGACCTTTTTAACCCTATCTGAGCAGTGTCTCTTTGGCTCGCTGAGCCAGAGAGCATCCAGGCTGTCAGGTGCAGGAGGCCCAGGTTGGGGTGCTGAAGGCGTCCTTAGTCCTGTGTCAGAAGGTCCGCCCACCATGGGAGGCAAAGCTGGGTCCTCACTGACATGTCTTGTAGGAGAGGGAACCACTGTTGCCTGGGCCAGTCCAGGGCTATCAGGATGACAAGTGCCTCATCTGTGAGGACCTTCAGAAGCACCCTGTGAATCAGGGGAATTGGCGGGAAGGCGTACATTAGGACTCCCGACCAATTGAGGAGAAAGGCATCGCAAGGAGACCCCCTTCTCCCAACCTCGGAGGGAGGAGAACTGAGGGCATGTGTGGTTCTGCACCGTGGCAAAGAGGTCGATCTGAGGGGTTCCCCATCGGATTGTCAGCAGGGAGAAAACCTCATTGTGGAGGGACCACTCGTAATTTGCCAGCAGCTTTCTACTGAGTGACTCCGCTATGCTATTGTCCACCCTGGGGAGATGGGCATCAGTTGGTGTGAAGTGATCATCTATTGCTAGTTGCCACAGTTTGGTCGTTTCCTCAAATAGGGCTGAGGAGTGGACTCCCCCTTGGCTGTTCGTGTAGAACATGGCTGCTGTGTTGTCTGAGAGGATTTGGATCACTCTGCCCTGGATCTGGTCCAGGAAGGTCATGCAGGCCAGTCTGATGGCCCTGAGCTCCTTCACGTTTATGTGGAGGAGACTGTCCTCGGGGCTCCAGGTGCCTTGCGTGGAGTGGGCACCGGACAGGTGGGCACCCAACCCCAGGTTGGAGGCATCCGTTATCAGGGTTACTGCAGGTTTGCACTCCCTGAACAGGATTCCCCCCATCGCAAAGTCAGGGTTCCACCAGATTTGGAGGGACTCCAGGGCATGCTGGGGTACCGAGATTACCTTGTCGAGATGGTCCCGTTCTGGTCAGAAGCTTGTGGCAAAACAGAGCTGGACCAG
Source organism: Podocnemis expansa (assembly GCA_007922195.1). NCBI lineage: Eukaryota > Metazoa > Chordata > Testudines > Podocnemididae > Podocnemis > Podocnemis expansa. The sequence goes on from ML681966.1 coordinate 92,959,899, forward strand.
TCGCATCCACAGGCGGGCTGTTCAGATTACTGATGTGGCCGCTGCCATGTGCCCCAGGAGCTGCATGCATCTGCATGCTGTGGTCAGCCTGGGTGCCTGGAGCTCTCCATGATGATGGTGCAGATGGACCAAAATCTTGACGGGGCAAGGATGCAATGCCTTGCCAAGCATCCAGGTGTGCCCCATTGAACTCTATGTCCTGGGTGGGGCAAATCTTGGACTTTTCCAAGTTTATGCAGAAGCAGAGGAACTCACACAGCTTCATTACAAAGTTGACATGGTCTTGTACGTGTCAACTTGACTTGCCCACTATGAGCCAGTCGTCCAGGTAGGGGTAGATTCTTACACCCCTCCTGCATAGGAACACTGCAACCGGTGCAACACACTTTGTGAACACCCTGGGGGCTAGCGATAACCCGAAGGGGAGGGCGGTAAACTGGTAGTGGCATTGTGCCACTACAAACCTGAGGAACCGCCTGTGGTGGGGCCGGATGGCTATGTGGAAGTAAGCGTCCTTTAGGTTGAGGGCCGTGAACCACACTCCTGGGGACAGGGAGGGAATGATCTGCGGTAGGGAGATCATGCGGAATTTTGTTTTCTTTATGCTTTTGTAGAGAGCTCTGAGGTCTAGGATGGGTCATAGATCCCCATTGGGTTTGGGGATGAGGAAGTAGAGGGAATAGAACCCTTTGCCGTGTTCCCCCTTGGGAACCTTTTCGATAGCTCCAAGGGGAAGTAACTTTTGGCATTTGGCCTCAAGCTTGCCTAGTAGATCAGGTTTCTCTGAGATTATAGGAGGGGACGGTTTCCTGTCCTGGGGGGGGGGGGGTGAGAGGAACTGGATGTGGTATCCTCTTGCTACTGTGTCGAGGACCCACTGGTCCGAAGTGACCCGGGTCCAACGTGAAGCGAAGTGGCGGAGGCGGTGGGGGGAGAACAGGGGCGGTGGACCTCCGCCCTCAGAGGGACTGTCAAAAATGCTGTTGGCGGCCTGACGAACGGTCCGACCCTTGTCCATGCCGCCCTGACTGGGAGGCGCCCAGCTTACCACCTTTACCTGCCCGTCCTTTATCCTTGTCCAGGTCCCCGAGGTGGCGCTGGGGAAATCGGAGGGATCTTGGAAACTGGGTCTGCAGCTGCAGCTGTTGTTTCAGTTGCTGTAGCTGCTGTTGTAGCTGGTGTGACTTAGAATCATAGAATCATAGGGTTGGAAGGGACCCCACGAGGTCATCTAGTCCAACCCCCTGCCAAAAAAAGCAGGACCACTCCCCTTAGATTATCCCAGTCAGTGTTTTGTCCAGCTGGGACGTGAACACCTCCAGAGATGGAGATTCCACCACCTCCCTAGGCAGCTTATTCCAATGCCTCACCACTCGCCTAGTAAGGAAGTTTTTCCTAATATCCAGCCTGGACTGCCCCAGCTGTAACTTGAAACCATTGCTTCTCGTTCTGCCCTCTGTTACTACCGAGAACAGTCGAGCTCCCTCCTCCTTGGAGCAACCCTTCAAGTAGTTGAAGGTTGCTATCAAATCCCCCCTCAGTCTTCTCTTCTGCAGGCTAAATAAGCCTAGTTCCTTCAGTCTTTCTTCATAGGGCTTGTGCTCCAGCCCTTTGATCATTTTGGTTGCCCTCCTCTGGACTCTCTCTAATTTGTCCATGTCCTTTTTGTAGTGGGGAGCCCAAAACTGGACACAGTATTCCAGATGTGGCCTCACTAGTGCAGAATAGAGGGGAATGATCACATCCCTCGATCTGCTGGCAACACTTCTTCTGATGCAGCCCAGTATGCCATTGGCCTTTTTGGCAGCAAGAGCACACTGCTGACTCATGTCCAGCTTCCCATCCACCATGACTCCCAGGTCCTTTTCTCCAGTGCTGCTATTTAGCTGATCACTCCCCAGCCTGTAGCAGTACATGGGGTTTTTTCGTCCCAAGTGCAGGATTTTACACTTATCCTTGTTGAACCTCATGAGATTCCTCTTGGCCCACTGCTCCAATTTGTCTAGGTCTCCCTGAATCCTGTCCCTGCCCTCTAGGGTGTCTACCATTCCCCCCAGTTTGGTATCATCTGCAAACTTACTAAGTGTGCAATCTATCCCATCATCCAGATCATTAATGAAAACATTGAACAGAACTGGCCCCAGGACCGACCCCTGGGGCACACCACTTGTTACTGCCTGCCAACTTGACATGGAGCCATTGATTCCTACCCGCTGAAACCGTTGTTCTAGCCAGTTTTCTATCCACCTTACAGTCCACGCATCTAACCCATACTTCCTTAATTTGCCAATGAGAATGCTGTGGGAAACCGTATCAAAAGCCTTGCTAAAGTCAAGGTATATCACATCAACGGCTCTTCCCGCATCCACAAATCCAGTCATCTCATCATAGAAGGCGATGAGGTTGGTCAGGCATGATTTACCCTTGGTAAATCCATGCTGACTGTTCCTGATTACTCTACGTTCCTCCAAGTGTTTCAGGATGGATTCTTTGAGAAGCTGCTCCATGATTTTTCCAGGGATTGAGGTGAGGCTGACAGGTCTGTAATTCCCAGGATCCTCCTTTTTGCCTTTCTTGAAGATAGGTACTATATTTGCTTTTTTCCAGTCCTCTGGCACCTCCCCTGTTCGCCACGAGTTTTCAAAGATAATGGCCAACGGTACTGCTATCTCATCAGCCAGCTCCCTCAGCACCCTCGGATGCAGTTCATCCGGCCCCATGGACTTGTGCACATCTAGTTTCTTTAAGCAGTCCCTAACCTGACCTTTTGTCACCACGGGCCTCTCTTCTTCTCCCCAGTCTACCGTACCTAGTGTAGTGGGCTGGGAGCTGACCCTGCTTGTGAAAACTGAAGTAAAAAAAGCATGGAGCACTTCAGCTTTTTCCTCATCCTCTGTCACGAGGATGCCTGCCCCATTCAGTAAGGGACCTACACCATCCCTGATCCTCTTCTTGTTATTGATATACTTGTAGAACCCCTTCCTGTTATCCTTCACATCCCTTGCTAGTCGCAACTCCATTTGTCCTTTGGCCTTTCTGATTTTATCCCTGCAGTCCCGAGCAATGTCTTTATATGCCTCCTTAGTCATCTGTCCTAGCTTCCACTTCCTGTAAGCGTCCTTTTTATGCTTCAGCTCAGTGCAGAGCTCTCTGTTAAGCCACAGTGGGCGCCTTCCACATTTGCTGTGCTTTCTCCTTATCGGAATTGTATCTTCCTGTGCCCTTAGCAGGGTTTCTTTAAAATGCACCCAACTCTCTTGGACACCTTTCCCCTTCAGATCAGCCTCCCAAGGGATCCTGCCCATCAGTTCCCTGAGGGAGACAAAATCTGCTTTTCTGAAGTCCAGGGTCTGTGTTTTGCTTCTTTCCTTCTTTCCTTTAATCATCAACTTGAACTCAATCATTTCATGGTCACTGCTACCCAGGCTGCCATTGACCTCTACTTCCCTGATAAATTCTTCTCTATTTGTGAGCAGCAGATCGAGAGACGCAAGGCCCCTCGTTGGTTGCTCCAGCATTTGTACCAGGAAGTTGTCCTCAACACTCTCCAGAAACTTCCTGGATTGCCTGTGCACTGCTGTATTGGCCTTCCAGCAGATGTCAGGGTAATTGAAGTCCCCCATGAGAACCAGGGCCTGTGCTCTAGAAACTTCTGTCAGATGTACACAGAATGCCTCATCCACTTCCTCCTTCTGATCTGGTGGTCTGTAGCAGACACCTACCACAACATCCCCCTTGTTGTTCTCCCCTCTAAACTTAACCCACAGACTTTCAACTGGCTTGTTTCCACTTTCATAATGAAGCTCTGAGCAGTCATAGAGCTCCTTTACATATAGTGCTACTCCTCCCCCTTTCCTTCCCTGCCTGTCCTTCCTGAACAGTCTATACCCATTTACTGCAGAGCTCCAGTCATGCAAACTATCCCACCACGTCTCTGTTATCCCAATCATGTCATAGTTCTTTGTCTGCACTAGTACTACCAATTCCTCCTGCTTGTTTCCCAGGCTCCTTGCATTTGTGTATAGGCACCTAAGATACCCAGCTGACTGCCCTACTTTCCCATTTTGATTTTCAATTCTATTGTATCTACCTCCCTGGATTTTCTTTTGGTGTTGACCTCCCCCACCTGCCTCAGGCATTAGGGCTTCATTAGAGCATCTAAGAAAGTTATTTGATTCCCCCCGCATGTTCCAAATACCCTCTCTTCTATCCCTGGAGTTACAGTCCCGGCACCCCCCAAGTTCCATCCCATCCCCCTGGTCTCCCACATAGTCACTTACCTGTGGGCTTTGGTCTCCTTCCCCCTTCAGACCTAGTTTAAAGCCCTCCTCACTAGGTCAGCCAGTCTGCGTCCAAATACGCTCTTCCCCTTCCTCGAAAGATGGAGTCCATCTCTGCCTAGCAGTCCTTCTTCCTGAAACAGCAACCCATGGTCAAGGAAGCCAAAGCACTCCTGACGACACCATCTTCGCAGCCAAACGTT